>CM055111.1:23062898-23662898 GCA_029204225.1 Diphasiastrum complanatum
TATGGTGTTCGGACCATACACGAATTTCAAGGACCCTAATTATTGAAAATATTTCGGATCTTTAGAAATATGATTACCTAGAAGGTTTGCTGGTATCTTAGACCTGCTAGACCTGATTTCTTTCGAACCTCTAAATTGTTCTCATCTCTAATGGTGAACTTGTGGTGGTGCAATCACATAGGTCTAATGTATACCTAGAATCTTCTCCTAAGTCATATTCTTGGTCTCGATTGGTACTACTGGCTGATCTAGGTGATCGTATCGCTGGTTCTCTAAGTAGAAGAGGGTGGGCTATATCTTCATGCGTGACAAAGGTGGCTTCTGTCAGATGCCAAAATCTGTCCTCTGTGAGTACATATGCTTCAAAATAGCTGTACTCCCCACAATGTTGTGTTCTACGTAGAGTGTCTCCAGGGTATAGATACTAGTAGACTTTTGGGGTGGAAAAATAGTAGCATGGGAATGGTGTCAAAGGCCTTAAAGCTTGAGGTGGTAAGGTGACTGGTTGTCCAAAGGGAACAATTCTCTCTACCTTAGCTGGCAGATGTCACTACGTGCAGGTTGGAACTGACCCACTTCCCCCATCATATAGGGTCCAACTCATTGTTGGTGTTATCTCACTTCTAGACCCCTACTTTGGTCTTTGAGATTAGGTCATGTGTCCACTAAAGTTCTAGGACTGTTAAGGGTACATCAACTGAAATTGTTCATTTTTTTATTGGACACTCTAGACACTGCTCTTTCAAGTGGGGTAGGTAAAGTGAAATGTGGTGAGTACATTACGCGTGCCATCCTATTCACTGGACAGTAGCGTTTCCCAGATTTCGGGTCTAGGTGTTTCACTAGACAATACCGAAAATGGAGTGCGTACTTTGCGACTTAACCATGACAGCGTATGTCAGTTGTTTCCGGCGGACTACCCGCTCTAGTGTTTCACAGAGGTCAGGCCAAGTTAATACTCTCTATAAGTGACGAAAACAGAAAAACGCTTCCAAACTTGACGATTTCGTAGAGCAATTTAACTAACAATTTCATAGTATTGAAGCATAAAGTGTAAAAACCCACTCCCTTACTCTTCCACAAAGCATATTGTAATATTCACTTCAATGCAATGTTAATAAAACTTTGCTTCTATCGTTCTTGGTTTGTTTAATAAAAAACCCGAGAAACATTCAATTCTCTGATGCGCCACATCGCATTTTTCATGCATTACTATAATGCCAACCCAAATTCTAATTTGTGCTAAAACAATTCACTACAAAGCTCCCCATTACTCACTCAATTGAACGAGCATAACCCCAAAATGCAAACGCATCCAACCTCAAATCTATGTGATCTCGTTACAAAAACAAACAATGTAATTTGAAAATAAAACCTTGCTTGCTTTAAAAATGCACATAAAGTTCTCATTTGAAATACAAGTATCTGAAACCCTACTCTATCACACCATGGTTTGATTAACACACTTACGATAGCCACACTGATGTATTCAAGTTATACGAATGAGAATCAAGTAAAGTAGAAGTTTACCTCAATGTGCATAGGTATCTGTAAAGTCGGAGAGATGCTAGTCATGAATGTTTCGGAGATCAAAGCCTAATTCTATCCATATTCAGCTTCACGAAGATAAAGCCAAGTGGAAGGATAGAGAACAATGGTTCACTGGCAGCGATGAAGAATGAGAAACCTTTGCATCCAATTGCTTTGTACCAGCGATGAACAGCAGAATAGAATTCACATTCAACCAATTCTCTATCTATGGTTAAGACGAAATCAACTCTTTGGGAGTGATGAAGGACAAAGTAAAATATTCAATCAGCTCTGAAGAATAGCTGACAACAAAGACTCAACCTTCTTTGTGAATGGTGCTAATAACTGAAACATGATTCTCATTGACAATTGTCTGGCAGTAGAAGTGCATTGAGAAATAATAGGAGTTCACTTGATCGTTGTCATAGAAGTGCAAATGTCTACCACAGTAAAAGTGCGATTCGATTGAATGACAAAAAAATTGCACTATAGACTGCCTCTGGGATACAACGAGACCACAAGACACACAAAGTGAAGTTATCTTCCCACATCCCATACAAAATTGAGCAATAAGAAAGTAGACATACCAAATCTCATTCTCAAACTTATCAACCTTCAATCAACAACCCAAATGCATTCCAAGTCACTTGACTTTTAACTAACTCTCAACAAGTGTAATGAAACTCTCAATCAACATGGCATTCAACTATCACATCAACATTATCAACTCCAACTATCAAATCATCAACTTACTATCACATTATTATCCAACTATCATCCAACTATATCTTAACACAAAGAGTGGCCTCCTTTTGTAGTAAATTCCAAGTGTCCCCCTTCAAAATGAGGCTTTGCCAATTTTCATGCCCTTCCAGCCTTCTTTTCCATTTGTCCAATCCCCATTGGCAAGTACATCAAGTGGCCTCCTTGAGGGCGTACGGGTTGGTGCCGTTTAAGGCCCCTTTCCAAAACTAGCCAAGATGCCACTTTTGTCAACAGCTAGAGGAGGTATCTACCAAACTTTTCTAGCCTCTAGGGTCTTCTTGCATTTATTATTCAAAAGGTGGTTGAAGACTCTTGCCAACCTCTCTCTCTCTCTTGTTAGGTGTCCCCTATTTCCCTTGGTCCTCCATTTCTTTGGCCTTTCATTTGATTTTTTCTTGTAGTATGCACGGCCTGGCTTTTGGCTTTTAGTTTCTCGGGATTACCGACTGATTTGCGTACTTTGCCCATTTTCCGTAATTTGCCCAATTTTGCTCGTTAGGGTTTCTGCAAGTTTTAAGTACTGCCCACAATTCACAGCTTGGGTTTTGCCCGATAAATATTTTTCTTTGATGGCTCTTTGACTCGGGTTGACTTTTTTGGCATTCATGACTAGGGCTCCCATGACAACACCGTTTTTCTGAAAATGCACTAGGCAACCATATAATAGTAAAACCAACTCTACATGGTAGGATTTTAGCACGACTATGCCGGCTATTTTTACAACTGGCCAAAAAGCCGTAAAATTTATCGCAGGCCATTTCTACGGCCGCAAACTTTTCTCTAGCCTCATTTAGGGTGGGCTGGGACCCAATTCTAGGTGGACCGACATTTTTGGCTCGGTCTTTACAAAAATTGACCACAAAATATTTTTGACGATTTTTTTGAAAGTTAGTTTCCTACTTTTAAACTGTGTCTAGCCACTTTAGGACGGGCTGGGACCCAGTTCTAAGGCAAATTTGTGACAATTTTTTCTTTGACAACCGAGTTTTACATGCCAATTTTTTTTCCAGTTTTGGGAATTTAAACTTCAATATTAGCCCGATTTTTCGTGCGAAAATATCGGCTAACAATTGGGATTCACTCTGTTGCAGGAAGTGGACTCCAAAATAATATGTAATTGGGTTCTACAGCTCGTGGCTATATATAGGAGCCTCCTCCACGAGTTCTAGAGCATGTATCATTTAGGGCAGGCTGGGACCCAATTCTAGGTGGACCGGCTCGGTCTTACAAAACTTGACCACAAAATATTTTTGACGATTTTTTTGAAAAATCAATTTCTTACTTTTAAACTGTTCTTCTCCCCGTTTTAAAAAAAAATTCATAATTTCAATCAAAAAGTTCCTAGGAGACAACGTATAAGATATCAAAGATTCGAAAAAGTCAGTAATGAGTATTCAATACTATTACAAACCGGACTTTTTCCTTAAAATCATAAAATATCTTATCCCGAGTGATAGAAATATTACTCTCAATAATCAACTATCTAATAGAGATAGTAAATTGGTCCAGGAAGTCTACATTCCACTTAATCAATTGAAAACATCAATCGATTCTGAGCTATATTCACAAATCTAAAATGGAAGCATGAATTCATATAACTTAAATAGTCCTTTAGAACCTAGTTCTACACTTGAAGGAATTATATGAATCTCAATCCAATTGTCTCATACATAAGAAATTTTTAAAAAAGTAGAGGTTTAAAATTAAAGAGAAATAGCTTTTAAGGCTTTCCGATTTGGAATTTATGAGATACCATTGAGGGATCCGGATCTATATCTCATAACCTCTCCAAATACCGTAAATAGGCTTTACCAATGGTTTCAACTATTAGATTTACAAATAATGTAAATACTAATTACTAGTCTACAGATCATTCTCACACAAGAAATCCCTCTTTGAAATCATTGATGTCCCATACCACCCATTTTCTCTCCAACAAAGCCCTTTGCTTTTAGATCTGACCATCAGAAAATCAAAAAGACTATTTGACCATCCTATATCCAATATAGGGCCCACTCTTCAACCAAAGATACTTCCAACTATTGAATTCTCCATTTCCTTAAGTTTTCACAATAGATGACAATATCATCTAAAAATACCACTTGGCATTGACCCCAGTACGAACGAGAAACTCCGTTCATATACAATCAAAATCCTAAGCTTATTCTTCAAAACCAAAAGGAAAAATTCAATATAGCTGAAATATACCAATAGATATCCAGTATCTATAATTAAAATGGTACAAGGAATTCAGTTCCTTAAAGAAGATCATTAACTACATTATTCGATAATCCAGAGATCTCAAAATTCCATTTGGATTTCCAATACCATATATGATGGATGAACACTCTCCTTTGTGGATGAACACTCTTCTTAAGTGGATGAACCTTCTCCTTAAGTGGATGACAAATGCTCTTTGAGTGATTTTGTATTTTTCCAAAAGGCTGAGCAAAGCTCCCACTTGGATGAAAGATCCCCTTTTGGGTGAACAGATTGTCAACAATCTTTTGCATAAATTTTGGTGTACTTTGTTGAGCATGTAAGTATCTCTGCTTATGTAATTTGATTGGAGCATTTGCGAGAAGGTTTTAACCATTATGCAAATGTGTTTTTAGGTTCTTAACAGGTTGAGGAACATTCTCATGTGAAGTGATCTTAGATCTACATCTAAACACCAAGATTTGACAAGCTAGTGAAGCTAGTCTTGTGATTCACTAAGTGTGCTCTTTCATTTACCTCTAAAGCTTGTATTTATCATTTGCTGGAGTTTATAAACCTTTAGAAGTGTTTTTTACATGTGGTTTTACAGGTTGAATTAATATCTTAGTGTGTTGATCATATGTTGATCAAGTTTGTTCAATTCTAGGTATTCTTGGCAGCCTAGTCTTGTGAATTTTCTAAGAATGCAAGTAACTCTTCAGACCATAACTTGATTTGGTCACTTTCTGGAAAGTTTGAGAGCTTAAGAAAGAGTGTGTTCAAGTTGGTTTGAGTTTGTAATCCATTCTTAGTGTGTGCAAAGTGTTGCATGTGTTTCGATCTTCCTTTCTATGCTTGGAAACCAGCCAGGTTCAAGATAGAAGTGTTTTAGGGTCCTAGATCTTCTGAGATCTCCTTATCCATCATTGTTGAGAGGAAAGTGAGTGATAGGTGCATTAGGACAGAGCCCAAAAGTTGAAGAATCATTATATTCATGGCTTCCAATGGTGGGATCATGTTAGAAACCAATGATAGGTTGAGTTCATCAAACTACTCTACCTGGAAAGTGAGGATGGAATCCTTACTTGAGTTGAATGAACTCATGGACATAGTTGTAGGAACTGAAGAGAGGCCACCCATAGTTCAAGAGCAACAAAGGTTTGATAAGAAGGCCAAAAGGGCTCTTCATATCATTAAAATGAATGCTACCAATGAACTTCTCAAGGAAGTTGGTAATAGTCAAAGTGCAAGTGAGGCATGGAATGCCTTGAAGAAGCTCTTTGAATCAAAGTCCACATCTAGGGTATTGACCCTAAAGAGGCAAATATTTTCTAGTAGACAAAGAGAGGGTGAAAGTGCTCATGCATTTGTCTTGAGGGTTAAGTCCTTAAGTGATGATCTAGCATGCATTGATGAAAGCATAAAAGATGGTGAAATAGTCCAGGTTATGTTGAATGGTTTGATAGATGAACATGCTAACCTTGTGCAAAGTTTTGCCATTCAAAGAGTCTTGCGAAACTGTACTCTCGCAATTTTGACAGATATATCTTCAACCATTCCATGCAGATGAACTGTCGTTTGATCAGCTAGCTTAATGGCAAAAGTCGTAGACTTGATCTTTATAAGGCCCCATTTTGCGCATAGCTTTGTAGAAATCAGGTTAACTCCTGAACCGCCATCTATCACAGTTGCTTCCTTAGGAAACTGTCTATGTTGTATTGGTAGAGTGATATTCTTTTGTTCACTTTCCCAAGCAGCTCCGACATGGAGTACTTCATTAGATTCTTCAAATCTAGCACAAAAAAGTGGCTCTTGATGGACTTTTGGTTCTTCTTGAGTTAACTTTTGCGCTGAGACTTTTTTGCTTTTGGCACCAACTTCAGGGACTCTCCCAATGAAATATTGATCTTACTAGATAAAATATTTTTACCATACTACGAGACAACCAGAGTCTTAGTGGAGGTCACTGACAAAAAAATCTTGAAACAAAAGGCATCCAAAATACGATTCTACATAATTGATGGCCAACATACTATACAAGCGGCCAAAAATTTGCTTGCTATTCTTGACAATGAGAACCTCCTTGACATGGCAATGTTGCGACAATGTATCAGCGAAGAAGTGCTTGCATCCTGAGTCACAAAGTAACCCCTATTGAGTGCGTGCAAAATATCACGGGCGCTGAATGAACTCAACAATGAATATAAATTGAAAAGCTCATTGCTGGAGTTGTTGCATCAAGCTAGATCACAATGGAAATTTTGTGGATGCCCCTCAAGGCCTATTGGAGGTAGTTGAGGAGACGATAAATGGAAGTTATGTTTTTTTCATTTAATTTTATAGTCCTTTGTTGAATCTGTTTTGGCTCATTTTCCTAACATGATTTTACAGGCCTTTAAATCTATGCTAGAAGATGTAATGAGACAAAAGAATCCAAAGGAATGCTACGCATTATTCATGTTGCATGATAAGGTATGGAAAAAGTGGATGAGCCTTATAAAAAAGTGGGTGTCAGGGGCGTTGAGAAATGCCAAGGGGGAGGTAAAACCGCAAACAAAGAATGAGCTTAGGTTTATTATAGTTTTCCTTCTTCGCCCGATGCAAGGTCTGTGACCAAAGTAGAGACGGAAACTCTTTTTGATGAGATGTTAGAAGGTCGGATAGTATTTGGGGACAGTAGATTGTCGATAACGTTATAACTTTTTTTTTAAATGCTGAGCAACATAAGCCTCTTGGTGACAAAAAAAACCTTTTTTTTGTCATTTTTACCAAGACTTCCTATCCTAGAGAAAACAGGATACATTGTAAGTAAAAATCATCGATGCAACATGGGAACCTCTCGTAGGTAGTGTATAAATCAAATAAAAAAAAAATTGGACTCAAAGGACAGTAACACAGTAACATAGCACGCAACTATTTTGTTACCCCATGCTTAAAAGCAAAATTTTCAGAGGTAGCCAAAGACATACGTTTAACCACAAACATAAAGAAACAAGTGAAACCAACAAAAACAAGGTAAACCCACAAAGATCAGTAATAAATTAAAACCCAAGCTCAAAAGAACCAGAAACAGATAGTTAAAAGCAAAAACGAAAAGGAGCAACAAGACAGAACTAAAAACCGACGAAGAAATAGAAGAAGAGGGCAAAAACTTGGAGAAAACCGAACCACAACTAACACCAGTCAGAACAACAACACAGAGAACCATCACAACAAGACAAAAAACAAACCAAAAACCCACTACCAAAGCTAAAAAACAAACAAGCAAACCACATCCCATTAAAAAACCCCCAAGAAAGCAAGAACAAAGAAGCATAAAGAGCAACAAATCGTCCCTTATCAGAAGCCATGGCAGAACGAAGAAGCAGGAAGCAACAGCAGGCGCACTACCAGGAGAAAGGTAACAAACAACGTAGCAAAAGGGCAAGAAAGAACAATTACTACCCACCAAGCAGCAGAAAACTAGCAACCAGAGCCAACAAAACAATGCAGCACAGAGCCGTATAACACTACGAAAAAAAAAGGAGGTAAAGGAGGAAGACGCCAACAGCAACCCTAGCACCACGCAGCACAGCCCCGGAACAGCCAGCAAACAGCTAGGGAAAGCAAAGAAAAAATAGGACAAAAACCAAAGAGTGAGCAGCACCATACGCCAATGTCCGCAGCACAACCCATCAATGCCCAAGAACGCCCATCAATGCCCATGAAAGTGCAACTAGCCACCAAAAGCCTAGCACAGCCAGCCAAGAAGAAGCACCACGACGAGGGAGGGAAAAGAGAGAACCAAGAAAAGAAAGGAAGCACAATGCCAAGTCAAAGAAGGAAAAAGAGGTACCAACTCTTCTTGTGGTGCTAGCTCATGCAGAATATCATCTTGATTTTGCTCCTGCTCAACAACATGCTCTATTTCTTCTTCTACTTTCCTACTCTTTTCTGCATTGGACAACGGCTTATATTGGGATGACGGAGAAGACATCCTCATCGAGCTTCCTTGGTACTGGCTTGATGATGATGATAATGATGATGATGTCTTCACTAACGTGGTTGCCTTGATACTTGCATTTGGGATTCAGCCTCCACTGAAGGGGCTAGTTCTAGCAGTACCGGTGTAATTATGATGTCTTCCTACACTGTTAACACACCAACATGCATACACATGATACCCATCTACAAACCAAGCCTGGAAAACTGATTGATCTTTACTAATTTACAAAATTGCTTAAAAGCAATCTGTTCGAAGGCAATAGGTTCTCTATTCAGGGCTCTTAGCAGATATCCCATATTCGTATTCGAAATGGTGTACTCTTGCTCCGGTAAGAATATAGAAGCAAGAGCAAATCAAACAGAGCTTTTGAGATTGGGATCTCTGATGTAAGAGAGTTCACATCCCCGTCTCTCAAGATAAGCTTCTTCTTGGAAAACTCCGCTCTTTGCGATGAAGTCTGGCTTTGTAACTGGCATATGGCCGTCATAGGCAAACCTAAGGCACGACAGTAAAATCCTTCTATAATAATAATTTCTCGATTTCGGACAATGGTGGAAATATGTCCTCCTTCTGTTTCGCTAAAATTGCGGATCAGCTCATGGCACAAGTCCGTAAGGATTATTGATGGATCGAATTGAAGAAGTCCTTCAATTCGTGCTCTTATAGCCAATGGTTGCAAAACTGGTAAAACTGGCTTTGGGTGCATTTGGATACGATTGCCATGGCGCTCGCATATATAAACCAGCGATGGCGGAAAGGAGCTTGATCGTAACAATTCAGAAATTTTTTTGTCCTGGCTGACTGCCGTTTGGTTGGGTTTGTTCTCTTGCTTTCTGCTTCTGTGGTGTGGTTGGGTGTTTGGTTTGTTTTTTCATGATGAGTTCTCAGACATTCCAACAAGAACTAACATTTTTTCTTCCACCTTTTTGTAGTCCAAAACTCCAGTGGAGAATGGATTACCTTCTCTTACCTAAACTTTTTGGTTATACAAAAGAACAATGGGAAAGCCCTTGGACTTTTTCTAACCTAAATTCTTTTTGGGCCAAACTAACAGTGCACCAAAAAAGAATCCTTGCTCTTGCCATTGTTCAGAATAAGTTCGATGGGCAAACTAACTATATACATGTGGTCGCAAGAAGTCCAGCGAGAGAACTGGCTTCGATACATGCCATAGAATATGCATAGTCCCCCCTTCATGGCCTCCCTTTCACTCCCTTCCCACCTACTCAAGCCCGCTCTCACTATGGCGCTTCGTGCCAATCTCTCTCTCTCTCTCTCTCTCTCTCTCTCTCTCTCTCTCTCTCTCTCTCTCTCTCTCTCTCTCTCTCTCTCTCTCTCTCTCTCTCTCTCTCTCTCTCTCTCTCTGGCTTTTTGATTTTTTTGTAAACTCAAGTTCTTATGGCACATGGTTTTGGGTGCACCAAAAATCCTAACCCTAGCTTTGTCTATAAGTAGGGATGTGGAACCATTTTTTATTCACTTTTCATTGTCAAGAATAGAGATTGAGAGAGAGAAGAGAAGCCTCCTCCTACTTTTTCTTACATTGTGAGGCCCTCTCCTTTTGCTCATCTATGATTGCTTGTGGATGAATGAATTCTTGATTGTTGTTACTTAGTCATGCTATCACACATTAGAAACATCTTGCTTTCATCCATCTAAACCACAAAGTCACACATTAATAAAATAGGTATTAGAAATTCCTTGAGAGTGATCATTAATATCCATTAGGTAGGTTTTACTTTCATTGCTCCTCTCCTTTGAGAAGGTGAGCTTCAAGAAAAGAAGATCTAGAGCCAAAGAAACCTCGATAATCCAAGAAGCCAAGATCCAAGAAGAGGATCATAGCAAAACCAAAATCCCAAAAAGAAATAGAAAAAGGAAAAAGCATCACCCCCTCATCTAAGCCATTCCACCTTTAGATTCGACACAAAGATTGACACCACTTAGATCCCATCTTAGATCCGTAGCTTAACCCGCTCCCCATTGGATCGAATCCCATACTATATCGATACTCATCCAGTTGGAGATCCAAGATCCTTATTGCCCACTTGATAACACTGACTAGGGAGGCACAGAAAGGGTCCAACATTTTTTCTCTATGGATTTGAATGCCCAGACAGAAGCGAGCTTCGTCCATATCGGTTATGTCGAATTCAGAGAAGAACATATGTTTAGCATCCTTCACTAGATTGGTACTGTTGCTGAAAAGGAATGTATCATCGACATACATGGTGATAATAATAAAGGATTGTTGCACTAACTTGAAGTATACATTAGAATCGATAGTGCTTTGTTCAAAACCGTATTGGATGAGGAATGTGTTGATCCTCTGAAACCAAACTTTGTTTGATTGATTCAAGCTATGAAGTTTCTTATGGAGTTTACAGACATGATGTTTCATGTGAAGAAATTCAGATCAATTTTACTGATCTTTGGTTAGAAATAAATCAACTCTGCCAATGTTGCTAGTGTAGAAAAATCAACATCTACTCAATGAAAGAGATGCAAACTCAACAAGAGCTTGATAAAATATCAAACATATGATATGATGAAGTTGTTTTCTATACAAAAACAGTAAGCTACTATATTTCACACGTGCAGATCCGAAAATAACATAAAATAAGCATTCTACACACAAGATTGCAAGATCTCACAAATATAGTGCACCAATGGATAGATGAACCCAAGAGAACTCATGTATAAGCATGAAGTGAGCTAAGAGAGAGAGAGAGAGAGGGTGTGTCTCTTCCCATGAGTGTACAAATATATATAGCAAATCCATGACTCATTAATGAGTTTGGTTTCCCTCCATAACAAAAACCCTAGCAATTAATGTGGACTAGATTCAATGTCTGCACCATATAAATTTGTATCTTCTAAAACTCATGTACTACACTTTCCCACACCGTCAAAAAGTGTTTATTCAAATGATTTTAGACTAATATAACTTTGAAAATTCAAAATCTAATTCTAATATGAAAATTGGCCTCAATTGCCAAATATACAAATATGACCAAAATAGCAAAACTAGCTGAAATTTCTCACACTCCCTTTTCAACTAGTTTTAGCATAGAATTTGAGAACACTCCAAGTGAAATCATATGCTTCAGAAACAAGTCCTTTTCCAATGCTTTGGTAAAGATATCAGCTACACATTCCTTTGAAGAAACATGCTGAAGCTCCACCTCCTTTGCCAAGACTTGCTCCCTCACAAAGTGATATGCCTCCTCAATATGCTTGCTCCTAGCATGAAAGATATGATTGGTTGCCAAATTTTGGACTGATAGTTGTCACAAAAGTTGATTGGGGTCTCTCAAAAATCCATCAAGTGAAGATCCTTGATCATCTTCTTGATCCATACCATCTCCTTTGTGCAATATGTAAGTGCTTTGTACTCGGCCTCACTAGATGACAATGAGATAGTGGCTTGGTTCTTTAACATCCATAATATAGCTCCATCATCTAGGAAAATACAATGAGCAGTTATGGATTTTCTATCCATTTTATCTCCAGCAAAATCCGAATCTGAAAATCCAAACAAGTTAGGCGATGATCCCTCATACAATATGCCAAAATCTCGAGTCTCAATGATGTATCTCAAAACTCGTTTCCCTAGTTTCCAATGCTCTTCACTAGGATCTTGCATAAATTGGCCTCAATCTACCAATACAATAACTTAGATATGGTCTTGTGATGATTAGATAGATGAGTGAACCAACTAGCTTGTTATAGAGAATAATATCCTTGAAGGATCTTTCATTACTTCTTATAGTTAGCTTTACATTTGACTCCATAGGTGTATCAGAACACTTTGCATCTACCGCATTAAATCTTTATAGAATAGAATTAGCATACTTTTCTTGACAAATCAAAGTAGATTAAGAAGATCTAATGACTTCTATTCCCAAAATGTAATGCAAATGACCAAGATCATGCACCTCAAACTCACCCTTGAGAGCACTCTTGATATCCTGCACATCTTGGTTGTCTCCACCACTCAAGATGATATCATCCACATAGATTAGCAAAATGGTCACATCATTTCCAGAAAACCTATAATAAAGTGAATGATCATACTCACTCATAACAGATCCTTGAGAGAGTAAAAAAGTGTAAAGCAAAGTCTACCAACTCCTTGGTGTTTGCTTAAGGCCACACAAACTCTTATGTAGAAGACACACATGATTTGGCTTTGTAGGTGAAATATCGCTCTCGGGTTGCTCCATATACACTTGCTCCTCAAGATCACCATTCAAAAAAGCATTTGTCATATCCAATTGCCATAGATCCCATCCATAAAGAGTAGCAAGAGAGATGATGACCCAAATGCTTACCATCTTTGCCATAGGTGCAGAGATTTCATCATAGTCAATACCATGTTCTTGAGAATATCCTTTTGCCACCAACCTTGCCTTATGCTTATTGATAGATCCATCATGGTTTTTATTCACCTTGAATATCCATTTACATCTAATAGCTTTCTTTCCCTTAGGTAACTCCACCAATCTCCATGTTTCATTCTTTATAAGAGCTTGATACTCTGTCCAAACTTCGTGTGGTATTTTGCCTGAGAGAGCCTTTCTCGAACATCTACTTTAGATGTAAGCTACAGTGGAGATAGCTTCAGCCCAGAAGCTCTTTGGCAAAGATGTGTGTTCTAGCATGCACTTGGCTGACTCGACAAGGGTACGATTCTTCCTCTCAACTAAGCCGTTCGACTGAGGTGAATAAGGAGTGATAAACTGTTGTTCAATGTCTTGGCTCTGGCAGTACTTCTTGAATTCAGTAGAGATGTATTCTCCACCATTGTCGAACTTCAGGGATTTGATTGTCTTACCAGTTTCTTTCTCTGCATGTTCCTTGAAGATTCTGAAGCAATTGAAAGCTTCTGATTTTTTCTTGATGAAGTACACCATAGTCCTTGTAATACCATGTTACATGCCTATTTTTCTCAAAGTACTATTTGATGATGCAAAATCCCAATTAACCTACTCAAGTGATGAAGTTACTCATCGAATATGAAGAAATATCCAATGGACCCGACAATGACAACTTATACAAAGATATATTGAAGACAAAGAGGCCTAAATAAATACGACTAAAGGAAGGATTCCTATAAATTCTGGTGTATTCCCCACACACTACAGGTTTTCCTTGAGATATCAGTCTTATTACTGACTTTGTAGCTTGATGTTGCTAAGATGGAATACCTTGAAAAATGACAAAAGAAAAAGCTTATGTAACCACTGGAATTTTGTTGTTTAATAGATGAATTATTCGTTTTGGATGTGTCGACATAACATTTTCAAGTACATGGATAATGCTTATTGGCATATTATCAACTCATGGGATCACAAAGAATAGAGCCTAGGTGAGACAAACTCAAGCAAGATACACCAACTCACTACGCATGGAAAGAGACACACATGAAAAATGACAATTGAAAGGTGCAAGGTTGCAACTTCATGAGCTATACATCCTATCAAGTCAAATTAAGGACTTCATGCAAGCAGCTTGTAAGCTAAAAAAGTACACAAAATTAGTCTTTTAGCATAGTGAGTATTTTTGGTGTCAAGTAAGACTTTTTCAAGTTTAGAATCATAATTGCCATGTCCAAGTAAATTACAACAATATTTGAAGTTAAGAAAATATCTTAAATTAACATTAAGAGTATAGCAGCTTGTTAGAAATCAATGATAAACTTCATTGTTATTGTTTACGATGTGCATTAATGTTGATAGCTGTGACCAGCTGTCATTAGCTGTAGGCTAGTCTATTAGTCTACTCGTAGGTTTTCTCTCTCTATTAGGATTCAGGGTTTATTTGTGCATTTTACATTGTGTATGAGTTAGTATGATAGTGTGATTGTGTGTGTTCTTCTTCCGCCTTTTTGTGGTGATTGCTTATGGTAAATGCTTGATGTTGCATATCTAATTCTTGACATGGTATCATAGCAGAGATAGTCTTGCGTGCCTGATTAGTGGATACAGATTGTCACAAGCTCCGCAATAAAGTGAGAAAGTCCTTCACGGGAGGTGAAAGCTTGGAGAGACAAAAACGACTGAAAAAACGGTGGGGAATCATCAGTGGGGAGCTCAGAATCATCAGTGGGGAACGAAGACACAGTCCCGGAGGCATCAAAAAGGCCAAAGCAACATCAGACAGATTGAAAATCTGTTGAGTGGAGAGATTTTTTTTTACAATACTTTCTAGTTGTTGTGAAAAGCACAGTCCTGAAGGCATTAGAAAGGCTAGGGCAGTATCAGACAGATTAAAAATCTGTTGAAATCTCTCATTTGTCTATTTGGGGTACTGCAAATCACACTAGACAGTGTCTAGTACTACCTTTCAAAGTTAGAAGACTTCATGCTTTTCACATTACTGATCTCTGTGAGTTTGACAGCGACAAATGTCTTGTCAAAAACATCAAGAATCACTACAAAGTGATTGCTACAAGAGCTAGAGTCAACGAGAATCGACTCTACAAATTGAATCTTTACTCAAGCTATGGTAAGCATTGTTGATAGTCGAAGTGACCTTTGGCATCAAGGGTTTGGTCATATTAGTGCTCAAAGCTTGCAAATCCTTGAAAGAGGTAATCTAGTTGTTGGATTGCTTGATATCTCTTTTGAAGGAAAAATTTATGAGGGTTGCATTTTGGAAAAATAGTATAGAGAGAGATTTTCCAAAGATGGAACAAGAAGAGCCAATGGCATTCTTGATATTGTTCATAGTGATCTGTGTGGACCAATACAAACTAGGTCTATTAGTGGTTGTTACTATTTCATCACATTTATTGATGACTATAGTAGACATATCTGGATTTATTTCATAAGCAAGAAATCTGATGTTTTTGCCAAGTTTAGAGAGTTCAAGGCTCTAGTTGAAAAACAAACAGGTTGTTATATTAAGACCCTCAGATCAGATGGTGGCGGTGAGTATTTTTCAATAGAGTTGATAAATTTTTGCAAGGGTCAGGAGATCAAGAGACAAACTACTACACCCTATTCACCACAACAGAATGGAGTTGCAGAACAAAAAAATAAATCCATTGTGGAGATGGCTAAAGCAATGTTTAAGAGCAAGGGTTTGCCAAATACTTTTTGGGCAAAAGCATGCAACACAGCTACTCATATCTTGAATCGGTGTCCTACTAAGTCCGTGGAGGGTACACCGTACGAAGCTTTTACTGGAAAGAAACCTAATGTTTCTCATTTACGAGTATTTGGTTGTGATGCTTACGCTCATGTGCCTGATGAAAAACGAAAGAAGCTGGATGCAAAAGCTGTTAAGTGTATTTTCCTTGGATATGATGAAAGAGCCAAGGCATACAGAATGTATGACATAGATGCACAAAAGATCGTGATTTTCAGAGATGCTACTTTTGATGAGATGGGTCAAAATGACCAGATAAAATTGAAAATTGATCCCTTTGATGATAAAGCTAAAGTGCAAGTGAAGGAAGAAGTTGGTGTCGATATGGAAGAGCCAATGAAAAAAGACAGGGTTAATAATGAGACTCCTAGGAGAGTGCCTAAGTGGTACTTGTCAGTAACAAGCGATGCTAATAAGGGAGATACTCCCGAATCAAGTGAGCAGGAAGAGCTTAGAAGATCAAATAGAAATCAAAAACCTCTTGCAAGATTAGAGATGAATCTAGGCCTCATGGGCTCTGTGCTCAAAGCTCAAGAACCAGAAACTTTTGATGAAGCAACTATACGTTCTATCATTGCTATTTGTGCTTTCCATGGTTGGAAGATCCAGCAAATGGATGTTAAATCTGCTTTTCTTAATGGAGTGCTGGATGAAGAGGTGTATTTAGTACAAACTCAAGGATTTGTTGAGACAAGAAGAGAGCATCTTGTTTGTAAGCTCAACAAAGCCATTTATGGATTGAAACAAGTCCCACGGACATGATACTCTTGCATTGATCAACACTTCAAGCGAAGAGGAATGGTAAAGAGTGATGTTAATCCTAATCTTTACATTCTAAGGTAAGATTCAGATATAGTGTTCATTGTCTTGTACGTGGATGATTTGATTATTACAGGAAGTAATGAGAAGTTAATCGATGAAATCAAATCAGATCTTTCCAATGCTTTTGACATGACTGATCTAGGATTGACGCACTATTGTCTTGGCATTGAAGTATGGCAAAAGAAGGACATGGTCTTTCTTACACAAAGCAAATATGCACGAGATTTGCTTTATAAGTTCAATATGCAGGATTGTAAGCCTTTGAGTACACCTATGGATGTCAACATGAAGCTTACTACATATGATAAATCTGAGAAAGTGGATGCTTATTTATATAGACAACTGGTGGGTAGTTTGATTTATTTGACACACACATGACCTGATATTTCTTATGTTGTTGGTGTTGTTAGTCAATTTATGCAAGATCCTAGTCAAACACACTGGAATTTTGCTAAACGTATTCTCAGATACATTTGAGGGACATTGAATTTTGGTTTGAAGTATGATCATCCTGAAGTGCCAATGTTGGTAGGTTATATAGATGCCGATTGGGCAGGTAATATTGATGACAGAAGATCTACCAGTGGTCATACATTCAGTTATGGTACAAATACAATTTTATGAAACAGCAAAAAGCAGTAGTCTTATTATTGACGGAAGCTGAATATCAAGCACTCAGCAATGCTACACAAGAAGTGGTATGGTTACAAAGATTGCTTGTGGATTTAGGTCAACCACAGGTGGATGCGACTACTATATCTTGCGATAATCAAATTTGCATTCACCTTGCCAGAAATCCAGTTTTACATGCTCAAACCAAGCACATCAAAATACGCTACCATTTTGTTTGAGAGAAAAATTTTTATGGAGCCATTGATCTTGTTTTTTGTAAATCTGAAGATCAAAAGGTAGATATTTTTACTAAGTCATTAGGTAGATGTAAATTTGAGAGGTTTCGTACTCTATTAGGAATAGAGGATGTAATTTTATCATTGAGGAAGAGTGTTAGAAAGCAATGATAATCTTCATTGTTATTGTTTATGATGTACATTAATGTTGATAGTTGTGACCAGCTGTCATTAGCCGTAGGCTAGTCTATTAGTCTACTCGTAGATTATCTCTCTCTATCAGGGTTCAAGGTTTATTTGTACATTTTACATTCTGTATGAGTAAGTATGATAGTGTGATTGTGCGCGTTCTTCTTCCGCCTTCTTGTGGTGATTGCTTATGATGAATGCTTGATGTTGCATATCTAATTCTTGAAAGCTAGCATGAAAACATAAACCGTTATGAAAACCCCAACGTACGATCACATTACAAATTACAATGTATCAACCTACTAGGTCATAAATCACATGGAAAGGTGATTTGAAAAGCAAAATCATCTTAAAAAATCTGGAACTTATAGCTTGCCAACCAAAACATAACGATGTTGATTTATCAAACTATAAATGTCTTGATTTCAGTTAATATGACCCAAAGCAAGATCAAAAGTATTCTTATTTGCCCAAATACAGAGATGTGTGAATTTTTTCATACAACTTTTTGTGAGCATAACAACAAAGCCTTAGTTCTCAAAATTGTGCTGATAGAGTACCAAGAACAGAGGGATGACTATAAATGTTATATAATGTCTCAATTCTAAAAATACATGTCTAAAAATCATATAACAAGTTGAATAAGAAATTGAATTGTAGTTGAGAACATCAAGGTTATAAAAACTTGTTGTGAGGTAGTCGTAATATATCTTTTGCGGGCTTCTTTTTCTATATTATAAAGTAGTTATTTGGCAAGCTAGTTCAACCAAAAACATTTTAATTTCTATATTCTCCTAGTGAAGCCCGTCAACAATGTTGTGAACTCCTATGATTGAGCTTCAATGGCTCTGCTACTTCTACACTTGCTTTGGACCTCAAATTCCACATCAAAAACTGAAGTATCAAGAAAAAGCTTAATTTTCTTTTTACTCTTTACACGCCCTTTCACACTTCAGAGCTTTTATAACTCCCAAGTGTAGTGGCAATCAGCCCTAATTTTTTACTTGAATGTTTTTACAACTTGTATACATATAGTAGAACGCATTTTCCAAATCAAGTCAATAGTTGATTTTTGAAACGCATAGAAAAATGGTACTCAAGATGAGCTTGTTTCTTTAGCTCTAGTGTTGAACGAACAATAAAATAACAACCCATGTGGTCAAGAGAATCATGAAAGAGCATTTTTTTCACTTCGCTTGTTTCGACTGTTTCATAGGAATAGCACATGGAAAGAACAGTTGTGTGGAATTTTTGTAAATTTTCTTGGAGAGAAGGTACATTATCTTACCATCAAAAACATCTAAAGTAACAACACACTCTTTTTTTTACAGAGTCATGGGGCATAAAAAAGTGTCCCCTTTGAAATTCCAGAATTCATACTGAATAAGAGACCGTGAGATGGGTTACAACATTGACCTGAACAGATTACAATGAAAATAACACAAATATCAGAACTACCAAAGAAAAAGTAAGGTATATAACAAAATTAATAAAGCTATTGAATCTAGACAGGTGCAGTTGATCATAGTTACAAGTCAACTTGAAAAAAAAATTTGACCAGTCAAGAAATTGTTCAATTGCAAGGCTACTCAATAATACCCTAGTTTCGAATAAAACATGGAAGATTTCATTTTTTGGGAAAAAGAAAAGATGAAAAAAATAAAATCTCCCTTCAAACCAGCTCAGAAAGCTTCGAGTACAGTTCGTTGTGACTATCCACTTGCTTGATGAGGCATGTCTTGGATCTTGTCCATGCATATAGTTTCATATACCTTTGCGCTACCATTTAACTTACATTTCCTTGCTTCTCCATGCTATAGATAAAACTTCATGTAGCTTTTGCATAAATAAATTAAATTTAAACAGGTGTTAACAAAAGTTGGTGCTGGAGGCAGCCAAAAGCCGTCGTCCAACTTAGCACCAGTTTGTGCTACGCTTTCAATATGTTATGCATATATCCATTTAAGTTGGAGTTTAGACCAGAACGTTCAAAATACAGCCAAACCTCTTGGACAATATACAGTGAAATAGCTCATCCTTCCAGTACTCCAGAATCAGAATGCTTCTAACAGGTTGATAAATCCATATGAATAAGAGAGTTGGGACCCACCGTGTGTGACTTACACTTCCAAATATTTCTCCATCCTCGTCCACTGCACTGCTGCATCCACATTCCTGGAAAACCTTGATACCACAGAGGTAAGCAAACTCCTTATGAATGTAGTTGCAGCTGAAAGAAGGTCTCTGGACCAATAGACATAGTCAAGGGTTTACAAAAGCTCGTTCAATGTATCCTAACCTCACTACTACGAAATTGATAATGGAAGTCATGTAATAATGAGTATACACATTGCAAAGAAAGTAGCAGCTGATTGATCTAAAGTCTAGCAATTAGTGCTATTTGCATAGTCGTAAGGCAAATCTCAAACAAGCTGAAATGGGTTGTATGGAGATACATGATGTTGCTGAGAAAAGGATACAGTGCTGAACAGGGAGAACGGCCACCATTCACATAGTATATGTACAGATATGCATCATAATGATGACCATTTATGTAGTAAAAATTGATCAGCCTTCGCAGAGATTGAAAAGAATTCTTTTTATAAAAAAGAATGGCGGAGCGGTTATAAGATATGACATGCAAGTAGACAGCCCTGCATGTTGGTAAGCTTGACGCATACTCAATGACCTCCAGTATTAAGGCTGATGCTGCACAACATAACACTCATGGTCACTTAAAAATAGCATAGTTAAGCCTCAGTAACCTCAATTTGTAGTCTGAAGCCCTCTGGCTGCTACTCTTATATGACAAACAGAACTTCTAATCATTCTTGCAAAATGAAAACATACCAATTCCGTGGTGTCGATAGGACTTCACTACACCTAAAGTCAGCACATAGATCAGAGTGCGCTCCATGTTAAAAACCTCATACCCAAGCAAATCTGCTTCCTAATTGACCCATCAAAAAGAAGTTAAGGAAAACATTGTGTTGAAAACACAGAAAGTTGCCCTGGTGAGCACAATTGAATGGAAAAAGCAATACAAAACTACATTCTGCCAACAGAATTGAGAAAGTTCGACTAGAAACACTGTCCAATTCAACAAAAGCTTTCAAATACAAAAGACAAGGGATAGAAAATTATGGGGGGCAAACAAAAAAAACTGAACTCACGAACAAAAACCATGCCATCTAAAACTTCTGAAAACTGTTTGGCATCGTATAGAAGTCATAAGATCATAACTTTTGTTATAGAGAAATTTCACATGTAATAGATAAACTCCTAAATATGGTTTGAGGTTGTATAGGCATCATAAGATCGTAACGTCCTGATATAGAGAAATTTTGACATGCAATACACCTTGTCTATGTGCCCACAGCTCCCATTAACACACCTGGGAACCTACACAGAACAATTCAAGGGTAGACCAAAACATGGAAGCCACTAGGATTCTAGAATGTTTGCAAAGATTGAGAAAGAGACCAGTAAGTAGAAGCCCGGAGCCATGTTGTTGATACACAAAATCAATCAGATAAGGAAAGATTGGGTTTTGCTCCCCTGCTAAAAGCAGACTAAAGACTTGTCACCCTATACCTCTTATCATATGGCTCTTCCTATCTCTCACTCCAAATGCCAGCTGGATTGTCATCAATAATGTACAGGAAGCGGATGCTTGCATTCTCAAAAAGTCACATTTGATCTACCTCCTTTCACAGGTGTAGCTTATCAAATAGAATTGCTTCCTAATAGATGACCCATACTTCAGGAATCAGTATCACTATAACGAAAAGAGTGGAGTTGCTTGAGAACTTCATGGTACCTCAACATGAGTTGTATCAAGCCAAGCAAATCTTCCTAGGGTGTTGGAAAAAAAACTAGGTTTAGGTCCCTCATATAGGCAAGAGGCTAAAAAACCAGCCATAAAAATTGCATATTTATGACTTGGGTGGATGATCTGATGGATCAATTGATAGGTGCAAGATATTTCACCAACATAGATATCAAATCAAGTTACCACATGTTCCTAATAAGGCTTCCCACACTGGGTATGGTCACTACAATTATTTGGTACTTCCATTTGTGCTCACAATTCCGAGAGCAAACAATATATGATTCTTCATCCATATTGGAAAATATTTGTGGTAGTCTATCAAGACTATAGACTCCTCTAGTGCAACATTTGACGAGCAAAGATAATGCTTCAATTTTCAAAAGGTTCACAATTTCAACTCTTTAGCATAGAATTTCTCATCTCAAAATGCTCACCAAATGAAATTATGGCACCTTATACATGTCATTCAGATCTTGGTATTCATATCAATTCTAAGACCATGCGTAGTGTCTTTATTGGTTTCTTTCCTAAGTTTATGAAGGGACTTGTAACCTCTAATGTACATGTTTGAAGGCATGAAGAAACGCAAGAATCACAACATAGTTAATTTTGCCGATATAGGTTTAGTCGCTTCAGTTCAAAGTAATGCGTCTTACAGCATCCACCTTGCAAGTAATGGACCTGACTCCAAAGGAAGCTTTTGGCGGGTGCAAACATTTGCCTACAAATATGAAATTGGGGAAGTTATTCCATAATAGTAGATTGACTAGTTTCAAAAGAGAAAGTTGGACATTGTCTAATGTGAGTATTCCACTTATGACAAGGAACTTTGGCTTTGATACATGCCCTGATAATTTTGTTGGATTCCTATTCTCTCCATCCCTAATCTCATAGCTGATCTAGATCCATTCATTTGCTGTAAATACTTGTACAGTCGCATACTCTGTAGAGATACATGTGTTTTTGAACAGTCTGTAGAAATACATGGAAACCGCAAACATGTATCAGCTCGACAAACTTCGAGTCAACAATCGTCGAATTAGTTTTGATCGACATTTGTCGAACCCATCGATGGCAATCAACTCAACAATTGTCGAAGCTGCTAAAGTCGACCATCAACTGTCGATCTAATTGTTGACTGTCGAGTCGACCATCTATCTTCACGCTCCCATGATTTCCTCAATGTTTTGTAGTCACACAATCTACTATCTGCATCCATCCATCTCAAATTTCCAAATGGATTCGCATTCGAAGTATGGTCTAATGGTAGACAAACTCAATGGAACGAATTACCATATGTGGAAATTCAAGATGAAAGTAGTGCTAATGGCCAAAGAACTCTATGAAATAGTTTCAGGTCTTGAACTAATTCCCATTGTCGAGGAGCAAGCCGTTTCTAAATGGAAGCTCAAAGATGTTAAGGCTTTTGCCTTAATCACTCTCAATATTTTCAACACACAAATTGGCCACATCAAACAAGCCCAAACTTCGAAAGAAGCTAGGAACATTCTGAGCTTCAACACTCATAATGTCCCTCACTTTACAAATTGAGGGACGTCACTTGCAAGCTGCATCTGAAAAAGAAATTCTTTTCACTCAAAATGTCAAAAGGTGATTCTATTCATTATCAATTCAAGACTCTGTTAGAGCAAATGGCAAGAATATGTTCAGTGATTGAAGACTCTAATGTGTTATGACCTTATTGTCTAGCTTGCCATCCTCTTATGAAAACTAAGTGATGATGATTTCAACACACTCAAAAATAACTTTGTCCAGAGTCATAACTATGCCGTTGCAGGAGGAGACTCGAAGGAATGGAGCATCCTCGTCCTCCATTGAAGACTCGCAGGCTCTATTTACCAAGAAAAGCTAAAAGAAGCAACAGTGAAAGAAGAAGGCATTTAAACAATTCAACAAGAATCAAAAGCAGTCATAGAAATCGAATTCGAACCAGAATTAGCAACCTGCTCAAAACAAGAAAATGATGTTCTACAAATACTGCAAAGGGACAAACCATGAGATCCAGGACTGTCAAATACTCAAGTTTAACAACAACAACAAAAAATAGTTGGATCAACAAGCCAATGTAGCTATTGACTCGACGCAAAATGTTGAAGATGATGATGAGCAAAATGCCTTCATGGTGAACCATCACCATGTCAAACAACTTGTGGAGTGGTTCCTCGATTCTGGAAGGACACAACACATGACAAGCCATTCAACCTACAGCACCAAGAAGTTCGTTCACCTCGGAGACAACGGCTCACACATAATCCAAGGTAAAGGTACTGTTAGACTAAATTTTCAGCATGGGCAGTCAAAGCTCATACCAAAAGTTTTGTATGTGCCAAATCTGGCGACGAATTTATTGTCGATCAGCGAATAACTGATTTAGGACATAAGGCAGAGTTCGAGTTTGATTCATGCAAGATTCTTGATAATTGTTAGAGAGTTCTTGCATTCGGAAAGAGGCAAGGATACCTCTATAGGCTTACGCATTGTTACTCTTTGACCGATCGTGCTTTAAGCAATTCAATTTTGATGAATAAAGAATTAATTTGGAATTATAGACTTGGACACCGCCATCATATATCTATTGCAAATATGTCTAAGCATTCTTCAGTTCTTGATTTTGATATCGAACTGTCGACCCTCCAATCTGCTAGAGTTGTATCATCAGAAAGCAGTCTAGAAGGCCTTTTAAGTCGAATCAAAAGAAAAATTGGATCCCAAAGGACATAAAACATACAATGAACAGCTATATTGTTGAATACAGGATAAAGTTGCATTGCTACTAGCTTAACAACTAAGCTATGTATTAGAAATTCAGCCAACTCAAGTTTTGATGTAAGAAACCTTAAGCTAAAATGAGAGACTAGGATGCACAACATCATTAATCTTACCTGAACCCTAAGAAGCCATAGATGTTCCCCATGGTAAAATTGCAAGACAAGCTTGCACAAAGGCATGTTCTTTTGTTTTTTGAGTTATTCTTCTTCCAATGGCATGTATCGACTGTATAATAATGTAACCTGTAAAGTTTTCACTAGTAGGGATGTGACTTTTCTTGAAGATCAGTTTATTGATTTGAAGGGCAAGACCTAGATTCAGTCTATCGACTCTACCCCGAAAGCTAATGAGTATCGAAATTTTGTTTCGATTCCTTCAAGCAGTCAGACTATACAATCAGATTCAGAAGAAGACCAAGAAGATGCAACTCAGGAGCAGCCAACACAAAATTGAATTTCGCAGCTAGTAGCACCTCCCAGAAGACCGACGAGAGTTTGAACTTAGCCTATTCAATTCACTGATGAGTTTGCTCACTATCTTTCACAGAAGCCTACCACAGTCGAAGAAGCATTATCCTGGGCCGATTCAAATCTCTGGCAGGAAGCTATGGACAAGAAGTACAACGGGCTGATCAAGAACAATACTTGGTATGTCTGATGTCACCAAGTTGTCTGCAGACAATGGACATAAAGATTATCGATTGTAAATGGATCTTTAAGATCAAATATAAAGATGGCAACATTGACAGAAGGAAAGCTCGACTGGTGGCAAGGGGATTTTCTTGAATTCCAACATCGACTACTTTAAAACATTCAACCGAGTGGTCAAGCACTCTTCTATTCGACTACTACTATCATATGCCGCTGCAGCCAATGTCAGGGACCCAACTCCCTTGGGTCCCAACCCTAAACTTGGGACTAGACGATGACTGGGCCTGTAGACTTGACTGGTGACTTGTGAACCTGCATGGTTGCCACATGTCATGATCTAGGTGTGCACATGGCTTGCAGTCTCTCTCCTTGGAAGTATACAAGGGGAGAAGGGCTCATTTGCCATCCATTCTATCTACCTGGGAGGAGGTGGATGGAGAGCGTGTGCACGGCCAGGATGTATGCTAGCTTGAGGTAGGAGAAGGCTGAGAGCCTAGGTGGTGGTATGGGATGCCGTCTAGGATGGAAGTCAGATCCCACTTGATACGGTCACAAGCCAGGGCACGGAGGGTGGACCCGGATTAGGTCCTATGGTGGGGTGGAACGTGAATTGTTCGGTCTCTTGTGGTTAACTGACACCTGGAGGTTTGTAGTAAGTAGTAGGTTGTAACATACGGTATTAGAGCCACTGCATACTGAAAGCAGGTGCGTTGGTCCGTAGTTTAATTCTTGCTTAATATGAAGCTTTTGACGGAATTCAATTCGGGAACGAATTGTGTTTTTTACACACATTTGAAGTTTCCTTCTTCTTGCTGTTTTTTGAGTTTTTGAAAAAATATTAAAAAAAGCAGTAGGGGGCCCTCAGTGCGCTGCAACGGGGCACTGTCCTGGACTGGACAGGTGGTAGCGATCCACAAGATACAATTCCGCTCAGATATAAGTAATGGACTGTTTCTGTGGGCCCTCCCCAGCGCTAAAAAAAGTAGTTGTTCGCTGTTTCTTCAGTGAGGGCCTCTTGCTTCAACGAAGAATGTAAATTTTTAAAAAAAATAGACCCTTCAATACACTGTCCAGGGGGCATCTTTTAAGACGCCAGGTAACTCTAGCATATCTAGTGTAGATCTTTGGTTCTATGAGAGAAACGAGTCTATGAAGAAAAACTATGTAACTCACAGTTTGTCGTTCTTGCATAACGGCTCACTCATAGAATTAAATGGAAATGTTGATGTTTCTACTCCGTATATGTTGATTGTCACTTGTAGACTGGTCACTATAGTGATTAAATGTTTTTCAATTTCTTTTGTTGCAATAGGATCAACTGCTAGGCATCATGCATCCACCTTAGGCCGGGGTGAGACAAAGCCAGAGGCTCTGGCACATCTACACCACATGTAGATATAGCTGGCCCCTCTACTTCTAGATCCCCACGGAGAGTTGTTACTGGTAGAGAGTATTATGTGCAATCATTTTGGGGTGACAAGAAGCATAGGGCAGATGCGGCTATTAGAAGACTCTTCTACCGTGGTGACCTCCCCTTCCATCTAGTGAAGACTCTTGCTTGGGGGGATATGATGGAGAGCGTTGCTGCGATAGGGGCCTCATACTGCTGTGGATCTGTCACCTAGTATGGAGTCCATACGCACCACACATTTGATGAGGGAGGTTCAAGATGTTACCAAAGAATTGGAGCCCGTTCGTGAATCGTGGAAACAACTCGGATGCACCAAGATGCAACAACTCATGAATGATGGTTGGAGTGACACAAAGAGGTGACATATCATTAATATTCTAGTGTCTTCCTGTGTGGGCACCATGTTCTTGAGAGCCATTGACACATCGGCACCTGGCACCATTGCTTTAGGTGAGTAAAGAGTTCATGACACTTGCTGGATTTTAGTGTTCATTGCTCATTGGTAATTAGAATTTTAATCATTTTAGTTTTTGATGCTCGTGAGTCATTGCTCAATTAAAATCTGAATCTCTGATGCTAGTCTCAATGCTCGTTGCAATTTGTTTAATGTTACAGGTGATGACATCTACTCACACATCGCGTAAGCGATCGAGGACCTCAAAATGTTGTGCAAGTCATTACTGACAATTCAACAAATTGCAAACCCCCATGGGAGATTTGGTGATGGAGAATTATCCGACTATCTTTTGGACTATTGATTGGTCACGACTCATAGATGAGTCAAGACTCTTGATTTTGCTCAATTTAAAGCATAAGCAGCTCCTTGGAACTAGTAAGTTGTAACTAGAGCCCAATTTGTCTTTGCTTTTCGTCACGACTCATACATGTCTTGCTTTTGTACAACTCTTCCTTGGGTGAAAGACATCCTTGATATTGCACGGTTCTTGGAGAGATTTGTCACCAAGAAACCAAAGGTCCTCGCAATCTATAGAGGGTTCAAGAATTTGGAGATCCTTAGACCAGCTCCCATAAGGTCTGAACTTTGAATTTTGATTCTTGATGATAGATGTCTCATTCTCAATGCTAGATTCTGAAATATGGGTTTGGATTTTAAGGTTTAAACTTTAGATGGATCTCGATTCTTGGCACTTGTTTTGACGTTTGAACTTTGATGCATTGATGATTGTTCAAAATTTGTGACATTTATATTGTGCAATGTGTTTAGGTTTGCATTCATATTTATAATCTTGGAGTGGCTCCTAAAGGTACAATACACCCTCAGACGGACGGTTGTTTCTACCCTATGGGTACAGCAGAGCGGATCGACTGAGTCTCAATCCAGGAGATTTGAGAACATCGTTTTGTCATCGAACTTTTGGAACGAGACAAGATCGATTGTTGTTGAGTTGCTGCCACTCCACATCGTTCTACGACTCACAGATAGAGAGGGGTCCACCATGGGCCTTCTCTACAAGTTATGGATAGGTTGGGTGAGCAGCTCGATTGGTGCACTGAGTTGAGTTTTGCTAGGTATATACTATAACCCCTTGGCCCTTCTAGATTCTAATGTCTTTCATTTCCATTTTACAAATCTAGAGACTATTCTCAAGTTTGAAGTTAGAACCTTCTCAATCTGAATCAATGACATTCATTTTTTAATTTGTAGGGTTCAAGAGGTAAAGGCCAAGTGGGAGAGCAGATGGAACTGGTTTCATAGACCTTTACATGCAGTTGCCCATGTGTTGCATCCTTTATGGAAGGTCCAGAGCGGTTCCATGACCATGAGCTTGAGGATGGTTGGTTTGAATACCTCCAGAGGGTTGTACCAGCGTTGCAGAGCAACAAGCTAGCAACAATGAGCTCATGATTTTTTGGAGAGACCACCTCACACATCAAAGGGCCCTGACAAAAAGGAGTCGACCACCTAAGGCCAATTTCTTGGTGGGACAAGTATGGAGCTTGCACCCCTAGGCTACAAATCATTGCATTGAGAGTCCTCTCACAAGACTGCACCGCAGTAGCTTGTGAGAGGAACTGCAGCATCTACTCCCTCATACACACCAAGAAGAGAAACAGGCTCTCCACAGAGCAAAGGCTAGTGTTTGTGCATTCAAACCTAACACCTTCTAGATAATATGAGGGAGGCCAAAGAATCCATGCAAGTAATTACTTAACTTTGTATTTGAGGCTTGAACTTGAAGTTGAGTGCTTAGTGTCAAAGCTTATCACTTGAATCTTGGTACTTACTGCTTGAAGTCTTGAAAATTGAAAGTTAACTAGTTTGAACTTTGATAATTCATGAACAATTTGTAATTTGTGAATTTGTGTCATATGTGACACAAATGAATGACTAGTCGTGGATATGTGAATTGTTTAAACTTTAGGTAAACCCTGATGAGATTGACATCGCCAAGGTCCCTGATTTGCGACCAGGTGTGGAGGAGGATATATATGGCCTCTTGCATCGCGAGTCTATTGCACGATCGGGTAGGCTTGACTCTCGAGGCTTGAGCCTTGCTTGGTAGTTGAAATTTGATTACTTGAGTCTTGTATTTCAATTAACTTTCAAGATTGTAGCATGTACTATCTAGATTCTACTATCTAGGTCACCTCATAGGTCTTGAGTCTTCAAAGTTCAATTTTGGGCAATCATCAATGGGTACTTTCTAATAGCTACAAATCTCTATGTGCAGGACCTGTGACTCGAAGTGCATCACGAAGGACTCAGGCTGCCGCCGCTCGGTAGCAGCATTCAGAGGGCAGCTTCAGTAGCTCTACCAAGGAGACTAAGAGCGAGTATCAAAGCCAGGGGTCGTCTTCTGATGATGTCTTAGAGGCTGGGGATGATGATCATAATGATGATGAGGAGGAGGAGGAGGACCATGTGTAGGAGGCTCATGCTGCGAGACCACCCCCCACTAGATTTATATTATAACCTAGATTCTACTAGTACATTATTATGACATACAGAGTCATGACTCTAGATTCAATTTTTTTGCCATTAACTGTTCATTGATCAACTCAATTTGCTATCATCGATATTATTTGTGACATGTGTATAGCTTGATACCAGCTATTTGATTTTTACTATATAGTTCATAACTTCATTGTACGCTCGAATGCTATTTGATTTTGCTTTTCAATGTAAGTTGTAAGGTGTAACTTTTAAATTTCGATTCAAAGTTCAAATGTTTATCCAATGTCCTAAGCTTAGTTGCCCGTTCCGGAACGGAACTCGAGAACGCATTCCGTTCCGGAACGGGCCCTTGAAAATAAAAATAAAAAAATACGTTTTTTTACAAAGGATTTTTATCCGTTAATTATCACTTCCGGATATTGAGGATGGCAAATTGGTAAGATGGCGGAGTTTACAACAATTCAAGAAGGGTGGAATAGTGTAGCTGAAGAACACACGATTCTAGATGTCTCTATCTTATAGAGAATGGTAAATTGCAAATGCAAGATCCTATTGTAAATCATGCAAATAGAGATCAATTTGTTAACAAGTATCAAGTTTCAGGACTGTAAATACTTGTCCAGATAGGACACGTGTGTTTTGAGATACAAGAACTCCAGCTGCAACCGCGCCTTCTTCCACAACCACCCCATCTAGAAGAGTTGCTCCCATCCCCACAAACGACTGGTCTTATATATGTTTACAATGCAACGAGCGTCTAAACGAGGGGGCACTAAATCGTTCCGACCCAGTACGTTCCAGAACAGACGGAACGGTCGGAACGGAATGTTCCGACCCATTTTGGTTGGAACGGGCTTCTAAGGTCCTAAGCCTACTAGTAACTGCTCAATGCTCACTACTTACAACTTAGTAATTACTACCTACAATGCAGTTACTAGTATGCACAGACTGCTGATAACTGATTGTGATCATTGATGGGAGACTGGAGTATCATGATTCTAATTTTAATTTTCTATGAACAGTGAACACTAATTTAGTTTCACCGTTCCGGCTTCAGATTTTTAGCAACGAACTTTCAAACGCAAGTATTTAGTAGCGATCTAGTATTATAAGATTTTAGAAACATTTGATATTACTTGACAAATTTTCTAGCATTACATCAAAAAAGTTGCAACAAAAAAAAAAATTTGCCGATTCTTTCGGGATGCCGATTCTTACGATTCTGAAAAGGTCGATTCTGAACAGGGTGGAAACACTACATTCAATCAATAAAGGCTATAAATGGGGCCCACAAATAGGGCGCTTATCTGCAGCCCTGATATTTTCCCTGCTAAAGGGCCATAAGGACTATAAAAAGGCATGGCATCTCATTATCAATGGTTGATTGCTCAGAGACGAGCTCTTAGACTAGCATAACTCAGATAAGCCAAGTTTAGGCTAGATTCAGCTCAACTTTGGCAGCATAATTGCCAGATCATTTTGTTATTGCTTTACGTTCACAAATATGCAGCACAACATTTGCTTTTCAGCGTGCAATGCACTTCTATGATCACTACAAACCTGGAAATGTCACATCACTGAAACAGTCTCTTATTTATTTGTTTTCGGCAGATGTGAATATATTTGAGCAACTTTTCTTTATTACAAAGTAGACTGTCAATCTCATTACTCAGCTAAGATCACAAAAGCAAAGGATATAAATAACAAGCTCATGAATAACCAGTTAGCCAATCACTTACTTCACTTTCTGTGACTTTTACAACCCTCGCGGTAACAAAACCCACAAGTTCGTCACCTTGACAATCAGACCGACTTGTATCAATTGCAGCCCAAGATAGGATCCCTCGACCATGTACAACATTTAAGAAGAAATCCATTTCATACCTGCAAAAATTTTAGATTCAGTGTCAATGTTCCCCTAAATGTGAGATGGGCTTAAAGAAGTCAGTGCATTTATGTATGAAATGTCCTTCGCTCAAATTGAATAAATATTCCAGTCTTGAGCTTTAAAAACGAAATCCAACCAATAATTCACACTGAAACAGCCTCATGTCATTACTTACTTGATTGGAAATAAGGCTTCATGAATTTCACGCAACACTTCCAAATCAGAGGGTCGAATAGGCCTATAAACAATGGCTGGAGGCTGGCTGATAGTAGAAAGCCCTGGAGCCACTATAGAAGGAATCAGCCCTATCTCTTCAAAGTTGTCCATAAGTCCTGTGGAAGAAGCTGGATGGACTCCACCTCCATGAAATCCATGGTGACTGACATTCTTTTGTACGAGCTGTTGTTGTATCTGATAGATTTGGTGATGCTGCTTGTGTTGTTGCCCAAGCCCCTGTCTCTTCAATTATCACCAAAAAAATCTATGTTTATTATAATAAGCAAGAAACAGATAAGTCTTGCTAAACACAATATTTTGCATGACAATTTACTAAAAGACTTCCCTTCTTTTCCCTCATCTGTTAAGTTGCTACATCCAAAATAAAGCCCCTACCCATGTGTCCTTCACTTGGGAAAGCCTGAATCGCCTCTTGACTTCTTTGGTTGGAATATTCTGTGCGCTGAGACTAAATTTGTCAATGTTTCTAAGAGCTAAAGATAATTTTCAGGTAAGCAAAGTTTCATTGTTTCCAGAGTCCAATCCTCAACTGATTAGCTTGACCACTTTCAAAAATTTGACCCGACTTTTAAGCTTGAAAATGTGCAACTTTAGGAATGAACTTTAAAGGGAACCTAGGCAAGAAGAAACTCCAAGCAAATAATGCAGTTCGCCGGGTCGGCAACTTTTAAGGCCTTATAGTTTTGGGAGCGGGATATTGAATCTCCGTGTTTTAACTTTTCAGTAAAAGAAGTGAAATCAATCAATAAAGATTGCAAGCCTTGAATGTCTTACGACCACATGACGAATTTTGTAGTCCAGAACACATATAGAATGATCCTTCATGTCTACTCCCCGTTAATCACTATGTTGATTGTGTTGTAATTTTTATTTAACTAACACAGGCTTTGGTTTGCGTATCCGCCCACATGTGGGCAGGGAATCAAATATGGGTGGCGGGCAAGTCCAACTCAAGCAAGTTAAATTACCACACCGCTCATGGGCCAATATAATTGGATTGGAATTAAACAGAAAGGGCTCATTCAGGAATTAGAATGAATTCTTGTACTCTGGCATGAGGCAGGCAATGTTCTGGATGGCAGCTGGCTCGTGACCTTAGGCTAGTAAGATTTGGATCACCATTACAAAATACGACACACCCTACGAAGCTGCCTGAGGCAAATTCCTTGAACTTAATCCAAAGGTTAAAAGCATAAACTTTCACGACAAAAAAACCTTCTTAAGTGCATTGCTGTTTGATTCAGAATACTACAGACAATTCATATTAGGATCATCTGAAAAACCCATCATCTTATTCTTAAGCAATTTTATGGCTTTTACATTCAGCATCTTCAGAAAAGATGTCAAGGTAATATCAAGCTTGGATAGGGCAGACATGAATCCACAAACGGAACATAAAATTCAATGCAAGAAACAAAATTTACTGTAGCGCCGTGAAGATTTTTGCTCTTAACCTCTTCAGATCCCAAGGCGGGGCAAAATAAATAAATAATCTGACGCTGTTATCTCTAAGTGACCCTCGTAATCTACATGAATAAACACCTTCAGAACAAAACATAGCGCAAAACCCATGGTCTCACCTGGTGAGAGACATCCATTCCCCTGCTTCCATTCATGCAATCGCTATCCGTGATGATGCTGATCTCGTCGCCAATTGTCGGAGCAACATGGAAAGGCCGCGCAACTCTTCCATTCACCTGCTCCCTCGCGCTCTCGCCTTGCTTCCTTTCTCTGGCTAGGCTTCGTCCACTTCTATGTTCCTGCCATCGCCACCTCCTCTATTTGGATCGGTCTCTCTCTTTCCGGGAGGCCATCTCTCTCTCTCTTCTCTCTCATATATGTATGTGCAGCCAGAATAAAGGGCAAAGGATAGTACACTACCAATACATCAAAAGGTTGGGCCCTGGCGCAAAAGAGGTTGCTTCCTACTTCCTACTTCATGACTAGAGGACTTTGTTGCTCCAAAATGAGCTATTCAGGCATCCATATCCCTTTCTCTTTGTAGAGTGGCCATGTGAGTTCTGGCACTCTTGCATATGCAATATTTTTTGTGAGTGATGGATACTCAATGTAAATGTATTGTATGTGAAGCCACGATAAGGGTGAAAAATGCATGTGTATGGTAACAACTGTGTAATGACTTTCTTATATAGCTAAAAATTATGAGTCCAAACATTTTGCGAGTAAATAGAGTGCAAGGTTTAATCAATATCATTAATTATCAAGACCAAGGATTATGGGCAATTTGATGCACCAGCTAGATAGAGTTACAGAGATGCAAGTCGAGTCCATTAACATCGAAAAGATCAAGAGGCTATCTACCATGACCACCACCCAGGCTATGGCATCCACTTCACCATTCCCATTTTAACTACCATTGTTTGTGTGTCTCGATCAAATTTCTACAAATAATGTTGAATAGCCACTCCAAAATATAGACAGAGCTTATGGTGTTTTGCAAAATAATTTTCATAAAACTACATTCGTTAGATAAGATTCCACATGCTCCAAATTTTTTATCATTGCTTTTGAAAATGGTAGCACAAAATAGACCATATACATTAAGCATAAAAACATGGTAACAAAAAGTAAACGAGGTACTCCGTACGTTTAAGCATAAAAATATGGTAGCAAAAAGTAAACCAGGTAATCCGTAGCATACCAAATCCATGACAATGGTCTTCAAAAAAAAATCCGCAGGGAAGCACATCAAATGCTCAAGTACATTGCATCTGTAGTCTATTCATCCTCACAGTCATCATCCACATAAATACAAGCACAAGCACTCTTTTTACTTGAAGACCTTTTCACAACATCCTCGCTTCTCATTGCTTTTGCCAATGACTCTGCATAGGATGGCAAGTGACTGGATTATGCAAGCATGGATAAAGAGAAGCACATTCAAGTGAATAAAGAAGTTATCTAACTTATGCTTATCATTTTTGGAAGTCATCAAAATCCCACTCGCAAGATCCTCATCAGTGTCAACTAGCATTGCTTGCATAGGGGCAAATGATGATTCCATAGTACATACTTTTTCAATCGAATAAAAAAGTCAACATAATTTGTTCTCATAATCAACAATAAAAAGAAAGGACAAGAAAAGCAAACCATATCGCTTCATGGCTAGATCCAATGTTGCCTGATGCGAATCCATTGCAATGCAATGTCGCCTTGTGCATCTGCAAATATACAATGCCACCGCCCATAAGTGGGTCAACAACCACACTTGAATGCTTACAACACATCTCTACAATGAAATGCAGAAAATGAGGACTCTTCTCCATCCCTCCTTGTGTTGGCATGGACGTTGCTGGATCAACTAGTCTCTCTACCGCAGGGTAATAATGTATCCAATTGTCATTCATACTCCCAAACAAGGAAGGTTCAACTAAATCACAATCACCCATGGGCAATTGCGGTGAAGCATCTACGTGACATAATATAGAAACACCCGACATATTCACCTGGGCAACACATTGGTGAACTTATCAATCATCGATACAAGTATGATCAACACATTAGAAAATTGATATAACAATATGAGGCGAAACATGCGTACCTAAATACCCATCACACTCACTCCAAATTTATCAATGCCTCGTAGAATAGCTTGACGCATCACTCATAGGCCACTTTTTTTGGCAACCCTAACAAGCAATGGTATTTCTACCACACCGACAATTGAAACAACCAACCCATCATCATCGAGTATTGTAGATGTAAACTACATAGTACTCTCAAATAAATGATCATGCACTTTGTTCCATATGGGGACATGGCCATATAATCCATCTGGAATAATATTCGTGGGAAAATTGAGCAATACGGCACTATAAGAAACAGGATTTATCTCTTAGTCCTGGACCCTGTGCAAACTGATCGTAAATGTGAGAGTATGGAAAGCATCTCGACTGTCGTTGTTTTAGACGTGGCACACTTGGAAATATTTAATATATCCCCGCATACGGTAAAAGTCTAGCATAGAATGACAAGATGCATGTCAAAATTTGAAAAACACATGACAGAATATGTGCATTTTAATGCCAGCATGTGAATGTACAAATAACATTTACCATACCTTGTTGCTGGTCTTGGATGATGGCCTGATGAATTCAAAAGACTCATGCGGTCACTTTACACTAGGGGCCATCGCATGGGTGGTGTTAATTACAAGTGCAGTTGCTTGTTCCTTTCCCTTACGACGTACCTTTGCTAAACATGTTGGAAAGAGAGAGTCGGTTCAGAGAGTTGTGTTAGAGCTCTTGATGATCAACTATTTATACTAAGTAATTAACGCATGTCCAATAGGACAACTAATTAGGTCATAGATCACGATAGCCAGTTGGCCATAATGTGTTGTCATCCATCCAGTTAGGACTTTCCGAAAATTTAGTTGCTAAATGATCAGGGCAAGTCTTTAGCTTCAACTGAAGTGGAACAATACTGTCTTTCATTGGCATGGCCGAAGTGGCTGAAGTCTTCAACTTTTGTCAAGGACGTCGATATGTCAGATGATGTCTGATATGTCGGAGCCACCTATGAGCAATTCCCGAGTATTTCAACAGACTGCGTAGAAACGCGAAGAAAATTGTAGAACTGGATGATAAAGTGGATGAAAATTAAAGATCGATTATTTGGTTGACTCACTCCGATAGTAGAATGATCCAACACAAAGAGTAGAATAATCTAACACTCCCCCTTAATTTGATGGTTCTCTTGGGGTCTGCTATCTGTTGGTGCACTATAATTGTGAATGCTTGCAATTCTATGTGTAGAATGATCTATAGTTGTTATTTTTTGATCCACATGTGTGAAATATAGTAGCTTGCTGGTTTTGTATGGACAACAATAGTACATAATCAATTGATTCATCTTTGATCAAGTTCTGTTAGAGTTTGCATCTCATTTTGTGTGTAGATGCTGATTTTTCTACATTGGTGAGATTGGTAGAGTATTTTCCTTTGTAACCCAAGATCTTTCAAGTGGATTGGATCATAATGATCTGAAATCCTTTACATGCTTTGACCTTCAAACTTAGTTCTACACAAAATTTTTTGTGTTCATCCAAGCTTAATGCTTTAGTAAAAATATCCATTGTCATATCTTGCGTTCGACAGTACTGCAAGTCAATCTCTTTGTCGAGAACTTTGCTTCTGAATATTGATACTTAATCTCAATGTGCTTACTCCTAGAATGAAATATAGGGTTGGCTAATAAAGCAATGGCACTTTCATTATCACAAAATAAAATTGTCGGAGCATATTGGTTTAGACTGATATCTGAAAGTAAGTTTTCAACCAAACTGCTTCCTTTGTAGCTTGAGAGGATGCGATATACTTTGATTCAGAATGTATCATTGCTAAGTAATCTAGATCAACTTCTATTTTTTGTCTCTTTGGATTTGAATACCTAGACAGTAATGAGCTTCGTCAATATCAGTCATGTCAAATTCGAAAGATAGCATTGTTTTAGCTTCTTTTATTAGATCGATATTGTTGCTCAAAAGCAATGTGTCATCCACATACAAAGTGATAATAATAAAGAATATTGCACTACCTTGAAATAGACATTACAATTTGAAGAGCTTGGTGTATAGCCGTGATCGATAAGGAAAGTATTGATCCTTTGAAACCATGCTCAAGCAGATTGCTTTAAGCCGTAAAGTGCTTTATGGAGTTTACATACATAATTGTGTTTACCTTTGATATTGTAACCTTCGGGTTGCACCATGTAAATGTCTTCTTAGATAACTCCATTAAGATATGTTGTATGTACATCCATTTGATGTATTTTCAAATTTGCTGCAACAACAAATGACAATAGAAGTCTAATTGAAGAATGTTTAACTACTGGACTGAAAGTCTCGGTGTAGTCGACGTTGTGTACCTGAGAAAATCCTTTGGCGACAAGTCGAGCTTTCTTTTTATCGATACTTCCATATGCCTTGTACTTGATTTTGAATATCCATTTGCAATCAGCTACATTTCTATTGGTAGGTAATTCGATAATAGTCTAACTCTGGTTCTTGATAAGAGATAAATACTCTTTATCCATATCTTCTTTCCAGAGATCGGAATCGGGTTGACTGAGTGCCTCTTCGATAGTAGTCGGCTCTTAGACAAGGTAAGCTACAAACTCGTCAATATACCTGATAGGTGGTCTGCTGACTCTTGTTGATCTTCTGGATAATGAACGAAGTTGATAATTTTCATCATGTTATAGTTGCCAAACTGCAACATCATCATCTTCGGATTTGCTACTGATAAGTCGTTCGTCGAGAGTAGACGAGCTTGGGAATAATCGACTTTGGAACTGGAATGTTCGATAATTCAGGAGAGTCCGATAGTTTGGCTATATGAGATTTGCCCTTATCTTTGAGGTCGATAAACTGATCTTCGATGAAGACAACATTTCGGCTATTGAATATCTTCATCTCGACAAGATCATACAACTTATAAACTTTATCTGAAGTAGTGTAGCTAATGAAATAGACTTGTACATGAGTCTGAAGTCCGACAGATTATTGTCTTGACACACGAGGGTATTGGGGGTGGACATTTATCCTCCGATGCTATTGCTAGGGCAATTCTTCTGGCAGGATTTTGGTGGCCAACCCTTTTCAAATGTACTTACGCTTATATAAAAGTTTGCGATGTTTTCCAATGCACAAAGAATACCAAAAAAGCTGATCACAATCTCCTTACTTCAATACTTGAAAGCAAAGCATTTCACAAATGGGGTATTAATTTTGTTGGACCTGTTAGTCCAGCAACACGTGTGGCACACAATCACGATGTATCGTGATTGCTACTGATTATGCAACAAAGTGGATAGAGGCTAGAGCAACACGAAAAGCAGATGCAAAGTTTGTAGCACACTTCCTCTATGAAAATATCATTACTAGATTTGGTTGTCAATTAGAGCTTGTCAGTGATCGAGGTTCTCACTTCCTTAATGAAGTAATTAACAATTTACTGACTCATTACTTTGTTATCCACTGAAAGAGTACCCCTCGTACTATCCTAGATGTGATGGACTAGCTAAGTCTACGAATAAAACGATTTGTAAAATCTTAACCAAGATAGTAGAAACCAGTCAATCAGATTGGAAAATGAAGTTATTCTCTGCTATCTGGGCATATCGCACAACGCCAAAGCGAGCCATAGATTGAAAAACACCATTTGAGCTGGTATATGGCCAAGAGGCTATTATGACAGTAGAATTTTTGATTCCATCCTTATGCATCACTTTAGCTTATGCCAAAGACTTGTGTGACGATAATGCTTATCAACACCAAGTTCAGAATCGACTTTTTATGTTGACAAAACTGTGTGAAACACGACTTATATATCCTACCATGCACAGTTAGTTCACAAATGACGACAGAAGGCCTGGCATGATCGTCATCTCCGAAATAAGAATATTCACGATGGCTATAAAGTTTTACTTTACACATCTTCAAAAATCCATCCAGGGAAATTGAAATTCCGTAGCCAAGGTTCTTATGTTGTCTAGAAATTTTCTACAAATGGTGTCATGCAGTCAGAGACGCTCGAAGGCATACCCCTGTACCAATATCGGATCCACATGAGCGATCCAGAGAGAATTTTGAAAAGTCATACATCCTCGTGTCGTTCCGATATCGCATGTCCGTACCAATATCGGATCCACACGAGTGAGCTAGAGAGAATTTTAAAAAGTCGTACATCCTCGCACTGTTCTGATATCGCATATCCGTACCAATATTGAAACCACGCGAGTAAGCTAGAGAGAACCCTGAACAGTTGTACATCCTCGCGTCATTCTGATATCAAGTGTACAACTAAGAAAAAATTTATTATACAGTTCTGTGGCATGATAAAATTTGGAGACAAGGTGTGTGTTTAGACTGAGCCATTTTTATGATCCGGACTCATCTATCCAGTAATGGAAACTCTAAGCGAGAGTGTCCTCAATGACTCAAGCAAATTGGAAGGTGATGACAACTATGCAATTTGGAAATTCAAACTGAAGAACATTTTGATGGAAAATGAGCTATGGGAGATCGTGATAGGTGAAGAGACAAGACCAGTGGTTGAAGAAGATCAGCGGGCATTTGATAGGAGAAAACGAAAAGCCCAGAATGTCATCAACTTATTACTTAGAGATGCAATTATTTTCCTATATTTTGGATTCAGAAGGACCAAAAAAAACGTGGGATACATTGAAGGCATTGTTTGAAACGACAAATACATCTCGAATACTATTTCTGAAGATGAAGTTGCATACATTGCGGATGAATGATGGTGCAACTATTGTTGATCACATACTGAAGATCAAGAGATTCATGACCAATTAGCAGCAGTTGGAGAGCGAGTACAAGATCATGAGATCATGCAATTGACAACATTCCATTGAAACTTGCTTCTTCAAAAGTTCTTGCACTTTCTAATGTTCTTTTCATTCCAAAACTTACAAAGAGCTTAATTAGTGTGGAAAAGTTGCTTGATAATGGTTGTGATGTAAAGTTCAACTCCAATACTTGTTTTATCAAGAGAAAAGATGAGATCCTTGCTGATGGAACTAGATGTGGTGGAATTTTTAAGTTGAATTCTTATGAGATTGCAAACCTTTGTGAAGTTGCTTTGTTATCTAAGGAGGAGCTGTGGCATAAAAGGTTGGGACATCCTAACTTTACATCTATGTCTTCTATGGTTAAGAAGGAGAAGGCTATTGGTCTTCCAAAATCTCTTTCTAAAGATTTCAAGCCTTGTGAGGCTTGTGCCATTGCAAAGTCACACATAAAGCCATATCAGGAGTCTTTTATAAAGACTACTTATCCATTGGAACTCATACATTCAGATGTACATTTTTCCTCTTCTAAAAGTATTGGTGGTGCAACATGTTTTGTCACCTTTATTGATGACTTTACTAGATACACTTGGTTGTATCTACTTTCTTCAAAGGCTATGGTTTTTTATCACTTCCTTATCTTCAAAGCTTATGTAGAAAAACAATTTTCTTGCAAAGTTAAAGCTTTAAGATGCAATGGAGGAGGTGAATATATCATTAACACGTTTCATAATTATTGTGAAGGTGAAGAAATAAAGAGAGAATTTTCTTGTGCCTATTCTCCATCCCGAAATGGAGTAGCTGAGAGGAAAAACAGATCTTTATGTGAATGTGCTAAAGCTATTCGAGTAGCAACTTCTTTGCTTATTGAATATTGGGGTGAAGCTATAAATTGTGCAAACTATTTGTGCAATAGATTACCTCACAATGCTCTAGCTAGAAAAACACCTTTTGAAGTCTTGTTTCAGAAGAAACCTAAGGTAGATCACCTTAGAGTTTTTGGTTGTACTTGCTTTGTTAATATGCCCTTGGAAACAAGGAAAAGAGATGATCCTAATTTTGTTAAAGGGATCATGGTTGGATATGCATCCAACAAGAAAGCTTACAGGATCTATGTTCCCTCTACCTCAACTACAATTGAGAGTAGAGATGTGATATTCCATGAAGATCAAATATACATTCTTGAGAAGGCCAAGTTCAAATATTCTCACAAAGATACTCCAATCATCACCCTTGAAGATCATCATGGAGAGATGGGGCCAAGATTTGAGGAGGAGTCACCTCGATTTTTTTCACCAAGGAGATCTCAAAGAGAAAGATCCGAGCCTAGAAGGCTTACCTATGAAGATAGAGGAAAGCAAGTGCCTATTTTATTTCTCATGAGGAGGCGAAGGATGTATATGATGCTATCAACTCAAAGGAATGGTACCTTGCCATAAAGGAGGAATATGATGCTTTGATGGCCAATAATACATGGGAGCTTGTGGATCTTCCATCCAACAAGCATACCATTGGTTGCAAATGGGTTTTTCGAGTCAAGTATAATCAAGATGGCACAATCAACAAGTACAAGGCTAGGCTTTGTGCTAAAGGCTTTGCTCAAGTATATAGACTTGATTATGAGGAGACCTTTGCCCCAGTTGCAAAGATGGTGTCAATTATAATCATAATTTCTCTTGCTTGTTTTTTCAATTGGCAAATTCTTCAACTAGATGTTTCAAATGCATTTCTAAATGGCTATCTAGAAGAAGAGATCTATAGGGATCAACCTATTGGGTTCATCCATGATGAAGGAAAAGTTTGCTTGCTCTTCAAAAGTTTATATGCATTAAAGCAAGCTCCAAGGTCATGGTATTCTCGACTTAACACCTTTCTTGAGTCACTAGGATTTAATCTTAGTAACTATGATCCTTCCTTATATGTCAAGTTTTTTTATAAAGATATTGTCATCCTTCTTATTTATGTTGATGATATCATTTTGACAGGAAGTTGTATCAAGTTAGTTGAGGAAACCAAGATTGCACTTGGAAAAGAGTTCAAGATGCAAGATCTTGAAAAAATTTACTATATTCTAGGATAAGAGATTGACTTTCTTAAAGATAAAGCTTTTTTATGTCAATCTAAGTATGCTCTTTCAATGTTAAAAAAAGTTCAATATGTTGAATTGTAAGAGTATAGAAACACCTATGGAGCAAAATGTAAAGGACTCTAACAAAGGTGATGAAAGATCCTTCGAGGACATCACACTTTTTAGAAGTCTTATAGGCTCCTTAATTCGGCTCACAATAACTAGACCTGACATAAGCTTTAGTGCTCATAAGTTGAGCCAGGCTATGCAAAATCCTTCAGTTTATCATTGGAAAAAGGCCAAGAGAGTGCTTAAATATATATCTTCAACTTTTGATCTTGGTTTATTGTATAAAAGTGAAGATTTTTCTATTATTGGTTATTCAGACTCGAATTTTGCAAGTGATAGAGCAGATCGAAATTCTACAAGTGCTTATGTCATATATCTTGGAGGAAACTTGATATCTTGGCTTTTCAAAAAGCAAGATACTGTCTCACTCTCATCATGTGAAGCTGAGTACAAGGCGCTCACTACAACAACAAAGGAAGTGCTTTGGATCAAGAGGTTACTAGTGGAGCTAAAGATAATTATGGAAGAAGATATACCTATGATCATGTGTGACAACATTTCAGCTCAAGCCCTTGCCAACAACCCAATATTCCATGCAAGGAGCAAGCATATCGAAGTTGCACATCACTTCGTGAGAGAGAAGCTCATTGGAGGTGAAATCAAATTGGAGCACATCATCTTGCATTGCAGATATGCTCACCAAACCTTTGAGTAAAAGTTCCTTCAACAAGCATAGAGCCAACCTTGGAGTTATATTAAGATCCATGTTCAAATCAATATAGATCATTTTTAGGAGGAGTGTTAAAATTGAAACACAATCCATATTGATTTATTGGCTTGCTACAAATGTTGTATTATGCAAGTATGTAGCTCATTAATACAAAATGCCAAGTTTGGCCTACATAGAACTCGAGCTACATGGTTATGTATTATCTAGTTTGATAAATGCAACTTGCATATAGTTTGTAGACATAGAATTAGCATGATTATGCTTGTAGAAACTCGTGGCAACTCACATGCATTAATTGTAATTGATCCATAGTGACATGCAAGGCATGCACAAAGTTTGATGGACACATGCATGATGATTTGGACATTTCTAGTTAGAACTAATACACTTGGAAAAAGTTGGTAGAATTTCATGCATGACAAGTGACAAATGTCACATACACTCTAGATGTCACTTTAGATGTCATTTTGGAATGGATAGATGTGGTTCTATCTCGAGCTACCTCAAACTCCATAAATATGTGTAGCTCTCCACACAATCAATGATGAAGAACCAAAGTTTTGTAGCTATCTCATGCCATTTTGGATCTAAACAAATATTGTTTGTTATCTCTCTAGCTCTCTCTCTCTCTCTCTAACTCGTGTTGAGGTTAATGCTCATACACTGAAATCTTGTATTTTTATTCATTCTTTGATTCATTGCTATTATATTCTATTGATTAGCATGCTAGATTGTGAATTAGCCATTTCTTCTGAACTAGATTTTGTTGATCAATCTAGAATCAGGTTATAGTGCCAATCACAAAGCTTAATTAAGATCAGTCACTCTTGTGGACATTCCCCACATGTGTGAATTCTGGAAATTTTGTCAGAAATCTTGCTCAAATCTGATTGATTATCTTGTTGACACATATATCCTGCTGTACAATCAATCGTTGCAAGAGCTTCATTCTAGTTGACCGTATCCATTTGAGAATCATAATGACCTCCCAAATTTTCCTCTTGTCGGTCACAAGTGTAATCCGTTGTTGATGAATCATCATCCTCTTTTTGAACCACTGATTTGATAGTCCAAGTTGTAGGATCAACTTTAACTGCACGTTCACGATTTTCAAAAGTGATTTTACCGGTACCCCAATTATGAATTACTTGCGCAACTCGTAACCATGGATGCCCCAATAGAACTCGGTAGACATTTGGTGCTTCTGGTCACTTTTGGTAAGTTTATTACTACAAAAGTAATGACAAACTGTACTCCCGTAATTTTGACAAGTATATCTTCAACCATTCCTCATGGACAAACTATTGTTTGATCAGATAGCTTAATAGCAAAAGTAGCAGGTTTGATCTTTGTAGGGCCCCATTTTGCTCATAGGTTTGTAGAGATCAGGTTAACTCCTGAACCGCCATCTATCATAGCTGCTTCCTTGGGAAATTGTCTATGTTGTATCGACAGAGTGATACTCTTTTGTTCACTTTCCCAAGCGGCTCCAACATAAAGTACTTCATTAGATTCTTCAAATCTAGCACAAAAAGGTGGCTCCTGATGGACTTCTAGTTCTTCTTGAGCTAACTTTTGCGCTAAGACTTCTCTTGCTTTTGGCACCAACTTCAGGAACTCTCCCAATGAAATATAAATCTTACTAGACAAAATATTCATGAGCAGTTCTGTTTGCGGTGCTTCCAGTTCAGTCATCTTGAAGGGTTCTTCATGATGATGCAACTGATCATTCATATCCGTACGTAAATTTCTTGGTGGCTACAATGGTGAAGAATGAACTTCTGTTGTTGCTTTAGCAGCTTCAAGCTCTTCTTCTTCTTCCAGATGTTTAATCCACTGCCTCATATTCTGATATCTTTTTTTTTTCTACATGAAGATTTGGATAGACTCTCGATGCTATTGATGTATCATTCAATGGTATAGAATCAGCAGGTACTAGATCCGCTACTGGTTCTTTCTGCTGTTGTGCTCTGGTGACCACCATCAAGGGTGCACTTGATTTATTCTGAGATGCTAGTCTTCGCTTGATTGTTATCAAATTTATAGTTGCTGTAGCTGGTGGTGGCTTTGGTCTTGCTGGACAGTCTTTATAGCAATGGCCATAACCACAGTCACGACAGAATGGTACAAATTTTTCTTTATTTGGACATTCTACAACTCTGTAATTTTCTCCACAGACAAGGCATCCAAGTGGTGCTCTGGTCCAATTTCTCGAGGCTTGTTGTTGAGCGGCAGCATAAATAGCATATTGTTCTGAAGATCCTCCTGAAGATCTACCTTCTTGATCATTACCATAGTTCCATTGCTCAACACTTATGTATGGTTCTGGTTCCATCAAGTTGGTAGGAATAGCAGAGTGCTTTGGTGGGGCAGGTAAGGCTAAACATTCCGGGTATCCAAGAGCAGATTGTTGCGGTCTTGCTGCTAGATTTCCTCCATAATGTGGTTATCAATATTCCATTTGGACATACCGTTGCTGAATTATTCGAGGGTTGAAGTTGCAAAAAGCAGTCTCATGATCAGGTGAATTACACAAATGGCAAACACTGATTTCCATTCATTTTTTCAATTGAGGACACTCATTCACTGTGTGATTTCTTGTACAAATAGAACACCAGACATTTTCCCTAGTAGGAAAAGTCTTCACAAATTTTTCAGGTTCCTTGTTCGCTTTTCCATGAAAATCTTCCAATGCTTTGATCTTCTCATCAAATTGCGACTGCAACTTTTCCATCTGTTTCTGCTGGTTCTTCCCAAGTTTCTCGAACTCGTTGAGCATCATTTCTGGAGTAGCGTTGGCATTCGTTGATGCAATAGTGGTGGATGTCGTAGTAGTCTTCCCTGCTGTATAAGACAACATACTGATATTTGGCTCATCATCTGAATCTTCATCCTCCTCCCAAATTGCATCATCCATAACATTTTGCAAGAGTGCATACTCATTATGGCATTTCAGCTCACGTCTGATCCATTTAGGTAGAGTTGACAAAAACCACATAATCATGGCATTTTCGTTAATAAGCCCAGGTTTGCACTCAAATCTGAGGCGTTTTACCCGTTCGATGTAATCTCGAACCATTTCCCGCTTTTCCATTTTAATTTTACTTAAAACTAGAAAAAGCATCTTTCATAAATTTTCGCGATTAGAACCGTGTAATAAGGGCTCGTTTAACAACCTCCCAATCTGTACGCTCAGTTTCATCTTGATTATAATACCAATCTTATGCTGTGCCTGTTAAGGCCATAGGAAACAACTTAAGTTGGAGATAAATCTCGCCATAGACTTCACAAGATTCAGCATAGATATGAAGAAATCTAACTGGATCTGTTAATCTATTATATTTGGGTAGATCCAAACGGGGTACTCTTCTAACAATTATAGGATTGACTTCCTGAGGAGCACCTCCAGGGGCAGCCATCTTTATAAACTTAGATCAAGCAGTCAATGAGATTGGATCTAGATTTTTCAATCAAACAGTATCTCAGATCAGTTCTGCTGGATCTATTTCACTTTTCAAAAATCTGATGAAATAAAATCAATCGATATTTTTCAAAAATAATAAATCTCTCAAAATCCAAATCAGAATATATTAGATTTGATCCAAATTTTGACAGAGACTTGATCTGAAAAATCAAAAACTAAAATAGGACTGGTGAAGGTACACTAGGCAAAGGTTGCCTCGGCAAAGGTTCAACAGTGCTACTTTTGGGAAAAAAAAAACTCTCTGATCAACTCTTCTGACAATTTCTTGGAAAATAACCTTCGTCGACCTCTCAGATGAAAGATCTGACACGGATAAAACTATGGAAAACCAGACAAAGGTTTCTGACACAAGAAAATACAGTTTCTTTAGTTTGGCGAGGGAAAAAATCAAGATTTTCTATGATCTGAAAAAGAAGAATCTTTGTCAAACTCAATAATAGTATTTTACTATACATAGAATATTCTGAAAACTCGACGAAGGTTCTGGCGATGGATCAAGAGTAATACTGGTATTTTTGCAAAAAAAATGACTTTTTGGCAAAAGTATGACAATATGACAACTAATCCTCTGAAAACTTTTCTATTTTTGGTATCATTCTTTGCTGACCTGACAATAGATAGATCTAGATCACACCTATGCATAGTGAATCGAGCAAAGGTTCTTTTTTTGTATTTTTAGTGTTTTGATGATTTTTTGACATTTTTTGATGGTTTTTCTGATTTTTCTGGAAATCTGCTGGGAATTAATCTTTGCCCTTCAAATTGAAGGTTTTGTGAATAAAATCGGAAGTGTCTGCAACTCGGCGAAGGTTTTTTGAAAGAGAAAAAAAAGTTATAAGCTCTGATGATGTTTTTTGCCTCTTTTTGACCAAATATGACAGATTTGTCCGATTTTTGTTGTGTTTTCTAATATCTCAGATCCAAATGGATCTTAAGATTGGTGATCTAAATAGCTTTTCTTATTTAACAATCAAATTAGATTTCAAACAAGCAAATCCACTCAAATCAATCCTAAATGCAGATCTAACACTATTCATGCCACGACAAGATGCCTAATGCAAGCTAACCATCCAACAATCATGCTGCAAACTGAAAAATTGGCGTAGCTCCCTGACAACGGCGCCAAAATTGTAGTGGGTTTCTTTTCTTACCTACCCTCAAACCAAGATCTAGTCAATCTAGCATCAAAGAGACGAGATTAGTTGTCACGCGTAGGTTCGTCCCCATGAGAGTGATAGTATAGTTCAGATTTCAACATGAATGGAGGATCTAACACTAACATCCATTAACTTCTAACATTAACACTAAGATCCATTAACACTACACATCCATGACAAAGATAGCTTACCCTTTCTCTCTCTCCCTATCTCTCTCATAAAAAGTATAATAACACTCAATCCCAATAACATTCAAATCCAACAATCAGAGAAATCCAAAGAAAGCATGAGAGAGATGGAGGAAGAAAGAAGAAGAGCAAGGACATTCATCAATCCATTTATGAAGAGAACCAATCTGCTTTATTGAAATGAAGAAATGAACATCTGTAGGAACTCGAGTTGGTCTCTTTTTATAGTAGAGAGGAGGACCCTAGCCTCTGAATCCTATTGGTCCATTTTTGCATCCCTGATGGGCCCAAAAACCCTATGTGTGGGCCTTGCCATGTCCTAAATTTAATAGCATGCCATGTGCACTCAATTTTTGCTATTCTCATTACGCAGAAACTCGCAAAACTCACAAGTGATTTACTCGCAGAATGTCAAAACCCCTCTCCACTATAAAGAGGGGCCTACTCGAGTTTGTAAACCATGTTCTCTCTTCATTTCAAATACAAGTGGTTGAGCCTCTTATGAAATGGATTATGAATTCCTTCCTCTCTATTTCTTTTCCTCCTTCTCTTCTACTTTTGTTGTATTTGCTAGTTGTTATATTCTTATGCTTTTCGTGAAGAGAAAGTGGGAGAGAGAGAGAGAGAGAGAGAGAGAGAGAGAGAGAGAGAGAGAGAGAGAGAGAGAGAGAGAGAGAGAGAGAGAGAGAGAGAGAGAGAGAGGAAGCAAGTATCTATCTTATCGTGGGTTGTAATATAAATTGGTTTAGGATTAATGGATGTAGTGTTAATCCATAGTGCTAATGGATCTTAGAGTTGATTGTGGATCATCCGTACATGTTGGATTTTGTTTTATGCTATCGCTCTTATGGGATCGAACCTCTGCGTGATGACTAACTTCATCTCCTTGATGCTTGTGTGCTTGGATCTTGGGTTGAGAATAGGATAGGAAATAGAGTCATTATGATTTTGGTGCTGTTGCCAAGGAGCTACGCCAATTTCTCAAATTGTAGCATGTTTGGATGAATGTTAGCCTGCATTAGGCATCTTGTTTTTGCATGAATAGGATTAAAATTGCATTTTAGGGTTAGATTGGGAGTGATTTTGCTTGATTTGAGTGGATATTCTTGTTTGAAATCTAATTTGATTGTTGAACAAGTTAATCTATTCATATCGCAATTCTTAAGATCCATTTGGATATGAGAAATCAGAAAAAAAAAAAAAAAAATCGGTCATTTTTGCCAGATTTGAACAAAAAGGAGGCAAAATCATCATTAGAGCCGATAACTTTTGACCCTCATATAGGAAACCTTTGTCGAGTTGCAGACACCTTCAGTTTCACTCATAGAATCTTCAGATTGAAGGGTGAAGGTTAATTCCCAACAGATTTGCAAAAACATAAGAAAAACCATCAAAACTCTAAAAATACAGAAAAAAACCTTCATACGGCTTACTCTGCATACGTGTGATTCAAATCTATCTACTTTCAGGTCAGTGAAGATTAATTTCAAAAATAGAAGGCCAAAGTAACTGTTCATCTAGTTGTTGGTAACCTTTTGTGGAAAAGTTTAATATTTTTTTTGCAAAAATATTAGTTCTCTCAGAAGAACCTTCACCTAAACCTTCACCAGAGTCTGTCTCAGTCCTACTTACTATTTTTGATAATCAGTGAGTTGGAAAAACATTAAGCTTCGGCCAATTGTCATATTGATCTATTTTTGTCAAAAAAGACTCTTTTTTGCAAAAATAATAGTATTACTCTTGCAACCTTCGCCGAAATCTTTGCTGACTTCTCTGAGGACTCTATTTATAATAAATCATAATTTGTGAGTTCAGTGAAGATTAGATCTATCAGGATCTTGTAAAAAGTCAATTTTTACTCTCTCCAAGCTGTAAAAACCCCAATGTTTTTCATAAAGAACCTTTGCCAATTGTACCACATATTTATTAGTGTCAGATTTATTCATTGTAAGGTCGGCGAAGGTTAGTTCTACTAGATTTGTCAGAAAACAACCAAATTTGTATAAGAAAACATTCCAACATTTGGTTTGTCGTAAAAATCTTCATCCTCCTTGCAAATTGCATCGTCCATAGCGTTTCACCTCGCATCTAATCCATTTAGGTAGACCTACGAAAACATTCTTGAAGAGGTATCAGAAGGAGCATGAGGATGATGAAATACTAGATAAATTGTAGGTTATCAAGCAAATTCGAAAGGAGGATGTATTGGCTTATGTCCAATGTTTTAAGGTGCTAGAGAAGAGATTATAGGAGCCACTCACAGATGCTAAACGCGTCAAGTATTTTTGTCATGGATAACATAAGGTTCTTCGATGAGGAACTACTTCTTTACATGGTCAAGGTCTGGAGCATATTGTGGATGCTGCGAGGCAGTTGGAGAAAGAAGAAACTAGGAAGAAGTATCAATGACAACGTCGACATCATCGGCATGATGATTCGTTTGACTCTGATTTGGACACAGGTTCAAAACCAGATGATTCCTCAAGTTCGGAAGAGAACTGATCTTCTTCACGTGATATAAAACGGTCCAAGAAGCACAAGCAGAAGATGAAAGCTAGTGAGCCACTACCAGCAGCTACAAAAGATGTCATTATTACGGAGTTTTGACAGGGGAATATCTATCACTTGTCGAAATTGTAATCAAGAAGGATATTATATGAATGAACGTCCTAATAGTACCTGGTTTTGTGTGATTTGTAATGCATAAAATCACTAGACAAATGACTACAGAAGATTAAAAGCGGTAAGAACTACCGAGGCATTTGCAGTTCAAGCGCACCAGCAACTATAGCAACCGCAAATGCAGCAACTACAAATGCAATAGCCCCAGTATCAACAACTATAATCGATGCCACCACAATTGCAACCATATCGAGGCCCTTATCAGTAGTGAAATCAGATGCAACCACGACCATTTCAACGGCAAGTGCATTACTGACCAGATTTACCAAATGATATCTGCAATTTTTATAGTTAGAGGGGTCACCGTTATTTTAGCTATGTGGCATATCACGACAATGTGTCAAGAATCTGGAAAGAGCTTTGCCACCACCACGGCTTAATAATCATTTCAATGATCAGAATGCTATTCAAAATCCACCTCATAATGGTCCTGAGGAACAGGCGCTTGTACAGGTAGTTACAGTGGAGGAATCGTTAGCTGATGTACAAGCACTTACTCTACGTAAGGATAAAAGGAAGGTGATAATCCGAGAGAGTTGTTGAGGATGCTGGACCAAGCCGAGTAGCTAGTTCCAACATTGGCCAAATGGCCAAAGTTACTCAAAAAGTGCTGGAACAGTTGTTGGCAGATTCCACACTCTAGAATCTGTTTACTATTCTTTACTTCGTTTACTTATTGTTTACAACTTAAATAGCTTTGTTTTGTGCCTATCAGCAGAGATTGAGGCCATGTCTTAGTGTTTATCTTGCTTATTACGATGCCCGAATCAGGCAGAAAGATTCTTGGGGTTGTAGTGTGGTTCAACCTATCACGGATACTCAGATTTTGAACACTCTTGAACTCTTGGAATCACTTGCAATCATTCTTCCATGCAAGCACACCAAGAATGCCCAAAAACAGCTCTTCCTGAAACACGGTTGGGCATTACTATGGCACATAAAATCAGAATGGTAGAACAGATCATTGCAAAATGGAAACTAAACTTCTTACAAGATCAAAAACCTACCCTAGAATGCCACATTCCTCATAAAAAACAAGAAAACTAACTCCTACAAGCATTCAAGAATCAAGAAGCTCCATCTTCTTGATTCTTGAATTTTCCAAGAAACTCAAGAAACCAAAACGTAAATGAATTTGCAAGATCTATACCACATTATTGGCTACAAATCTCTTGGATGTTTGCAACCTACACTAATCCTCCAAAAATAAGACTCTAATCCACAACTAGTTCTAAAGTCTATTCCACAACTACATTAAGATCTATTCCACAACTAAATACAAGAAACAAGAACTAACTAAACTAGACAACATATTGAAATTCCAAAGATCAAGAAACACTCATTTCTTGATTTTTGGACATCCCAAGAGAATCAAGAACTGGAATGTCTAAATTATGCAAGATCTACACCACAAATCCTGCCTATTTATTTTACTTGAATGCTAAAATCTACATTAATCCACAAAGCAAGAGAACTTATCCACCACTAAGATCCACAGCCACACACAAAGAAAATGGAAGGGCAAGATCAATAATGCATCACTCAAGTAACAAGAATGTTCATGGAGCTCAAGAATGCATCAAAACACATGGAAGATCTTCTCATTTCAACATGGAGTAGATACATTTACAAAAGCTTCCCTTCTACAAAGGGGGAGTCTCTTAAATAAGCCTAGAGAGCTCCTTAGGTGGAATCCTAGTGGCATTTCCACATTACACAAATTACAAATGGAACTATAATCTCCACTAGATGTCACCATCAAAGGCGGCTCATTCTACATTTCTAAGAGGGGCCTACTTGCATTTATTACTTTGCCTAGAAATACTAGTTCCTACATGGTCATTCCATCTTTCGGGATTTACCATGAGGCTTACACATACTTGACAGTATTAAGTAGTATTCCTCGGCTCTCATACTCGGCTCTCAGTCTTTATTCATCGCATCTTCTCAGAGACCTCCTCAGTCTAAGGTGAGAGGTGCTCGTGGGTAGCTCTGGCCGAGTATCTTGGGGATTCGTTAGAATTAGCCAACATCATCCCACCCCTAATGTGTTGCAGGACCCACTACAACATTGCTTTGCTTTGCATTGACATCTTCGATTATCACTTGGAAAAGTGTAGATCCTCGTTCGCTTGCATAAAACCAAGTGCTTATTGTTGCCAGTCTTTATCAAAAACTACTTTCCGCAATCGGCCGCAATGTAACCAGAATGTCTTATTGCTGCAAGTGGTTGACATTCTCAAACTTGGAGAGCTCCCAGCAGCTTCACAACTTGCATGCCTGAGTGCTTCCTTTTTGTCTTTTTTGCATCTGCCATGGATGACTTCGCTTCTGGTTTCTTGGTAGATTCTAACCTTTGGGAGGTCAATATCCTCCATTTTGCTTCTAAGTGTTTCCTTAGTTCTTCACTCAATCGAAGTCTTAGTCTTGTTGGCACTCTTTTCCTTGATGCGAAGAGAAGAATCTTCGATTGATAGCTTGCACAAATCTTGGTTAACAATCTTCCAGGAAATGGACTCATCAACACATTGGCGGTAGGAACAGATTTGGATGGATGGTTTGGTGATGGTAGGGAAACGATGAAGGCTTAGTGGAAGGGTGAACGAACTGATAGCTCTACCATTGTGACCTTGGACCCTTGCAATGACGAGCTTTGACCACCACTTGTTGGGTGAGGAGCTCGCTTTATTCTACAGGTTCACGATTGTCTTCATCTTTTTTTTTTTTTTTGCAGCTCTTTCTTTTGATCCATTACTTTTGGATCTCTTCGGGCTTCATAGGAGGGAATTTAACTATCATTGCTCCAAAGAGTTTCTTTTGATCAAGTTCGATCTAACTCATCTATTGCTTAGGTTTTGTCCTTTCATCCTCAGCTTCTTGGATCTTTTTCTTCATTTCTTCTAGCTGCTTTGCTTGCTTTTTAGATCTTTTCTGGCTAATCAATCAATGTGGTTGGTCTTCGCAAGACACTTGCAATGATCTCTTAGTCGCTTTGGTAAGACTATCAAGATTTGAAAAAAATGGGGTTCTCTTTTCAGGTTAACAATGGAATGATGGTAAATAGAAAGATGGAAGGTAGAGACAATGGTGGTGACAATGGTCGATGGTGTGGGCGATAGGCACGAGAGTGAATGCAGATGTATGGCAAGAGGGCTGGTTGAAAAAGGAGACTGATTTTCCACGCTTGTCCTTCCATCTTCTGAAGGATCTTCGTCGTGACTTGGGTACTTCTTCTGATTGAGTCCCTTTGGATTGCCCATCTATTTTATTAGCATTGTCATTATCATCTTTGGTTCATGACCTTGGCTGTCGATCTTGCTGATGGTGTTGTTGGCAATGTGGCTGCTCCAGTGGATGCCCACAAATCCACTCTCTCTCTCCAAAAAAAACTGTTGGTGTGGATGTTGTTGCTGGTAAATTTTCATGCTCAAGATTAGATCGGCATGTGAAACACGCAGTTGAAACATGTGACTAGACTAAAGATTGAACAAATTTTAACTAAATGTGTTTCGATCTTGTTGTAGTTGACTCAAAGATGAATATGACGATGAGATGCAAGAATCAACTCTGAAGTGACATTGATGTTTTTGCACAAAAATCCTATCTCTCTACAAAGTGACTTGAAGATGGATAGATAAATGAAAATACTCTACATATAACTCTCGTTCAATGGCTATCCTTGATAAAAGCAAATCTAGAAAAAAAAGATGCAATTAGAAAAAAATAACTATCAAATCAAAAAATGACAAAAAATAAACAAGGAAGATACCATCTTTACAGAGAGTGAAAACTATAGAGCACTTGTCAAAAAAAAAGTAATTCATCAACATTGACACATCACCTAGATAGTTGCAATCTTCATTGGGAGTTAGAGTAAAAAAAACTCTACCATGTCCTTGTCAAAACAAGGCGGGATTGGTAACACTAAATCTACCATCAGTGATAGTAGATGTTGTAAGATATAGCTTGAAATTCATGAAAGGAGAAGATACTATTTCTGTAGTACTCCTCTGTGCAAAAGATTTATTAAATTAAATTTCGATATAGACTTCTCATCGACTGTTGGGGAGATCAAAGGATAAGATCTGTGTAAAGCCTTGGAAATCATCTCAGCATGTAGTAGACATATAGAATTGATGTTGCAGAAAGGTAGAAAAATTGTGAATTCCCTAGTGAGGTTGCTCTTGGATGGAAATGATATTAGTTTCACTTTTTTCTTGTAAAGACTCATTTCATATGACGTCTTTGTTTTATTTTCGAACTGGTGAATTTCGTGGTGATGTAGAAGTTTGCAAGAAACTTCTCAATTGAGTAGCAGGTTTAGCGGTAGGTTGTTATGGTGCTCGGATTGTGTTGTCATAAGGATTCTATCGGGAGTCATAACTGATGTGTCATACAGATAGGATCTTAGATGGTTGTTGTGGACAATCTTTGAAACTATGTTTTCCAACACAGTGAGGACACTCAGCATGGTACTTGGTCTTGATTGGACAATCAACCATGAAATGGCCGGTTTCACCACAGATTAAACATTTGTTGTTCATTGGCCCTTACATAATGGCATAGCCATCTTGTATGGCTAGTGGTTCTGGATCTTTTGGGGAGTATTTGTGATAATGCAAGGAATCTGCATATTGTGACAGCTGTTCTTCATATTGTTGAATGGTATGCGCTTGGATATGCTGATATGAAGGGCAAGCATCAACAAGATGCGTAGTCCGGCAATGTGGACACCAAATGAGTTTTTGTCTACTTGGTACCTGGGCAGTGTGTGGTTGACAAGGCATACTACATTGGATAGTCTTCAGAGTAGTTTAAAACTCATTGGTGAGTATCTCCATTCGCAGTTGATGTTGACAATTAAAAAACTCCAGCTGTGATTTCCAAAGCTGATCGCGAGAATCCTCAATTGGTTTCGACTCATGGACAAGAGCACTGGGTGCTTTCGTTTCCCTGGATTCGTCAACATCTGATCCTTCATCTTCCTCCCGGATGGCATCAAACATAGCTAACTTTAGGCTCATGTATTCGTCATTGGATTTAAGCTTGCATCTAATGCATCTTGGAAGTCTGACCAAAAACCAGATGATGAGCGTCTGTTCGGTGGGCTGTTCTTGTACTTGACCTTTTAAGCATTTGAAATGCTCAATATAGTCTCGTACGCGTTCATCTTTTCCCATCTTGATGTTATTCAATTTGACAAAAGGACTCTCTATCACATGAAAGGGCTTAAAACGCTTGATAAAGGACTCTTTCAAATTTTACCAATCTTTCTTATCTTCACAATTGAGGTTGAAAAGCCAATCATGTGCTTTAGCGATCATCGTCATAGAAAACAGTTGGACCATAGAATCGAGAGATGTTTTGCCATAAATGTCGCACGCATTCTCAAATATTTGCAAGAATCTTTGAGGGTCCGAACTACCGTCAAACTTGGGTAGATCTAATTTCAGGATTCTCTTTTCAATATGAGTTTCGTAAGTAGTAAAAACTCCATTCAGGTGTGTTCTGGCTGGTGAGGATTCAACGCTGTGAAAATGGGCTCAGACTCTTGAAGACTCGGCTTTATCAAGTTCTCATCTTTCGAATGGATTTATGGATGGCGCGTGGATTTGTGATTGCATTTGGTAGAACCTATGACGTCCTATTTGTTCAATTGTAGGACACACCATGTCAAGTGGATAGTCGTCTGTGACATCGGGATCATAATGGTGTTCCATTAGGTAATATCTTGTTTTTGGTTTTTTGTTTTTGGCTTCTTTTGTGGTTTTTTGTGTTTTGGGATTTTTTTTTTTTTGGTTAGTTTGAAGTCCGGTTAGTTGGTATGGTTTGGATCTATGTACAGCTAGTTGTTGTGTATTGGGTGTGCTAGTGGTTTGGGTAATGGGTGCTAGGTGGTTGGGTAATGGGTAAGCTAGGCGGTTGCATAATGAGTGTGCTAGGAAGTTGGGTAAAGGGTGTGCTAGGGGGTTGGGTAATGGGTAAGTTAGTTTTGTTTTTTTTTTGAAAAATTGGAGTGGGTCGGAAAAAGGCCGTATAAAAAAATGGATGGTAGTGAAAAAATGGGTGTGGATCAAAAAATGAGCTGTCGAAAATGGGTGCATCCAAAATTTATGTGGATAAAAAAAATGAGATATGGAAAAGTGATGGGAATCGAAAACTGGTCGATTGAAAAATTGATGGCTCGAAAAATGTGGTATCGAAAAAATGGGCTACTCAAGAAAACTGGTGACTCGAAAAAGGGTGACTCGAAAAATTGGATGACTCAAAAAGTTTGGTGACTCAAAAAAAGATAACTCAAAAAAATGGCGACTCAAAAATTTAGTGACTCAAAAATTTTGGTGACTTGAAAAAATTGATGGTATCTAAAATAGTATGACTCGAAAAAAGTACAACTCGAAAAAAAGTAGTAACGAAAAAATGATGGATTGAATATTGGTGTATCGAGAAATATGGGTGACTCGAAAAATTGATGGTATCAAAAAAGTATGATTCGAAAAAGAGTACTATCGAAAAATTTTAATGAAGTATCGAAAAATTAACGAAGGCTCAAAAAATGAATGAATAATCGAAATATGGGTTACTCAAAAAATAGTGACTCCAAAAATTTGATGGTATCAAAAAAGTATAGCTTGAAAAAGAGTAGTATTGAAACAATTTAATGAAGTATCGAAAAATCATTTTTTGACTCGGTCGAGATGTCGAATTGGCAGACCCGTTTGAGATGGAGTGTGGCTTGTATCTAGTAGAGATGGAGTGAGGCTACTATCCGATCGAGTTTTGAAGGAGAGTGTAGTTGGTTGAGATTGTAAAGGCAAAGTCAGTCGAAGTTTGATTTCTTTCCAGACTCGGTCGAAGTGGTATGTGAGTGACTCGGGTGAAGTGGGAGTGATTGACTCGGTCGAAGTTAGAGGTAGAAGGCTGTGTCGAAGTTAGCTTGTGGGGAAGCGAGCGAAATGCGGGCAGAGTGAGTCATTTTTTTGTTGTTTTGTAGGGAGTGGTTGCTTGTGTAGGAAAATGGATGGTAGGGCCTCGTTTTTTGGAGATTTGTAAAATGTGTCTTAGGATTAGGGCTTCTAAGTTGGTTGGGTAACCCTCGTACAAAAGAGGTTTGGAAGGCGGCGGCCTCTTGCTCGTTGTGCTTATAGAAGTGTAGGTTCTGTTGAATTCACACGTGTGGATTGTCCACAACATGTACTTGTGATCTCCTAAGGTGTGTAGATGCACCAAGATCAAGACTAGATTGAGATTCAAGATCAATCTTAGATCCTATGGCAAAAACACACTACTACATGCATTCAATCACTTCCAACTCTCACTCACACGTGTGGGAAGTGTTCCAAAAGTGTTCTAAGTAAAAACAAGCTGCTCTCCTCGGGTAGAGAGAGAAAAACATCATGAGGTCTCAGGTAGAGAGAGAAAACTAGAAATTCAATGACACTCAAAATCCACTCAATCTCAAAATCAATTGGATCCAAATGAGGAGTACAATGATACTAATAGATTCATGAGCTACCACTATGCTTAACTATGATTGGATCACACTCTGCCACCTCTTAATCCTATTGGACCATTGATCCATGCACCTTTAAATTCTATTGGACTATATTCAAGCACACCTCAAATTCCTATTGGACCACACATGGTTCCACCTCTAAATCCTATTGGACCTCTTAAACTTCATCAAACAAAAGCATTACACTTGTCTACACTCTAATTGGCACAAGTTTGGCCTCCTACTCTATTTTGGCTCAATAGTGGCATTACAAGTGGAAATGGATAATTTGCCATCTATGCCAAATTTGACCCTATCAACATCCTACACCTAAATGCTTGACTATGAAATTCTATGAGACCCCTATATCAAACATTTTGATTTACTTTACAATTCTCCGCACGTGGGAACATCCTCCACACATGTGAGATTCACTTACAAACTTCTATCATAAAAAATAACAAGCTAGATTTTTGCCAATTTCTCACACTCCTCCTCAAAAAATAGCTTGGAAAGGTACTAGATCACTTGAGAAGTTTGTAAATCTTTTTGAGTGGATCCTTTGGTATGCATAAGAAGTGAAGATCAGCCAAGGGATCCATCATAGTAGAACCCTCACCATATCCATGATAAGATCTCTTTGGTAGAGATCTCTTGCCAATGCCTTTGAAGAGTGCTCCACCAATATGCCACTATGATCATGGGCTTCCTCCATGCTTGATGATGATCTTTGCTTTGAAAGTTCCACTTGCATGATGGATGCACCATAAATAGAGAAATCTGAGGCTTCCAAGCCTCATAAGGATCATGGAGATCAAGATCATAAGATGTGAAACAATGATGATTATCAAGATTATGCTTTCTAGCTTGACTAGTCCACATACAATGAACTATATCCATGATGGATCTAATCTTGATATCAAAGACTATCTTGATCTTTTTTAGGCTAGTTACTCTCTCAAGGATGTAAGTGTCCACTTTGGATGCTTCACTTAATCTCAAGAGGAGTTTACAATTTGCCTCAAAACATGTGAAAACATGATTTTCAAAAAATTGAGTACCAAGCTCAATCTTGTTCTTACTAGAACCAAGAGCATAGTTTTGACAATACAATATCTTGCTTTCAAAAAGTATTGGAAACACATCTAAGTCAATAATGACAAGAAACATGTCCATACCATAATCATCATACAAAACTAGTATAGCTTTTCTTGAACTTTGAGATCCAAAAAATTCAATGAAGCAATATAGCATTTCAAGCAAAGGAAGAGAAGCATATATGAATGTGTTGTAGTAGATACAACATGAAACATGCCCTTCTTTGCCATGTAAGGTGAGCCATAAAGACTCGGCCATGCATCTTGAAGATCTTCTTGAAATCATATGAAGAAGAAACTCCTCCTCACACATTGGCCCCATCATAACTTGAATACCTTCAAAAAGGATAACATGTGATGCTTCTTGAGAAGCCTTGATCTCGGCCACTTCCAAGATTGAATCTTCATGCAATATGACATCTCTATTCACAATCACTTTTGAAATAGAGTGTAAAGACACTAAAGACCTCCTTGATTAAAGAGTATCCAATCATGATCCATGAGCTTGGATCATCCTTCCTTCTTGTTTCCAAGGAAATATGTGCAAAGCAAGCACTACCAAGTTCACTAAGGTGATCAACCTTTGGCTTCATCTTGAATAAAACTTCATATGGTGCTATTCCTTCAAGAGCTCCAATACTCCTCAAGGCTTTGATCTTCAATGAGAATTTCTTCTCAACATATGCTTTGAATAATAAGGAATAATCACACACCATAATACTTGAAGAGAGAAGATATGTGTATCTTGTGCGATCATCCTCCTTTGAAATATTGGACATATAAGAAACATCAAGAGAGTTTGCACTCTCACTTGGATCCAATTTGTAGGTGCCTTCAAATCTTGATCCATATGCAAGGATCTCACCATCCTTCTTGATCACACAATTGTCAATATTGAAATTGACATCAAAGCCACTATCAAGAAGTTGGCCAACACTTAAGATGTTCTTTGTAATCTTTGGGACAAAAAGATCATTGTTGAGAAAGAGATCTTTAGAAGATACAAGCTTCAAGGGAATAATCCCTACTCCTTCAATATTGCACTCATGCTTACTTGCAAAGTATATGGTCTTCTTGACTCCATCATAAGGCAAAATAGATGAAAAAAAGTGCTTGGAGCCACACATATGTGAAGATGCTCCACTATCAATATACCATGAGTCATCCTTGTTGAAGGTGGAAGAGGAGAAGCTTGATGCCATAAGAGAGCCTTCTCCATCACTTGCAATATAGTCTTCTTTCTCATTGGTGATGTTGGCTTGATTGAGTTGATTCTTATTCTTGAAGCAATTGGTGGCATAATGGCCTTTCTTGCCACAATAAAAGCACTTGATCTTCTTCTTCTTGAGATTTGAAGTAGAAGCATGAGAGGTATCCTCCTCCTCCTCTCCATCTTGGTCTTTAGCTTTGTCATTAGAGAAGTGATGGTGTTTCTTTGTACTCCTCTCTTTGTGCTTGGCAAATAGAACTTTGCCATCATCATGATTGGGTGATAGCTTGTCCATCCTCAAGAGTTTGTACTCTTGTCTTGATTCTTCAGAAATAAGCACACTTTGAAGGGCCTCCAAACTTGGTAGCTCCTCCTTAATGGCATAGGATTGGACAAGGTTGTCATATTCATCTCTCAAGCCATTGAGAATGACTTGGACTAGCTCACTTTGATTGATTGAGTCACCAATACATGCAAGCTCCCTATGAATATCCTTGACTCTCAAAACATAATTAGATGCACTCTCATCACTCTTTTGACTACTTTGGAATATTTGATTTCTAAGAGTGAGGAGCCTAGAGGTGTTCTTAGCCTCATAGATGGACTTGAGACAATCCCAAGCTTCCTTGGATGTAGAACAATCACCAATCTCCCTCAATATCTCATTAGAGACATTCATCTTAATGTAGTGGAGAGCCATCCTAGCTCTCTTCTTGTATTTTTGTACTTCTTGAAGGACTTGAGGCTCCTCCTCAATCCCAAGTACAATGTCCATCACATCTTGGAGTATCAAGATGGACTCCATCCTCAACTTCCATATTAAATAATTGGAAGTAGACAATCTCTCACTTGGTTGCAACAAGTATGAACTCATTGAAGTCATGTAAAGTGAAGATAAATAAAAATGATGAACAAAAAATGTTGCTTCTCTCTCACTATAGGATCCAATAATGGTGTGCTACCATCTCCTATGCAAGATCTTGCAACAAACTATGAGATGATTCTCACTAGCTATCTCAATCTCTCCAAAACTAGATCTACTTCACATCAAATGATGGAGTATGGGCAAAGTTAGAATCAAACACTCTTAGCACGTGTGAAATACACATTTGACTCAAATATAATGATACTGCATGAAACAAAATGGCTAAGATCTCAAAACAATGCCTAGATCACATATAGATGAGATTGGTAAGCATTCAACTGTGATTTTGGATCAAACAAGCAATCTCTTGACCAAACCAAATGTGTCCACCCAGGTCTAGGTGCCCTACCTAACCCTCTTCAAAAGCTTTTAACTTTTGATTGGCTCAACCAAATGGAATGAAATTGATTGCATCAGAAAATAGACAAAACTAGCTTCAAAACAAGCTATCTAGCAAGATTTTTGGATCAAACATGAAAGAGGACTCCCAAACTGAAATTGGATGTTCCTCACACGTGTCTGAGCACGTGATTTCGTACAGTACTAGGTCAGACCCAATCAATGTCCTTTTGATCTCTTTTGATCCAAAATTGAACAAGATAGCTAGGAAAATGGGCCTTGACAATTTCTAGCTCATCAATCTAACAAACTGTAATTGTATGGACAACAAGTATCTGTTTTGGTTCATGTTTGATCAGTATCTCCTAGAATTTGCTCTCATTTTGTATGTAGATGCTGATTTTTCTACATTGGCAGGATTGTTGGTTTGTCCTCTTTGTAACCAAAGATCAGGGACATGGATTTGGATCTTAAATGATCTGAAATCCTTCACACCATGCACCATGTGTGTGTAAACGCGAACTCCCTAGCTACAATCGGAATTGTTTCTGGTGATAGACCTAAGCCTACCCATCGTCGTGCTCTCCAACTTATCAAACCCTACCTAACACCTCCTACCCTGAAATCATTTTGCATACTAACAATGGCTATATGATAGTGGCCATCAACCACCCCATTGTCCAATCTATTGAGAAATTTTCTCATTGTTTCAAGTTTGTGAAAGGATCACATTCAATCCAACCTCCTCAGCCAAATTGTGGAATCCTACATAGAATTTTCCAACCCCTCGATTGTGCCATACGACTGGCACACGACAATCACCAATTTGTTAGTTCATGCAGAAATCTGCCGTAAAGTGGTCTCCCAGAAAAGAGAAGTATAAGTATGCATATTCCAACAGCATGAAATCATTACTAAAATTATATGTCAATGGCCAAGACGAGGATGACTCAGCTGGATCTAATTAGGTGTTTCAATATTCCAATTTGTAACATATCTCTATACTTGGAACATTTTTGTATAAATATATATTCATTTAAGTTAAGTCTCCTTCATCAAGTTACTCGAGTCCTTGAGAGAGAAGTGCTAGCTTGATGCATTCTTCTCTACTATCTAGAACTTAGTCTAGAGCAGACAGTTACAGACTCCAGAACCAGTTCTCGAGGCTGGTGCCAGTTCATTCAAGAATATGGTAGCTTCTGTTGAGGATGATGAGTCTGAGTATACGTCAAATGACGTTGAGGACTTTGAGCCTGTGTTGCGTACTTGCTCTATAGGGATAGAGTATGTGTTTCCAATTCAGAGTATTATAGGTAGCAGGTCCTATATGAGTGTCATGACAGTCCTAGTGCGGGGCACCCAGGCATTCAGAAGACCTATGAGCTTTTTCGTAGGCAATTTTTCTGGCCCAATATGAAAAAGGACGTCCAACAATATGTAACCACTTGTCAAAAATGTGAAGTAAATAAAGCAGAGCAATTAAAGGCAGGAGGGTTGTTATAACCCTTAGATATACTAGCTAGTAAATGGGAGAGTATCTCCATGATATTCGTGACCAACTCAAAAGATTCACGAAAAATTCGCGGAATAGTGTCTAGGTTAAGACTCAGAAATCGCAAAACTATCTCAAAAAGTTCACGAAATATTATAACTAAGCTCAACAATTGTCATCTGTCGCAAACAATTCATGAAAGACAAAAATATCGCGAAGAGACAAGTATCGTGAACAATTCGCAAAACATGAAGCTGAGACAAAGAGACAGACTATTGGGAAATATTTCCGAACAAAATTTATTTGAGTATGAAAACAGACCGTCTATTTAAATGTCAATCATTGTAAACAGAAGGATTTCTATTGTTACAGTAAATAAAAGACCAAAAGACCTGTCCTATAACAATATAAATACATTTGCACTACTCGTTGAAAGAAGACTCAATCAAAGACACAACAGCGAGATAAGACAACAAGAGATGTATATTGATGAATCGGATTCATAATTATAAAAATTTGTTTTTTGATCAATAGTTTCTTATTGTCTAGATTGTCTTAAGTTGTCTCATATTTTTGCATACGGTATCATACTTTCGCATATAAATCTAACACATCCACATATAATCTTCACATGCATATTTAATTAGAATAAATATTGTTCTATTAAGTACATAGATCGGATAAAACTGCGATTGAAGACATGATATTAGTTTGATTTATTCAAACTTACATCGTGTTCTCTGTGGAAGAATAACTATTATTTTTCCTATAGTGGTATCAGAGCTTACAAAATTAAAAGTTGATACAGTATTACCTTTGAATCCCTCTCAACATTCTTCATACATCCATCAGCAAGTTGCTATCTGGAGGTTATTCAGAAATAGAAGATGTCGTTGATCACCAATATTCAAGCTAAGATCACTACAATCTTGGACCCAGAAGGTTCAGACTTCTTGATTTGGAAATTAAAAACTTCACTCTTGTTGAAGGGCAAAGGTCTATGACAATGGGTAGAATCAATTAAGAAAAAAACAGAAGTAACTCCTGGCAAAGAATTTCGAGAATGGAGTCTAAAAAATGACAAAGCTATAGCAATTATTGTGTCTTCAGTGCATGAAAATATATGCAGGATCTTACATCAATTTCAAATGCAAAGGATTTATGGGAAGAATTGCAAACCAAGAATGAGACTCAAACTCGTAATCAGATCATGTTCTTGGAAGACCAATTAACTTACCTACAGTGGGACGGCAAAGACCTGAACACATTTGTACGAAAGATTAAAGATCTATTTAGTTTCTTGTAGAATTCTGGTGCAGAAAATACAATTTCTAAGAAAAAACAGCTTAGTTATTTTCTTTGAGCCCTACCCAGATCATTCCACACAACTCGAACCTTATTGGCGAAAGATGCGACAATGACACTTCAAAAGGCAATAGATGGAGTAAAGGAAGAAGTAGAAGCTCGTGAACGCTATGATGAAAATGGTGATTCAGAAAATGCTCTATTTACTTAGAAGAATAACACTTCATATAGTGTGCTCAAGATGTCCCAGACTTCTTTCGATGTCTGAGCCTCGGATACATGGCCGATCTGGGTATCCGTAATATTGAGGATGATCAGTGCAAAAGCCTTTCCATCCTTCAGCTTCCATATGGCGATTGTAGTGTCGTCTACTTCGGGTTTTCCTTATGCACCTATAACAACATCATACAATTGTTTAGCCATTAGTACAGTTTTCATCTTAAATTTCCACAAATGATAATTGGCTCCATCAAGCTTGTCCATGATGGGACTGGCTTTCCCTTGGGAATCCATGTGGAAGATTAGTCTAAGTGATAGGAAAAACTATCAATGACTTAAGTATGAAAATCTGATATAGAATTATAGAACAAGAATACAATTACTCTATCGGCTAGTAGATTCTTGTACTGTGGAAGCCTATCAGGCTACGAAAATAGCTCTGATACCGTGCTAGAGAAAGAGAGTGTGTGTCGCGTGTGAGAAACGAGAAATAGCTCGAAAAGAAAACGAACATGCAAAGAAACGAACTTGAAACTCGAACGAGAAACAAACTCGAACAAAAAGTGTTCGTGCGCGGCCGAATGAGTTATATTACTCTTTCCCTAAGCATGACTACGCCTATCGGAAACGAACAGAACGTTAGTAATGGAAATCACGGTCGTTCGGATTACGTAGCCAAACATTAATAAAACACCAGAAGAATAATTTGTCGTGAACAACTAGACAAATTATTAGTAGCGAATGATTCACGAAAGAGGTAGACTGAGCTCGACTGATAATCAGTTGCGAATGATTCGCAAAAGGCAAGACTAAATATTAGTCGTCAACGGTTAGACTAATAATAACTCGCTTAAAATAGATTACCAGATTGAGCAACAAGCAAGTCAAACAGAATGAAATTAGGCATAGCATTATCAACACAAATCTGAACGCAGAACAAAGAGCTGTTATCAAATTAAGTATAGCAAAATATACATTTCAATAATGCGGTAGAGCACAAGACAATAGCGAACGAAGTGCTCTACAAAGCTAATTCAATCTATAAAAGGAATGAACCTATTACTGACAATAAAGAATCAATGCGGAGGACATCTACTTTGTCTCTCTCTGATAAGCTTCTGATGCTATATTTTACAGACACTTGTTCTTGATTTCTCTCAATCAATCTGAATACGCAAATGGTATTCAGTTTATATACACAATGTTACAGGTGTGCATTTCAGTATGATAAACTACATGCACAAACATGAATAGCACAAAAACAAGTATATATAATGTGACAACAAATGCATTGTCTTGAGTTTAGAATACATTTTTCTAAATACTTTCTTGCAGTTTCTCATACATTGAGTTTTCTTCAATGTTTTTATTTCAAAACTATACATCTAAATTATTTCACTACATGTATGCAATTACTCATGTCAATATAATTTTTTCATGTCCTTACCCTACAAAATTCTGGAGGATTTCCAACCCCATTACCGAGGTTTTTTTGAACATATTTTTTTTTTAAAAAATAAGTTCCGAAACCTCGATATGTACCATGATGTATACCTCAAAAAAAGTTCCTAGATAATTACCTTGGTAATCGAGGCTTCTTCATCTCATTTTTGCTTTGTTTATAGCATGTATAAATTGAGGGACCTCGGTATTTTTCTCTCAAAAAGTTATTAGTGGCATGTCTTTTCTGAAGGATATACCAAGAGATATTCCTTGGTATATCTCGCTTAAAATGGTACTCTATTTTGAGGATTATTCCAAGGGCTAAAAATTTAAAAAAAATCAGGACAGAATGGAGCCACTTTATTGGCTCCATTCTGTCTTAAAAATTGACTTCATCCAACTAGGAGTCTTTTGCACCACTTCTTATAAACTTGGTAAGCTAAATCATTTGTTCAAAATTGTTAATAAAAAAATTTGCAAAAATTTGAGTTATATTTTATGCACTTAAACATTTACAAATCTGAGTAAAACTCAGCTTGTCTATCATAGGCATTCTACTAAGTGCATTTGCTTCTGTATTGAATTTCTCCCATCTATATCTGATAGACATATCAAACTCTTGCATTAACTTAGCTCATTCCAACAAAAAAGCTCGAATCAGAATTGAACTCAAAATCTACAGAATCGAACTCAAAATCACCTGTAAGAAAATCAGACAGACAACGAAAACCACCAAGAAGATATGGTCAAAATGTTTTTAATACAACCATTGAATTTTGTGGATTCTCTGATGAACTTTTGACATTTGAGGAATGTGTAGATGGACCAGATAAAGATCGATGGATTCAGACAATGGAGGACGAAATGTCATCCATGTACAAGAACAATGTATGGACACTCTCACCTATACTTGATGGCAAAAAACCAGTCAAGTGCAAGTGGATCTACAAGATCAAAACAGTTCCTGATGGAGAAAACATCATATACAAGGCAAGGTTGGTTGCTAAAGGATTTTCACATAAGTATGGGATCGACTACACTGATACTATCTCAACAGTAGTCAAACATACATCAATTTGCTTGTTATTCGTGTATGCAGTGGCTCATGATCTGAAAATCCATATTGTGGATGAGAAAACTGCTTTCCTGCATGCAGAATTGGAAGAAGACTTATTCATGGACCAACCACTTGGTTTTGTAAGCCAAGAATATCTAGAATACGGATGTCACATGAAGAAAAGCATTTATGGTCTGAAACAAGCAACAAGACAATGGTATAGAAAGAAGGACGAAGCACTACGTTTCATAGGCTTCAAACCTCTATTTGCTAAATCAAATGTCTATATCAAACATTTTCAAAATGAAATAATCATTTTAGTTGTTTATGTTGATGACACGCTTATCTTCTCAAGAAAAGATAAGTTAATTTCAGATGTCAAAAGAGACATTTCTGAAATATTTGAGATCGATGACCTAGGAGAAGTTAAAATCTATCTAGGCTTGCAGATCGTGAGAGACTTTGAAGGTGGTAAGTTGTATCTTCACCAACAAAAGTACACTCAGAAGATCATTGAAGACTTCAACATGCTCGAATGCAAAGGCGTGCATACTCGGATGATACTTGGAACAATACTGAGCAAGGCAAATTGTCCGCAGACTCTCAAGGAAGATGAACGAATGGCCAAAACACCTATCATAGACTAATTGGATCATTGTTATATCTAGCAGGCACCACCAGACCTGATATAGTATTTGCAGTATACATACTGAGCCAATATAATCAGAACCCATGATCGTTACATTGGAGGTTGGCAAAGAGAGTACTACAATATCTCCAGAAAACGAAAGACTATGGACTGTGTTATTCGAAGGAAGCTATATTTCACATCGAATCTTATAGTGATGCAAGCTGGGCATCCATGAAGGATGATAGCAAAAGTATTTTAGGAGGTTGTACTCTAGCATCTGGTGTAGCCATACTCTGGATTACCAAGAAGCAAACAACAGTAGCTCAATCTTCCTGTGAAGCGGAATATGTAACAGCAACCAAGATGGCAAATGAGTTGATCTGGATTAAACAGATATTGGAAGGATTTGATGATTCTAGTTCTGAATCTTATTTCTCGTTAATGGATAACACTTCAGCAATCTATCTTACGAAAGCTCCAGTATTTCACTCGAAAATGAAGCACATAGCTATCAAGTATCATGTGATTCGAGACTTAGTCGAGAAGAAGATACTGAAGACAGTCTTCATACCCACAAAGGAAATGACAGCTGATATTTTTACAAAGCCACTAAGTAAAGATTTGTTCGAGAAGTAGCGAAGAAAATTGGGGTTAATCCAACTACCACTTTGAGAGAGAGCTGTAGAATAACTGATCAGACAGATCTTGATTCTACCAACAAAGCGCGCAGTTTACTTGACAAAGAATGAGAAAGAAATGAACACAAACTTGAAACATTTCTATTCGTGACCAACTCGAAAAGATTCGTGAAGGATTCACGAAACAACTTCTTGTGGAAGCTCATGGCTTTCTTGTTGAAGCTCAAAAGATTCGTGAATAGAATCTTGTCGCGAAATTTTCTGTTTCTTGTTCAAGCCTCAGATGTCGCAAAATTGTTGTGAACAATTCGCAAAATCTTTTGGAGTGTTCTTCAAGCTCACTTGTCGCAAAAGTATCTCGAACAGGTCGCAAAATAGATCTTGATCAACATAGTTTGAATCTGAAGGTTTGTTTCGATTCTGCTCCTTTTTGTTTCTAGGATTCTGATAACAGTCTATTGCTGCATGATCCCATTTATGACAATGAATGCATTCAATCTTTGGATTTAGCCAACACTTTTCTTCTGTGTGACCCGATCTTCTGCATCTTTTGCAGATCTTCTTATCACCAAAATTCTTCTGTTGTTTTTCAAATTGTTGTTCATTAGTCTTAGACTCATTATTCTTAGACAACTCTCTCTTAAACTTAGACTTCTTAGAAGATTTATGCTTCTGAGTAAATAGAGCATTTTCTGAATCACCATTGTCATCATAGCGTTCACGAGCTTCTACTTCCTCCTTCACTCCGTCTATTGTCTTTTGAACTGTCATTGTCACATCTTTTGCCAATAAGATTCGAGTTGTGTGGAATGACCTGGGTAAGGATCGAAGAAAAAAACTAAGCTGTTTTCCCTTAGAAATTGTATTTTCTGCACCAAAATTTTGCAAGGAAATAAACATATTTTTAATCTTTCGCACAAATGTGTTCAGGTCTTTGTCATCCCACTGTAGATAAGTTAATTGGTCTTCCAAGAACATCATCTGATTACAAGATCGAGTCTCATTCTTGGTTTGCAATTCTTTCCATAAATGTTTTGCATTTGAAATTGATGTAAGATCTAGCATTACATTGTCATGCACTGCAGATGCAATAATTGCTATAGCTTTGTCATTTTTTAGACTCCATTCTCAAAATTCTTTGCCAGGAGTTACTTCTGGTTATTTCTCAATTGGTTCTACCCATTGCCATAGACCTTCGCCCTTCAACAAGAGTGAAGTCGTTAAGTTTCACATCAAGTAGTTTGAACCTTCTGGGTCCAAGATTGTAGTGATCTTAGCTTGAATGTTGGTGATCGATGACATCTTTTAATTTTGAATAGCCTCCAGATGGCAGCTTACTGATGGATGTATGAAGAATGCTAAGAGAGATATGAAGATACCACTGTATCAACTTTAATTCCGTATGCTCTGATAATAGGATCTGGTGTAGTACGTTTTCCAGATCGTACTTACTGTTTTACATTCATTAATTATAGAATTTAATGATTGCATGATGTTTGAATAGTCAAAAGGTTGATTAGATAGTGATTTTTAACCAAAAATTGGGGTTTTTGGGCCATAAATGGGCTATGAAAACCATGTTTGACTTGAATCAAAACTTTTAGTGCTTGCATGCAATGGATTTGGATTTGATTGCACGAATTTGTGAAATTTTCCCACAAATTTTGGTCAAAATTGGTTAAAAAACAAGGTTTTTTTTTATGATTTTTGGACTAATTTTGGGGTAGATCTCAAAATTCTCAGCCAAGAATTGGTATGAATGTTTTCAGAGATGAATTGAAGCTGTACCTAAGCTGTCATGAAGTTTGGTAGGGACTAGACACCATTAGGGGACTTAAAACACTCAAGAATAGTGTATTTTTGATGATTTTTGAGCATGAATACCTCTCAATTGGGGGTCTAAAACTATTGGTTCTTGTTACAAGCTTGGAGATATGTTGGATTTCCTCTGTTATGAGCCATCATGCATCCAATTTGGATAGATGTGCATTAGACACCAACATATTGAAGTTTTGCTTGTTGAAGGAGGTCAAAAATGCATTTTTTGCATGATTAGAGCTTATGATTGCTTGTTGGACCTGTAAGAAGCTTCTATGCCTCTCTAATGAACCTTAGTAGAGTGCTTGTAACCTCTGATCCAAGGCTTATTGGGTTGGGATGTGATTTTTTATGATTCCTCTCTCCAAAAGTGCGCCCTCCTACCTATTCTTTTTGCATTTATTGCTCACACGTGTGAAGCCAGGGGTGCAGGGTGATGTGGACACACTCTCCCTCCGTACTGTGCTTTACAACGACCAATTTGGTATCCTGTAGAGAAAGCTATGGCCGTCTGAAGTTTGGCAATTTTTGAACTAAAATTTGCAAAATTTTGGAATTGTTCTGATGCATGCATGCTTGTAAATCAGTATAGTGCTTTCCTGATGATGGAAATGTATGGATAGACCTGTATGCATGCTTAAATGCATGTTGCATGCGTAACCAATGATTTTGATCAGTAGATTTTTTGCATGTAACTATTTTTGGCAATTCTAGATCAAAAAGCAGATTTCCTAGCAAATAGGCCATTTACGGAAAAAAATTTATTCTTTTAAAAAGTCTGTGCATGTCGAGTTTTGCATGCAGAATCATTCAAAATTATTTCGATTTGTGACAGTGCATGTGTTTTGGTAAATCGATACTTTGATTGATTTTCACAGTTGGTCCATTTTGAACAGATTTCGAAAATCCCAGTTTTTTTGTAAATTTTAGTGTTGGTCACAAAAGTTGTTGTTTAATTCGATCTGATATTGATTTTGCAAAAGTTGCACAAAATGAGTGAAAGACCTTGCTGAATAATATCAGCCAACTATGAAGGTTTTGAACGTTTCACTTACTAGTTGATGATTGGATCTCGACTAATTTAAACAAATTTTGCATGTCAAGGAATCAATATGGCAAACGATAGTGCAAATGTAGCTCTCGATGGTCAGTGCCAATGCCTACCTATCTATAGATTTTCCAATCATTAGGGCCAAGCGCTTAATGAGATAAACAACAGGAACACTTTACGTGCGTGATCAAGTGAGAGTTTTGTTTGTTCCAAATTTGGGCTTTCAGCCTAAACCTTTTTCGGGGGAGAAGAAAGAGAAGAAATCTGAAATTGTGGATGACTGGTTAACCAAGTGGACCAGTTATTTTAATCTACACGGAATTCCTAAGGAGAAAAAGATAGAGAGTATTATTCAGTTCTTCCATGGTAAAGCTAAGTTGTGGTGGCGTGACCTGCAACCTAAACCTACCACATGGGACGAGTTTAAGGAGGTGTTCAGAAAGTCGTTTGTGGTTGTAGACGACTCGGATTTTTACCAAAGATTTGTGAATTGCAAAATGGATACTCGGAGTTTGGACTCGTACCTACAAGATTTTATGGATTTATGGAATAAAATCCCCTCATTCGATGCAAAACTGGCACTGTGGCAGTTTCTCCTAGGTCTGCCCATAGATTATCAGAATGAGTGTAAGCGTAACGTGCTTCAAACCTTTGATGATGTAGTTCGAGGCATTATCTTTATGGTAGTCAATTTATAGTATACATAGATTACCAACCTCTGAAGTACTTTTGTAATCAGAATGATCTAAGGGGTCGTAAAGCTCGCTGGGCTGAGCTTATGCAGGAATTTGATCATGAGATTCGATATGTCAAGGCAGCTCTAACCAAGTTGCAGATGTGCTTAGTCGGATTGGTGAATTAAATGAGCTCTCATTCACCCAGATTTACACTGATCTATATCTTTCACTGAGAGAAAAATGTGAATCAGATTCTCATTTGGTCCCATCTGGAAGATGGTGGAGACAGGAAAAAATGAGAATGGAATAGAGGTTTACTCATAGGGGTCTCAAGTTCTTAAGAAAGATAAGAAGATAGTGGAACAGTTCTCTATTCGAGGTGGATTACTATTTCGGACTGAGAAAATTTGTGTACCAGCGGATGATTGGTTAAAGAAGAAAATTCTTTATGAGTGTCATGACGTTCCCTGTGCAGGTCATCCGGGTATACACAGGACTTTGGACTTGGTCAGAAGAGAGTTCTATTGGCCAAAACTCAAACCATTTGTCGAGTCTTATGTGGTTAGTATAGACCTTGCCAGTTAGCCAAAGCTGAACGCATAAAGACTGGAGGGTTGTTACATCCCCTAGATATCCCTCAGAAGCGATGGGAAAATATATCTATAGATTTTGTGGTTGGACTTCCAAAGACCCAATGCCAAAATGATTCTATTTGGGTTGTGGTGGACATGTTGACAAAGTTAGCTACTTTTATACCAGTCAAGTCAACTGCTAAGGCTTCGGATTTAGCCCAGATCTTTGTGAGAAGATTATTTAGGCTTTATGGACTGCCAAGTGATATAGTTAGTGATAGAGATCCTAAATTTACAGGTCACTTTTGGTTAGTTGTATTCCATAAGCTTGAAACCTCGCTTAGTTTTAGTTCTTTTGATCATCCTGAATCAGATGGCCAGACTGAGAGAACTAATCAGACTATGGAGGATATGTTGAGAACTTATGTGTCTCACAGACAATCTCAATGGGAAGGTTACATTCCTTTAATTGAGTTTGCTTATAACAATAGAAAACATTTTGCTACTAGTTATAGTCCGTTTATGCTGATGTACGGTTTTCAATCTAGATCTCCGATTAATGTGGAGACAAAGTCAGTTAAGATCCAGAAAGTTGTAGATTTCTTGCATGATATGCGTGAAATGTTGCAAGTGGCCCGTGATGCTATCCGGAGTGCTCAGGATAGAGCTAAGCACTATGCCGATCTTAAAAGGTCTCCCGGAGATTTTAAAGTTGATGACTGGGTATATCTTAGAATACCTAAGGATTCTAAGACTATGAGTACAAGGAAGCATTATAAAGTGTCTACAAGATATTGTGGACCGTTTTGGATTATAAAGAAAATTGGTTCTTTAGCTTACGAACTAGATTTTTAGAACAAGACTATAGGTCATCTTGTGTTTCATGTAAGCCATTTAAAATTAAGTTTACATGAAGGTGATGTAGTTGGTTCAAAGGAAGATCTTACACATTTGGAGGACTCATCGCTTAGTGTTCCTTCGGAACCTGAAAATGTACTCAAAACCAGAGATAAACAATTGAGAAATCGTTCTATCTCTGAATGTTTAATCAGGTGGAAGGGACGGACTGAGGATCATGATTCATGGGAGAGGGTCAAAAGCATAAAGAAGAATTTCTCTAGTTTTCATTTCTGGAGATAGAACATCATTACCCAAATCCACGAGCTGTTAGACTCAACAATCACTTGTAACCAAACACACTAACAGACCTAATTTCGATTCTACTCAAGCTCACGCTCCTCCCGTTCCTCACGCTTGAAATCTCAACCGAAGCCCAAGCTTCAAATCTCAACCAACACACACTGTCTGATCTCAACCGACGACCATCCGTTACATCTCAATCGATGGTGATCTATTGAAATCTCAACTGACAGTATTGCATCAGCTTTCAACCGAAGCGCTTTTCTTAAATCTCAACCAAAGCGCTTCTTTGAAATCCCAACCGGAGCTCACGCTCAAATCTCAACCGGAGCTCATGTTCAAATCTCAACTGGAGCTCACGTTCAAATCTCAACCGGAGTGCTCGATCAGATCTCAATCGACGCACTGCATCAGATCTCCACTGACGGGATCTGCATCAAATTTCAACCGATGAGATTCTGTGGATAGAAGCAGTTCCTTGCCACTGCCACTGACAATATCCCATTGCACCACTCGCATACCATAGCATTCACCTACCATCCTCACCTCCGCACTCCATCGTCACAAATGCCCTCCCACGGCATATCATCGTAATCGACCGCTAACACCGTCCACAACCGCAACATTCCATCGCAAACACTCGCAAACAGACCACCCATTACAGATTGTCATCATTCGCCCTACGACAACCCTCAGCCATATTCATTGCAACGCACTGCATCACACAACATTCCACCGCATTCGCCCTACAATGCATCGCATTACCACCGCAACAGCAGCTTTGCACTCGTCCACTGTCGCAACCGCAATACACCGCAACACCTTCCCTCACCCATCGCGACCACACTCCATTGCAATTCACCCTTCAACGGTCTCCTCAACCGCAATCCACATTCTGTCGACATCACTTCCGTCATCTGTCAACAATTGGCATGCACTACATGCAATATCCATGCATGCAGTTACACATGTGGATCCTTGGTAAATGAGTTAACTGAGTTAAGTGGATTTTCCATGCAACTCCACTTGTAGGAACTCGAGCCACTTTGATGTAGGGAAACCTTGGCATGTTTTGCCATATTGTGACTATTGAGATTTTGGTGTTTTGGACTCATTCTCTCTCTACTCGAGTTTTCTTGTGTGGATTTTCTCTTTCTACCCAAGAGCAGCCTATTTTTCTCATACTGGGCACTTAGAATTATTTCTGACATTCATTCCTCATAGTGAGAAGTTAGTTTTTTCAGTCTAATGTATGCCATTGTGCTCTTGCCTTATATTTTTCAAGTAATTTGTTCTCTAATGAACTTGTGCAATCACAACACCTCAGTAAGATCCTGTAAGGTGTGTGGTAAAGCTCACACATGCTAAAAACTTCACATGATCTACACTTGTAGGTTCATCCAAAGAGGTTAGGAAAGCAACATTATTTTCAAAAACTACTTGCTTACCCATTTGATCATATGTGAGCCTTGAAGGTACATGTCTTTCTCTTGATGTTCTCCTTGGCTTTTGACTTGATGAAGGTCCATCATCATCACCATCCAAAGTAGGATCCTTCTCATCAACATCAAGAATGTTAGATCCATCCACATTGCCATCAATCATGCTTAAAGATACTTTTGGAATATTCCCCTCATAAAAAATGACATCTCTACCAGCAATCACTTTGTTAGTAGAAGGAATGTAAACCTTGTAGGCTTTACTCACCTCACTATATCCAACAAAAATACCTCTTCTTGAAGATGGATCCTCCTTGGTCCTATCATCAAGAGTAATGTTGACATAGCATGTGCATCCAAAGGTTCTTAGAAAGTTGACACTCGGCCTCCTTTTGAATAGCATCTCAAAAGGTGTCCTTCCATCCAAAATAGCACTCGGCCACCTATCGCACAAGAAATTGGCACACAGCAAAGCTTGATCCCAAAATGGTTTGTCAAGATTAGCACTTAACCTCATAGGTTTAGCACTTTCACATAGAGTCCTATTCTCCCTTTTAGCCACTCCATTTTGTTGTGGGATCCTTGATGTTGTATACTCACTCTTAATCCTATGCTCATCACAAAAGGCCTTGAACGTGGTAGATATGTACTCACCACCATTGTCACTCCTCAAGCACTTGATCTTTGTGATAAATTGGTTCTCCTTTGCATTCTTGAACTTGATAAAGACATCATACACTTCATCCTTGCTCTTAAGTAGATAAATCCAACAAAATATACTAAAATCATCAATGAATGTTACATACATCTTAGCTCCACTATTGCTAATTGTAGTAAATCCATGAATATCCGAATGTACAAGTTGAAAAGGCTTTGTAGATCTAGAAATAGATCTAGTATAAGGTATTCTATGTGACTTAGACAAAATACAAGACTCAAAAATATGCTTGATATCACTTAAGGAACTTGGAAGACTAATCACAACCTTCTTCCTTGGCATTGTCTCCAATGAACTGAAGTTGAGGTGTCCCATCCTTTTGTGGCAAACCTCTTGAATAGGAATTTGCTCCCTTATAACACATCCAACTTGGTTAGCAATAACACAAGCATCTAGTTTGAACAACTTCCCTTGACTTTTACCTTTTCCAACCATGACATCCTTCCTTTTGATCATACTCTCCATCAAACTCCACCTTGAGGCCTTTACTTAGCATTTGACTCACACTAAGCAAATTCTTGGTAATAGATGGAATAAACAAGACATCCTCCAAATGAACATTCCTATTTGTAGAGAGAGTAAGAATTGTGCCAATCCCTTTGATTGCACACTCACCAACATTGGCCGTGTAGATCACCCTCTTGTCATCTCCATATGCGAGCAAAGAAGTGAAGTACTCTTTGTGAAAGGTCATGTGTGAACTTGCTCCACTATCAATCCACCAAGGATATCTAGATCTCCATCATTAGCAAGCATACATGAAGACATCACAAAAGCATCATCATTTGCATCTTGAACATCCAAACCATCCTCATCAAGAGTGAGATTACCTTGCTTGTCTCCTTGATCTGTCTTCTTCTTGTAGCAATCACTTGCAAAGTGTCATTTGATGCCACAATAGAAGCACTTGAGCTTTGATCTATCCTTCTTTTTGCCACTTGAAGAAGCATCCCCTTGATCTTGCCCTCTAGACCACTTACTTTTGGTTTTTCCCTTTCGTCTACTGTGCTTCAACTCGCACTAAACTACCCATTTTTCTTGCCTCTGATGCTTCTACTGCCTCTGCTTCCTCTCAGGGACAGTCTGTGACTATTGGAGCTACAATTCCAATCACAAGCTGGCAAGGAGTTGGATAAGCTATCTGCATTGGGAGAGCAGCCGACATGAAGAATAACAATACTTGAGAAAACTCCAGAATCAATCAGGAGTTACGTGGCCAGCCCTCGCCAATTGCACATAGATCCATACTACGTACCAATGCCGCGACGGAATAAGTGGAAAAATTTGGGAGTAGCCATGGATAAAATTACGATCCATACACCAAATTGGCTTGTAATCCGCCAACCTTACAGTTGGAAAATTTCAGTGGACTTGTGACAGAGCGTTACAGGCATACCACATGTATACACTCTCCCGATCTGACAGTTAGGCAATCGGCGCTGTTTGCAAAAGATTTGACTCTATTGATGTCCGTTGCTACTCGATGGGACTATTGCCTTCCCACATTGGCATTCAATCCGAATAAACCAATGGCGTCAGACAGTGTCAAAGATTTGCTACCATTAGCAAGATTGTATTTATGTGCTGCAATGATGGGAGGCTCCTGGGAATCCCGATTCATATCAAAATGAATCTCCGGAGCACATAGGTGTTGTTTACCCCACATTACGGATTTCAACACTATCCAAGTTGACTTCATGGAGAAGGTGCAGCATCATTTATGTTAGCCGAATTTTTGATGACATAATTCGGGCTAAAAATGAGCTATTTGACATTTATTAGATTATAAAGTTTAGAGATTATATCTACAATAATAATTGCCTTCAAATTGGCATAATTAACATAAATTGTAGTTTTAGGGTTTTTTATGGTTTTACGATTTTTTGGCATTGCCGAGATTGTAGTATGACAATGTACTCATTTTACTGCTGTTAATAAAAAATGCCCAGATAATTTTAGGTACTGGCTTAAAGTTCAAGAGGGTGTCCTAAGGTTAAGGGTTTAAAGACAAAGACGTTCAGTTGCATTTTCTAATGACGAGTAGTTTAAAATTCGAAATGTATTACCTAAAGAAACGGAACGAAATTGCCAATGCAAAATTGCCAACTTGAAGTACTGTGTTGATTTTTTGAAATGGAATCGATGTGTCGATGATGAAAGATTTTTCCGAATTCGGGAACTTGGTACTCTGACAATTTGCCTTGGTGGAAATTACGATTGCATATACAAAGGTTCATATTTGAGCAGTTACCGAATCCCCAGGGACCATTGAGGAGCTCATATTCTACCTTCTGTGTAAGGAAAAACAAAAATAAACTGACCAAGCAACAAATGTAAATGGTTCTTGAGGCCAAAATAGTTTATAAAAGGGTTTTTGTCAAATTGAAAATTAAGGGAAAAAATGTTGAATGCCATTCTTCTTCATTGAAGTTCAGTTATGAAGATGGTGTGGCTTTCTCTTGGAACAAAGAGGAACCTTTTGGGGAAGACCGAAGGCATTCCTGATCCTTCTTGAGAAGAGAAGAGCGAAGACATTGTCCCCATAGCAACACTCGTGAGTTCAGTGTCAGCGTATTGGGAGATCAGTCCTTCGTTCAAGTCTTGGATGATCTATGGAAGCACAGTTATGACTTTTCAAATCATTTATGCTTGTAGTGAGTGATGTTTCTTGAAGTCCTTTCTTACAGGCAATGAGGATTACGTTGCCTCTGTTTGCATAATCTACAGTCATATCAATGTAGGAGAAGCAGTACTACATTTGAAAACTAGTTGGAGTTCTGCCGTCAGCAAACCGCCAGTCACTGATCATCAACAGATCGTTGAGGAGGCCATCGCTGTTGCTTACTGAATCTGTTTCTGGAAGTGAGGAGCGATCCCCTATGAAAACTATCTATTCCCTAAACGCGACCTCTGCTGTATTTCAGAAGAGACGACCTGCAGAATCCTGAAAGGGAGACTGTTCTGTGAAAGGGAGGCCACGCTTTACCATCTGATCTGTGCCCTCGCGATCTGTGTCTGGAGAAAGAGAGAGATTGAAGGAGAGGACCCACGCTGTCCATCGCGACCCAGACCACGACTCTTTCTTGGTTTTTGGAAGAGTGGGAGAGACGACCCACTAAAGATTAAGTGCCCACAATTCCAAAATATTTGGGTGCTCACTTTCTGATGAATTGACCTTATGCTGAGGAAATCCAAGGGATCGGCAATAGTCTGTAACTTGAAGAGCCGGCCCTGTCTGAGTGACTGAGAAGACCCCTTAACCTCTGGACACCCTTTTGGACTGAGAGACAGTGTTGTGATTTGGTCTGAGGTAACTGATTATGAAATTTTGTGACTGAAATGAAAATAATGGACTGCTAATAATTTTACCAATTTTATCATAAATCCCTATTCTGGCTATATTTGGAACCGGTTTTTTCACTGTATGTAATTTGCAGTCTGAAGTTTGATTTATTAAAAGTTGAATCACAGTCTTAACATCTGAATTGTGAAAACTTAAGGAACTAATAGCTTTATCTTGAAAACAGCATTTACGATTTTCCTAAAATGTTACAACTTACAAGGGGCCTTATACAATTTTATACAAAGAAAATTGCGGCTGAACTTAAAATGGTTATAACTTGTTTGTTTTATATCGGAATTGAACAGTCCAAAAAGCAAAAGTGAGCAAAATTTGTGTAGAATCCCTCTGCAGTGAGAAAACTGAACTTTGGCAGGCTGTTTGAAAGTTATTAAGTGATCAGTACTCTAATAAAGAACGCGTCAGAATTTGCAATATATGCTATATAAATATCAGCTTGTTGGAACACACAAACTGAATACTATATCCAAAATTGTTGGAACACACAATTTGGAATAATATGGAAGATAAGAAAGAGGTATCACTGTTGGAACATACAGTTTTGATGCCATATTGATATTGTATTCCGTTGATCTTTAAAGCATGAAAACCAAGTCATATATTATGAACTAATATGGAGATACTGGGAAACAAGGATGGGATGTCTGTGACTATAAATTATTGGGACTTTCATCAAATCCCTAAGCATGATCGTAGAAGTGTACTAAACTTTATATCAGAACTATACTATCAAGAATCGATCATTCACATATATATTAACATTGAGTACACATCAGACGAAGAGTGCTGGGCTACTATAGATAGTGAGATTAGTGAAACTATTACTGAAGTGCTACCTGAAGGTAGCTATTCTATTTTAGTCCCGTTACATTTATAAAGAGCTTGGAACCCTCTTTTAGATAAACCACGATATATCCTATAAAGATTTAGGATTGATTGATAGAGAATCATCGATACTCATGTAAAGTGAGGTCTGATATTTGATCTCACTGATTTACCCTCTAAACGGTTCTAGTTAGTTCAATCCCTTGCTAGAAAACAGTTTAACATTGGTGCGTCTGCCGGGAGGGTGGATTTGATAAGGGTAAAAAAAATATTGCATATGGGCATTTCCTTTATTCCCCCCCCCCCTCCCCCCGTGAAACTATAAATAAAATATTGATGTTATTCAAATTAAAGGTCAAAGAGACACCTTCAATTGGGTTAACATATCTACCACTTTATCATAGACTGCAAAAATATAGCATGGGCAATGCAGAGTGAAATTTGAGGCTATATGATGATATGAATACTATAAGAGGAATTATTCAAGGACTCTAGATTTGAATACTTATTCAAATACAGATTATCTGAGACTTACTTACAAACTAGAGTGGATAAATTCCAGAGCGGAATACGACGCTTGTTATGGGGAGAATCGATAGGCGTAATAAATGGATGACTAAGCCAACTACACAAGAGGAATTACAAATTTTATCAGGTTCAGCGGGGTATTATAAAAAGTTTATATCCAACTTTACAGAAATTATTAAACCATTGCTAAATTTAGTAAAAGCTGAAGTTATAGTGAATTGGACCTCTGAAGGTGACTTAGCATTTTTTATGGTTCAACAAGCTATACTTAGCAGTTAAATTTGACTCGGAAACGATAGGTACCCCAACTGATAATCCTTGGGAAGGACTATTAGAACAATTATCATTAACTGTTGCGTTTAGTCCACGCACTTTAAGAAGAGTCATACGTGATTCCCGACGATAACAAACAGAGATAGATCAGAAATCTCGTTTTGATCTGGGGGAAGAATTACCTATATCTCTTGAAAACTTTGATATTGAATCTGAACCTGGAACACTAGAAGGAGTACCAAAATTATAGGTATATTTGATCTCACTGATTTACCCTCTAAACGATTCTAGTTAGTTCAATCCCTTGCTAGAAAACAATTTAACATTGGTGCGTCTGCCGGGAGGGTGGATTTGATAAGGTTAAAAAAAATATTGCATATGGGCATTTCCTTTATTCCCCCTCGTGAAACTATAAATAAAAATTCGACGTGATGCTAATAAGAGTCCACAGTAAATCAATCCCGCGAGGTGTCATGGGACAGCCACCAGTTTTGGTGGAGAATACTGTTGGAGGGTTTGTGGATACCGAGGCAATCCTAACCCTAGTTAATAAGTGAGAGGGATTTGGCACCCTATGTGTGTAAGTCCAACCCGATGATCACATAGTTATTTGATAATTAGAAAGTCAATAAAAGGACTTTAGGTCTTTTTGTGAGACTTTTAATGTCGCAGGCCTAAATGTCAAGTTAGTGAATAAAGTCGGACTCCCACCAAAATTGGTTCATTGCATTAGAGAAGTTTTGAGCTCCAAAAAGACCCTTTAAGAATTCGTGCAAGATGTAGTTTATATTATTAAATTATTATAACACTAATACTTTTGACTTGACATAACTTTTTAATAGTAGCTTAGAAGTATGTCATGTGACATATCATTGGAAAGCCCTTTTTGTGCGCTTTCCAATGCACCAAACTCCGCTAAATTTGGACTTACCACTAAGAAGTTATGCAATTTTTAGTGTGGAATCAAAATGTGGACTCAAAAAGTTACGTTACGTAGATTTCAAATTTGAGTGTTTTGATTGGTCCATGTGTAAGAAAAAATTGAGAAAAAATATAAAAAGAATCTTTACAAAGGGCCTTTTTGGATTTAGAACTCCTCTAATGAATGGGTTCCGACTTTTTTTTAAGTTTGAATAGTTAGGGAGGTAGAAATGGATCAATAGGGTTTTGAGGCCAATGCCCTCCTCTCCATTATAAATAGGGGCAAACTCGAGTTGCTCCTCATGTTCATATCCTCATTTCAATAAAATCAGATTAGTTCTCTTATGGAATGGATTTTTGAATGTCCTTGCTCTCTAACTCTTTTTCTCCATCTCTCATGCTTTTGTTGCATTTGCTAATTGTTGAATCTGAATGTTTTTGGGATTGCCATTTTTTATACTTTTTGTGAGAGAGAAAGGGAGAGAGAAAAAGAGTAAGTTATCTTCATTGTGGATCGTAGGGTTAATGGTGTAGTGTTAACTTAGGATTAATGGATGTTAGAGTTAGATGTGGATTTTACATTCATGCTATAATCTGAGATATGCTATCGCTCTCACAGGATTGAACCTTCGCGTGATGACTAACTTCATCTCCTTGATGCTTGTTTGCTTGGATCTTGGGATGAGGCTAGGAAGGAAATAGCCCCACTACATTTATGAAGACATGTGACTCCACTTGCTGCAAAAATGACTTTCTTGGAATTATAACAAAGTAATGTAGAAGAACCACCTCTTTCGTGCATTGTAGTGGGTTTCTTTCCTTGTCTAACCTCAATCCAAGATCTAATCAATCTAGCATCAAAGAGAGGAAGTTAGTTGTCACGCATAGATTTGTTCCCATGAGAGCGATAGTATAGTTCAGATTTCAGCATGAATGGAAGATTCACATCTAACTCTAACATCCATTAACCCTAAGCATTAACACTATATCCACTAACACTAGATCCACAATGAAGATAGCTTACTCTTTCTCTCTCTCCCTTTCTCCCTCACAAAAAACATAAAAACATGCAATCCCAATAACAATCAAATCCAACAATCAGCAAAATACAAATAAACATGAGATGGAGGAAACGTGATAGAGAGCAAGAACATTCATCAATCCATTTCACAAGAGAACCAATCCGCTTTATTGAATTGAAAAAATGAACATGTGTAGGAACTCGAGTTGGTCTCGTTTTATAGTAGAGAGGAGGACCTTGGCCTCTGAATCCTATTGGTCCATTTCTACCTCCCTTATTATTCAAATTAAAAAAGAGTGGGAACCATTTAAATTGGAGGGAAACTCAACTTTATTCACTAACTTGACATTTAGGCCCTGCGACATTAAAAGTTTCGCAAAAAGGCCTAAAGTCCTTTGATTGACTTTCTAATTAATCAAATCTCTATGTGATCATCGGGTTGGACTTACACATGCAAGGTGCCAAATCCCTCTCACTTATTAACTAGGGTTAGGGTTGCCTTGGGATCTGCAAATCCTCCAACAGTATCCCCCACCAAAACTAGTGGCAGTCCCACGACACCTGTGAGATGCAGTTACTAGAGACTTTTACTGGCTTCGCGACGAATCTTTATTAAATGATACTGCACCTTCTCCATAAAATTGAGTCGGGCAGTGTTAAAATCCAAATTATGTGGCAAAAAACAACGATGAGCTCCGACAATCCACTTTGAAGTTGTCCAGGAAATGAAGCGAGATTCTTAGGAGCCTCCCATCATTGCTGCACGAAATATAGTTGAGCAACTGGCAGCTGATCCTTGATATTCTTTGAGGCCATTGGCTTATTTGGATCGAATGCCAAAGGAGGAAGAAAATCATCCCATCTTGTTGCCACTGATGCCAACAGAGTCAAGTCTTTCGCAAAGAGTGTCGATTGTCACACTGCCGGATCAGAAGAGTGTATATACTCCCGCTGGTACGCTTGTAAGGCCCGGTGGAAATCCACTGATATTGTCCAACTGAAAGGTTGATGGATGATTGGCCAATTTGGCATATGGATCATAATTTTGTCCATTGACAATCCCAAATCCTTCCACCTATTTCTTCGTGGCATTGATACATAATACGGATCTACCTGCAATTGGCGAGGGCTGGTCACATAACTCCTGATAGATTTTGGAGTTTTCTCAAAAATGGTAACTCTCCAAGCCGGCTGCTCTCCCAATGTGGGGATTTTATTTAATTCTTTGTCGGCCTCTATCTTAGAGGTCTTAAACTTAAGGACCCATCCACCACGCGAGGACTCATGCAGATGTTGCGCTAAAAAACTCTAGATTTGGTCCTCGACGCTGATTGGCTTTCTGAATAATAGTGTGGTCCTTGACGAAGATGGACCCGCTTGCATTGCTTGTGGAACTGGCTGTTGTTCTTCGATTTCTGGAGCTCCACCCTGGTCCATGCCCAAATCCAGTCCTGTATCCATTGGCACTGCAGTTTGGTGCGGAGGGGAGAATTGCGACATGACCGGTTTGAGATTTGAGGTCTAGCTTCCAAGACTTGAGCAACAGCTTTTCCATAGGCACTGATGGTTGCTTTAGCCTTTGCCAACTTAGTTGAAGCTGCTGCTTTGAATCTGTCAAAGCGGCCTTGGAATCCCTGAAGGGCCACTTTGTAAGTCTCAACTTTTTTGAACAAATACGGATCTCCGTCGGAGTTACCGGATGATCTGGTATTTGTATCTAGAGATACGCATCATGCTCAAGGGTGGTCGCATCCAATTCACCTTGGAGACATGTGCGATCTTTCTCTACCATCTACAATTGACCTTGTAGTAGTTGCACTTGTTGCTTTGCATCCTACACGGCCTTGTCCACCTGATCTTGTGCGGTTGTCAGGGCATTCTGTAGTGAGCTGACATATTCTTCGAGGCGATCAGCCTGTTGTTGTGCCATCTTTTTCTCAGCTTTGAATTTTTCTCCATGTTGCTTGGCGATCTTGAATTCTCTGTCCAGCTGAATAATCTTTTGGCTGATAAGAGTATTTTCTGATTCCATATCGGAGATTCTCTACTCCATTTCTTTTTTCTTATCCAGCATAGACTGGATCACTTGCGCAGATTTGAGACCAAACTGAGAGCATCACCAGAATCTATTGTTGTGGAGGTGGTAGCAGCAGAAGGACCTGATGGTACTATCCTTGGTTGGTGTGGAACAGGTGTCGGTAACTCTTCTTCTTCAAAGAGATCTTCCTCTTCATAGCCCTCAAGCATTGTGGCGTCGAATTGCTTTGGTGATTTCACAGCTTGCTCGACCAAAAGTGTGGCTGGTGCGACTTCAGCTTGAGGTTGCTGGGGTAGCGAACATCTTTAACATCAACAATAGTATCATGGAATTGTTCAGATCCTCTTCCAGGGGATTGGAGTTCAGAGGACATAGGGCTCTGAGGCATTTCAAAAACTTTGGAGGCCCCAAGGGAGTTGGAATCATCGAACATATCCATGAAATACTTCGTGTTTGGGGAAACAGCTTCTGTGTGTGGGGGTGAGGCAGCCTGGGTAGCTGTGATGGGAGTGGTAGCCCCAATGGTCACATACTGTCTTTGAGTGGAAGCAGAGGTGAGGGAAGCATTGAAGGTGGGGGGAATAGGAAGTTTAGTGTGAACAGCAGTAGGGGGTGGAAGTGCAGCTGACGATGTATGCCTAGTACGACGTCGTGATGCAAAAGGCGAGCCAGGAATGACGATCTCGCTGTGTGGACGACATTGACTATGTGAACTAGAGGCTTGGTGAGATGACTCGGCCGTTGCTTCTTCATAAATCGAAAGCACAGAATCCAAACGAAACCCATGGATTTTGTTTTCAAGGTGTGAGGCCGCTAGGAGAGATAACAAGGAGCCAACTACAAACTCTTGCTTGGTATTGCTCTTAATGGCTCGCTTGAGCTCACTAGAAATAGTCTTGAACCAGTTATATGGTTCCAGAGGGGCCTTGACTATCTTGACGTATGACTCAACTATTCTATGTAAGATTCGTAAGGTAATGCAGTCTTTGCCTGTTGGATTTATTCCCTCTAGCTCTCCTAAATCCCATTTTAATCTGCCTCCATTCATGCTGCATATTTACTAACGTTGTCACGTAGTCTGCATATTTACATGCAAATTCGCATAGATGAAGAAAAGGTGAAAGAATCGCGACACTGTGTTTCTACACAGTTTAAGTTGACAGGCGAAAAGGGGACACTATCTTACAGAATGATAAAAGTGTCCTAAATGCTAAGGCACCATGTAAATCTTATCCTAAGGCCATTCGTAAGAGTGATGCACTTTTCGCATCATCACGAACGTTCACTTCAGCACTGGCTGACGTCGCACCCTTTTCACGCTCACTCCATGCAGTTGCGCTAACAGATTGGACGGACAACACATCCACTATGTACTTTCACATCTGCACACTTGTAATATTATGTAATATATATATACTGGACACCATTTCGTGTAAGATATGATGAAGAGAGAAGAAGAACACGACATAAATGAAGTAGATGCCCTAAGCATTGATTCTTCATTTTGTCAGAACTAAGGTTTAATTCCTTTTTACAGATTGAAATAAGCTTTGTAGGGCACATAGTTTCGTCCCATTAGAGGAGTTTTGAGCTCCAAAAAGACCCTTTAAGAATTCATGCGAGATGTTGTTTATATAATTAAAATATAAAAACACTAATACTTTTGGCTTGCCATAACTTTTTAATTGTAGCTCATAAGTACATCATGCAGCATATCATTGGAAAGCCCTTGTCGAGCACTTTCCAATGCACAAAACTCCGCTAAATTTGGATTACCACTAAAAAGTTATGCCATTTTTAGTGTGGAATCAAAATATGGACTCAAAAAGTTACGTTACGTAGATTTCAAATTTGAGTGTTTTGATTGGTACATGTGAAAGAAAAAATTGAGAAAAAAATATAGAAAGAATCTTTACAAAGGGTTTTTTTTTGGATTAAGAACTCCTGTAATGGCTACTGTATTGTGCTCTACTGCATTATTGACATGTATACATGATATACTTAATCTGATACAGTTCATTGTTCCGCGTTCAGATCTATGTTAATATTGCTATGATTATCATTCATTCTATCTGATCTTTCTAGTTGTTCTTACTGGTAATAGACGATTAACATTTAATCTTATCTTTCGCGAATCATTTGTGACTAATTATCAGTTGAGCATAGTCTAGCTCTTCGCGAATCATTCACGACATATAATTTGTCTTGCTATTCACGACAAATTATTCTCTGGCACTTCATCTATTAATGTTTGGCTACGTAATCTAGAATGACCATGATTTCTATCACTAAAGTTCTGCCATTCTGATAGGCGTAGTCATGTTTACAGAGACAGTCGTATAGTTCATTCCGCTACGCACGAACATTTTTTGTTCGAGTTCGTTTCTCGTTCGTTTCTTGTTGGAGTTCATTTCTCGTTCGTGTTTGTCATAAATTCTCCCCCTCTCTCTCCTACATGGTATCAGAGCACTTTTCATAGCTTGTGTTAAACTATTTTTTAGCCAGGGATTGAACTAACTAGAACCGTTTAGAGGGTAAATCAGCGAGATCAAATATCAGACCTCACTTTACGTGAGTATCGATGATTCTCTATCAGTCAATCTTGAATTTCATAGGATACACCCTGGTTATTCTAAAAGAGGATTCCAAGCTCTTTATAAATGTAACGGGGCTAAAATAGAATAGTTACATTCAGGTAACAATTTAGTAATAGTTTCACTAATCTCACTATCTATAGTAGTCCAACACTCTTCGTCTAGTGTGTACTCAATGTTAATATATATGTGAATGATCGATTCTTGATAGTATAGTTCTGATATAAAGTTTAGTACACTTCTACGATCATGTTCAGGGATTTGATGAAAGTCCCAACAATTTATAGTCACAGACATCCCATCCTTGTTTCCCAGTATCTCCATATTAGTTCATAATATATGACTTAGTTTTCGTGCTTTAAAGATCAATGAGATATAGTATCAGTATGGCATCAACACTATATGTTCCAACAATGTTACCTCTTTTTTATCATAACCGTATTATTCCAAATTGTGTGTTCCAACAATTTGGGATATACTATTCAGTTTGTGTGTTCCAACAAACTGATATTTATATAGTATAGACTTATTATATATCTGACTGTAGGATTTGTTCTTGATTAAATTCCTGATAGTTTAGTAGCTTTCAATTAGTTATTCAAATACTGTTTCTTTCAGCAACAATGGATTCATCACACAATTCTACTCACTTTTGCTTTTCGGACTGTTCAATTCCGATATAAAACAAACAAGTTATAACCATTTTAAATTCAGTCGCAATTTTCTTTATATAAAATTGTATAAGGCCCCTTGTAAGTTGTAACATTTTAGGAAAATCGTAAATGCCGTTTTCATAGATAAAACTATCAGTTCCTTAAGTTTTCACAATTCAGAAGTTATGACTGTGATTCAACTTTTTAGTAAATCAAACTTCAGACTGCAAATTACATACAGTCAAGAAACCGGTTCCAAATATAGCCAGAATAGGGATTTATGGTTCAATCAGTGAAATTATTAGCAGTTCATTATTTTCATTTCAGTCACAAAATTTCATAATCACTTACCTCAGACAAAATCACAGCACTGCCTCTCAGTCCAAAATTGTGTCCAGAGGTTAAGGGTTCTTCTCAGTCACTCAGACAGGGCCGGTTCTTCAAGTATCAGTGATGCCGGTCCCTTCTTCACTCCTTCAAGAAACACTCGCAGAATTGAACGGCACTTTTTCTTTGCCGGTCCCGTCACTTTCAGTTCTCCAAAAATCCAAGATTGGCCTTCAAAGATGCGATGGTGGAGCGTGGCCTATGCAGGTCGCTCTCTCTCATTCAACCTAACAGGAACTCTTCAAATTTCTTGTCATTATTTCTCTGCTGCGGCCCACAGTCGCGATGGGAGCAAAATAGCAAAAGATCACTGATCAGTTGTCGTATGATGCTTACAATAGACAGCCACGATGGATCGACGACTCAGCCGATCAAGGGTAATCGCCTAGAAATGCTCTTAGGACTGAAATGACTCGCTCCACTTATTCCAGATCTTCCGATAATCTCCAATAGACCTGCGGCCTTCAACAATCAGCTACGGCTGGTAACACACTATATTGTGGCAACTGGCGATGTAGGTCTACTTCTTGAAATTGCCAAATTGCATACATTTGGTCACTATAGACAGCTTCTCAAATTTCTCAGCACATTCACAACTAACACCATTTCTCAGGTTTCCCAAGCAAAATTGTAACCATGGACCAGGGAATGAACTGACATTTTTTCAAGATTGTATTAAAGTGTAACAGCAGGGCCGCATCATTAATATTCGGTTCATAACTGTAATGAGGATTCTTGACAGCAGGGCTTCAACATTCTGGAAATCTCCTTCTTGTGGCTGGCATGGCGTCCTCAATAAAGAAACATTTCAGAACTTTGGGCAGTCACTCAATAGGCCTTGGAGAACATTCAGAGACAAGCTTCAAGCATAATACTAAACCATCATAAATACTTCAAGCAGAAATGAGCTCAGAATTCAGAACTGTGATATCATGGATCATCCAAAACTTGAAAGAATACATGATCTCTCCACTACGCTGACACTGAGCTCACGAGTATCGCTATGGAGGAGACCGCTGCACTTTCTTCTCTCAAGCAAAATAGGAATGAACATGCGTTTCTTCTCTCAAGAGCCTTTTCTTCCCTGAGGGGAAAGATTTCACCTATTCTTCATAACCGACCTTCAACGAAGGGCAAAACTTTTTAGGAACATTCTCTACTTCCCACTTTGACAAAAAGGCCCTTCATTTGAGGAAAAAACTCTTTAGGCTTATTTGGCCTCCAAAAACTATTTTCCCATTTCCTTGTTTTCGAAACTCCGATTTTTACTTGGATGTCAAACTATCTCATAGGTATCACCATTCCTTCCAATCTTGTCTGTGTTACTCGTGACTTCGTATTCAACACGAACCATCATAAAACTGGCAACTCAGCATCGCGTACAAACTGACACTCAGTATAATCAACCGGCATCTCCACCAAGGGAAATCACCAAAATTTCAATATTTTGAACTCGGAAAACTTGTCTAACATCAACCCATCAAGTTCGATTTGTAAGTTTGCACTGTACTTTGCCTCAACAATTTTTTAACTACCGTTTTCTTTTCGCTTCTTTCAGTAACAAGATTTTTTAAGTCACAAACTGCCCTTCACTAGAAACCGCAACTGAACGTCGTCGAACCCTTAACCTTAGGACACCCCCTTGAACTTTAAGACAGTACCTAAAAATCATCTGGGCATTTTTTATTAACGTTAGTAGAATGAGTACATCGTCATATTACAGTCTCGGCAATGCCGAAAAATCGTAAAACCGTAAAAACCCGTAAAACTCTAATTTACGTTAATTTTTGTCAATTTGAAGGCAATTATTACTGTAGGTATCATCTCTAAAATGTATAGAGGAAAACTGGCTTCATGTTTAAATATAGCAATATGGCTAATGTCATGCCAATTTACTTACTAAAAATAGTAAATAACCATTATGAAACCTCTTATAGGAGTCAAATAAAGTCCAAATAACTCATTTTTAGCCGGAATTATGTCATCAAAAATTTGGCTAACAGCTTGAGCTTTCACAGTACAAGACTCTACTAGCCGATAGAGAAATTGTTTTTCTTGTTCTGTAAATATCAGATTTTCATACTTAAGTCACTGATAGTTTCTTCTATCACTTAGACTAATTCCTCCACATGGATTCCCAAGGGAAAGCCAGTCCTATCATGGACAAGCTTGATGGAGCCAATTACCATCTATGGAAATTTAAGATGAAAACTGTACTAATGACAAAGGAATTGTACGATGTTGTTACAGGTGCAGAAGGGAAACCCAAAGCGGACGACGCGACAATTGCCAGATGGAAGCTGAAGGATGGAAAAGCTTTTGCACTGATCATCCTCAACATCACGGATACCCAGATCGACCATGTATCCGAGGCTCAGACATCGAAAGAAGTCTGAGACATCTTGAGCACACTATACGAAGTGCGAGATATAGCTTCTAAGCTACATCTCAGCAAGAAATTCTACTCTCTCAAGATGACGAATGGCGATTCTCTGCAGAATCACATCAATCAATTCAAGAACCTGCTAAGACAAATGGCTGCAGTGATGTGACTGCTTACAAGCCTGCCAAATTCTTACGACAGCTGGGTGATGATCATCACAACACATCCAGAATTGACTCTTTTGAGAGTCATTACTATGTTGTTGCAGGAAGACACACAAAGGAACGAAGCCTCGAGTTCGTCAGCTGATTCTCACGCCTTGTACACCAACAAGAGCACGACAAAGTAGAAGAAGAAGAAATGCCCGAAGCAGTCGAAGCCAGATCAAAAACCAGCTTAGCACAAGGAACAGTCGAATCCACAGACAAAGAAGAAGCTGTTCTACAGATATTGCAAATGAAACAACCACGAAATACAAGATTTTCGCATACTTCAAGCGAAGAACAACAACAAAGGGTAGTCGAATCAAGTGGCAACTGTAGCTGCAGAATCCTCACAGCCTATTCAAGAAGCGGATCATGATGTCTTCATGACCAACCATCAAGGAGCATCTGGCAACAGTTCTTGGTTCTTGGATTCCGGAGCCACTCAGCACATGACTAGCCTCATTGGCTGTTTTGAGTCATATACACCTTACAGTACTCAGAAATTCGTTCACCTTGGAGACAATAGCACACAAACTATTAAAGGTGAGACACCGTAAGATTATGCTTTGCAAATGATCAATCTAAGCTACTCTCTAAAGTTCTGTATGTACCAAAGTTATCTACGAATCTGCTCTTTGTAAGCAGAATCACAGATCTAGGACACAGAGTAGAATTCGAATGTAATCAGTGTAAAGTAGTTGATAGGACAGACAAGATCCTAGCACTCGAAAAGAGGCATGATTATCTGTATAAGTTAAGTCATTGTTTTTCTGCCTCTAGTCAGCTCTCAATACTTCAATTCATTCAAATAAAGGTTTACTTTGGCATTATAGACTTGGTCATTTATATCATGCTGTTGTACAATGAATGTCTAGACAATCTATTGTTCTTGATCTCGACTATCCTCGTGAAACAATCTGAAAGAAAAAAACAATGTTGAAGCATTTAAATCATAATCTGAAGAGCATCAATAAAGGAAATCACCTATGATTGCTGTAGAGTGCATATGTTTTGATATACTTACAATTACATTTTTTATGATCATGAGGATTGATATCATGTACTTTGATTTCTGAATGCATATATACATGTTGCATTAAGACTTCTGATATTGATTGACCTCCCGGGGTAGCCTTAAACTCCAAATTTTTTGCTTTCCAATAAGATTTGTAAGTCATTTTTGCTCTTTTTTTTTTGTCGAAAATTGCCCTTTGATGATGGATGCAACAATACCCATGAGTTCTTCGTATATTTTGTTGGCTTCTAGTTATCAGCTTCATCTTTCTCATTGTAAAGAATCACAGAATCGATTGTAGATCTGGGTCTCCTCGCCATTTCTATTTTCAAAGCTTGGGCGCCAAAAATCTCTCTGATATATTACTTGATTTTAATTTTTCGTATCACATTTAATCTAATGTGAATGCCAACATAGTCATAGTTACTGCGTATACCATATTTTATATAACTGTACATACTATATTTCTATAACTGTAACTAGTATAGTTAGAAAATTTCATTATACTAACCAGCATAGTAAAGTAAATTTAACTTGAGATATTGACGTCGGACAGATTAGCACGTGTCGGACAGGAAAAAGAAACCAATGGGATACGTCCATGCTGCCCGGACACAAATTTCAAAGTCTTCTATATTGTATTTTTATTTTTTAGTTAATTTGAACTACGTTACGTAGATTTTAAATCTGTGCATTTTGATTGGGCATGGTGACGGTCGAAACTAAAGAAAAAAAATAAAAGTATCTTTACAAAGGGTCTTTTTGATATTGAAAACTCCTCTAATGAACTAAAGAGGTGCTTTGGATCAAGAGGTTAATCATGGAGCTAAAGTGCATCAACGAGGATGATCTTCCCTTGATCAAGTGTGACAACATATCGGCCCAAGCTCTTGCAAACAGTCCTATTTGTCATGCAAGAAGCAAGCATATAGAAGTGGCACACCATTTTGTAAGAGAAAAGCTCATTGGAGGTGAAATCAACTTGGAACATGTCGACACATCTTCATGTATTGCTGATCTTCTCACAAAGCCACTTTGCAAAAGTGCCTTCTCAAAGCATAGATCTAATCTTGGTCTTATCTCAAGATCGTTTCTTGATCCACATTAGATACATTTTTAGGAGGAGTGTTGAAATATTGGAAAAATCCATCTAATGTTGTAAGTAGGGGTCCTAAAAATGCCAAAGATGAATTGAGCTCTTTTGGCTTAGTAAAAATCCTTCTTAGAATAAAATATTCAAGGTAGGTAGAAGTAGAAACCCGAGCTACCATAAAAAAATCGAACATATCCATAAAGTACTACATGTTGGGTGAAATAGCTTCGTTGTGAGGGGGTGAGGCGGCCTGGGCAACTGTGATGAGAATGGTAGTCCCAATAATCACAGACTGTCCTTGAGTGGAAGCAAAGGCGAGACAATCATTAGAGACGAGGGATATAGAAAGCTTAGTGCAAGTAGCAGCAGGGGGTGGAAGCGCAGTTGATGATGTGTGCCTAGTATGACGTCGTGACGCGGAAGGCGAGTCAGGAATGACGATCTCGCTGCGTGGATGACATCGACTATGTGAACTGGAGGGCCGGTGGAATGACTCGGCCGGTGCTTCTTCATAAATCGAAAGCACAGAATCCAAGTGCAAGCCATGGATTTTGTTTTCAATGTGGGAGGCCGCTAGAAGAGACAACAAGGATCCATGAGTGAATTGTTGCTTGATATTGCTCTTAATGGCTCATTTGAGCTTACCAGAAATAGTCTTGAACCAGCTATACGGTTTGAGAGGGGCCTTGGCTATCTTGACATAGGACTCGACTATCCTATGTAGGATCTGAGAAGTGATGCGGTCTTTCCTAAGGTTGCCAACCATCAAAAAGTTATTGAGGAGCTGAGCAGCAACGTGTGTGGTAGGCTCAGGGATGGCATCGAGGAGGTCGTCATCATTGGTCCAATGCAAATCATTTTTTAGGTCTATGTAAGGCTTAATAGCTTGTTTGGCCTGCTTATGGTTGGGTGAGGCTTGGGTACCAGACGCTATACTTATGGCAGCAAGGGCGGCCTCAGTCACGCACACCTTGTGTGTGGCTCCCTGGAAGGTGACGTAAAACTTGGATTTCTCTTCCTTCCACGTATTGAAGGCAAGAGTGATAAAATCCATATTGATTCTCCCTAAAAAGGCTATCTCATGAATACCCATTACAGTAAGTAGAGCTCCAAAAGGGTCATCCATGGAGTGATCATGCTTGTGCTAGGAAGTATCATGATATCTGTAGCAGATGGGACATCATGAGATAGTATAATGAGGCAACTGGGATGTATCTGTGGAAAACATGATGATCAGAAACGGAAAGTAAGACGTGCGAATGTATATCAGAAAACAGTTCAGAAAGTTTGGAAGGCTTTGGTCGCTGGAAAAATTGGCAAGATGTTCGCTAGCACAAGTGAGGAATGAATCGAATTCAACCAACTTATAGGTGAATTTGGAGGGTCCATTACAGTGAATACTAGTTTGGCTGATCAGTTCTGAACAAAAATTTGCAGGCATGTACAACACTGTAAAAATAGGCTATAAAAATCTCGACGAAGGTTTCTGAGGCTCTAATCTATTCAGCGAACATTTTCCAGGGTTGGCGAAGGATGAACCTTCGCCCAGGAGGGTCCTTCGCCCAAGTACTGTCATAAATGCATTTTTTTCAAGATATGAACCTATGGCCAATCTAATTTTGACATTTTAAGACCATCTAGCATGTTAGCGAAGGTTCCTAATGAGAGTAAGGTGCTTGACAAAGGTTCCCAAAATGGCATATTGCTGATCATTCGTCTAGCTCAAAAAATTGATTTCTTCTGGACAATAACTTTTTTCCCAACTCAATTTAGATATATCTAAAGTGGATGCACAATATGGATGCTCAGCGAAGGTTTCTAATACTTTATAAACAACATCTGACCGAAATAGTGATTCTATAAGTCATTTTCATTAAACATACTATCCTTCCTTTTTTCCATGCTGAGGACTGTTCTGACTTTTGCTCATCAGTCTTTTCTCATTTTTTCTTTGTTTTTTTTTTTAATTGTCTTTTTCCAACAAAAACTGTACAATTAAATATTGAAAACAAAAAATTGAAAAACAAATAAAAATGAAAATCAATTAGATCATGCTTGCTAAACTGGCGGAGCAGGCTGCCAAAACTTGCGTAATCGACTGCCATTCACCGGAGTATCAAATCGTTTTCCATCCAAGTATTCAAGAATTACTGCATCATAGTTCAGGATTTTCTTTAATTTATACGGGCCTTCACCGGTAAACTTCAATTTTCTCTTGATCAGCTTGGTTTTGTACATCAATGCAAGATATCCTACTTTCAGATCCTTTTTGTGCAATCAACGATCATGCCACGACTTGTGGTGGGCTTTCTTTGTTGCTAACGTGTGAACTGTCATCAATCGGGTTTCACATAATTTGTGCAACGCTTCATGATGGAGTTGTAAAGACTTATCATCATTTAACTGTTCTGTTGCTACTATGCATAAAGATGGGATTAAAAATTCAATCGGCAGTTGAAAGGGTGTTTAATTTGTACTATTTTTGTAAGCGGTTCTGAATGCCCATAATGCTGCTGCATACAGTTTATGTTTCCAATCAAACCGACTTGCTTCAACTGTCTTTGTCATAATAGTGCAGAGAATCTTATTGGAAGATTCAGCTTGGCCATTCCCTCTGGGATAGTAAGGAGGAGTACTAAATCTGTGTATAACAAAAAAATCTTCTAGTAAACACTCTATTGTTTGATTAACAAAGTGTGTACCCTGATCATTGACAATCTCGATCGAACATCCAAATTTGATAATAATATTTTCGTAGAAAAACCTGGCCATAGATTTTGCATCAGCAATTTTGACAACTTTGGCTTCAACCCACTTGATCATATAATCAGTTGCTACGATAATGTATCAAGCCTGAGATCCTTGCGCGGCAGGATGAATAGGATCAACATAATGCAGTCCCCATTTTTCAAATGATGTTTGCGATAAAACCGGATGCAAGGGTTCATAGTTTTGTCTAGTAGGCCGTTGTGCTCGCTGGCAAACATCACATGTCTGAATATAAATTTCTGTGTCCTTATGAAGCGTAGGCCACCAACAACCTTATTGCAAAAGTTTGCGAATAGTAATATCTATAGAGAAATGTCCTCTGCCCATGCCATCATGTGAAAACATGATTAAATCTGGGATTTCATGCGGTAACACACATCTACATAGGATATTTTTGATCCACGATGATATAATTGTCCTGCAATCAATTGATAAGGTTGAGCCTTATGAATCAGTTGTCTCTTTTGTACTTTTGTCAAGGTGTCATTCGGTTGTCCTAGCATCAGGTACTCAACAATATCCGCTGGCCACTTAGGAACTGCTTCTACATAGAACAACGCAACATCTGGTGATTCATCATCCTCTTCAGTATTAACCGGTGCGGATTCAATTCGCGAGACGTGATCAGCTAGAGAATGTTGCTTCCTCTTTCGAACCACAATTCAAAAGTCAAATTCAGTCAATAATAGTAACCATGTTGCAATACGTCCAGTATTGTATGTCTTGTTTACCAAGTAAAGTAACGGCTGGTGATCCGTATAAAATGCAAAGTGCGTTTCCATGAGGTAGTGACAAAATTTTTGAACAAAAAAAATCATGGCTAACGCTTCACGTTCTATTGTTGAATAATTCTTCTCCGGATATGTAAGTTGTGTACTTGCAAATCGTATAGGATAGTCCTTCTTATAATCACCTGGCTACGTCAAAACTGATCCAATGGCATATTTCGAGGCATCTGTGTGAAGATGAAATTCAACCGTCCAATCTGGATAACACAAAATTGGTGCTGAAGTTAATGTTTTTTTTGAATTTTTCAAAGGCTTCTAACGCCTCTATTGTCCAAATAGGAACAATAATCAGTTTGTATATAGGTCTTGTTAAATCCGCAAAGAAGATAATAAAAATTCGACAGTAGTTTGCATGACCCATAAACACATAAACTCCATGAATTGTTGTTGGCGGTGGCAATTCCACAATAACCTTGATTTTAGAATAATCTGTGGCAATACCATGTCTCGATGTCACATGCCTAAGCACAACTCCGTGGGAAATCCATATCTGGTATTTTTTTGGATTTAGAGAAATTTGATATTTGTGACATCTTTCAAATACTTTCTCCAATCGATCCAGGTGGTCTGTATCTGACTATGGACTCCTAGGTCATCCAAGTAAATTTCAAAGAATTTTTGTAGATAATCTTTAAAAGCAAATTGCTCTTTGGAATGAACTTGTTGCATTACAGAGTCCAAACGACATTACTTTGTAAGCATAGGTGTCCCATTATGTTGCAAAAGCGGTTTTGTGACGATCTGCAAGTGCAATCTTAACCTGGCCTTCAGATCCTAAACCCTAAACCAAAAAAGTAATCTTGATATTTAATAAGTAACATTTGAAATGCTTGATAATGTTCGAGATTAAGTTGTGATCCAACTTGGACAAGCTTTTCCGGTTCTTCCGATTCAGCAAGATTCATTGTCTATGTCCTAGTTGGGCCATCGTAAACATCTTTCGAGTCTAGCACGTGTTCTTTGGGTTCACGATGTGCTTTAGGTAACATGATAACCACATCATCCAATGTATAACGTTTAAAATGTTCGGGCATATAATGTTGGACGACATCTACTTGTTCTTTGTCGAAAGGACTTGTCTTGGATCTTTGCTTAGCCTTCTTAGCAAGAATTGATCGTGGGGGTAATGACTTTTGATACGATGATGATTTTAGTAGATATGCTTGGGTCTATCTTCTTAAAACCAAGGATGAAGTGTTTGCTACATTAGTCAAGTTTAAGAATGAAGTGGAAAATCAATTCAATACAAAGATCAAATGCTTGAGATCACATGATGGAGGGGAATGCATTTCAAATAAGTTCAAAGATTTTTGCATAGCACATGGGATTAAGAGTGAGTTTTCTAGCCCTAGGACTCCACAACAGAATGGAGTGGCAGAAAGGAAGAATAGAACCCTTTGTGAATGTTCCAAGGCAATGAGACTACATGCTAATCTTGCTAAGTCCTATTGGGAGGAAGCTTTAGCATGTGCTAACTATCTTTGTAACAGGAGGACAAGTGTCTCTTCGAATGATAAAACTCCTTTTGAGGTCCTCTATGGTAGGAGGCCGAGTGTCAAGCATTGTAGGATCTTTGGTTGTACTTGTTTTGTCAACATCGCTCTTGATGATAGAACTAAAGAAGATCCTTCATCAAAGAAGGGTGTGTTTTTGGCTATAGTGAAGTAAGCAAAGCTTACAAAGTGTACATTCCTTCTACAAACAAAGTTGTCATAAGTAGGGATGTCATCTTTAATGAAGAGAATGTTTCCAATGTTGTCAATGTTGATGATGAAGTTGCCTACTAATCATCATGGTGTGCAATATGTCTTGGATGAAGGTGCAGATGCCATTCCAAAGCAACCTTCAAGGAGGACTCAAAGGCAAAGGACTAAGCCATCAAGGCTAACCTATGATGAAAAAGGAAAGCAAGTGCTGCTACCTGTAACAGGTAATGAAAGATCCTTCAAGGACAAAACTCTCTATAGAAAGCTCATAGGATCTCTTATATGTTTAACCATCACAAGACCTGATCTAAGCTATGTCGTTGGTAAACTAAGTCAATTCATGCAAGATCCTAGTGTTAGCAGATTCCAGAGAATCCCCAGATGCTGAGCCAAGCCAAAGACATAGAATACCTCTCACCCATGACCGAGGAGGTCTCAAAAGAAGGAGAGCAAAAGAAGCTGAGAGCCGAGCATGAGAGTCGAGAAATTACTAGCTAGGATGACAGTGAAATATCTATGTGAGCCTACATGGTGTATCCCAGAGAAGGAATGACCATGTAGGAGCTAGTCATATTTCCTAGGCTTTGTAAATACATGTAGACCCCCCTTAAATTAGTTAGAGTGAGCCACCTATTGATGGTGACCTTTAGTGGAAGAGCAAATTCTACATGTAATTTCTAATTTGGTGGAATTGCCACTTGGGCTCAACATGGGCAGCCTTCTTGCTTATTTAAGGGCCCCCTTCTCTTGTGAGGGAGCTTTGAATGTATTGTCAAGTTCTCTTGAGCAAATAAAGAAGATCCTCCACGAGTTTTTGATAATTGCTAAGCTCCTTATTCATGGTATTGTTCTTGAGTGAAGTTTCTATGAACATGCTTGATTTCTTTGTATTGTGGATAGTTTCTTGTTTCCTTGTTTCTTGCTTAGTTGTGGATTAGGATTCATTTCTTGTTTGTGGAATAAGGTAGGAATCAGCACTCAAGTAAACTAAACAGACTGGAATAGTGGTGTAGATCTTGCATACTTTCTTACATTCTAGTTCTTAATTGTTTTTTTGCAATCTAGGCATCAAGAAATGAGTATTTCTTGATTCTTAGACTGTTAAAATGCTGTTAGGAATCTAGTACTTGTTTCAGTAGTTAATCTTGTTCTTGATCACTTTTTGATTTAGTAGATAGTGGTAGGATTGCTCCCTATTTCAGAATATTGATCTTCTTGAGCTATGTCTGGTTACATGACTGGTTTATGCATGTAGTTGAGTATCGGATCCGTGACTCCCACTAACAGGCTGGGAAATACATGTTGCATCTGAGTAACACTTCTGTTTAGTAACTGTTCTAATAAGAAGAAGAACCGTAAAAAATCGCAACTACAGATAAACGAAGAAAGAACGATAAGAAGTCAAAGAAAAATAAAACTGTGTTCATAGATTCAGTGAATCTGTGAACATTTGGCGCCATTCCGCAGCTACCCAGACATTAAACCGTCCGAAATAATTCCGATATGTGTGGCAAAACCATCGCTCTTAGGACTTCCACACCTCTATTACAGAGCTCACCACTTTCATCATGACTAGCGCAAAGCTCAGTTCTCAACCAATTTTTTTGGTGTTTATGTTTTTTTTTTTTCCAGCCTCTAAGGCTTTGGGAGATGGTGGTTCAGTCGAAATGCCAATCAGAGGTGTCGTTTGAAATTTCTGTGGTCTGGCATGGAGTTGGTCAGTTGAGATGGTGAGGAATCCCGTCGGTCGAGATTGGACCAAGAACCGTCAGTCGAGATCTGGCGCGAACTCGTCGGTCGAGATCTGACATGAACCCGTCGGTCGAGATCTAATCGAAAATCCATCAGTCGAGATCTGACACTAACCCGTTGGTCGAGATCTGACACGAACCCATCAAATCTTGACCGACGCTTCTCATTCAAAATCCAACGAACAAACACGTCCCATCGTGCTCGAACCCAGCCGACAATGTCTATATATGCCATCACCTTTACGCCATTCGCACCTCAGCGAAGTGCAAACTCTAGAGCTCTTTGGCGACGATCTACTCGCGATTTTCTGGCTCTCCTACACGATCTTGGCGCTCTCTCGTTCTGTGCATCAGTGGTTGCTTCCACACCATCTCCACCCAGTATCAGCCATCCTAGTGTGTTTCCCATTGAGAGCGCCATCATAAACAGTCTCCAAACCTAATATCGCCAGTGGAGAACAAAGCATTTGAAACATTTCGCATGCTGAGGATCTCCAAACATCCGTTTTCACCGAAAGCTACTTTCTTTACATCTCCCAATATTTTCATCTCTTCCGCTTAGTCACAAACATATCATGACATCTTCTTTTTCGAAACTTCTACCTTCCATTGTTCACACCGTACTTCGTTTGCCACACATCACCCTTCTATTCACAACACCGCCACTTTCACACACCTTCCTTCCCAACCTCAATTCCTCACAGTCCGTTCCTTTCCCGCCATCACTCCCTTCAGCTAGGCTTTCCATTACATCTTAGTTGACGCCTTTCCATCACATCTCAGTGGATGCCCTCCGCTCACATCTCAGCCGATGCCTTCCGATCAAATCTCAACCGATGCCTGTTAACCCTGTTTGAAATCTCAATCGACACCCTTTTTCCAAATTCTTATTTTCCAGTTTTTTCATCATGTCTACCAACCTTGCCTCCAGTTCTGATGACCCTGATGCCAATAAGCTCGACAATCAATTGTACAAATTGGATCTTACTGAAATGCAACACTGGTACCAATAGGCAACATCCTTATTTCAAGCCATTGAATTCCAGATGCCAATCCTGATGGGGTATCAAAGTCCGTACCTTGTGCATATGATATATGCCAACTACAATGCTACAACAAGGTCGTGCCAGCTAATAGTTCCTCCTGTGAGGAACTATGTTTACAACATATCATTTGCACCGGCCGACTTGCAACCTTTTGAGTTCCCCAGAGGACCCAATGTAGTCACCAGGACACTTAAAAAAATTGAGCAGACAACATATTTCAAATTCATTGACCCATCCGTGGCCAAGTGGAAAAACAAGGACGGGTATTGAGTCGAAGAAATCAATGACCCACAACTACAAGCAACATGGACGTACTTGTAAGAGTGCACACAACGACCAAGAACCAAGTTGCAGAGGGTACCCATGTCCCTATTTCACATGATGGCAGATTCACGACTGCATTCCCAGAATCTCTATAATTGGGCACAGTTTTTTTCGAACTGACTTCATGAGTGCATTAAGAACAAGCAGTCGATAACTGTACTCGGATATCTCTTGATAGATATCACCCTCCACCAAGTCCAGAATGGGCCAAAGCTTCAACAACACTTGTAGCTTGCGAACAAGGCATGGGAAAAGTGACGACGAGCCGGAGAAGGGGAAGCAGCCAGGAAGAAGTCTAACCCCTCCATTAACCACCACCACCACAACAGTTACTAACATCATTCCTCCACTCCCTCCACTACCTCCACCTCCACCTCCATCTTTAGCTCTAACCCAACATTTATTTTTTGGTTTAGCCTCACCATCCCACACCCCAGATCAGTACCCAACCCTCACTAACCCTGAGAAGCTCACCGAAGCAGCCAAATGCTCAATGATCGGCCTATCCGAAATGAGCTTCCATATGCATTGGTTGGTTATCCAATATCAAATGTTCGAGAGTAGGGTCTAGCATCAAGACCAAGAAATTGTGCAATATCAGAGGCTGGCCAAAGAGAAAGAAAGAGAGACAGTGAAAATCAAATCCGTGATGGTCGGGCAAAAGACCACTCTGGAAGAGGTCCAACAACAACTGAAGCACCAGATGGTCCAAATCGACCAAGTACGGGATGGATCATCGGGTGCAATGACAGTCACCACTCCTCTAGTCAAGCCCGAGGATATTCATTTCCAGGCCCCACAGGCCTCATCCATCTGGATGGAGAAATATGTACGACTAATCCAAGAATGAGAGGGCGAGAAGAAAATTTTTGAAAACATTGTGGCCAAGCAAGAGAAGATCATCTTGGAGTCCCAGAAGCAGCTGGAAGATACCACGAAGATCCTAAAACAAGTCTTGGACAAGGTGAACCAGTTATGGGACACGGCGTGTAAGGCCCAAGCAGGCGCTCAATCAATGAGGCCACGAGACGATGATGAGAATGATAGAGCAGGAAATCAGGACAGGCAAACCCAATCTTCAAACGGTAGCTCGGGATCGGGTGGCCAGAGAGCCGGTGCTGCTTCCAGGACTTTCCCCCGACCCCCTCCCACCTTTAACCCCTCCTCCTATTCTGCATTTAATTTTTCATAAACATTTATTCCAACTTACCCGATTCTTTCATCTTCCCTCTCTCCATCACCTCCTAGCAAAATAATCGACCCATCAAAAGGTCCAGCTGACACATACAAGGCCCGACGGGATGAGTTCCTCCAACAACTCCACTCCCCCGGTGCGACGTATAATTTGTTAAACCCATCCCTTCCGAAACCTGTCGTTTCCACACCCCTCTCTCCAGATCATTCCATTCCTGACCTTCTAGAAACTAACACCGACATGGGGGGTGATGATGACTTCCTGGCAGATCAACCAAAGACAAGAAGGTTCTCACCCAGACAAGATACGGGTGCAACTGAGCCGTCGACAAGCGAGAAAGCCAAAGAAAAAGACACGGGCACCAAGGCCTTAGATGATTATCTAGCAAGGCCATCCAACCGCGTAGGACAACTTCTCCTACCAGGCCCAGAGGCAAATTGGCTGACACAAGAGAGTCAGAGAAATTTGAGAGGACCCAACATGAGGGGAGGCAAAGAGGATATAGATCAAAGCCAGTACTCCACCATGGCTGAGATCATCGCAACGCTACAACCGCAACCGGAGTGGCGGAATAAAGTCTTGAAGGATAGCAGGCGACTCCAAGAATATATGAAGGCACTGACACGGAAGCGAGTGGATCCCTTCTACATGCCACCCAAACACAGAAACCCATGGCCGGAAGAAAAGCCACGAATGGAGTTGGTAAGCTGGCCAATCATTCCAGAAATTTCCAAGTTTGCACAAAGATAAACATCTCCAAGAAGCAGATTAGATCTAGCATAAGGAAGCTTGTTAGACATTGCATAAGATCCACCAATCTTATTGATGCTAAAAGGGAACTTTGAAAAGTTGAGACCAATCTCCTTTTCCATTTCATCCTTTTTGTTATCCATAACAAAAGCATTAAGCTTGAAAAGTCTACCTTGTTTATTGTCCCTAGCAACCAAGATTTCTTCCTTTGTAATGAAACAAGCATCACCACCAAACTTTGCCATGTATCATTTCTCTATCATTTGACCAACACTTAATAAATTCTTTGAAAATGAAGGAATACAAAGAACACTATCAAGTCCTGCTTTCCTATTAGTAGAGAGACAAATAGGAATTGAACCAATACCTTCAATCACACACTCACCGCCATTGGCCATGTGAATTGCTTTCTTGGCTCCATCATAAGTGACCAAAGAAGTATAGAACTCCGAGTGAATAGTCATGTGTGAACTAGCTCCACTATCAATCCACCATAAATCTCTGTCACCTTCACTTGATATTAGACTTGAAGAACACATCAAAAGAGAATCACCACCACCTAGATCCTCATCATTAGTAGTAAAGTTGATTTGCTTGCTACCTTCATCTCTTTGTTTCTTCAAACATTCATTTGCAAAATGCCCTTTGCTTCCACACTAAAAGCATTTCAACTTAGACTTATCTTTTTTTTTGCCAAAAGAGGAAGTCTCACCTTGATCTTGCCCTTTAGACCACTTGTCTTTACCTTTGCCCTTGAACTTGTCTTTGATGAACATAGCCTCCTCTTCATAATGAGATGTTGATGTAGATCCACCTTTTTTTAAATGAAGCCTATACTCCTCATTCGCCAAGATCTCTTGCAAATCCACAATACTTGGCAAAGTCTTTTGAATAGCAAAACTTTGAACAAGATTAGCATGATCATCCAACAAGCCATTAAGTATAACTTGAACAAGTTCTACCTCCTTAATGCTTTCATCAATACATGCTAACTCATCATTGAATGCTTTAACCCTAAAAACAAAAGCATGAGTACTCTCTTCCTTCTTTTGCAAACTTTGAAAGATTTGCCTCCTAAGAGTAAGCACTCTTGATGTATACTTGGATTCATAAAGCTTCTTCAAAGCTTCCCAAGCCTCCAAAGATGATGTGATGTGCACTTACCAATCTCCTTGAGAGGTTCATTGCTAACATTCATCTCAATCATGTATAGAACTGGTTTGGCCCTCTTATCATACCTCATTTGATCTCGTTGAGCTGCTGGTCTCTTCTCCAAACCTACAACAATATCCAAAACATCATTCATCTCAAAATGTGATTGTATCCTCACTTTTCACGATGAATAGCTACTTGAGGTAAGCCTGTCATTGCCTTCGAACATGAATCCACCACTTGTAGCCATATTGCAATGACATGATGTTCTTCTTTCAACCTGTTCCAATGCACAAAGCACTCTCTTGAATGTCAACAAATGAATTCAAGAAGAAATCACAAAGATATGGAGCCTCTCAAATCTTCTTGCCACTTCCTAAGATTGAAACACACTCAAATCAAGTTCAGTAACCTCACAAACTAGATATCCAATCAAAATTAGGGTTTTGACAAAATCACAAAAAATTGAATATCTCAAATTTTACATGCAATTTTTAAAAACTTGACATGTCATCTTGTAGCCTCCAATGAGACCCTCCTAATGCACAAAAAATTGGCTAATTCTAGTAAACCAAGAAATCAAAATTAATCAAGTATATAAACCTATATTGAGTTTTGACCTACAAAAGATCAATTCTACATATGCAAAAAATGGAGGTTTTTGAGTAGAAATCAATCTAGCATGCTCTAGCATTGGTAACTCCTCCAAATCCTTGCTAAATGTGGTTGTTCCTTTCATAACCTGAACACAATAGCTCTAATACCATGTGAAGGATTTCAGATCATTCAAGATCCAAATCCATGTGCCTGATCTTTGGTTACAAAGAGAGCAAACCAACAATCCTGCCAATGTAGAAAAATCAGCATCTACATACAAAATGAGATGCAAACTCTAAGAGATACTGATAGAACATAAACCAAAACATAAAAAATAGTTTATTATAGTACCCTACTATATTTCACACGTGTGTCTCCAAAAACAGCAATAAATGATCATTCTACACATAGAATTGCAAGATAACATCATGAGAGTGCAACAATGAGTAGTAGAACCCGAAGAGAACCATGTATAATAATGAAATGAGAGAGAGAAAAGAGAAAATCCCTTTCTCCATGAGTTACAACAATATATAGGAGGTCCAAACCTTACTTTGCCACTTGGCTTTCCCTCCAATATGAATAACCCTACTATTTTGGGACTAGATTCAATGCACCCAAAGTTAAAAGTTAAATCTCTCTCAAACTTGACTACCAACTTTCCCACACTTTCAAAAAGTGTTTATTGAATGTATTTTAACTAATATAGCTTCAAAAAGTTTATCTCTAAGTCTAAAATGAGTTTTGGCCTCAATTGACAATTTACCAAAATATGACTAAACTTATTGAAATCTCTCATACGTGGTACCTTGGTACTCAATAAAAATCGGTTCTTTTTGTCATCCCACGTGGCATAGGCCATGAGGAGGAAATCCATGTTAAGGGCGATGGTGAAAAGCGGTGGGTGAATGCCCATTGCTTGGAGGAGAGGGCCAGCTGCTTGGACCCAAGGGGCGATCTGAGATACCATAGGAAGAGCCTAGATGTGGGTGTCATTAGGGATTTCATGCTTAATGATTAGTTTAAGATCGATCTCATCGAAAGGGTTGGATGGCCGATTGTCGGGGTTAGAAGAGGATGCCATGATGATGAAGTCGGTTAGGAGTAGGGTAAGGGCTAAGTAGGATGTGGTAGTGACTGGGAGGGGAAAAAGAGAAAAATTGATAGAAAAAGAGGAAAACATGTTAAATATTTTTTAAAAAATTTAAAAAACTGAAAGGCTGGATTTCGAGTGATTGGGAATGGAAAGGGTGGAAACAAGAGTGCAACGGGGGGTTATGGATGCCGAGGAAGGCGTGTGTGAATTTCGGTCCAAATAGAGATAGTTGATTTTCGCCGAAAAATTCGGCAAGGGCTTCGCTGTGTGAAGTGCCAAATGACTCGCGTTCCCTCCTTATATAGAGGAGAATTAGAGTGTATATTAGGAGAAGTGTATTTTCCACTGCTCAGTTCCATACCAGATTTCGCAGGGACCTTCTTCACAATATTCTAAGACCCCATAGAAGTTGATACATCAGTTAAAGTGATTTTTACCTTTATTTTTTGTACTTTTTTTGGATATCTTCAAATCAGATCTTCATGTTTTGAGATTAAGTGTTGCATGATGTTGATCTTCTACCTTGTTGATCCTATCTAGACTTGAATCTTGCTAGATTTGACTATATCCTAGTAGATCTGGCTTGATTTCGTCAAATCTGAGTGTGATGACTTCTTGTAATGTATGATCTGATCCATGTATGTGCTATTTATCATCACCAAGCTGGATCTGTGTTACTACGGTGGCCAGTACTTGTGTAGTCATCTACCGTTGATGGGCGTATCAAATGGTGTCCCATCCAATTGTTCAAGATTCATGGCTCCATGGCTAAGGATCTCTTTGCCACGATACGGGCCTTTGCCAGTGAACTTCAATTTTTCTTTGATCGCCTTAGTCTTATATGTGATACCATATATTTGTATATATATTCAAAAATGGCAATTTATACTTAGAAATGAGGGTATGTGCTTGACAACTATATATTTTGATGGGCCTACACCATTTTCTTGAGTATAATTGTTAAGGACCTACCTTTTACTTAAAGACACGACCTCCTGAAATGAAACGACACTTGGATATGAAGCAACTGAATTTGAATCATCACAATGAACCATCAATTGTACAATTTATCTATACTTGTAAGTTACATGATAATTAGAATTTGTAAATGGAGCGATGCACCAGGAATTTCAAGTGGTGTGTTTGTTTGTTCCGTAGGCTATAAAAGTAGACATGCTTCATTCTCCCATTTACTGAGAAAGAGAGAGTTATTGTATGTTTGAGATTGGAGAAATGAATAGAGTGATGAAGGTTATCCTTTCTGATTTCTGTTCTCCGCACTATTGAGTGTGAGTGATTTTGAGTCTACTAGCAATCTCATATGCAGAACTTCAATCATTCTTTGGTCAAACAGTACGATAATCCATTACAGTCATTTTCTGTGTTTTTGTGAAGATGAATTAATAAACTGTCTTTAAACTATTTTTACCCATCTGTGTGAATATTTTGTATTTGACATTCCAGTGAAATATCCCTTGGTGCAGTTTTCCATAGTTGCTGATAGAAAATATGTATGTTGTAAAATGGTAGTCCCTGACTGAGGAACTGAGTTATTGATCTGTATTCATGTTTGTAACAAAGATAATTGTTTCTAACATATTTGTGAACTACTTGAGTTCTTTAACCATGACTGGACTTTAGTTGAGTTAGAATCAAAGTAGAATCACTGTGTTACTATACTGTGGGTCCTATTAGTAGATAAGAATCAGTTGGCCTTGCCACAAGGCGAGTCGATGGGACACGTGTCCCGTCAACGGCAACCTGGGTCATGCACGAGTTGCCTTAGTGAAGAACTATATATACAGTGTATTTTCATTTCGAGAAATACAGTTGCTACGTGAGCTTGGTATGGAGAGTGTTTTCTGTTTGTGTTACTGTATAGCATGATCTGTGTTCCTGTTGGAAGCACATTCTAAGCTGGTATCAAAGCCGTACAAGGAGTGTACACCACAGTACAGTGTCACCGTTGACAAGAGCTTCGAGAGTAGAGCAGTCTTCTGAGAGTTCGGGGTTTACGGCGGGTTGTAGACAGAAAGTAAAGCACTGGTGCACGGTTTCTAGTTTATAGAGGCTTGCCAAGCTCACCAAAGAGCTTATTAGCCTGTGCATAGCATCAGACAGGGATAAATTTGGTGGAAAATTGACAATTTTGAAGCCAGTTGAAAATTGAAACCGGTTTGGGGTTACGGTTTTCTATACATAGCTGGTGATTTCTTCGCTGTTTGTGCTCTGTTTTGGATGTCGTAAAGATAGGAAGGAAGCTAATCATACTGCCAATCATTCATGGAGAGATTTTGAGTTTTATGTTGCCTACAGACAGATAACTTAGCAGATCTGTGGTAAAAAGTGAGAAAAAGCCATTTTTTCAAATTGAGCAAAAATCACCGTTTCTCCATGGAATTCCATGTTCTATAGACTTGGAATCACTAGGGCGACCCTGCTCTAAGCCCCAAATCGTGCTCAATTCAATCAAAAATGGAGTTTGAGCAGGCTAGAAATAGGCTGGGAAGGCGCGGTCGTGCAGAGAAGGTGGAGACAGATCATGGGCTAGTCACACGCCCTCACCCGAGTGGGTATTTAGTGCACGAAGGTGCCTAGCGGATGTGTGGAGGTCCATCGATGCCCAGAAGGATTAAGAGCCATATGATTGAGTTCCATCATGATGGACGGTGCTGATTAAAGGGCCTGAGAAGCAACGTGAATCGTTGGATCCAAGATAGCCATTGAATTGCTTTGGAACCATTTTAAACTTCAAATAAAGGGGCTTGAAGGGCAAAGTGAACCTCAACTTATTTAAAAATCTTCATTTTGAAATTGGAGTCGGGTCCCAATTTTCTTCAAGGTTGAAGTTTCTTCAAGCTGAAGAAACAGTTCAAAAACTAGAAAAGCCCTTATTTTCTAGTCCTTAAGCCTATTTGACTCAAACGAAAGGCAATAACCTCCAAATGAAGGGCACCCGGACTGTACCTGCAAGTACGGTACCACAAAACAAAGTGATTGCAGCGGAGAAAGTGTTCAAAGTGCACCAAATGCAATTTCACCATTCCATTGGGCACGTAGTTGAGAGTTGGCGACAAAGTGCATTTCGGAAGACAACATCGATTTGGCTTTCAATTTGGTAGAAAAGCAGTGGGTGGCCTGGCAAAAAATAAATAGCAAGTCATTTTTTTCAACTTCTGACATCACAGTGGGCCTCGGCATATAGCTTATAGCCTATGGTTGAAGTTTCAAGCAATTTTGCGATGACAAACATGGGAGAGTCCATTTTGAGTGAAAGTAACAAATTGGACGAGATTTCCAACTATGCAGTGTGGAAATTCAAAATGAAAAACACACTGATGGGGAAAGACGTGTGGGAAGTCGTCATAGGTGATGACAATGCCTTGAAGCTCTTGAAATTGTCAAATGCATCCAATTTCTTCTTCAAGAGGTAAATCCACGTCTTATGTGACATATCATCAATAAAGGTCATGAAATGGAAGGCTTACCTAATGACATAGTCCTCATAGGCCTGCACAAATCTATGGATCAAATCTAGGATGTTCTTTGCCCTTGCATCACCACATTTGTTGAACTTCTCTCAATGCTGCTCCCCATACACACATGATTCGCACATCGATTTCAAGTGGTCTTCTATCATAGGCAATCCTCTCACTATTTCCAATTTTCTCATCAAACTGAGGCTTCCTAAGCTCAATTGACCAAGCCTCTTATGCCACAGTTTAATTTGTGATGGAATGGATGAGACAAGTTCATGTTGCCCCTTGATTGTGGCATTCAACCTGTACAATTTGGTGTTGGGCTCCTTCATACCATCCGCAATAACTTTGAACTTTTGGTTCACATCCTTCACAAAGCAATGATCATGGGCAAATTTTACTTTCAACTTTTGATCAGTAATAACACCAACAAAAAGTAGATTTTTCTTCAAACCTAGTACGTAAAGTACCTCCCTGATCATCTTGCTTTTGCCATCAAGTAGTTGAATTGAAACGGTGCCTATCCCCTTGATCTTGCACACATCATCATTTGCTTGTGAAACGGACATTCCATTATCCAACACTTTCAAGCTACTGAATCAATCCTTGTTACATGTCTTGTGTCTTGTGGCTCCTGAGTCAATGTACCATGCTTGATCATCTTGATTAGATGACAATGTTGATATGAAGATGCTAGAGTCTTCAATCTCACCTTCGTTGACAAGATTACCTGCTTGATTTGGTTTTCCCTTGCCTGATTTTGCCATGAATTTTCGACATTTACTCTTCCAATGGCCCTTTTTACCGCAATGGAAGCCCTTGCTCTTCTTCTTGGTCTTGCTAGAAGATCCCTCATCCTCCTGAGTCTTGGTTAATTGCTACTTAGACTTCTTCTTGCCCTTTCCCTTGTCTTGTTTTTGGCGTGTCGCAAGTGCCTGATCATCAGTGTTTTGACGTCTAGCTTTCACCATTTCTCATCGTTGCTCTTCTTGCATCAAGATTCCTATGAGCTCGTCAAAGGTGAGAATCTTTCTCTTGATGCTATTCCGCTCACAAACATTTGATAGAGTTTTGCAATGCCACACAATGCATTGTGCACCAGCTCCACATCACATATGTTCTCACCAATAGAGTGTAGTTCATTCCTCATTGTCTTGATTCTAGTCATGTCTGTCTGAATGTGCTCTCCTTGTTCCATGCGTTAAAAACATGATTCTTGACGGATTTGATGTTTCAAACTGCTCCTTTAGCACATCTCATGCCTGTCTGGGTGTAACAGCATCACAAATGTGGGTAATGATGTGATCCTTCACTGACAAGTTAATGAAGGTCAAAGCTTTCCTCACCTTCTTATCAAACACTTTGATGTCCGTTTCATTTGGTGGTTCGAAAATCAAACAAGTAGGAAGATCAAAGTTCTAAGATCAAATAGTGGAGGTGAGTATAAGTCTAACGACTTCAATGATCTTTGTGATCAATGTGGGATCAAAAGACAATTTACGCAAGCTCATACTCATGCTCTCAAAGGTGTAGCTGAGAGCAAGAATCGTACGATTGTGAAAAGTGCCAGATCTATTATAGCTGAAATGAAACTACCAAAAGATTTTTGGTCAAAAGCATGCAATACGGTAGTCTATCTTCAAAATAGAAGTCCTACCATTGCCATACCAAAGATAACACTTGAGGAGGCATTCACGAAGAAGAAGCCAAAGGTGAACCACTTGTGAATCTTTGGATGTAAAGCCTTTGTACACATTCCTAAGGAAGAGAGACATAAGCTTGATGTGAAAGCTATTAAGTGTATATTCCTAGGATATGATGATCGTGTGAAGGGCTATAGATGTTTTGATCCAGTGGAGAACAAAATACATGTCAGCCGTGATGTCATCTTTGATGAATCTAAGATGTATGAAGATAAGGATGCTGAGAAGACAGACACATCCAGTGGGAAAGATGGTATAGTGTGGATACCTCCTGATGATGATCCATTTATTGACTTTCCTAGTGATGGACACGAGGATACACCTCAAAGTACTACTACTCAACCTCAAGACACAGGTTGGAGAGGTAAGGACAAACCCTTTGGTGCAAGAAGGATTGAAGTTGTAGGTGACAAACGCAAGGAGAAAGATGTATTGTGGGATACATTTTCACCAGGAAGCCGATCACCTAACAAGAAGCTCCCTAAGTGGTTTGAGAGATTGTTGAAGAGCCGTGACATGGATGAATTTTCAGGATCGTCTAGCGGGAGAGCTACGAAGATCAACAAGAGAGAAGACACAACCTAAAAGGTATAAAGAAAATTATGCTCTCTTATCTAGCATTATTCAAAGCAAAGAACCTTCGACTTATGGTGAAGCGAAGGATGATGACATTTGGGTCAAGGCCATGGAAAAGGAGATGGAGTCAATTGATGTCTGTCCTCGATCTCCCTCTTGAATAGGTAGTAGTGTGAAGATCTCATGGCCTCTTTCATCTTTCAATCCAGAGAATGTGGACTCGTCGAACTTCACACTTTGCTCGAAACAACCTTCTTTGTGGTTAGATCATAGAGTCTGTACACATGTGTTCTGTTCGAGTAGCCGACCATGATTGTTTGTTCGGATTTGTCATCGAGCTTGCTTCTCTTTTCCTTTGTAATGTGCTTGTATGCTGCACATCCAAACACTCGTACATATGATAGATCAGGCTTTCTTCCTGTCCACATTTTGTATGGTATTTTGTTCTCCAACGTTGTCATTGTAGATCAGTTCTGCAGGTGTACAACTGCAGCTATTGCCTCGGCCCAGAATTGACCTGGCAATTGAGCCTATGCCATCATGCATCTGGCTCCTTCGACCAGCGTTCTGTTTTTTCTTTCTAGCACACCGTAATAGTTTGGTGTGTATGTAGGAACTGGTGCTCAACCCCTTGTTCTTCGCGGAATCTTAAGAATTCTGTGCTTTTGTATTCACCTCCATTGTCAGATCTAAGAATCTGTATCTTTTTTGAGGTGCTTCGCTCTACAAATGACACGAACCTTTTGAAGGAATCAAATACCTCTAATTTCTTCTTCAAGTAGTAGATCGTGGTCATTCTGCTGTAATCATCTATGAACGTCAGAAAGTATCTGAAACTTGAGAGCGAATCTGTTTTCATCGGTCCATACACATCAGATTGTGGACGAGCTCAAGAACTTCCTTCGCTCTTCTTCCCTCATGTGTGAATGGACTTCAATGCTGCTTGCCTTTCTGACAAGCTTCGCAGAACTCAGCCTCGGGTCTTGAAATTTTGAGACTTGTGACAATGTCCTTTCTACTCATGTCGTACAGGCTCTGCATGTTTAGATGATACATTCTCCTATGCCAGAGCTAATCTTTGTTTTCTGAAGCATTTAATATGCTATCAGAGTTGCTGATTATTTTGGCCTGGTAGAGGTTACCTTCTCTACATCTGACCGTCAGCAACTTGTTTGTGTTCTTCTCGATCATACGACAAGTATTGTCGTCGAACAAAACTCGAATGCCTAGATCTGCCATCTTGGAAATAGACAACAGATCCTTTCTGAGTGAAGGCACATAAAGTGCCCCTGGCAGTTCTGCTTGGCCTGACAATGTTCGTAGCTGTAGAGAGCCAATGCCTTTGACATCGTGTTTGCTTCCATCGCCTAGAATGACTGATCTATCATTTTCGAGTTTGCGAAAGTTGATCAAGATCTTTTTGTTGTAGGTTATGTGAGATGTTGCTCCTGAATCAATGACAACATCGTAGTCGTGTTCAGAGTAGCTCGTTGAAGCTTCATCGAGTATCGTAAAAGCTTCATCACCTCTTTCTGCATCCTTAGATGACTCTACAACGTTTGCCTTTTTAGCTTTGTTTTTTCTTTTTGGATTAAATCTGCAATCGTATGCAAAATGTCCTTTCTTCTTGCAGTGCATGCAAGATATTGCTGGATTGAACCAGCATTTGTTAGTCGAATGGCCTAGTTTGTGACAGTGATCACAGGAAGAAGATTTCTGATTCGAGGACTTCGTCTTCTCGAATCTTGGCTTGTTTTTGTTCTTCTTCTTTCCTTTTGTGAAGAGAGCTACCTCTTGATCACTGCTTCCCTCTCCTTCGTCTCTCATCAGTCTCTCATCAGCAACAAGACTGACTACTTTGCCGAATGTCATATCTGGTAGACTCAGTATGAGCATTCTCAGCGGCTGATAGGACATCAGTAGAAATTTCATGAAGGACATTAGCTGTTGTGGTGCTGGGACCTGGTGCTCCTGTCCTGATGCAGCGAGTTGAGCGAAGATCGTTCTGATCTTCTCAACGTGCTGATCCAACTGGTTGCCATCCCACTGTATGGATTGTAGCTGATTGTGAAGTTGCATGACTGAAGCTGCAGTCCTCGCTTCATACTTCTGCTTTAATCTTTCCCATGCTGCATGGCTGCTTTCGTAGTCTTCAATTTGAATGAGTAGATCTTCGTTTATGGACGAAACGATGATCGCCATTGCACGCTCATCCTTTCTTATCCATTCAGCTCTCCTCGGGTCTCCCTCTGGAGGCCGCACCTCTGAGAGCTCGGTCACTGACCAGATGCCTTCGCCCTTCAGGAGTGTTTTGATCTTGAATTTTCAGATCCTGTAATTTGCGCCATCAAGACTGATTGCTACTCTGGTCTGGATTGTTGTAGCCATATTGTGTTGTCTAGAAGAATCACTACTGGGATATCAGTAGTGATAACCTGTGGGCTCTGATTCCATGTCGTGGAAGCGCATGTGTGGGACTGATTCGTATTCGTCCTCTTCGTCTTCTTTATCGCGAACAATTTTTTATTTTCAAATTTTCTTTTGTGCAGAAGCTGTTACAGGATCCCAGACACTCGGCTACACATCACAGAACACATTTTATTCTAGCAATCATGATACACAGCACAAGACGAGATGTACGAAAATAGAGTGACTGTATTATCAGTTTTAATTTAATTGAATTTGTCAATGTCTCACTCATTGGCAGAATGACATTCTGCTCTTTCGTTGTGTTCTGCTCGTTGGCAGACTTTCATGCACAACTATGGGTTTTTCTTTTCTTACTCTATTTGTCTTTTTTTTTCTCTCTGTCTCTTACAGATCTCTATATTCTGATTTCTCTTCTCTTCTATTTATGATCCAGAGAGGATCGTTTATACCTCCACTATGTGGAGTTTACAAGATAGCTAAAACGTAGAATCACAAAACTAGTTAACGCTAATCAACTAGTTAGTTATTCTCCGTCATTGCTATTAGTTTCAGCTGGGCGTGAAGCCCGTTGAGCTACCAGCTGGCAGCGTGAAGGATTTATCTTCGTTCATTTCGTAATCTCTCACTTGCTTTTGTTCTTTTTGTTTCTTTTCGTAGTTTTTATTTTTCGTCCCCTTTGCGGTTTGCGGTCTTGGAGGTGAGTTTACGATCCACAAATGATTCGCGAATCGTTCATGCTTCGAGTCAAAGACACGTTGATTGTCGCGAATCATTCTCATTCGACCTTCGTGTTTTATTCGTGTTGTGACAAAGTTGCAGGAGTTCACCATTTTTTACAATGTGGGTCCTATCAGTAGATAAGGATCAGTTGGCCTTGCCACGAGGCGAGTCGACGGGACACGCGAATCATTCTCATTCGACCTTCGTGTTTTGTTCGTGCTATGACAAAGTTGCAGGAGTTCACCATTTCTGACACTGTGGGTCCTATCAGTAGATAAGGATCAGTTGGCCTTGCCACGAGGCGAGTCGACGGGACACGTGTCTCGTCAACGAAAATCTGGGTCATGCATGGCTTGCCTGAGTAAAGAACTATATGTACAGTGTATTTTTTTGAGAAATACAGTTGCTACGTGAGCTTGGTGTGGAGAGTATTTTCTGTCTGTTTTAATGTGTAGCATGATCTGTGTTCTTGTTTGAAGCAAATTCTAAGTAGTTGTTTGAGGACTTCTGTCTAGAACAAATTAGTTCAAGAATAAGATTAACATTTTGTTTGTTCGTACGCATCTACATCGAACATATCACATATCCTTGCTGACAACTTAATCAGTCAGAGCGTAATTCATTTGCACTACTATGATAACATTTCATTTGCAAAACACTTTGCATTCGGTTTAATAGAGGAACAATTTCTTCCCTATGCAATCCTGATCAAGAAACTCAATAAAAATAGTGAATTTGTACTCTCAGGCCACAAAAGATTGGAAACAAGTTCATTATGAAAGGTCTACGAACTACCTCATGATAAACTTCTCTTATTGACTTGTTCCCCTTACGACACATGTTGAGAATCTCCAAAAAGGCCTTATAGACTTGTTCGTCATATTCGAAATACGTCTGTCATAGAGATTTAAAGATTATCAACAACCGATGAAATAATGTCATTGAAACTACTATGTATAACATTATGAACATCTAAAAACAAACTTTTCTGAAAGCTTCAGGTACAAAACCGGATTCTGCAAACTGTTCACAGATTCTAAGTTGAAATAGAACAAATCAATCCCTTTATTTCTTGAGCTTTCTTAACTATGAAAAATTGGAAGTTATAAATCTAAGAGCACATAGCCCATATCCTCAGTCATAAATCTTGGACACAAAATCTCTTGAAGAAGAGCCCTTCAGGCATGCCACCTTCATTCACACCTTGATCTTATTCACATAATTGTCAGCTTGCTCAAACTCTACAGGCTGCTTCTTCATAGGTGGAGGAGTTTCCTCATCGAGTGGGAGTGGGAGCGTTATTTCACAGCCGTGAAATTCAACTTCAGTTGCTACTCTCTGTGATCGGACGGCTGTTTGCACAGGTTCAGTTCTGCTCCCACAATTAGGCGACGTGCCAAAAATGATCAACACATATAAAATAAGGAGTGAGTGTTGATCTTGAAAGACAAAATAAATTGCAAGGAACTCAATCGGGCCGTAAATCAGAGTTAAAGACCACAAAGAGGTAAGAAAAAACTTACGATTTGCCTGAAGCACTTGCAGGTCGTTTCAAGTGTGGCCCAAACGAGCTATCCTCTCTCAGGCGCAGAATATTTGCCATCGCAGGTCGAGTTTGAAGATTGGGAACGCGACATGATAATAAAGAACAGAAATCAGAGCGAGCGAGCGCTGCGATGATAATATACGACGAGAGAGAGAGAGAGAGAGAGAGAGAGAGAGAGAGAGAGAGTGCCCAAGGGCCATCTACTTATAGTTGGTATTCGAGCTTTTCTTTTCCACCATTGCTAAATTTCGTGGCACTACCAAGAAAATTCGGCCGCTAAATTAAATGCCGCAGCATTTTCCAGGCCAATAAAAAATTCCAAGAAATTGATATTGCTACTAGTTAGAAATCAGAGTTAATCTGATCTACATTTTATGTAAGCTTCAAATGTGATACTGTAATTAGTGTACAGTTAATTAGATTTGCTATATTCAGTTGTGACCAGGACGTGACCCATCATTGACTTATCAATCGGACACTCATCCCGTAGCCGGCTACTTGGGTTAGCCGAGTAGCCACACGTAAGAAAAATTAGACCTCTGAAATAGAGGCCGGCAAGGAGTTGGATAAGCTATCTGCATTGGGAGAGCAGCCGACATGGAGAATAACAATATTTGAGAAAACTCCAGAATCAATCAAGAGTTACGTGGCCAGCCCTCGCCAATTGCGCGTAGATTCATACTACGTACCAATGCCGCGACGGAATAAGTGAAAAAATCTGGGAGTGGCCATGGATAAAATTACGATCCATACACCAAATTGGCCTGTAATCCACAAACCTTACAGTTGGAAAATTTTAGTGGATTTTCACAGAGCGTTACAAGCATACCAACGAGAGTATATACAGTCTCCCAATCCGACAGTTAGGCAATCGACGCTGTTTGCAAAAGATCTGACTCTGTTGACGTCCGTTGCTACTCGATGGGATTATTGCCTTTCCACATTGGCATTCGATTCGAATAAACCAATGGCGTCAGACAATGTCAAGAATCTGCTACCATTAGCAAGATTGTATTTACATGCTGCAATGATGGGAGGCTCTTGGGAATCTCGATTCATTGCTTGGACAATATCAAAATGGATCTCCAGAGCACAAAGGTGTCGTTTACCCCACATTTTGGATTTCAACAATGCCCGACTCGACATGGAGAAGTTGCAGTATCATTTAATAAAAATTCGACACAATGCCAATAAGAATCCACAGTAAATCAATCTCGCGAGGTGTCGTGGGACTGCCACCAGTTTTGGTGGGGGATATTGTTGGAGGGTTTGCGGATCCCGAGGCAACCCTAACCCTAGTTAATAAGTGAGAGGGATTTGGCACCCTGTGTGTGTAAGCCCAACCCGATGATCACATAGTTATTTGATAATTAGAAAGTTAATAAAAAGACTTTAGGCCTTTTTGTGAGACTTTTAATGTCGCAGGCCTAAATGTCAAGCTAGTCAATAAAGTTGGGACTCCCACCAAAATTGATTCAAATTGGTTCTCTCCAATTATGAATGTGTTCCCACTCTTTTTTAAGTTTGAATAGTTAGGGAGGTAGAAACGGTCCAGTAGGATTTTGAGGCCAAGGCCTTCCTCTCCACTATAAATAGGGGCAAACTTGAGTTGCTCCTCATGTTCATAACCTCATTTTAATACAAGCAAATTGGTTCTCTTATGGAGTGAATTTGTGAATGTCCTTGCTCTCTAACTCTTTTCCTCCATCTCTCATGCTTTTGTTGCATTTGCCAATTGTTGGATCTGAATGTTTTTGGGATTGCCATTTCTAATACCTTTTGTGAGAGAGAAAGGGAGAGAGAAAAAGAGTAAGCTATCTTCATTGTGGATCGTAAGGTTAATGGTGTAGTGTTAATGCTTAGGGTTAGTGGATGTTAGAGTTAGATTTGGATCTTACATTCATGCTGTAATCTGAGATATGCTATTGCTCTCACGGGATCGAACCTTCGCGTGATGACTAACTTCATCTCCTTGATGCTTGTTTGCTTGGATCTTGGGTTGAGGCTAGGAAGGAAATAGCTCCACTACATTTATGAAGACATGTGACTCCACTTGCTACAAAAATGACTTTCTTGGTATCATAACAAAGTAATGTAGAAGAACCACCTCCTTCATGCATGCACCTAGCAACATCTTTTTCCATATGATCAAAGAAATCATCCACAACAATCTTTTCCAAGGAAGAACGTTCACTATCACCATCACCATCGATGAAGTTAGCTCTTTCCTTACCTTTTGCACTCACTTGCCATGAAAAACCATTGAAACACCATGATTATCCTCAAGACTAGCCAAGTTCGCACAAAGATAAACATCTCCAAGAAGCATATTAGATCTAGCATAAGGAAGCTTGTTAGACTTTGCATGATATCCACCAGTCTTATTGATGCTAAAAGGAAACTTTGGAAAGTTGAGACCAATCTCCTTTTCCATTCCATCCTTTTTGTTATCCATAACAAAAGCATCAAGCTTGAAAAGTCTACCTTGTTTATTGCCCCTAGCAACCAAGATTTCTTCCTTTGTAATAAAACAAGCATCACCACCAAACTTTGCCATTTATCCTTTCTTTATCATTTGACCAACACTTAACAAATTCTTTAAAAGTGAACGAATATAAAGAACACCATCAAGTCTTGCTTTCCTATTAGTAGAGAGACAAATAGGAATTGAAACACTACCTTCAATGACACACTCACCACCATTGGCCACGTGAATTAGAATGTTGGAGGATATGCAAGATTCATACCACATTTCTAGCCTATTTAGTTTATCTGAATGATGATTCCTACATTAATCCACAAACAAAAAATGAAAACTAATCCACTCTAGGAAAGCAGAAAATCTAATCCTCTACAAACCACAACCACACACAAAGGAGGGAAGGACAAGATCATGAATGCATCACTCAAGAAACAAGCATGATCAAGGAGCTCAATGGATGCACCTAAATCGTGGAGGCCCTTCTTATTTCAACATGGAGTTGATACTACACAAAAATCTCTTCTTCACAAAGAGGGAGTCTCTTAAATAAACAAGAGAGCTCCTTAGGTGGCATCTTAGTGGCATTTCCACATTACACAAATTACAAGTGGAATAATACTCTCCACTAGAGGTCACCATCAAAAGGTGGCTCACTCTACTTTCTTTAAGAGGAGTCTGCATTTATTACTTTGCCTGGAAATACTAGTTCCTACATGGTCATTCCATCTTCCAGGATTCACCATGAGGCTTACACAGTTTCTACTTGACAGTTCTGACTAGTATTCCTCGGCTCTCAGTCTTCGTTCATCTCATCTTCTCAGAGACCTCCTTGGGCTAAGGTGAGAGGTGCTCTTGGCTAGCTCTGGCTGAGCATCTTGGGGATTCATCAGAATTAGCCAACATCATCCCACCCCCCTAATGTGTTGTAGGACCCACTGCAACTCATATTGAATGATGTCGCTCCACTTTGCATTGGAATTTTTGATTGTCACTTGGAAAAGCGTAGATCCTCGTTCGCTTGCATAAAACCAAGTGTTTATTGTTGTCGATATTTATCACAAAAACTGTTGTCTGCTATTTGCCGCAATGTAATCAGAATGTCTTATTGCTGCAAGTAGTTGACATTCTCAAAATTGGAGAGCTCCCAATAGCTTCACAACTTGCATGTTCGAGTGCTTTCCTTGTGTCTCTTTCTTTTATCACTTGTATCTACCATTGATGGTTTTATCTTTGGTTTTTTGACAGATCCTAACTTTTGGGAGGTCTGTATCATCCATTTGCTTCTCGATGTTTCCGTGGTTCTTCTCTCAGTTGAAGTTCCAGTCTCAAGAAAAATCTTTGATCTACAAGTTGTACAAACTTCGATTATCAGTCATATGCTAGTCTTGCCTTACAAAGTACCTACAAAAGTCTATGGATGATGGGACCTATATTTAGCCCTTAACTCTTGCTCACCCTATGTGGTAACCCAAGGTAAAAGTGCCACGTAGGAGTGATTAACACTAAACTAATTATGATTAACAAACCTGTTCAGGCAAGGAAGCGGCCCTTTTTGAGTCCAAAAAGGGCCCTAATGAAAACCAGATGATGAGTGTTTGTTTAGAGGGTTGTTCTTGTACTTGACTTTTGAGGCGTTTGAAATGCTTGATATAGTCTCGTACACGTTCATCTCTTGCCATTTTGATGTTACTTAATTTTACAAAAGGACTCTCGATCAAGTGAAAGGGCTTAAAATGCTTGATAAAGGACTCTTTCAAAATTGACCAGTCCTTCTTATCTTCATGATCGAGGTTAAAAAACCAGTCATGTGCTTTAGCTATTATGGTCATGGAAAACAATTGGACCATAGCGTCTGGAGATGTTTCACCATAAACGTCACATGCATTCTCAAAGATTTGCAAGAATCTCCAAGGGTCCGAACTACCGTCAAACTTTGGTAGATCTAACTTGGGTGTCCTTTTCTCATGATGAGCACCATGGGTAGCAAAAATGCCATTAAGGTGGGTTTTGACCTGTGAGGGTTCATTACCATAAAAATGGGATCATGCTCATGAAGACTCGGCTCTATCAGGTTCTTGTTTTGTGAATGGGTTTGTGGATGGCTCCTGGAGTTGGGACCGCATTTGGTAGAACCTATGACATCTGATCTGTTCACCTATAGGGGACTCTACCTCGTATGGATAATCTTCTAGTATTTCAGGATCTGTATGCGGGTCCATTGGGTATTCTCGTGTAATTTTTGTGTTGGGTATGAGTTTCTGGTGTTTATGGATTTTTTAGGATTTTCGGATTTGTTTTTACGGGTTTTTAAGAAAGTCAAGAGGAGGATCAGTATGAAAAGGGCTTTCTAATGTTATGGGTTTTACTTTTGTTTTTTGTTTTTGACTCTAAGCTTTTGGGAAGATGGTGGTTCGGTCGAAATGGCAATCAGATGTCTCGTTTGAAAGTTATGTGGGTTGGTCTTGATTGAGTCTGGTCGAGATGGGAGTTAATTGATCTGGTCGAAAATTGACCTGATTGCCTCGGGCAAGATCTGATCGCATCCTTTGGTCGAGATTTGGACCAGAACCTTTGGTCGAGATCGGACTGGAGCCTTCGGTCGAGATGCCAATGGAAGCCTTCAGTCGAGATCTAACTGTAGCCTTTGGTCGAGATCTGACTAAAATGCTCCAGTTGAAATTTGAAAGGAGGGCTTCGGTCGAGATCTGAAAGGAGAGCTCTGGTCAAGATCTGAAAGGAGTGCTCTGGTTGAGATCTGAAAGGAGTGCTTCGGTCAAGATCTAAAAGGAGTGTTCTGGTTGAGATTTGAAAGGAGTGCTCGGTCGAGATCTGAAAGGAGGGCTCTAGTCGATATCTGAAAGGAGGGCTCCGGTCGAGATCTGAAAGGAGTGCTCTAGTCGAGATCTGAAAGGAGTTCTCCGGTCGAGATCTGATGCGATGCTCTGGTCAAGATCTGACGCGAATGCTTCGGTTAAGATCTGACGCAAACACTTTGGTTGAGATCTGACTGGAATGCTCTGGTTGAGATCTGATAGAATGCTCCGGTTGAGATCTGACGCGAATGCTCCAGTTGAGATTTGACACGAACTCTTCAGTTGAGATTTCAAAAATGATGTCGGTCGGGATTTTTATGGAGGCCTCGATTGAGGTGGCTTGTATGGAGGTGCAGGAGTGTGAAGGAGAGCGCTCGGCTGATACGTGAGAGAAGGTGCTCAACTGAGATGAGAGAGAAGGAAGAGTTGCCTGAGATGTGAGAGAAGAAAGAGTCGGCTGAGACGTGAGAGAGAGGGTGCTCTGAAGAAACAAAACATTTCTATTAACAAAGTTTTGCTAGCTTTCAGCCCTCTTCCTGACGAAAATGTTCGCAAATGTGAAAGACAGAAGACACGAAATGAAAAAGTTTGTGAACATTCTGACCAAAAGACACGAATGCGAAAGATTCGTAAAAGAGAATCTTTTGCGGTACAGCAGGAGAAAGTCAGATGAGGCGAAAGTCAAACGACGTGACATGAAAATAGTCGCGACACCCTTTTTTGCCCCACGCAACAAAAAAGACCAGCAAGATTATGCAAGTACCTAGAAGTACAGATATCTGATCTGATAGCATGACGTCAGTAGATACACTCTAGGTCATGGCTAATTTGCCACTCTTGTAATTCATTATTAGTTGAAGATGTTTAATCACTCTAATCTAGGAGTTACATGATATGACTATATACTTTCTGGATGATACTTGACACACACATACATGAAGTAGTCTTATGCTAGTAAGCAAAAAGACGAAAACATAGACCAAAAGTCCACCTGTGTGTGAGACAAGTTTCGGTAAGCAGGATTTACAGAGATCCAACAAGTCCACTAGTAAGCGAGACATAACCCGTGGGAGAACTGTATTTCTCTCATGCCAACGCACTACGTGGATCTGCATGCAGTGCTTGAAGAATCGAAAAGAAAAATCAATAGATGATCTTGTAGCTGTTTGCACACTTTTATTTATGTCTGATCTTGAATGCAAAGTAGTCTGCTGTTGTTCGTCAGTCCAATTCTCTTGTTCATTTAATTCCGCACATTGGTTGAATCTTGTTGAATGCTACATTAATTTCTAAACGTAGATTAGCAGTGGCTGACTACATTCTGGAGGACTGTAGGAATGATACAACTGGTAGTGACCAGCGATCAAATTCTGAACTCCGCTTCCCTGACTTCTGCAATGATCATGACATCATTCACAAAAGGACTGCAGCCTACACACCGCAGTACAATGGTGTTGTAGAGAGGAAGAATAGGACCCTGATGGAAGCTACCAGGTGCATGATGGCCTACTCAAAAGCTCCATCAGATCCAGAACCTAGTACATCTTCACCCAAATGTTACACTATGGACACACCAATCACATTTGGGGTGAATAAGATAAACGTAGCATGGCTGTCAGGGGAACCTATTGAGGACCCAGTGGACGATGATCTAGTCTCTTGGCAACATGCTCTAACTTATAATAAGGAGACTACGTGGACTGATAAACAGGTCCTACATCACATGGACACAGATCATTACAGAACCAAGAAAATACCAGCTCAACTACCACAAAAGTCTGCTATGGCAAAAGTCTCAAGGAACAATCCACCCAAGGCACCTCGAATAAGAAAAATCAGTTTAAGCAACGCTACAACCAGGTGATCTGATGGAGTGATCTACCCGAAGAGGCGATAGCTACAGTGGATGCTGATATTCACAACCATGAGGCAAATGTCACGATAGTCTCGATGAAAGATGACAAGGATGAACCCACCAAAATGACAAAAAAGAGCAAAAAGAAGGTGTTAGATTCCTTGAAGTCAATTAGGATAGACTCAGATATAGCATCATCTTCTACACAGGTGACAAAAAATAAAAAAAATGACCAGTCGGGCTAAGATCAATATGTTGAAAGAGGAATCTGGACGAGCGCCAGTTCACGAGATGCTTGAGACTTTCAAGAATTATACATTGGACGATGTGGTAAGTCGCAAGCCCAAAGAGAACCCGATCAAAGTCAGGCACCAACAGAACAAGTCTTCGAGGGACCTGCGCGAACATGGCCGATGAATCTTGCCGAGCCAAGTGAAGAAGAAAAGATGGTGCATGTGGGAGAACAATTAATGCCCACACAGTTTAAGAGACTATGATCATTGTTGGTGGAGTATAAAGACTGTTTTGCCTGGAGGTATAGTGACCTGAAGGGCATTTCACCAAAAGTAGTCCAACACACCATATCCTTGGTGGACGGAGCAGTCCCCGGGGTAAGCCGTTATTACAGCTGCAACCCGAATTATAGAGAGCTGATCAAGCAAGAGTTGCAAAAGCTGATGGATGCAGATTTCATTTATGAATTCGAGTACACGGAATGAGTATCACCGATAGTTATAAAACCCAAGAAGAACGACAAAATACAGATTTGTGTGAATCTGAAGGCGCTAAATGCAGTCACCAAAAAGGATCATTTTCCTCTACCATTTACGGAAAGCGTCCTTGATAGAGTAGCTGGCGCCGAAGCCTACAATTTTCTAGATGACTTCAAGGGCTACAACCAGGTGAAGATAGTCCCTCAGGACCAGCACAAGACAACATTTGCCACGGAATGGAAAACCTATGTTTATAAAGTGATGCCATTCAGACTTTGCAATGCTCCAAGCACCTTCCAGCGAGTCATGCAGACGACATTCAAAGATTATTTGCAAAAAATTTTGAATATGATCTGGATGATCTGTGCATGCATGGACCAGACTCAGAACACTTATCCAACTTGGAGAAGGTGTTACAAAAATGCTGCGACTATCAGATCTCTCTGAATCCAGAAAAATGTCAATTTTGGATGACACATGGCTTGATTCTCGGCCATATAGTGTCAAGACAGGGGATCGCCATAGACGTATCAAAGATCAGGATCATTGTTGATCTACCACCACCATGGACGATGCCCTCGCAACACATTTTATTGAATGATTTTATTTATTTACACTTTGTTGGGAATACTCCCAACAAAACCCACGGCCTGAAGTAGTGCCGGTCCCTCGGCACTCTTTCGGTTTATAAAGCGTTTTCTTAGTCCGCCTTTGCTGGATGAGGTAGGTGGTGACGTCCTCCATAAAGTTGAGGTGGTCCAATTTCTTCAAGAGACTTGTGGGCTCCCCGCAGCCAATCTTGGTCGACCCATGTTTGGAATCGGCATGTCCATGGATCACCATGAAGTGCAGCTCGGTAATAGACACGAGCTATTGGTAGCTGATCTTCGATTTTGTCTGAAGGTAGTGCCTTATTAAAATCAAAGAATATGGATGGGGGAAAATTGTCCCATTTAGTTTCGATCCCCATCAGATGTTCTAAGTCCCGGGCGTAAGTGGCTGCCGCACGTACTGTGGAATCAGGTCAATTGATGTATTGGTTGGCGAATGCGGTGAGAGCCCTTCTGGTGTCTAGCTCCGTGGTCCACCCATATTCTGATTGTATGACCGGCCAATTGAAATTATGAAGTGTGATCTTGTCTAGAGGGGTGCCGCATTTGGCCCATTTGGATCTTTGTGGACATGGAAGAAAGTGCGCGTTCACCCATAGTTGTTGTGGACTCGTCATGTAGGCCTTGATGGTCGCAGAGTCTCTTTCGAACAACTATTGATGCCACTCTGGTTGTGGTTGGATGGCGGCTAGTACTTGCAGTTCGTTGCCCTTGATTGTCCGAGTAGAAAACGATATCTGCCAGTCGCCTCTTGATGACTCGTGAGGATACTTTGATAAAAATTCATTGATTTTCTCGTCCACGGACTTCGGTCTTCGGAAGGCCCGACTGGCAGATATTGTGCGTGAACCTCTAGATGATGTGGCTTGGCTTTGGCTGGTAGTTGCACCTTGGCCCTAGTCTTGCGTCTCAGTAGCCGTACTCGTCTGCCCTTGGTCCTGGCCTTCGGACCCTTGATCTTGTTGAAATCCCCCTACTGCCTGCTGGCTCTGGTCTTGGCTAGTACTGGGTTGTGCAGCATCAAAAGTAGGTGGCGATGGAATTACCATGGGGGTGGACTAGGCCTTCGTTTCCATGAATTTCTGGCAGGCCTTGAAGGCTTGCTTGGCCTGGGCGAGTTCGTGCGTCTGGTAGCTATTTAGGGTTTGACTATAAACCTACACCTGATGTCGTAGAAGATTCATTTTTTATTGAGAAAGCGGCCTTAAGTCCAGTGCAGGTTGAGCTAATCAGACGAGCTTTTTCTCTTGTAGTGCTTTGACCTCCATCCCCAGGCGCGTATTCTCTGCTTTCAAATGGGTAAGTTGCACTTGGATGGGGGCAAGCCGTTGGGATGCTTCAGCTTGAAGCTCCCGCACCTTTGTGGAGGCCACAGTCAACGCTTTGGAGAGGCTTTGGATATATTTGTTGAGGCCCTCCTCCTTCTGCTGCAGCTTGGCAATCTCCTGGTGCCCTGCTTGTTCATGTTGCTGAGCCAAAATAGAATATAGGAATATTCCCTACAAAATAGGATCTAAGGAAAATGGTCAACTCTTATCTTCTAGTACTCTATACACATGTGTGAACATCCACTTGCCATGTGGGAGCATTTACTCATGCACATGCAAGGAAAAGCTAATTTGTAGGTGACTAGTCAACTTGACTAAAAACTAGTCATTTCATGTTCACACTAACTAGAATGATACAAAATCAATTTGGATATATGCAAACATGAAAAGTACATCCTTTCACACGTGGGAACAGGCTCCACACGTGTGAAATCATATCATCAACATATTCTAATGTTTGATCAATATTTACATGAACCAATGTCAAGTGAGAAGTGACAATTTTCAACATAAAGAACCCTCGCATGACCAACCCTCGTGCTAATTAACCTTCACAGATAGGATCAATAGAAAGATCTGCCTCAGACCTATCTACTGTGAAAATCTTAGGTCAATCAGAGCTAGAATCAGAGAGATATCTGGAAAAAACCAAGAAAAAGGGCTAAAATCACACTCATAGCTAACTGAAAATGATCAAATCTTGTCAAATCTAGGTTGCAGTCACAACATGGATGTGAGTTTTTCTTGACGTGGCTATCTCTATAGCATGTTTGTACCTAGGTTTTGCTTTTATTCTGGTGGCTCCTCCTTGTGGATTGTTGCATGTACTGGGTTGCTCTTTCTCATGGTCCCTAACCTCTTCTACCATGTCTACTGATAAGGTATGTCTCTTTTTTCTATTGATTTTTATTTTTCCAATTTGTTTTTTTCTTCATTTGGCTAGGCTGTTTGTTTAGTTCATAATGTCTGAGTTTTGCTCTTTTCTAGAAGTCTTGGCTTCTTGCTATGTGTTTGCTCTTGTTGCTAGTTCTTTTGCTTCATCTTTGTTTCTCTTTTATTGGTTTTATATTACTTTTCTAACCTATCTCTAGTTTGTTTTTGCTATCCTACTTGTTTTGCTAACTTTTGCTCTTCTCACGATAAATTTCCTTTGTAGCTCGTTTTTGTAAAAAAATTTGAGGTCTTGGCTTTTCCCACATTTCAATTGTCCTGGTTTTGTTTCGATACATAGTTTTAGCTTTTTGTTGTTTTTACAATTGATTTTGTGGTCTTGCTTAGCAGTTCTTCTCGTTCTATATGGCTATTCTTGATGATTTGAAAGCAAAATGGTATTGCTACTTTACTTGCACAATGTTTGTTTTGTTTTACTTCTCCAACTTTATGGGCTATAAAAAAACTTATGATTGGTTGATGGTAAACTTTCTTTTCTCATGAATTGCTACTACTATCACATCTGGTTTGCTTTCTTTTACTATTTTTTTTACTTATGAGTGGTTGATAGTAAAACATTTTTTAGTCTCATGGTATTCACCTTGCTAATTAAAAACAAGTCCTTCACTAGACTTTCTTAGTTGGACTATGATTTTTAATGACTGGTCATGCAAAAACAAGATGATGGATGCATATATACTACTTCCTCTTAGGTCAACCATCTTAGTTAGTGTCAAGAAGCTACTTTAGTGTTGAAAGATTAAAATAAGAGCTTTTTTGACACAATATAACACTTTGTTACATATGCTAGAATCATCAAAAGCTTCTATTGCTCTGTAGCATTAACTTACTTATGCTACTAACTTAAGTGCATTACCATTGGACTGAAATGAATTACTACCTATCTATTGTATTGTCAATCGTATATTTTAGTTGGCATCATAATAATGTCGTAAGTGACCTTAATATAAAATGTTTGACAGAATGAAGTTGGTAAGAAATTTTTTGAGAAATAAAACTAGCTTTTTATGGCCTGGGTACTATTTATAGCTTTGTTTTCTAATGGCAAACCTATTTTATATAGGTGCAAAAATTAGCTAGAACACAAATGTTTTGGTCTGAGTTTATAGTTATGCCTTGCTGGCTAAATATAGTGATTACATTTGTATTTTAATTCCTTGTCATAATATGATATAAATATAGGAAAAACTACATTGCAATGCCATGTATGATTTTACCTATATATATATATATACATATATATATATATATATATATATATATATATATATATATATATATATATATGTATATATATATATATAAAACAAGCGGAAACTTATTTTCTACTATGTTTGATTATAACTTGATGTTGTGCTACAAAATATGGCTTTTCTACAAGCCATGTGACAATGTTTTGTAAGGCAAAAAATTATCCTAAATTACTACTTTCAACTTAGGTGCACTTGTTGACCTGGTTAAAGAATTGCTAGTATAATACCAAGAAACACCATAAAAATCTGCACAAGTATAATATGTCTTGTGGATGAAACAACTGACCAATTTAAGCATAAAAAGCACCGACATTCTTATCTTGTAATTGTTGATGTAGAAAATGCTTCAACTACATTGCTTTACTTTGGGATCAAATTATATAGCTTGATACGTTGCCTCTAATTTTTCAATGGTCATTAGAAAACTTTGATGACTACGACATTACATTAGGTTGGGGTTACTTGTTACTTTTTACTGCGGTACTATCCTTCCTTACAAAAGAAGGAAAAATCTCCCAAGTTATGACATTATAATTTGGTGAGAGACAATTTTTTACTGAAAGCCTTTGACAATACTTCGGCTGTTGATACCTGGCATGGTATAGTTTTGGGAGCGAACCTTTTTACTATGACTTTCTATAATACTTCTAGTTGCGACATGGATTACAAATGAGATTATGTATAGACACTTGTGGTTCCCACGAGGATTCCCTTGTTTTTACTTAGTTGTTGTTGTGGATGGATGGCCACCTCTCAAGGTCCATGAAGTCAGAGCAACCATATTTTCAACTGTCATTTTCAAACATTATTTTGAAAAAAAATTGATGCAATGATCTAGGTAGAAGATGATCACTCTCATAGTCAATCAAATTAGAGAACTCGTCAATGTTTGACATCAAAATACGAAGATCCTCAATTTGTACAAAATTGATAAGATCTAATATATCTAACAAGGTAAAAAAGGACTCATTATCTATATTATATGTAGGAAAAATAACTAAGGGTTTATAATAATGTATAATGATAATAGCAAATCGAGGACCAACAGATAAATCTCTCACTAGGACAAGATCAAAATCTGTACAGTCATTATTTACACTAGTATCTTGAAGGAACTAGCCCAAATCCACTAGCTTGGACTTTTCAAATTTGATATCAGTAGAAGGATTGGTCTCATATGTGAATGAATAATCTCTTTTAGAACCTATTCCATCAAGAATATCTAACAAAATATCAACAAAAAAAAAAACTGATTGAAATTTAAAAAAATAAACATTTCTTATTGTGAAACTGGCATGTAGTTATAAACTTGAAATCATCATCCAGTTTGGTAAAATTTTATGAACTTTTGATTTAAATTTTTTTTTGGGTCAATATTCACCAAATCTTGATACTGAATCATATCTCTATTTTGAGATCTAAACAAAAGGAGAGACTTAGAAGAGATTCGAATATGCAAAAGCTTGTACCTTAATACCCTCAGTACCAAAAAAAAAAAAAAAAGGGAGAAAAATAGTCTTAAAATAACCTATATTATCGTTGATCCCATATTTTTTATAAAAGATGATGAGACTTACAATCTACATGGAAGTGAAGAAGAGAAGTAGCAAATATCTGTTTTGAGCATGGATAGTCCACATATAAAGTTGAAAATTTTCACCGTGTCCGGAGCGATTGTTGGTCACTTATTGGGTCCCGCCACTAAAAGTATTGTATGGCCAAGGCTTGCCAAGTGGGCTCCACCATAGTACATTATTGTACAATTAGAGTAATAAGTGTGAGGGCACTGGCATCCTGCATGTGTAAGCCCAACCCAATGAGCACATGGCTACTTGTTTTAAGGTTTTTTTAATGACTTGGGCCTTAGGTGTAGATAAATAATGTAGAGGCCCAAACTCACAAACTCAAGTTGCAATAACGAATCTAATCTTGGTCAAAGTGGGACTCACATGATTCATGTGATTTACTTTATGCTAATATTAGAACCATTAGATTGGGTTTGTGTTCATTTGAAGGGCTTGGATTAGAATCCTTGCCATTTTTATGTAGCCAATCATAGTGAAAGAGGCTCACCTTTCAAATCTATAAAAAGGAGCCATTTCCTTTGTATGGTATCTTCATTCTTCTTCTAATAAAACTATGTCGATTTCACATCTCTCTCTCTCTCTCTCTCTCTCTCTCTCTCTCTCTCTCTCTCTCTCTCTCTCTCTCTCTCTCTCTCTCTCTCTCTCTCTCTCTCTTCCATGTGCTATGCAGGTTGAGACGAGGATGTGCTCCTAGTGATGATCCCCGCACTACAAACGACACAATTTCCAGTGAGTGCCACACTCTCGTCTTGCACATAGCATTTCTCTTTTTCTTTCTCTCACTTTCTTCTTCTCTCTCACCCCTTCATTCCATAAAAAATCAGATTTTGTGGTTCGTTAGTGTTAGTTGGGGGTACATGTTTTGAATTTTTCTTGGGATTTTTGCTTGTATAGACTATGGAGAGAGATTGAGAGGTGGGAGGTTTCAGATCCAAGTGCCCAATCACTTCCATGAACCCAAAAAAAACCCATAAAATTTATTGAGTATGTACCTTCAAAACGAAGGACACACTTCCATTTAATATTAGTCTAATCCACCGAAATATCATCAATACGCCTAAGACCTTAAACACTTCAGTTGTTGTCGCTACCACTTTCCATCACTCTTGCTCTCCGATTTGCGAATTGTTGCGATCAAGCTCTTGTCCGTCGTCGCTCGTTTACAACTGCAAGCACCATGGCGATTGTATTCAAAACGCACCCAAAGCCAGTGATACCAGTATTACAACCACTAGTTGTTCGAGAGCGAATTGAAGGTCTTCTTCAATTTAACCCACAAGTAATTCTTACTGACTTGTGTTATGAGCTGATCCCAATTTGGGGGAAACGGAAAAAGGACATATTTCCACTACTGTTCGTAATCAAGAGATTGTTATTACAGAAGGATTTTACTATCGTGCCTTAGGATTGCCTATGGACGGCAGTATGCTAGTTAGTAAACCGGATTTTATCGCGGCGAGCGGAGTTTTCCAAGAAGAAGCTTATCTTGAGAAACGGAGATATAAACTCTCTTACATTAGAGATCCCAATCTCAAGAGCTTCGTTTGATTTGCTCTTGCTTCTATCTTTTTACCGAGGCAAGAGTACACTATCTCAAATACAAATATGGGATACCTGCTGAGAGCTTTAAATGGAGAGCCGACTGTAAATTAGTAAAAATTAATCAGTTTTCCAAGCTGGGTCAGCAGATGGGTATTTTATGTATGCATGCTGGTGTGCTGACAGTGCAGGAAGACATCATGATTGCACTAGTGCTACCAGAGGTAGCCCCATCAATTGAGGCCAAATCCCAGATGCAAACATCAAAGGCAACCACCGTAGCAGCCACATCATCATCATCAAGTCAAGGGAGCTCGGTGAGAATGACTTCGCCATCATCCCAGTATATGCCATTGACCAGCACAGACGAAAATAGGGATGCAGAAGAGGAAGCGGAGGACACAGCTAATCAGGAGTATAACCAGGCTGATATACCACAAGAGCCAGCACCACAAGGAGCAGAACAGCTTCTTGATGACCAGCAGGGTAGCGAAAGCGACGTCGAGGCACCAATCCTCGATGCCAAATTATATCAAAAGGTTTTTGAGTCACTACTGTCGGATACGCGGGCAGCTATTCAGCATCTTGCCAGCTTGGAGAAGGTATCCAAGAAGTCGGGATCAAAGTATGAAAGAATCCAAGCAAACCTCACCCAGAGGGATACAGAGCTTAGCGAAACAAAGGCTGAGCTGGCCTATAAAAACGAAGAACTTGAAGCGGCCCAAGCAGAGCTGAGCAGGAAAAACATCGAGCTTGAAGAAGCAAAAGGAAGGCAGGACGCTATGCTTGAAGTGTTGGAAGAAATACAAGAGTAGTCCAATACCTTCAAAAGCAAAAATATACTGCTTAAACAACAACTTCAGACCCTGCAGACTTCTTTGCAGAAGGAGAGACGTGTTCGAACTACTCTTCATAGTAGTAATGTAGAGCTGAGTAACGAATATACATTTTAGAATACCTAAGAACATTCAAAAATAATATTTTTTCAGCTCTGGATGAGTATTTGAATAAATTAGAATCAATTAACATTTTTGATGTGAAGGAAGTTGTCTCTAACTCTAAATCAGTTTTTTTCCGAGTTACTCATCAGTTATTATTCCCTGATCTATGGGAAATCTACACAGATTGGGAAGCTAACTATTCTCGTTATTTGGAGGAAGTAAAAACAAATAATATACTTCGCTCCACTAATCCAATAACTAGACCGTATTACACTTACAACCATGTAGATATTGCTTCTCTTATTTCGTATGCCCTCTTGTCTGTTCAACAACTGTACATTAAGGCAAAAAATTTTGAATATACATATGATGCCCTTTCGCTAACTGTCCCTTCTGCCGAGATGTTTGAAATCCTGACCGAGGATAGTTGGTATACGGATCTTGTTAATAATACATTAATTGATAACCCCCTCGCACCAATGGACAATCGAGAAATGGGGGTTTATCCGAACTTGTCATTCCAAGAAGACTATAACCAAAAGAATAACTACTTTCTGGCAACAAAAGGAATGACATTGGAGCAAGTAAATGAAGAAAACGAAGCCCGAGCCAAGGCCATTTTCCATAGCAAGCTAGCCAGCCGAAAGCGACAAAGAAGGACATAAACCAGTTGTTTGTGAGCTGCTGCACAGGTGAGGAAGGGGATATGTGGAGTCTTATGATCTCACATTATCCAAGTTTTGTCATATATTGTAAAAAAATTTCAATTTCTATATATGTAAAATGTGCTAAAGTGCCTAAATTCATGTAAAGGCCTATTATGCACTTTGTAAATTCATATTTTGAGTAGAAGTTGTGATGTTCTATAAGAGACGCAATAGAAGTTCAGAACCGACATTTGACGGTTCATAAGCGAGATTGAGGCTGAAGAACATTCCTATAAGAGGATCAAAATTGATTCCATCCTCACCTTCCAAATAGAGTAATTGGAGGTGGTCAATCTCTCACTTTGCTCCAAGAGAAAGGATCCCTAGGAAGTCATTTTATCATGAGAAATTGATTTGTAATGGATCTAAACACAAACAATAGTTTTTCTTCTCTCTCCGAGGAGGATCCAATAATAGTGTCCAACCAATTCCAACTTGAGATCTTGCAACCAATATGTGAGATCAATCTCACTAGCTATGTCAATCTCTCTCAATCTAGATCTAGCTTCTCTCTGAAGATGAAGCAAAACAAAATTTTGAGCAAAATCTTTCTAATCACATGTAAGGAACTCAAAGACTCCACAATACACTCAAATGCACTTGATTTGAATGAAACTATGTGTCTATGGCTTGAAAATCAACCTAGAACTTCCCTAAACAAGATTGGCAAACAAAATCATGAGTTTTATGATGAAAAAAGCTAGATATGAGACTAAATTTGTGTCCAACTAGGTTGGGTGCCCTACTCACCTCACTTTGAAATTCTACAACTTCATCAAGACACATCCAATTGACATGAAATCAATTGCATCAGAAACTAGCTTTTCAACAAGCTATCATGCATTGGTTTTGGATCTATCTTGGAGAAACATCAACCACTCAAATTTTGGTGATCTCACATGTGTCTGAGTAGTATAGTCTGTATAGCCTTACCTACACCACCGGGTCCAGCCAATCAACAAATGGCTCACGTGAACCTAACAGCAGCGGAACCAGAGATGCTACTACCACCTCAACCTGAGCAGCAGCAATGGTATGGACTGGATGAACCATTTATGGATCCCGTTATAAATGAATATATCGCGGCCTATGTAGCTCAAACTCAACATCAAGGCGGGAGAAATTATGGCCGCGACGGATGTGACGAAGGACACAGAATTGCAGAATGTCCTTACAAAGGAAAATATACATCCTTTTGTCGAGAATGCGGTTATGGACACTGCTACAAGAATTGTCCATTGAGACCTGAAACCAGTGCACCAATAAACTTCATTGCAATACAACAAGCAGCAGTTCCAGCGGGAATACCACCGGAAGGGCAACTTTTCCATGCCCCTGTGTTAGTTGTTACACGAGCATAGAAGAGGAAAGAAGTGACGCCCTCACCACCACCTTCGGTCACTGATGACCAACTCTCGACTTCAGCGCCATATCCAAATGTGAGGGAAGAAATAAGACAGTACCAGAATATACGACACTGTGTACAGAGAGCACAAGCAGAGGAGAAAGAGCAAGGAAAAGACAACCCTATGGAACCTCTAGCTGATGGCGAACGAGAACCACAAACGGGCTCACCATTGCACATTGATCAGAACGATCGGTTGCATCATCATGAACCACCTTTTCACATGGTGGAGTCCGAGGAACCACACACTGAAAGGCTCACACTCTTACTGGCGAGTCGTGTTAGTTTACCCCTCGGAGAACTACTACAAATTGCGCACAAGCTAAAAGCCCTTTGGCTAAGACACGAGACCAAGGCACAGACGCCGGTTCCAGCCATAGCCATGAGGAAGGACAAGCCTCCTCATCAAGAGGCTCGCGCACCATATCTGCCAGCCAGGCCTTCAGATGCCCAAAGTCCATGGAGGAGAAAATCAATGAATTTCTAGCCAAGTATCTCCATGAGTCCTCAAGAGGCGGCTGGCAGATCTCATTTTCGGCGCAAACAATAAAAGGCAACGAGCTGCAAGCACTACCCGCCCTCCAACTACAACTAGAGTGGCATCAGCAGCTCTTTGAATGGGACCCTGTGGCAACAGTTCTTTGAACAAGTCCGCAACAGCTACGGGTGAACGCACAGTTCCTACCGTGCACACGACGATCCAAATGGGCAGAATGCGGCATCCTTCTAGACAAAATCATTATCCAGAACTTCAATTGGCCAAGAATTCCATCAGAGCACGGTTGGGGATGTAGACGCCCAAAGGGCTCTCAACCTATTTGCAAATAAGTATTTCGACTGCCATGATCCAACAGTCCGCGCGACAACCACTTATGCCCAGGACTTAGAGCATTTAATGGGGATTGAAACCAAGTGGGACAATTTTCTCCCCCCCATATTCTGTGATCCTAATAAGGCGCTAGCCTCGGAAAAAGTCGAAGATCAGCTGTCAGTCGCTCGAGTCTATTATCAAGCTGCATTCATTGGCGATCCCTGGACGCGCAGATTCCAAGCATGGGTCGACCAAAACTGGCTAACCGGAGTCCACAAGTCCCTTCACACGTCCAAGGACTTGAAGAAAATGGACAAAATCAATTTCATGGAAGATGTCACGGGCTACCTGATCCACCAGAGGCGGGCCAAAATACTCTATACTAAATCGAGAGAGTGCCAAGGGACCGGCACTACTTCAAGCCGTGGGTCCTGTTGGAGGTATTCCCGACATATTGTAAATAAATAATATCGGTCAATACAATGTGTTGCAAAGGCATGACATCTTGCACGTATAAGCCCATGGCCCAATGAGCATGCAAGTTGAGTTGTAAATAAAATAATAGACTTGGGTCCCTTTGTAATTAAAATAAAACTTGAGGCCCAAAGTCAATTTTAAACTTAGAGTTTACTTTTTTTAGATTTGGGTCCAATTTTGGACTCATATGAGTCTTGTGATTTTTATTGTACTTTTTGTGGACCCTTGGATCAAGTTGGGTCCAAGATGAATGGATAGGATCTATGTGAATATTAGCCAATAGGATTTTGGGGCAAGGGCCTTCCCCATTTATAAAAAGACAGAATTAGTACTCTAATTTCATGCTTAATGAGAAGGAGGAAACTCTACCATTTTTGGAAGAGAAGCATCCTCAGCTATTCGGTACTTGCTAATGTTCTTGTTTGTGTTTTTCCATTGCTTTCTATTTTCATGCTTATTGGTTGTCATAGTTAATGTTTTTCCATTAGCAAGCATAAGGAGCATTTGAGCTAACCTCCACTCTCACTCTGACTCTCTACCTCTCTCTTTCTCTCTTCTCCTTTCAGTCTCTTTTATTCTTCCTTTTCCCTTTCACCGACAATCATGATGAAGGTAGTTTAGGGGCGTAGGGTTAGGGGTGTATAGTGTTAATGGTGGTAGAGTTAGGAAAAAAGTAGGGAACTAACTAAAAGTAGCATATATTCATAGTTAGGCACCTATCCAGTGATCCAACTGACAGGCAGGAGGGCTATACTACGCAAGATCTTCGACCCTATAGGTCCACAAAAAGTACAATAACAATCACAAGATTCATGTGAGTCCAAAATTGGACCCAACTCTAAAAAATTAAACTCTAAGTTTAAAATTGACTTTGGGTCTCAAGTTTTATTTTAATTACAAAGGGGCCCAAGTCTATTATTTTATTTACACTCAGCATTTGGGTGCTCGTGAAAGATTGTGAACAACCGTAAAAAAATTTTTTTTAACAAAACCGAAAATTTTTCTCAGGCAGGGAATAGGTAAAGAGAGGAAGAAGTCGACCGAAGGAGAGAGAGAGAGAGAGAGAGAGAGAGGAGGTAACAGAAGCGAAGGAGAGAAAGGATGTAACCTAACCAACGTCGCGAGTAAAGAGAGAGGGAAGGTAACCGAAGCAGGTAGAACGGGTAGAGAGAGTGGGTTATGCGATGGCGAAGACAACGAAAAGCATATGATAATCATGGAAAAAACAGGATCTTCACAACTGATGCGTGAGTTTTCCATGAAGCCAATGATCAGATGTAGAAACCCGCATTTTGTGTTTGATGGTCGCAATGTCACAAGGCAACGATCTGCTTCTCAAGAAACTAGTACTGGTGTGGTGGTGACTCCAAATTTGATAGGAGAACAACTGTGTTCTACAAGTTTTCAATAGCTGACCATGGCACACAAGGCAATCGTTTTACCTTGTGTAGTTCTGCTTGACGTTTGTTATAATATGCTCCTGATTGCTGAATGAGCAGAGCAAAACAGCTAAAAAAAATAGCCGTCTTATCCGATAGCAGGCAACAATACATGCATTATTGCAAGTTGCGATTGGAATTGCGGTTCGTGGAGATGTTCATGTAATTATTTCTGCAGTTGCAACCATCAAAACTAAGCGGACGGTACAATTTGTTGACTGGTGCCTTACGGAATTCCAATGCGGAATCAATTAATAGCTTCCAACCGTCTTGCTTGGTGGCGATCTTGCCAAAGTGACAAAAAATTGACCGTGCCTAAGAAATGCGTAGAAGGGAAGGATGAAGAAATGCGTGGAGTGAGGAGCAACCGAATGTAGAGAGAGAGCGGGGGTAGCGTGGAGAGTTGAGTAGGTTTAGGTTAGGGCCTTAGGGTTAGGATAGGTGTGTATGGTTAGGGTCGGAAAGGTAGCATAGTTTTTTTTTTATATTTAAATTGAACATCAAACTGAAAAATGTGAAAAAAAATTACAAAGAAAACGAAACTTCAGATCTGAAAATTTGAAGTGCTTCTCTCTCACTTGGAAAAAATTCACAATTTTTTTCAAAATTCTAGCAATTCTGACCCATCTCCACTAATTTAATCATAACTTTCTCGATATTGATCCAAATCAAACAAACTCAGTACTTCTGAAAAGCTAACAACAAGCTCTATTAGCCTATAAGATCAGATCAATGATTGAATGTGATTTGATAGGTCAATTTAACAACAGAACATGACTAAATGAAAAAAGAAAATTAACAAAACTAGAGCTAGGAATCAAGAATTGTCACAACTTTTTGGATACTAATCCAAATGACCTGCCATATGGATCAGATAAAAGCTAAGACAATGCTCTAAAATCCTATGGAAAGAAACTTGAAATAGAGACTCAGATCAAATCTGAAAAATTCAAATTAAGTGAAAGCAAAATTCTAGTCATCTATTTTGACAGCTTTTGGAAAAAGTGCAATAAATTTTGCATTTCTTATCCAAATGCCTTGAAAATTGGTGCAAAAGAAACTAAAACAAATCTCTACAAACATATTAAATCAAATTAATAATGAAAAACAAATTTGAATGTCAAAAATTTGTCTGAATAGAACTAAAAAATTCAAAGTCAAAAATTAGCAAAAAGAAAACTACAAAAACAATAAACCCATCACATCTATTGGAATTCTCATAGAATCATCATGAATCATGGATCTATGCTCTGATACCAAGAAATTTCATGTGGCAAATCCCAAACTAATAGCAATAGCAATGAAGTAAAGCTAGAAGCAAGAAGATAACAAAACATTCATGATAGCATATCAATAGAAAGCTAGAAACAATGAGATCACAATGGAATTGCATTAGCAATGGAAGAAAGAGTACAATAAATGGAAATGGAGCATTGATTCATGTGGATAGAGCACATGAGACCTAACAATGGAGATCCCTATGGCTCACATTCACAAGGAAGCTAGAAGCTCTCACTTGCAAATGAGCCAAAAGATCCACAAATTGATGTCTCTTGCTTAGTTATAGACAATGATCTTACTTAACTAAACTTAACTATCTTGAGTGATAGTTAGTCTTTGTTAAGTATTATTCAAACTACATTGGACCCTTATTGGCCTATTATCCTTATTAGTTACTTTGAAGGGCCTAAAGAGGGAACCGCCTTGTTCTTAAGGCTAATAGCTCCTTTTGGGCCTACAAAGCTTACAATGGATATTAAATTGCCTTGAAAAACACTGATGTACTAAAAGTACCTGACATTGAGTGTATCCATTGCCATAAGAAAGGTCATGCGGCCGTGGATTGCCGCCAGAACCTGAGAAACAAATCAACGCAGAACAGACAGGAGAACAACAATAGTTCATCCTATGCTGAGGAGCCCAAGAGCTCGAAAATGGGTGAAGAAAGATTGAACAAAAACTGTTCGACTGCCTATATCTGTGAAGACGTGTGTGCAACATCAACATCTGACACACATGAGGTGATCCTAGATTCAGGAGCCACCTCACACTTTGTGACATCAAGACAAATAATGTCTGATTTCAGAAGTGCAGATCCTTCAAGATTCATTATTCTTGGAGATGGATCTAAACATCAAGTGAACGGTATTGGTTCACTGTGGCTCAACACCAATGGCAGAGACAGATGACTCGAAGACGTTCTGTTTGTGTCTACTCTGTAGCAAAACTTACTTTGTGGCAAAAAAAACTGATGTAGGGATGCGTGTGACATTTTGGGACAAAGCATGCAATGTGATTGACGCCAGCACCAGTACTCTGATCGCTCAAGGCAGAAGAAAAGGTAACCTATATCATCTGAAGGTACGCCTACCTACAGATCAGGTGCATCGGGCTTATGATGATTCGCCAGAAACTCTGTGGCACATAAGACTATGCCACCAAGCAAGCCATCATGGAGCAATAATAGGGGTCAGCATCTCGAATGCAACCAGTTTGACCACTTGTGATGCATGTTTGAAGGGCAAGATGCCATGCACTCCATTCGTCAAAGACTCCTACAGAACGATTAAGATTCTAGAGTTAGTGCATTCTGACATTTGTGGGCCTTCTAATGTGATCTCAGTAGGAGGTTCAAAATATTATATAATTTTCATTGATGATTATAGAAAACTTGCCAAAGTGTACTTTATTCAGAATAAATCTGAAGCACTTGATAAATTCATAGAATACGTGAATTGGACTGAAAGATGTACATGCAACAAAGTGAAGCAGATCAGAACAAATCGAGGTGGCGAATACATCTTGAATCGCTTCACTGACTTCTGTAATGATCGTGGTATCATTCACAAAAGGAGTGCAACCTACACACCGCAACACAATGGTGTTGCAGAATGAAAGAATAGGACCCTGATGGAAGCTGCCAGATGCATGATGGCCTACTTGAAAGCTCCAAGCGTACTGTGGACTGAAGCAGTAGCTATAGCCGCATACATCCAAAACGAGATAGGAAAGTCTGGTGTCCCTCACACAACACCACACGAGTTATGGTGGGGTAGAAAGCCCAATCTGTCTCACGTCAGAATCTTCGGTTGTGCAGCTTATGCACATATTCATGACAAGCTTCAAAAGAAACTTGATGAGAAAGCCCAGCAGGGATTTCTGGTAGGTTATGTAACAGATATTGGAAGGCCAGTTGCATGATCCTCTAGAAGGTTGAAGGGGCGTTGCATAAGCCAAAAGGCATAATGTTATAAGCATAAACCATTTTCTGTGGCAAAGGTCATTTTATGTTTATCTTCAGGGGCTATTTGAACAAGAAAATACCCATTGAATCCATCCAAGAAGCTGAAAGCTTCAACTCCTGCCAGTTCCTCTAAGATTTGGGTCGTTAAAAACAAGGGAAAATGGTCTTTCTTTGTAACCGTATTAAGGTTCTTGAGATCAACACAGATTCGAAGCTTGCCATTTTTTTTGGGTACAACCACAATGGGTGATACCCAATCAGTATGTTGAACTTCATAAATGAAACCAGCATCTAGTAATTTCTTAATATCTTTGGCGATCCTCTCATTATAGACAGGGTTACTTCGGTAAGGTTTAGCCCTAACAGGCTTAGCGTTGTCTTCTAGAGGAATCCTATGGACCACTATTTCAGGTGGGATTCCTTTCATTTCTGTATAATTCCATGCAAATACATCCCTGTATTTGCGAAGCAGAGTTTCCAGATCAAAAAGTTGAGGTGATGACAGGTGTGCACCACCATGAACTATGCGATCTATCTCCTCATCAGGATCTTTAAGGTTTAATGAAATTGTCTTAGCTGGTCCTTTAAAGGAGTTGGAACTTGGTGCAGGTTCCCGGTGTGGCTGCGGTAACTGGATAACAACGTCATCCAGTGTGAAATCTTTGAACTTCTGTGGAAGATCAAAAGGTGGGTCCACAAAATTTTTTGGGACTTTGGGAATCATGTGAGTGGATTCACTACCAGACGTGGAAGCTTGGTCTGGTTGTTTGATTTCTGTCTCTTTAGATAAGGGCTTTATCGGCTGTTTAAGCTTCTCATGCATCTGTTTTTGACGTTCGGTTAATTTTGTATCAATGATTTTATTTTTTTGTAACCGATGTTTTTGAGGTCTTTGAGTGGGTGGTGTTGTTATCTCACTTATTATATCGTCGTCGATTGTATCCCAGACTTCGTCTGGATACACATCACATGTATACACCTTGGATTTGGGTCTGTATGCTTGTGTTGTGGGTACCTTGGATGTCAGTTGGACATGAGCCAACGGTCCTGGAGTCTTGATCTCCTTAGGAATTGATTTTGGTGGATGAGGTTGGGCATCTAGATAGAGGAGTACATGTTCATCCATCATTTCTTCATCATCCATGGAAAGAATACCCTCTTCCGAAACATGGGCAGTAGAGACACTAGGTTCTCCTGGGCACCAAGCTATAGGAATGGGGTCAATCATCATAAGGGGGATGATGGGTGTGTCAATGTCTGTAGAAGACGGGAGAATATCCACATCTGCTGCAGCAATTTCAATACGACATCCATTGGAATCTGCACAGTCCATAGTGGCTAGTGCATGACCCCAATTGATTATGTCCGTGGATCTTGTATAGTGGCCTTTTGGTTGGATTGGGACACTATATGATTCATCATATGTTGTAGATGACCAATCATCGTATACCTTAGCGGGCTTGACATGGCCTGTTGAGTCAATTGTGACTCGTTTATCATAGTTGCCAAAGGTAATTTTGCTATGCTTCCAATCTTGGACAACACCTGCCATCCGAAGCCAAGGTGTACCAAGAAGGAGTTTATAAGTATTGTTATCTTCTGGTAAGTCTAAGATGACACAATCAATTACAAATTTGACACCTGCTATTCAAACTTTAATATTTGACAAATGACCAGCAGGGTCTGTAACTCGTTGATCAGCCATGTGAAGTTTATATCGTGGTTGATCGAGGGTATGGAAGCCCCATGACTTTTCCAATGACAAAGCCATTATATTTACGTCTGATCCGATAGCAGATACTGTGGGATAGCAAATAAAACAGCGGTTGCTCATTGGGCCTGTGGCAATAGCATAACCATCTTGGATGACTAGTTGTGCTGGATTTTCTGATGGTGTGGAATACTCATCCTGTTTGCACGAGCACGAGTTGTCTGTATGATAATGTTGAGAACTATCAGATGGAAGTGTTGTATCTTGATGATAGGAGTGATTGTAGGAGTTTTCAACAAGATGTGTCTGTGCAGACTCTCGAGGATTTCTATGTTTTTGTGCTCCTAGATCTTATTGTCCTCTCGAAGGTGGTCCTAAGAGCGCCAGCTGTGGTTGAGGTTTATGTCTCGGTTGTCTGGGCAACTCTTGTATATGGAATTGGTTCTTTCGTGGTTGGTAGTGCGTGTATTGGTTTTGTGAAACAAACGGATGTCTAGGAGGTTGATAATGTCCCCCTGACTGGTTTTGAGACTGGTTCCTTGGGTTATAATAGCAATAAAGAGATGTATGTCCCATAAAGTCGTAGATGTCACATTTGATCAAGGAAGTATCTGGGACCAGTTGGTATGAAGGGCACTCATTGCTAGTGTGTGCACCTCGATAGTGAGGGCACCATGTGTTTTCTCGTACTGACCTAGCATCGAACTCTGGATAGACTTAAGAGTATTTTGAAACTCTTTCGTGAGTTTCTCCATCTATTGTTGGTGTTGCTGGTTAAGGAACTCCATCTGTGTTTTCCACAACTGTTCTCAAGTTTCATCGTTTGGTCAAGATTCTTGGATAGCACGATGTGCTCTCCATTCACGTGGTTCATCGACATCTGAGCCCTCGTCTTCCTCCCAAATGACATCAGACATGGCTTGTTTCAATGATGTATATTCATCATTGGAACAAAGTTCATGTCGTATCCATCGTGGGAGTCCAACGAGGAACCAAATTATGAGCATGGACTCAGTGGGTTGCTCTTGTGCCTGACTTTTTAATCGTTTAAATCGTTCAATGTAGTCATATACTTTCTTGTCTTTCATCAATTTTATATAACTTAGTTTGACAAAAGGACTTTCTATCAAGCGAAATGACTTGAAGCGTTTAATAAAGGCCTCCTTCAAGAGTGACTAGTCACGTTTATCTTCACGATCAAGATTAAAAAACCATTCTCATGCTCGATTGATCATGGTCATCAAGAAGAGCTATACCATGGCGTCTGGTGATGTCTTGCCATGGACATCACATGCATTCTCAAAGACTTGAAGAAATCTTTGACAATCAGTGTTACCATCGTACTTAGGTAAATCTAGCTTTGGGGTACGTTTTTCAGTATGTGGAACATTATTTGCAAAAGCTTTGTTTAAGTGAGCTCGTGCATGTGAAGATTCGACAGCATGAAAATGTGGTCGTTCATATGGAGCTTCATAATGCATGGGTTCCCATATGTCGAATGGGTTGGTGGATGGCTCTTGGACTTAGGATCTCATTCTGGAATATCGATTAAATCAAGCCTGTTCGGTGGATGGGGAGACCATCTCTGGTGGATAGTCCTCTGTGGACTTCAGATCGTAGGTATGATCCATAACACTTTGGAGTACCTTGGAAATGTGAAAATAGGCCTCTTGGACTCGTTGATAACTTAGCTCGTTGGATAGTATGTTTGGAATGCGGTTTCTACGGGTCCACGGTGGATGCTAGTGCAATGCGACCAATTTGTGGTTGATACGACTGAATGCAGTGGATTTCGGTGGTTGCGGTTGATACGGCTGAATGCGATGGATTACGGTGGTTGCGGTTGATACGGCTGTTGCTACCATTGTAAATGTGGAGGTGGTGAGATTGCGGTCTCTATGGTAACTCCGTATTGTTGTTGGTGATGGCTACGGCTCAAGGCAGTTAATATGGCGGAGTGTGGTCGCGGTTGGAATGCGACTGATTGTGGTTTAGTGCGACTAGGATGGTTCACTGGAGTGGCGGGTGGATACGGTATGTTTTTTGTCGCTACTGTGCAAAGAGTGAAGCAATTGGGGTGTTGTTGAATATAGTCCCTACGGCTCAATGCGGTGCCCACGGTTCAATGTTGTCACTACGGATCAATGCGATCGCTACTGGTGTAAGGCGATCACAATGGTTGTAGTGTGGTTGAATACGGGTTCAACGGATCAAGGGCTGGTGTGGTTGGTTGAGAGCTGAAAGACGGCTCTGGTCGAGATCAGAAAGAAGACGTCGATCAAGATTGTAACGGGAGCCGTCGGTCGAGATTTGACTTGAGGGCATCGGTCGAGATCTGATACGAGAGTGTCAGTCGAGATCTGATGCGAGACATCGGTTGAGACCTGACACGAGAGCGTTGGTTGAGATTTGACGCGAGGCAATGGTCGAGATCGTAACGGGAGCCGTCGGTCGAGATCTGATGCGAGGGTGTCGGTCGAGATCTGACATGAGGCGTCGGTCGAGATCTGACGCTAGGGCGTCGATCGAGATCTGACACGAGGGCGTCGGTCGAGATTTGAACAGATGCTCCGGGTGAGTTTTCAACAGAAAGGCTCGGGTGAGATTTGATCGATGAGCATCAGTTGAAATGTAACTCAGAACTTTACAGGATATTGCCAATAGGTTTTGTCGAGAGTGAGTGTGTAGTTTCAATAGAGAAATGAAACAATGTTTTATCTGGTCTAGTGGAGCTCGGCTAGGAGAAGAGCGTGAAGCCTCGGTCGAGAGTGGAGCTACGGGTCAGTTGAGATGGAAGTGACGAGTTTGGTAAGGTGATGTGTGGGAGACTTCAGAGCTGTGGTTTTGTTGCACAGATTGGAATGGTATGGCTTGGTTTAGTGTCGGTGTAGCAGTGGAATGGCGCCAAATGTTCACAAATTCTACTAAATCTTTGAACACGGTTTTTCTTTTACCATTCTTTGTTCGTTCTTCTATTAGTTACAATTCTTACGGTTTGATCTTCTTATTAGAATAGTTTCCAAACAGAAGCGTTACTCAGATCACAACGAGTATTCCCCAGCCTGTCAGTGGGGAGAGGCAGATTTGATACTCAGCTACATGCATAAACAAGCCATGCAACCAGTCCTAGCTGAAAAAGAACAGTGTTCTGGATCAGGAAGCAATTCTACAAACTATCTACCAAATCAGAAAACGAACAAGAACAAGATTAAACTACTCAACCAAGAAAACAAGAGACAAGAATACTAGATTCCTAATAGCATTTTTGACAGCCCAAGGACCAAGAAACACCCATTTCTTGATGCTTAGAATGCCCAAGAACAATCAAGAACTGGAATGTAAGGGAATATGCAAGATCTACATCACAATTCCAGCCTATTTAGTTTACTTGAATGCTGATTCCTACCCTATTCCACAAAACAAGAAATGAAATCTAATCCACAACTAAAAGCAAGAGAGTAAGCAAGAAAACCAGCTAATTAATCCACAAACACAAAAGGAAATCAAGCATGCCCATAGGAATTCCACTCAAGAACATTGTCATGAACAAGGAGCTTAGCGACCATCAAGAACTCGTAGAAGATCTTCTTTATTCACTCAAGAGAACTTGATAATACATTCAAACCTCCCTCACAAGAGAAGGGGCCCTTAAATAAGCAAGATGGCTGCCCATGTGGAGCCCAAGTGGCAATTCCACCAAATTAGAAATTACATGTAGACACTACCCTTCCACTAGAGGTCACCATCAAAAGGTGGCTCACTCTAAATTATTTAAGAGTGGTCTACATTTATTTACAATGCCTAGGAAATATACTAGCTCCTACATGGTCGTTCCTTCTTCGAGATACACCATGTAGGCTCACATAGATAATTCATTGTCATCCTAGCTAGTAATTTCTCGACTCTCAGCTTCTTCTGCTCTCCTCCTTTTGAGACCTCCTCGGTCATGGGTGAGAGATATTCTGTGTCTTCAGCTTGGCTCGGCATCTGGGAATTCTCTGGAATCCGCTAACATGGTGGTGACAAGAGTGATGAAAAAATCAATGGTGATGGAAGGGGTAGTGGATAATGGAACAAAAATGGGAGTGGTGTCAATAGAGAAAACGAGGATGGAAACAGAAACAGTCGTGGATGGAATAGAAAGAGGGGTAGTGACAACAGAGACCAAAGGGGAGGGTTGCACGGAAGAAGAAGTGGTGGTGGCTGATGGAGTGGTTAGTGCGATGGTGGTGGTGCATCTTCGAGTAGTAGGTGGAGATGAGGATGAAGAGGCAGCGCCACACATTCGTTTGTTGGCCGTTGTGTTAGTAACTGCAGGTTGGGAGGAGGTGGATGCTATAGATGGCGGATAGAGGTTAGTGTGCGGCACGATGGAAGACAAAAGAGTTGAGCGGTGGAAACCGTGCACTTTTGCCTCAAGAAGTGCGTAGGCAAAATTACACAACAAGGGGCCTGCTACGATATGCTCACGGTTGTTGGCTTTGATGGAGATGGTTAGTTCGCGAATGAGGAAGGTATGCTAGTCGTATGGCACAACAGAGGGGCCAGAGATTGCCAGAAAGGATTCCACTATCTGACTTAGCAGCTTGGACTGGATTCTGTCCTTGCAAAATGTTGAAACAACCAGAAAGTTGTTCAACAAATGCACAGCCGTCTGAATGATGGGTTCTGTGATAGCATCTATCAAGTAACCATTGTTAGTCTGGATTGGAATTTCTAGTGCAGTTTGGGTGACAAAAGGTTTGATCAGAGTTTTTGTCTGACGATGGGAGATGGGTTGACGATCACCGAACATAATGCCAATGGTGACCATCGAGTTTGCATTAATCCTAATCTTGTACATGGTACCATTTTACAGGAAGTGGAAGTGTGAATTTGATGCGTCCAATGCGTCAGCAGCAGTGTTAGCACGACCAGGACGATACAAAATAGAAAAATCAAAAGATTGTAAAAATTGCAACCAACGAAACTGACGATCACTAAGATCACGTTGGGAGAAGAGATAACGTAAGGACTGATGATCAGTAACGATATCAAAAGGAACACGGTACAGGTAATGGCTCCACTTCTTAAGAGCATAGATATGGCAAGAAGCTCTTTCTCATGGACAGAATAACATTGTTCATAAGAGCGTAAACGACGCAACTCATAAGAAATAATACACTGAGACTGACGAAGCAAGGCACCCAAACCAGCATTACTAGCATCGGTCTCAACAATAAATTTCTGATCAAACTGTGGTAAACACAGGACAGAGGCCTCCACAACAGCACGACGAAGAGTGTCAAAGGCGAACTGACAATCAAAAGTCCAAACAATGAAAAATCCTAAAAACTCAATCTCAACAATAGCAAAGGAACACTTATAAAGTTTAGCAAACAACTGGTGATGAACAAGCAATTGAAAAACAGATGAAAGATGTAACACATGCTCATCAAGAGTCTTAGTAAAAACAAGAATATCATCAAAATAAACTAAAACACAACGACCAAGAAGAGGACGCATGATGTTATTCATCACATTTTGGAACGCAGGTGGACCATTAGTAACACCAAAAGGAAGAACACGAAACTCATACAAACCAAGATGGGTACGAAACGCAGTCTTGTGTTCGTCCGAAGGATGCATCCTAATCTGGAGATAGCCGGAACGTAAGTCTATCTTAGAGAAAAGATGAGAGGTGCCTAACTAGTCAAAGAGATCATCCATGTGAGGAATAGAATACTGGTTATGGATGGTGGGAAAACTCTCTAGTGTTTTCGTTGATGGCAATTGCATAGGCCTGTAAGGTCCTGCTTTTGAGTCGGTATACGCCAGTCATACCTCGGGTTAGGAGTTGTGAATCCCCCATAATTCGGAGGTTGCCTATAGTTTGTGCAACTCGCATGGTCATTTGTAGACCGATTAGAAGGGCTTTGTATTCGGTAGTGTTGTTCGTGAATCCTTTCCCTAATAGGAATCCTATACTGGCTAGTTCAGTCCCATTGGGATTCTGCAATACTGCTCCTATGGCACCTTCTCTATTTGAATGTCTGCAGGCTCCGTCTACCTTCAACATATATGTCCCAAGTTCCTGGGTGAGTTCCATATCACAACAATAATCTTTTTGTATTTTTCTTGATTTTATGAATTAAGTAGCGTATGCATGAAGGGCGAGGCCCATGTTAATCTCAGAATAGAAAAGCGCCCGAAAAAAATCCATTGCCTCAAGAAGTGGGCCAGCTGATTGAAGCCATGGTTGAATCAGAGCGTTAGAAAGTAAGGGCCAAATCTGTGTGGTTGAGGGAATTTCACGCTGGATCACCTGCTTGGTGCCAGAGTCTTCATAGGATGAGGAGGCCATGTTAGCAGTGATACTTAAAGGGCGAAAAAGTAGGAAAAAGTAAAAAAGGTATGGAAACGACAAAAAAACTGTGAATAACAAGTGTTGGATGGCAAGAATTGTAGTTCAAAGCACAAATCTATGTTCTGTATGAGCATATGATAGCTTGTAAGAAATTTGGTCGCAAACAGAGAACTTGAAAATTTCAATGGAAATTTGAGCAGAGCTTCGCCAGCAAAGGTAACAAATGACTCGAATTCAGCCCTTATATAGCGGAATTTAGAGTGCGTATTAGGTGAAATCCACTTTCCTTTTCTCAATTCCAGCCAAATTATGGCAGGGACCTTCTTCACAGAATTCTAAGACCTCAGGGAAGTCTATGAGAGTTCAGAAGGTGATTTGACTGCCCTGCGAAGGTTCTGCGAGGGTTCAGACTGTCTGCGAGGGTTCAGCTCTCGCAGAAGGTGATCTCTTGCACAACATGTTCCTATGATTGGATTTTCAAGATCAAACCATGTAGTCAGGCTAATTTCATTGCTCTGACTTCATTTATGCACCTTGCGAAAGTTGGTAGGATGATCTTGATGCTCTACGAAGGTTCTGAAGATTCAGCCTCTAGGAACCCTCGCACACACTCAAAAATGAAGATTTTTCCATCAGAACTCTTGCAAAGAGTTTGATGGATGCATCTAGATCAAATCTAGTGACTGTCCAAGTTTCAAAAGCTATCTCTCAGGGGATCTCCAAAAATCATGAAAAAAGTGCTATTTTGGAGTGTTTTTTGACAAGATCTGATTTTTAACTTTTACAAACCGATAATTTGCTTCATCCATGTTAGATTTGACTGTGAGTAGTTCTTTGGAAGTTTTGATAGATAATTGGTAGCAGATCCATCAGTTTTGGTTGAATTTTGCCCTTAATTTGCCATAGTTGCTTAGATCGAGGTCTCTGATCTGCACATTGGGAGACTTATTGGCATAATCTAATGACCTACTTTCTTCTTGATCCCATCTGGATCTGGATCCCTCTTGGATCCTGATGGATTTCCTTGATCTTGTCAGATCTGGCCGAATCTTCATGGATCTAGCTTGATTTGGCTTGATCTTCCTAGATCTAGTGGTACTGGCCTATCAGAATAGCTATTCATATGCGCCACCACCAATCTGGATCTATCTCACTACGGTGGCCAATACTTGTGCAACTGGCTACCATTGATGGATGTATCGAATGGTGTCCCATCTAGCTTCTCTAAATTCACCGCTCCATGATTAAGAATTTCCTTGATCCGATAAGGACCTTCGTCTGTAAATTTTAATTTTTCCAATCGCCTTGGTTTTATACATCTAGAGCAGATCTCCAGAGCAAAGATCCTTCTTTTGTAACCTGCGATCATGCCATGCTTTGCGTCTTTCCTTTTCAGTTGCCAGCGCATGCAAACTAGTAAGTGTGTATCATAGAGTTTATGTAGAGCTTCATGGTTTGTAGAGATTTGGATTCATTCAGGCGTTGCATTGTGGCAATCCTTAATGAAGAAACTAGAAAGTCTACTAGCATTTCAGCATCTTGACCATATACCAATTGCAAAGGTGTTTGATCAGTGCTTCTCTTATATGATGTCCTGAATGCCCATGGAACAGCATGCAACTTATGTTCCCAATCTGATCTGCTAGCTTCAACTGTTTTCGTGAGCACGCTACACAAGATCTTATTGGATGATTCTGCTTGCCCATTACCATGAGGATAATAAGGCGTACTGGTTCTATGGATCACGAAGAATTCCTCCAACAAGACCTTGATGATCTCATTGATGAAATGACTTCCGCGATCGTTGACTAGCTCTACCGGGCATCCAAAGTGCACAATGATATTTTCATAAAGGAACTTGGCAGTGGTCCTAGCATTAGCTACTCTTATTGCCAAGGCTTCAACCCACTTGGTGAGATAGTCCGTGGCTATGATTATGTATCGAGCTTGGGAACTCCATGCTGCAGGGTGAATTGGACCGATGTAATCCAATCCCCACTTTTCGAATAGTGCTTGGGCTAAGACCGGGTGCAGTAGGTCATACTTCAATCTTGTTGGTCTCCTCGCCCTTTGGCACACATTACACTTTCTCAAGTATTCCTCCATATCCTTATGAATCGTTGGCCACCAACATCCTGATTGCAGAATCTTGTGAACTATAATGTCAGATGCAAAATGGCCTCCACCCATGCCTTCATGTGAAAGCGAAATGGTCTGGGTGGCTTCATGAGAGAGAATACACCGTCGAAGAATCTCGTCTGGATCTCTTCGATACAACTGGCCGGCAATCAGCTAGTAAGGTCTAGCCTTCAGGATCAATTTCCGCTGATTCGCCTTTGGTAGTAATTTTTCTGGTTGGCCCCGCATTAGACATTCAACAATGTCGGCAGCCCATTTTGGTATTGTGTCCATGTAAAATAAGGCAACATCGGCCAGCTCATCGTCGGGTTGGGTTGCAACCTCTTTTCTCTTGATTTGCGACACATGATGTGCCATGTAGTATTGTTTTCCCTTGTGAACTACTATCTGAAAATTAAACAACAATAAAAGTAGCCATCTGGTGATTCTCTTGGTGTTGCAAGTTTTGTTAACGAGATAGAGCAAGGGTTGATGTTTCGTATAAAAAGCAAAATGTGTGGCCATGAGGTAGTGCTGAAATTTTTGAACCGCATAGATCATTGTCAGTGCTTCCCGCTCTATGGTTGAATGATTCATTTATGTATCACTAAGTTGTCGGCTTGCAAATCGGATTGAAAAATCCTTTTTGTGTTCACTTGGCTGGGTTAAGACTGCTCCAACTGCATACTTCGATGCGTCCGTATGCACATGAAACTCAATGGACCAATTGGGTGGGCGTAAGATTGGTGCTGAAACCAATACATCCTTAAGCTTTTGGAAAGCCTTTAGGGCTTCCTCGTTCCAATGTGGATCCATTGTGAGTTTGTAGATTGGTCGGGCTAACTCCGCAAAATCAAGAATGAAAATCCTATAATAGTTAGCATGACCCATAAAAATGTAGACCTCACGGATCGTTCCCGGTGGTGGTAGATCAACAATGATCCTGATCTTTGATAGGTCTGTGGCGATCTCGTGTCTTGACACTATATGGCCAAGAATCAAGCCATGTGTCACCCAAAATTGACATTTTTCTGGATTAAAGGAGATCTGGAAGTTGTGGCATTTTTGTAGCACCTTCTCCAAATCGGATAAGTGTTATGAGTCTGGTCCATGCACGCACAGATCGTCCAAAAAACTTTCTAGAAATTTTTGCACATACTCTTTGAATGTCGCTGCATGACTCGCTGAAAAGTGCTTGGGGCATTGCAAATTCTGAATGGCATCACCTTATAGGCATAGTTCCCCATTCCGTGACAAATGTTGTCTTGTGTTGGTCTTGGGGGGCTATCTTCACCTGGTTGTAGCCGCTGAAGTCGTCTAAAAAACTATAGGCTTCGGCCCCAACTACTCTGTCAAGGACACTTTTCTTAAAGGGTAAAGGAAAATTATCCTTTCTGGTGCATTAGAGGAGTTCTAAATCCAAAAAAGATCCTTTGTAAAGATTCCTTTTATATTTTTTCTCAATTTTTTCTTACACATGGACCAATCAAAACAGTCAAATTTGAAATCTACGTAACGTAACTTTTTGAGTCCACATTTTGATTCCACACTAAAAATGGCATAACTTTTTAGTGGTAAGTCCGAATTTAGCGGAGTTCGGTGCATTGGAAAGCGCTCAACAAGGGCTTTCCAATGATATGTTAGATGACATACTTCTAAAGTACAATTAAAAAGTTATGGCAAGTCAGAAGTATTAGTGTTATAATATTTTAATAATATAAACTACATCTTGCACGGATTCTTAAAGGGTCTTTTTGGAGCTCAAAACTCCTCTAATGACTACATTGAGCACCTTCAGATTCACACAGATTCACATTTTAACGTTCTTCTTGGGTACTATAAATATCGGCGATACCCATTCCATGTGCTCGATTTCATAAATGAAATCTGCATCCAATAGATTCTGCAACTCTTGCTTGATCAGCTCTGTGTAGGTCGGGTTGCAGCGGTAGTATCAACTAACCTTGGGGACTATTCCATCCACCAAGGGTATGGAGTGTTGGACTACTGTTGGTGGAATATCCTTAAGATCACTATAACTCAAGCAAAACAATCCTGTACTCCACCAACAATGATCGTAGCCTTTTGAATTGTGTGGACGTTAATTGTTCTCCCACACGCACTATCTTTTCTTCTTCACCTGGCTCAGCAAGGTTCATCGATTGTGTCATATGACTTGTCCTCGTATCTCTTACTCGTCCTCGTTCACCTGACTTGGCAAGGTGAGTTTTCTCATTTCCCAGTTGTGTACTACTTGTGAAGTCCTCAACCATGATCTTCCCAGTAACACACAGTATGCAGTTGGAGATTCAGGTATATCCATGACTACAAAAGTGATCACAAACTACATGTCTGCTATGTTTACAGGGATATCAGCAACTACACCTTTTGGTTTCACACAGGATTGATCTGCCACCTTGATGGCGAATCTTGCTGGCTTCAACCCTTGTAGACCCCATTTTTCATATGAAGTAGTGGAAACCAAATTGACACCTGATCCTCCATCTACTACAGCTGCCTTGTCCTCGTATCTCTTGTGTTTGATAGACAAAGTGATGTTGTGTTCCTCACTTTTCCATGTTGTCCCAATGTGGAGGACGTTACTTGTTTCTTCATAGCCCGTACAATATATGGGCTCAGGTGCTACTGGCTCCTCATTCGCTTTGGCCCATTCAGCTAGAAGGCTTTTCACTTGTGGTGCAATCTACAGTAATTCTCCGAGTGGTAAACTAACACAGCTTGCCAGTAAAAGTATGAGCCTTTTAGTGTGTGGTTCCTTGGGCTCCACCATGTGAAAAGGTGGTTCATATTGGTGCAATTGATCATTCTGATTAGTGCACAGTGGTGAGTCCGCTTGCGGTTCCCGTTCGCCGCCAACTGGAGGTTCCGTGGGATTGTCCCCTTCCTGCTCTTTTTCCTCTGCTTGTGTTTTCTGTACCCAGTGTCATATTTTATAGTATTGTCTTCTTTCTTCCCTCACATTCGAATATGGAACTAAAGTTGAGGGTTGGTCGTCAGTGACCAAGGGTGGTGGTGAGGGGAGGCTTCCTTCCTCTTATGTGCTCACGTGATGGCTAACACAGGAGCACAGAATTATTGTCTTTCCGATGGCATCCCCACTAGAACTGCTGGTTGTTGTATCACAATGAAGTTGAGAGGTGCACTGGTCTCAGGTATCAATGGACAATTTTTGTAACAGTGTCCATAACCGCATTCTCGACAGAAGGATGTATATTGTCCCTTGTAGGGACATTCTACAATTTTGTGTCCTTCGCCACATCCGTAGCAAGCCATAGTTCCTCTCGCCTTGACGCTGAGTTTGAGCTGCATAGGCTGCAACATATTCATTTATGGTAGGATCCATAAATGGTTCATCTGGTCCATACCATTGCTGCTGCTCAGGTTGAGGTGGTACTTGCATCTCTGCTACCGCTACTGTCAGGTTTACATGGACTACTTGCTTATTGACTGGCCTTGGTGGTGCAGGTAAGGCCATACACTATTGCTGATTCGGTGCGCCATATCTCGGTGCCACGTTTGGTGCCCCTTGATGATATGGATAAGAAGTTTGATAAGGACTTCTCTTCTGTTGAACACTCCGGGGGTTAAACAGACAAAATGTTGTATCGTGCAATGTTGCATTGCACAGATGGCAAAATCTATCTGTTAGTCTCAGATTTTGCTTTAGGACTGGACACTCATTGGTTGTATGGTTTTGCGTGCACAATGAACACCATACATTCTCACGTCATGGATATTGTAGCTGGTTTGGTTCCGGTTGATGTGGCATTGCTGTTGCAGCTCCTTGTAAGGCTTTCAGTTTCTTCTCAAACTGCGCCATAAGTTGCTCCATCTGTTGTTTGTGTAATTTTGTCATTTGCTCCAACAACAATTCTGTGGATAGAGCAGATGCGTTTGATGATGACAATGCTATCGAGGGAGTAGGAGTGTTGGTGGATGGATATTCATCGTCAAATACCTCGTCCTCTTCCCTGATGGCATCTTCTATAGCTTTTTGCAGAGTAGCGTACTGCTCCTGTCATTTCAGTTCTCTTCTGATGCTTCGTGGTAGTCCGGCTGGGAACCACATGATCACTGCATGATCAGGAGTTAGGGCTGCACTGCACTCGGATCATAGATGTTTGGCCCGTTCAATATAGTCCCTAACCCTTTCTTGTTTTTCCATCTTGACTTTACTCAACAAGAGAAATGGGTTTTCCAAAAACTTCCTTGGTTTAAAGCACGTAATGAGAGCCGTTTTAACCGCTTCCCAGGTAGATTTTTCTTCCTCTGATAGGTTGGAAAACCAATCTTGAGCCACTGCCAATAAGGACATAGAAAACAACATCAGTTTTTCCACCGGTGTCCATTCGCCATAGATTTTACAAGCTTGCTCGTAGATCTGGAGGAATCAGATGAGATTTGATGATCCATCGTATTTTGGTATTTTTATTCGTGGTGCTCTCTAGACTGCTTGCAAGGGAGCGACAGGTACGGGTTGGCCCATTGGTTCCATTGGTGTCGGTTCCGGTTCTGCCTCTTGTTGCGCAACTACTAATTTGGAAAGGTGTGTTGCTTGATGTGTTATTCTTCTTGCTACTGATTGTCCAGATCTGATTCATCCGATGGTGGGTTCCAAAGTAGCTGGATCTTGCTTGTATAGTGGGATGCAATTTGGATCTTAAGGATCTGATCAATCTGATCGGCCAGAAGTAAAATTTAGGCCTTGTACGATGGTTTTTCCTTGATAACTTTGTACTCCTTGCATTGATTGACCCGAGATTTTGACAGTAGCTGGATCTGATGCAGATCTTTCCACTGATATAGTCTGCAAGGGTTCTCTTGTGCGAGGGTTGGCTGTGTGAGGGTTCTTTAGCTGTTTTTGCAAATAAAATCTGATGAGATTTTAGGCTCTTTTTCCCTCCAAAATACAGGCTGGTGTATTTTTTGGGTGTTTTGGCTGGTTGGTTTGGGTTTCAAGCCCTTAGATGCTATTCAGAGTCTCCTCTATCCTCTCACACCTCCTCCCCTAGCTGTGAATAGTCCAAACACAAAAAAATACAAAAAACTAACTCTAAACTCCCAAAAATATATCTAAAACTATTCTAAAATGCAAGAAAATAGCTAAAATGCAACTACACTAGTTAGTGGAAACCTATCCCCGGCAATGGTGCCATTGTAGGATCTTCAATCCAATGTTGTAATAGCCCTCCCGCCTGTCAACAAGGGTTAGTTCATTGGATAGGCACCTAACTATGCATAGATGCTACTTTTGGTTAGTTCCCTACTTTTTATCTAACTCCACCTCCACTAACACTACTCACACTAACTCTACTCCCCTAACTAACTTCATCATGATTGAGGGTGAATGAGAAGAGAAGTAGAGAAGAAGAGAAAAAGAGAGAAAGAGGGTGAGAGAGAGTGAGAGAGATGAGATGGAGGTTAGCTCAAATGCTCAATTTCATTGCTTATGGAAAATCCTTAACTAGCATAAATAAAAAGTATGGGAAATGGAAATAATAAGCAAACCACAACAATAGCATAAGCAAGAGTGATTAGCAAATGAGGATGTTTGAGCTCCCAAAATGATAGAGTCTCCTCCTCTCTATTAAGCATGGAAATAGAATACAAATGGTGTCTTTTTATAAAGTGGGGAAGGCCCTTGCCCAAAAATCCTATTGGCTAATATTTACATTGATCGTATCCATTCATCTTGGCATCCTCCTAAGACGCTCTTACAATCGTCCTTGAGGGATGCCCAAGTAGCATCGCTGTAGGAAAACATTCTGAAGCCTGCATCATGACAATAACACAAGCCATAATCCCTCGTTAATTGAAGATATTGCAAAATTCGTTTTGCAATCTTCCAATGTGTCGGTCCTGGATTCGTGCAGAATTGGCTCATTCCGAACACTACATAAGCGATGTCAAGGCGTGCATTGTCTGCAAGGTACATTAGCAAACCTATCAGCTTCCTGTAGGGTGTGAGGTGCATTTTTTTTTCTCTTTCTCAGTCTTCGGATAGTCATTGTTTGTCAGCACTGTCCCTGCGAGCATTGGAGTATTTGCTCCTTTGTAGTTCAACATCACCCTCTAGGATCTTCTGGGTGTATCTGGACTGGTGAAGGTATAGCTTACCTCCCTCATAGTCCCTTTCAATTTGCAAGCCTAGGTAACACCTGGCTTCTCCCAGATCCACAATCTCAAAATATTTCAAGATGTCTATCTTCACTTCAGCAATCAGCTGCTCACTCTTGTAAAGTATTAGAGTGTCATACACATACACAGCCACAATGATGATCTGTCCATCTGTGACTCTGACATACACATTGGAATCAGCCATCAGTGGCTTGAATCCTAATGATTTCAGGGCTTGATCTTTCTTCTTGTATCATTGTCTGGTTGACTATTTCAGACCGTAGATACTTCTATGCATTCTGCATGCATAGTCAGGAAGTGAATTTGAGATGTATCCTGGGGGTTGATCCATATAGACCTCTTTGTCTAGTTCGCCATGCAAGAAGGCTGTCTTGTTGTCCACAATGTGGATCCTGATGTCATGAGTTGCTGCATATGCAAATAACAATTGTAGGGATGACAAGAGAGAAGGTTTCAGAGTAGTCAATATCGTATCTCTGATAGAATCCCTTCGCTACCAGTCGTGCCTTGTATTTCATGACATTTCCATCTGGTTTGTAATTGAGCTTGAAAACCCATTTGCATTTGACAATCATGCGCTTATGTGGTAATGGCTGCAACGTCCATGTTAAAATTGGCAAAAGCTAAATGCATTTATCATTTAGATGAGTCATATAGGTTGTACATACCATTTTATTTGAGATCTAGTGGCTAAAATGGCCAAAATCTAGTTTTCTAGCTATATGCCACTTGGCATCATTTTATTGGTAGGAAAAGCTATTTAACATGGATAGGAGTGATCTCACATGTGCCAAGGACTGCTCACATGTGTGAAAACATCAGTAGTAGGTGATATCCAACTTGTAGTAGATATTTGTGCAAGTCCCTATAAATTAGGAAAATTGCCTAAAATCAAGGGAGGTGGCTATAAGTTAGGAAACTTGGTCCATGTGCCATATTGATGATTATTGGTGGATCCTTTGATGAGTAGGCACTCTCACACATGCCAAATCAGTTGAGTAAGCATCAGCTCTTGTGTATATATGGTGGATCATTTGGCCATAATTGACATGGAAGCTAAATCTTGGTTTTGGAGCAATTCTAGTGTTTTCTCTCTATTTGTCTTGTGTTTTTATGCATTGATTGGGTTCTAAGCTTAATATACTTTATTCTCAGCCTATTGTCCGTACTCTAACAGGTTTTTACATGTGTGAAACCAACAAGTACAAGTTTTGATCAATAATGATTGTTCTTGTTAGATTTCTTCATCTAGATTTGATCTAAATGCTATCTAATCTTGTGTAGATTGATAGGTTGATCTAATCTAACATCCAATTCACACTTGTGGATCTGATTCAGATCTATTCTTGGTCCATTTTGCTGTACTTTGACATGTTATCAGAGCCAAGTACAAGTGCATTTAAGGCATTGATCTAAACTATACCCAAATTGGCAGGTTTTTGGAAACAAGCTAATATTGAGGTAGTGAGGTTGAATGGATAGCTAGAACCATCATTTTTGTACCAAATCTTGCTGTGGGCTGAAGGTGTACCTTCCACACGTGGGGCCGTACAAGACCTGTTTTGGACAGTAAAATTCAATTTGGTGCATTTTGAACTTCATACACCCAATTTTGAGTCAATTTAGTGCATTTTTCAAGCTTTCACTTGCATTGTTTGTAGTCCATTGATTTGTTCTTGGTTTAGATCAATCATATAGATGGATTAAAGCTTGTTTACAGTACGTTGAAGTTGATTCTTTGATTTTTTGAGTGTACATTGAAGTTGAGAGAGAAAGAGTGCTATAAACCAAAGATATAAATTTTTGAAATCCACAAAACATTCTTGTGCTCAAAGAAGAATAGAAAAGATCGTGAAGATTTCAAAATTTACGGCAAAATTTTTCCCGGTTACTTCTATGGTGCATTCTGATGCTCGTGGATGATCTTGGGAACCATTTTTTTTTTTTTTTGAAAAATGCCAGCAAATATTTATTACTGTGCTAGGTGAGGCAAGGAGTGGAATATTCTGCAAAATATTTGCAAAAAATATTTTGTGGAATATTCCATATGAGACTAGGCAGAGGAAAGCTAGGGAAGAGGGAGAGGGAGAGAGATAAGAAGGCGCTAATGAAGAGGGAAAGAGAGAAGGTAGAGAGAAAATAGGGGAAGAAGGGTAAAGAGAGGATAGGGGTAACCGAAGTAGAAGTAGAGTAGAGAGAGAATAGCGGTAACCGAAGAGTAGAGAGAGAATAGGGAAAAACGAAGTAGGGTAGAGAGAGAAAAGAGCTAATCGAAGGGGTAGAGAGAGATTAGGGGTAGCCGAAGTCACAAGGAAAAGAAACTCAATCGAAGCACGTAGAGAGAGAATGGAGGTAGCCGAAGTCGCGAGGAGGTAACCGAACAAGAGTAGAGAGAGAAAAGAGGTAGCCGAAGTTGCAAGGAGGTAACTGAACAGGGATAGAGAGAGAGAAGAGGTAGCTGAAGTTGCGAGGAGGTAACTGAACAGGGGTAGAGAGAGAGAGCAGGTAATCGAAGGAGAGAGAGAGAGAGGGGTACAGAGAGAAAAACTCAACCAAAGCACTTGTAGAGAGAGAAGGTAGCCGACGTTGCGGGTAGAGAGAGAGAGAACATAACCGAAGGCAGGGAGGGGTAGAGAGAGAAGAAACTCTACCGGAGGAGAAGAATTGGATGAAATCTCGACCGGAGGACGTGTGAACTCTCAACCGAAGAAGATACACGTGAGGTCTCGACAGAGGATAGCTACTGTTAGTGCTGCATCACGGCGCGGAGCCTGTAGAGAAATAGTTTGATGATCAACACATTTTACAACAACAAGGAGATTTTCCTCAAGGAACTGATTAGCAATGCCTCGATGCCCTTGAATTCTTGCTACTCGTGTCTTGATTCTGACTCCCACCAGAGAACTTGTAGTATATCAGATCTGCGATATTGCTATGTCAACTATCTGATGTAGAAGTTTTTTTTGGTTGCTGGTCGTCATGACAATCACTGAATTTAATTTTCTGATTTCTAAATTAGTTGTGAATCAAAATAGCTAGTGCGCTCTGGATCGGAATACCTATTTGTTTACTTGTTACAATTTGATCCGTGCTGACGTCGCCATGGAACTAGCCTGAATGAACAACATTGTTGACTTTGCATTCCCTTACCTGCTTCAGTTTATGAGAGAATGTACCAGTAAAGTGGATGAGAGAAACAAAGGAGCAGATCAGATCAGCGATGGCAGAAATGTCGCTCTCCTATCATTTGTCAGAGAAATGTAGGATCGAGCAAGAGAATGAAAACGATTCAATTGGATATGTGTACAACAATTCTTGCAACTTTTGTTGTTTCTATAATAGCGTCTGTATCAGAGCAACTATGCTCCACTCAACAATCATTCAACGGAACAAAGAGAACTAGATCGCGATCTCAGCCTGCGGAGAGAGAGAGAGAGAGAGAGAGAGAGAGAGAGAGAGAGAGATATGAATTAGGGTTAGGTTAGGTTGTGTAGGTCATGGGTAGGTTTAGGTTTTTTTTAAATTTGACTTCAAAATGAAAAATTTGAAAAAAATTTACAAGGGAAGCAAAACTTCAGAGTTGAAGTGTTGAAATGCCTCTCTCTCACTTGGAAGAATCCACAAATTTTTTTCAAAATTCTGGCAATTCTAACCCATCTCCACTAATTTGATCATAACTTTCTCAATACTAATCCAAAATCAAACAAACTTAGTACCTCTAAAAAGCTAACAACAAGCTCTATCAGGCTATTATATCAGATTGATGATTCTAGGTGATTTGGTAGGTTGAACTAACAACATAACAGGACCAAAAAATTAAAAAAAAAGAAAACTAACAAAACTAGAGCTACAAATCAAGATTTTTCATAACTTTTTGGATACTAATCCAAATGACCTGCCATATGGATCATATCAAAGCTAAGACAATGCTCTAAAATTATATGGAAAGAAAGTAGAAATAAAAACTCAGATCAAATCTAAAAAATTCTAATAAAGTTAAAGCAAAATCCTAGTCACCTATTTTGATAGCCTTTGGGAAAAGTGCAATAACTTTTGCATCTCTAATCCAAATGCCTTGAAAATTGGTGCAAATTAAAGTTGAAAAAAGCTCTACAAAGCTATGGAATCAAATTGAAATAAAAAGCATAATTGAATGTCAAAAATTCATCTGAATAGAACTGAAAAAATTCAAACTTAAAAACTAGCAAAAAGAAAGCTACAAAAACAATAAACTCATCAAATCTAATGGAATTCACATAGAATCATCATGAATCATGGATCTATGCTCTGATACCAAGAAATGTCATGTGCCAAATCCCAAGCAAATAGCAATAACAATGATGTAAAGCGAGAAGCAAAAAAAATACAAGACAATCATGATAGCATATCAATAGAAAGCTAGAAACATGGAGATCTCAATGGAATCACATTATCAATGAAAGAAAGAGTACAAAGTAAGTGAGCATGGATTCATGTAGATAAGGCACATGAGACCTAGCAATGGAGATCTCTATGGCTCACATTCACAAGGAAGCTAGAAGCTCTCACTTGCAAATGAGCCAAAAGATTCACAAATTGATGTCTCTTGCCTAGTTATACACAATGCTCTCACTTAACTAAACTTAACTATCATAGTTATCCCTTGTTAAGTACTATTTAGGCTACATTGGGCCCTTGTTGGCCTATTATCCTTATTAATTACTTTGGAGGGCCTAAAGAGGGAACCGCCTTGTTCTTAAGACTAATAGCTCTTTTTGGGCCTACAAAGCTTACAATGGATATTACATTGCCTTGAAAAGCACTCATGTACTGAAAGTACATGACATGCAACATCGCATGATATGACATTTTGCCCGTTTAACCTCTGGATTGTTCAATAGAAGAGAAGTCCTTATTGGAATTCTTATCCTTACCATCAAGGGGCACCCAACGTGGCACCAAGGTATGGCGCACCGAATCAACAATAGCATATGGCCTTACCTGCTCCACTAGGGCCAGCCAATCAACAAGTGGCCCATGTAAACCTAGCAGCAGCGGAACCAGAGATGCAAATGCCACCTCAACTTGAGCAGCAACAATGGTACGGATAGAGGAAGAAAGTGGCTCTCTCACCACCACCATCGATCATTGACGACCAACCCTCAACTTCAGCACCATATCCGAATGTGAGGGAGTACTAGAAAATAAGACATTGGGTACAGAAAGCACAAGCGGAGAAAAAAGAGCAAGAAAGAGATAATCCCACGGAACCTCCAGTTGGCGTCGAACGGGAACCGCAAGCGGGCTCACCACTGCGCACTGATCAGAATGATCGGTTGCACCAACATGAACTATCTTTTCACATGGTGGAGCCTGAGGAACCACACACTGAAAGGCTCACACTTTTACTATCAAGCCATGTTAGTTTACCACTCGGAGAACTATTGCGGATTGCACCACAAGCGAAAAGCCTTCTAGCTAAATGGGCCAAAGCGGATGAGGAGCCAGTAGCGCCTGAGCACATATATTGTACAGGCTTCAAAGAAACAAGTAACGTCTGCCACATCGTGTCTTGTTACATCTCTCCACTCTTGGTATGATGATCTTCCTCAGGCTTATGCCACATGTCCAGACTTTCGTGATGTTATGTCGCCTACCTCTCGTCCTTCCTCTCACCCTCACCAGGTTTATTCCATTGTTAATCATCATTTGTTTCACTATGGTTCGTTATGTATTCCCACACTCTCGACATATGTCCACAGCTCCATCTTGATGCCCATTCCTCTCCTGTTGGTGGCCATCTTGGTTTTCACAAGTCTTTGTTCCGTTTGAAAGAACATTTTTATTGGCCTTCCATGAAGCGTGAGCTTTCCCACCTTATTCATACTTGTGATTTTTGCCTTCGTAACAAGTATTCCCGTGAAAAACCTGGCGATCTCCTTTAAAGTTGGCCTATTCCTTCCCACCAGTGGACTGATATATCTATGGACTTCATTTTAGGTCTTCCCCGTACTCAGCGTGGTCATGACTCTTGTTTGGTGGTAGTTGATAGGTTTTCTAAACAAGCTCATTTCATACCAGTCAGACGTACTATTACAGCAGAGTAGTGTGGTCGTATATTTATTTCTGAGATTTTCCACTTACATGGTCTCCCACGATCTATACTTACTGATTGGGATGCCAAGTTTACATCAGGTTTTTGGACAGAGCTTATGCGTATATTGGATGCTAGGATACTTATGGGCACTGCTTATCATTCTTCTATGGATGGTCAGTCTGAGGTTATTAACTGGGTATTGGAGGATTATTTACGACATTATGTTTCTCCTTCTGGTCATGATTGGGATCATCATTTATGTTTAGCTGAGTATAGTTATAACAGTTCTGTTAGTTCCAGCACAGGTGTTTCTCCTTTCTTGCTTGCTCATGGATACTCACTAGTTCTACCTGGTATACTTGCTCCTCCAGATGATGCACCTATTACTATTTCATCTTATCTTTTGAGTGCTCGGGAGACTATTACTAGAGTTGCTACTCATTTACAACATATTCAGCAGTGGTACAGGACCATTGTTGATCGTCAATGGCACCATGTTGAGTTTGCAGAGAGAGATACTATTTTTTTCTCTGGTTAGGCTTTGCTCGCCATCATTTTGTACAAGGTCTTGCTTCTACTGAGAAGCTTGCACCGCGCTATTATGGGCCTTTTCAGATTCTTGAGCGCCTCAGTCCAGTTACATATTGTCTTGAGTTACCTGCTACTACTCGGGCTTGTGATATCTTTCATGTCAGTTTATTACGTGCTGCTATTGAGGATGATGCTCCTCAAGATTCCTCATTTCCTACAGATCCAGAGACGGATCTTAATTCTACATCAATGTAATGATTATTTCTTAGAACAAGCTTCTCCATTCCTACCAGCTGCTATTTTACAGGTGTGCTTATTGCATAGTCGTCGCCATCGACAGGTTCAGTTTTTGGTCCAGTGGGATGGTCGTCCTATTGAGGAGGCTACTTGGGAGCCCATTGATGTTTTTTTTATCATACCCCTATCCTGGCTGATCAGGCTTGATCACTTGTAGCTACCATTGCTTCTTGGGATGCTCCGTCTTCTCTTGATGTTCCTTTCTCAGATGGGATATCTTGATGCAGTATTTTTCTCTGGCACTGGTTCTTATCTTATTTTGCCTACATTGGAGGCAATGTTCTTTATAGCCAGGGAGAGTTACGGACTACAGGATACAGGCCTACTAGGCTACTCTGCATATCTTCCGTAGGCCTCTTTACATTTATTGTTGGTTATGTATATTTCTGGTTATGCATTTTATATTAGTCATGTACAGGCCCCAGAGCCTTTTTATATGCTTATGACCCACACTGGGTTCTTTTTTATGATTCACTTTTCTTTAACCCCTTAATTCTAAGTTGTATATAATCCATTTTACTGATTTTTTCTTTTAACTTCCGTAACTTCCTTGTTTGAGCTTGAATTTCACTGGAGTAAAAACGAGAAGTGATCTAAACGATGAGCCTGACACTGAGAAGTTCTTAAAATTTTGTAATTATTACTTTCCATTTATTTGTTTTAAGAACATCTTTCTTGAGTCGGTCTTTTCGTGTTTCCATTGGTAATTTTCAAATCTTCATATCTTTTTCGTTTGAGTTCGGAATTCAACGCTATAAAAAGAAAAATTGTGCGTAGTGACAAATTGAACACAACTGCTACTTCATTTTATCAGTTACATTTTCCATTCACAACGATTCTTCGAGAACTCAGAATCTTTAAGTGGGTGGAGAATAACAGCTTGTAAAATACCATTCTGAATAAAATTCAGACGATGAATTCATAGTCCACAAGTCTTCGCTAGTCATTAATGATGGACCATTATAGTCAAAACATTCAATTTCCATCTATTGACGAAATACAATCTGAAATCGTACGTTATAGCCTTGTATTTGACGGACAACCAAGGTCAATTAGCATTGATGATTGGTTGGCTAAATTAGAAGCTTATTTTCGTCGTCGCCATTATTCTGAAGAAGATAAAATCTATTTCACTTCATTGTGCTTTCAAGTACAAGTTCGAGCATGGTGGGATACTCAAGCACAATTGAGCACAAAGCTTTGGAGTCAATTCAAAATTGCTTGCATCGATAGTATTACCAAATTTTATGAGAAATCATTCGAATCTCTCAAATGAACTGGTTCTGTACAACAATTTAATCAGCAATTCTTGGCATTGGTTCAGAAGACAAAATTTGAGTATAGAAAATATTTGAACTACTATGTGGGTTTCCTTCAAACGCCTATAAAGAATGTGCTTCAACCAACTCTATCCAAATCCATTTATGCTGCTAGTTTTATGGAGTTGTGCAATATGATGGATCGTGCACTTGCTCTAGAGCACTTATCTACAAACCATATCAATGAATGGTGGAAAGTCACCGCTCAACAAAAACCTTATTATTACAATCAATGACTGTCTGAATACGTTAGTCCTACCTTTGATGGAAGCATTCACTCCATTAATGTAGACAGTTGTCTAGAAGATTTGGATTATAACTTCTACTATACTGGAGGTATTGATGACAGTAGTATGGTTTTCTTTGCCTCATCGGGTTTCCAAGGACGTGTTCAGACATGGTGGAACATCGTTCATGACTTCCTTCTTGAGAAATGGTTAACTTTCAAAAGAGTTTGTAGATAGATCTTCAATCGATCTAACTTCATCCAATGGTGTTCTTTGGACCAGACAACTACAGTTGCTGAGTACAATAGAGAATTCCAACAAATATTCCCAGTATTCGATTATGGAGAAGTATATCTTGTACAATGCTATATATATGGCTTACAACCTCAATATCGGAGCATTGTAGAAAACTATCTACAAACTACTTCTCTCCAGCCTGGGTTCTGATTAAGGAAAACTATGGAATATGTTTTAAAGTACGAGCAACAAGAACAAAGGTTTAAGTTGGAAGCTAAAAGGAAAGAAGGACAATCCAGATGGTTTGAGGAAATGAAGATGCGGATTCAGAAAGTGAGTGTATACACTAAAGCATCAGTGGATCGACAACCGCATTCTGAAGATGAAGATGATTCCAACAATGAGTTTGATGAGCCAAGTGACAACGATGAAGCGGATGAGCGAAGTGAGGACAATGAATTAGATGAGCAAAGCGATGATGAGAGTGAAGGCCCGGATCTAGAGACAATTGCAACAACAGATGGTGAAAATCAGGGTTTAGACAAAGGTCAAGATTCAGATCGGGATGTGAAGATAATTGAACATCCTTTCGAGTTTCACTTCAACCATCAAAGTTCAAAACTTGACCTACATCAATGCCTTAATCCTAGTCAATGAACAAGCAACTATATTCCATGATTTGAAATTGAGTGGTTATTATAAGGATCCGATCTACAAACCATGTCAAATTGTTATGGGAGCTTTTGAGAATAATTTTATTTTTGACAATGATCTAAGGGAGTATGAGGTATTTAACATGGATACTGGTAGAAATGAAGAGATTTCATTAATCCATGGAAATTCTACTTGTATCAATACTTTGGATTATTGTTCAACGCCTCATGAATCCATTAGTCAAGAGCTTCAATTGGATTTTGTTGGAGAACCTTACTCCTATGGATTCTCTAGAACTCAGAAGCCAAATTGTAGTTCATGTGCATAGAATGTATGGATGTGAATAATGATTGGGAACATTCTCTCAGTCCACCAACACTTTATAGGAAGCTAATTTTAAAATATTCCATCAATCTATATCGGTTTCTTTGGAGAGGTTTACATTGCTCAGGGAACTCTCAAATCTCTGGTTCAACTTTGAAATGTATTTTCATTGCTTGGGATTGATGCTTCAATGATTTATATGGGCGATTGCAAAATTTATATTTCGAGACGAGAGTCCATATTTGGGGTCAATCAATTCAAATATTCACTACCACCTATGAATGAGATATTGACCAAATTTGAAGAAATATATTTTGGTCAACAATATGCCTAGAGATATGCTTCATCATACGATCGAGTTTCAATATTCATGTCGACTACTTCATATAAAGCATTCATATTTGAACAACAATTCATGACTACCATTGCTCATGGAAGAATTATAATGTTCTTCATCAAGTTGGTTAAACAACATGGATTGCCAGCTACGGTAGAAGAGCCAGATGCAACACAAAACCAAGAATCCAAGGGAATTGGATAAGAATCCAATTTGTTATGATGTCAAGGAAGCAGACAAAAGAGGATATTGTGGTGATGCACTCTGTCCCTTCCATACAGATTGATTGCCAACAAGCAATATGGTGCTTCATCACCCTCTTTTTTGACCATCAATTTTTTCTCCATGGGAACAAGGATTATAGTCTGAAGCTAGCAAAATGGATTCAATTCGACAGCCTTGGATCTGTAATGAAGCAATAAATTATTTTTTTGGATGACACATCCTTAGTCATGACTACTTAACCAAGTCGATCAAGTTGATCAGACAAGCGTCTTCATTTTTTAGGACAAAAATGTTTAAGTAGGGGGAGTGTCATGTACTTTCAGTACATCAGTGCTTTTCAAGGCAATGTAATATCCATTGTAAGCTTTGTAGGCCCAAAAGGAGCTATTAGTCTTAAGAACAAGGCGGTTCCCTCTTTAGGCCCTCCAAAGTAATTAATAAGGATAATAGGGCAACAAGGGCCCAATGTAGCCTAAATAGTACTTAACAAGGTATAACTATCCTCAAGATAGTTAAGTGAGAGCATTGTGTATAACTAGGCAAGAGACATCAATTTGTGAATCTTTTGGCTCATTTCCAAGTGAGAGCTTCTAGCTTCCTTTGAATGTGAGCCATAGGGATCTCCATTGCTAGGTCTCATGTGCCCTATCTACCTGAATCCATGCTCATTCACATTGTCTTGTACTCTTTCTTTCATTGATAATGTGATTCAATTGAGATCTCCATGTTTCTAGCTTTCTATTGATATGCTATCATGATTGTCTTGTACTTCTCTTGCTTCTAGTTTTACTTCATTGTTATTGCTCTTTGCTTGGGATTTGACACATGACATTGCATTGCACAAATGGCAGAATCTATGTGTCAGTCTCAAATTTTGCTTTAGGACTGGACACTCATTCGCTGTATGTTTTTGCGTGCACACTGAACACCGTACATTCTCCCATCGAGGACACTGTAGTTGATCTGGTTCCAGTTGATGTGGCATTACTGCTACAGCTCCCTGTAAGGCTTTCAGTTTATGGTCAAGCTGCGCCGTAAGTTGCTCCATCTGCTGTTTGTATAATTTTGTCATTTGCTCCAATAGCAGTTTTGCGAATAGAATGGATGCGTTTGATGATGATGATGCAATCGAGGGAGTAGGAGTGTGGGTGGATGGATATTCGTTGTCAGATCTCTCATCCTCTTCCATAGCTTCTTGTAGAGTAGCGTACTACTCCCATCGTTTTAGTTCTCTTTTGATGCTTCATGGTAGTCCGGCTAGGAACCAAATGATCACCGCATGATCGGGAGTTAGGGCTGCACTACACTCGGATCGTAAGTGTTTGACCCATTCAATATAGTCCCTAATTCTTTCTCATTTTCCCATCTTGACTTTGCTCAACAGGAGAAACGGGTCTTCTAGGAACTTTCTTGGTTTAAAGCACATAATGAGAGCCGCTTTAACTGCTTCCCAGGTAGATTTTTCTTCCTCTAACAGGTTGAAAAACCACCTGAGCCACTGCCAATAGGGACATGTGGATCAACATCAACTTCTTTGCAGGTGTCCCTTCGTCGTAGATTTCACAAGCTTGCTTGTAGATCTAGAGGAATCGGATGGGATCTAATGATCCGTCGTATTTTGGTATTTCCATCCGTGGTGCTCTCTGGACTGCTTGCAAGAGAGCGATAGGTATGGGTTGGCCTATTGGATCCATTGGTGTTGGTTCCGATTCTGCCTCTTGTTGCACAACTTCTATTCTGGGAAGGTGTGGTGCTTAATTTACTATCCTTCGTGCTATTGATCATCCCAATCTCAGTTTCATTCGATGGTGGGTTCCAAAGTGATTGGATCTTGCTTATATAGGAGGATGCAGTCTGGATCTCAAGAATCTGATCAATCTGATCGACCGAAAGTGAATTTTAGGCCTTTTGCGGTGGTTTTTCCTTGATAGCTTTTTACTCCTTGCACTGATTGACCTAAGATTTTGACAGTAGCTGAATCTGATGCAGGTCTTTCCACTAATCTAGTCTGAGAGGGTTCTCTTGTGCGAGGGTTGGCTGTGCGAGGGTCCTTTAGCTGTTTTTGCAGATAAAAAACATGATATCTCTCAGATCTTTGGGAAGTAACTCTCACAAGGCTCATAGTAGCTGGATCTGGGTTAGATCTCACTACAGAATTCTTTGCAAGAGTTAACTCTCACAAGATTATAGATGATTGTACTAGATTCACATGGATTGAGTTACTATCAAAGAAAAGTCTTGTTTATGAAGCTTTCATTAAGTTCAAGTCTCTAGTAGAGAAACAACTTAGTACTTCTATCAAAGCACTAAGATGTGATAATGGAGGAGAGTACACCTCCAATAAAATGAAAGACTTTTGTGAGATCAGTGGTATTAAATTACAATACACTTGTTCCTACACCCCTCAACAAAATGGGGTGGTCGAGAGGAAAAATAGGAGTCTATGTGAGTGTGCAAAGTCCTTGAGGCTTGATGCATCACTTCCCATCTCATTTTGGTGAGAAGCCATAACATGTGCTAATTATTTGTGTAATAGACTTCCTAGTAGTGCTATAGATGGGATCTCACCTTATCAAGCCTTGTTTGATAAGAAACCCAATGTAAAAGATTTTAAGATCTTTGGATGTACTTGTCATGTACACATTCCTTTGGAGACTAGAAGGAAAGAAGATGCTACCTCCTTCAAAGGAATCTTTGTTGGCTATGCAGAAAATAGCAAGGGATATAGGATATATGATCCTACATCCAAGAAAGTAAAGGTAAGCAAGGATGTACTTTTTGATGAGTCACAATTTTCTAAGAGCTTGTCAAATGGATCTAACCCATTGTGCATTGAAGATCTTGACAAATCCGAGGAGGATCTTGACAAACCCGAGGAGGATCATGACAAACCCGAGGATGGAGATTTGGATCCGAGTCAAAAGGGGCCAAGAAGATCATCAAGGAGCAAGGCTGAGCCCTCAAGGCTTACCTATGTGGACAAGGGAAAGCAAAAGGAAGGCTGTACATCTTCTACCTCTTACTCCATTTTAGCTACATTGATTGAAGAACCATCATCTTTTGAAAAAGCATGTAAATCTAAAGTTTGGAGAGATGCAATGCAAGTAGAGTATGATGCATTAGAAGAGAATCATACTTGAAATCTTGTAAATCTTCCAAGAGGAAAGAAACCACTTGCATGTAAGTGGATTTATAGAATTAAGTACAATCAAGATGGATCTATTAGTAAATACAAAGCTAGGCTTGTTGCTAAGGGATTTCTTCAAATAAAAGGATTGGATTATGAAGAAACATTTGCACCTATAGCTAAGCTTGTAACTATTAGATTAATCATTTGCATTGCTACTTTGTTCAAATGGGATCTCTACCAAATGGATGTGACAAATGCCTTCTTGAATGGCTTCTTAGAAGAGGAAATCTACATGATGCAACCCGAGGGCTTCATCAAGGTTGAAGAAGAGCAAAAGGTGTGCTACTTAAGGAAGAGCCTATATGGCTTGAAGCAAGCACCTAGAGCTTGGTACTCTAGGTTGCATGATTTTCTCTATTCTCTTGGCTTTGTACTAAGTGCTTATGAACCTTCTTTATATTTCAAATGTAATGAAGGAAAGATCATCATTTTGGTTCTTTATGTTGATGACATCATTATGACAGGAAATGATGACGATGGCATAGGCAAAGTAAAAGTTGACTTATCTAGTGAGTTCAAGATGGTAGATCTAGGCTTCCTAAAGTTTATACTTGGGATAGAAGTGTCTAGAAGTAGCAATTGTACTCTCATAAGTCAATCTAAGTATGCTACTTCCATTCTTGAAAGATTTGGTATGAAAGATTGTAAGGGGATTGACACCCCTATGGAGCATGTTGTGAAAGCAACTAATGAAGGTGATGAAGCATCCTTTGAGGACATCACTCTCTTTAGGAATCTTATAGGCTCTCTAATCTATTTAACTATCACTAGACCCGACTTAAGTTTTTGTGTAAGCAAGTTGAGTCAAAGTATGCAAGCTCCTTTAGTTCATCATTGGAAAAGTGCCAAGAGAGTACTTAGATATGTTTCTAGTACTAGATTTTTTGGCATACTTTATGAAGGATCTAACTTGCACTTGAGAGCCTACTCGGATTCAGATTTTGTAGGTGACAAGATGGATAGGAAGTCCATTAGTGCATTTGCAACATTTCTTTGTGGAGGAGTGATATCTTGGCTTTCCAAAAAGCAAGATACAATCTCACTATCTTCTTGTGAAGCCGAGTACAAGGCATTGACTTCAACAACCAAAGAGCTCCTATGCCTAAGAAGACTCTTGATGGAACTACATGTGCTAGAGGCCGAGGAGCTTACATATTTTGTGACAATCAAGCTTCTCAACAAATTGCTTCAAATCCTATCTTCCATGCTAGAACAAAGCATATTGAGATAGCTCACCACTTTGTGAGGGAGAAGGTATAATCCAAGGAAGTGCAACTACATCATGTACCATCATCCGAATGCATAGCTGATATCTTAACCAAACCATTGTCCAAAGATCCATTTTTTAAGTTAAGATATGCTCTTGGAATTGTAGATAGATGTACACTAGATTTGCCAAGTTAGAAGTGAGGAGGAGTGTTGAAAATTGTCACTTCTCACTTGACATTGGTTCATGTAAATATTGATCAAACATTAGAATATGTTGATGATATGATTTCACACATGTGGAGCCTGTTCCCACGTGTGAAAGGATGTACTTTTCATGTTTGTATATATCCAAATTGATTTTGTATCATTCTAGTTAGTGTGAACATGAAATGACTAGTTTTTAGTCAAGTTGACTAGTCACCTACAAATTAGCTTTTCCTTGCATGTGCATGAGTAAATGCTCCCACATGGCAAGTGGATGTTCACACGTGTGTATAGAGTACTAGAAGATAAGAGTTGACCATTTTCCTTAGATCCTATTTTGTAGGGAATATTCCTATATTCTAGGAGACTAGCTTTTTGGATTTTAGTCATATTCTAGAAGGTCAACTATTGGATAAGGATCAAGGATGGATAAAATGGATAGATCTGAGTGATGTGGCACTCATCACACTTGTGAAGGCCTGCTGGACTGTACTAGACTCATGGATGTACTTGATCCATAAAAGGATCATCATTTTGCTAAGAAGATTGATGAGACTTTTGCACTCTACACTTTTGTGAGATTTCTAGTCATTTGTCTTGTGATTTTTATGCATGATTGCTATCTAGTATCATTGTACTTGTTGTTTCAGGTGCAGGCCGTACAGTGGACAGTACTCCACACGTGTGAAGCCGCTCTCACTAAAAAATGATTTGTTGATCCATTGCTCTTGCTTAAATCCAAGTGTAGTGAATCTAGATCAAGATCTAATGTGTAGAACTTGATAGATTCATTGATTAAGCAACCAATAACTCTCTATGATTGTAAAGTACAATCCTTATTGTCCTAAAAACTTTAAAATTTATCACTTTATACTGTTTTGCAATCAAAAAACCACTTTTCTTGCACTCTACTGGGAACTAACTCTCGCCCTCTTAACATGTGAACTCGAAGGTGAAGGCCTTGTGCTAAGTTCTTAAAGGCCAATACATTTATTGACTTATCATTCACATAAATCAAGTTTTGCATCAACTTAAATGAAATCAAATAAGACTTTTTTAAATCAAAACTCAAAAACAATGTTTCACATAAATTCATTCACATAACAGCGGAAGCACTGAGGGGTCAAGATGGGGACCCTTCGTCCCCCCCAAAGGATGTTTCTTGTTATCATGCAAAACCAACTGGCCTATGCCAATTACATATACAATGGATTCCAATAGGGGTCTCAAAATAGGAATATCATCTTACTTTCTTTCAGTGATCTTAATTCCATATCTAGCTTATCAGAAGCATAGAAATGTCTTCATAATTCTTAATTCTTCCATCATGCAATCATGAAGGATATTACATACTTGACATGCAATCATGTTGAATGGATTCTTGACATGCAATCATGTTGGATCATGGATTCTTGACATGCAATCATGTTGGATCATAGATTCTTGACATGCAATCATGATGGATCATAGATTCTTGACATGCAACAGTCTGAACTCACATGCATGGACATTAAGCAATGGAGGGCATAACATGCAAGCTTTGGATCTGACATACATGGACAATAGGCCATAGACGGCATGACATGCAAGAGTCTAAACTGACATGCATGGACATTAGGCAAGATGGCATGACATGTAAGAGACTAAACTGACATGCATGGACATTAGGCCATAGATGGCATGACATGCAATGGTTTGAACTGACATGCATGGACATTAGGCCACAAATGGCATGACATGCAATGGTACTAATAAACAATTCTTACATATTAATATCAGATTTAAGATTATACCATGGTTTCAGGAGAAGGTGAGAGAGAGAGAGAGAGAGAGAGAGAGAGAGAGAGAGAGAGAGAGAGAGAGAGAGAGAGAGAGACAGAGAGAGAGAGAGAGAGAGAGAGAGAGAGAGAGAGAGAGTGAGTGAGTGAGTGTGTGTTTGTGTGTGAGAGAGAATGTGAAAGAGAGATAGATATCCAAGAGGGCTTGAGCTCCAAGAATTCTGCAATCCACAAAATAGCATAGCCTCCTTGAGCCAATGCCTCAATTTTTTTCTCCAAAGCACTTGTACACAACAAACAACAAGTGGGCAAAGCGATGCAAAATCATCAAATCCCCTTGGTAGTAGGGCACATTTCCACTTATATAGAGAGTGGAGAGTCCTTCCAAAGTGAGTGAGGTGTCAAGTTCAAGTGCATGAGGTGTGGAGAAGACTCCAATTGTACTTTAGGTGAAGTGGAGTGCATGGATGAGGTGTATTAGTTAGAGAGGGTGAATGGGTGATGTGAATTAGCTTGGGAGATTTATTATGATGATTTGGCATATGAAGTGAGAGTGTAGGAGGGCGCCCCATTCTAGGTGTCAAAAAGCCTAGAAAGCATGTGGAAAAGTAGGTGGGAGGTAGGTGGTACAAGCTTTAATCTTGACTTTTATTTTACATAAAGTTTTTCATGGTTACAACTTGGGAATTCACCCTAGTGTGATCTTCCTAAGGAAGATCCAAGGTATATGTCCATCTTGTTTGCATACATTAGGGGAAATATGGGCTCAAAATGGGCCCTTTAAGAAAATTCACTTTAGAGAGCGTTTACGGAGAGAGAGAATGCAAACCGGTAATTTCTGGTCGTCGTTTTTCGAGTTGCCCGACATTTAACTAGTATAGTTAACTTCAAACAATAGTTAGTCAAGCATGAGATGTAATAACTTCTCTTCATGCTCGTTCTAAAATTCGGGACTAGAGCTTTAAGACTGAAAATCTTGGTGTTGTCACGGGAGCGCGTGCATGAGACTGATTTGTGTTCGTCCTCACTTTGTCTTCTTTATCGCGAACAATTTTCTGTCTTTTAATTTTCATTTGTGCGGAAGCCCTTACAGGATCCCAGACACTCGACTACGCATCACAGAACATATTCTATTCTAGCAATCATGATCCATAGCACAAGATGAGATGCACTGAAAATAGAGTTTAGAGTGAATTCGTCAGTGTCTCGCTCGTGGGCAGAATGACATTCTACTCTTTCATTGTGTTCTGCTCGTTGGCAGACTTTCATGCACAGCTATGGTGTCTTTTCTTTCTTACTCTATTCGCTACGTCTCTCTCTATCTCTTAGAGATCTTTGTGTACACTACTTGTATTACTTTATGATCCAGAGAGGATCGTTTATACCTCCACTATGTGGATTTTACAAGATAGCTAAACATAGAATCACATCACTAGTTAACGCTAATCAACTAGTTAGTTAGTCTGTGTCGTTGCTACTCGTTTCAGCTAGGCGTGAACCCTGTTGAGCTGCCAGCTGGCAGCATGAAAGATTTTTCTTCGTCTGATTTGTAATCTCCCGTTTGCTTTCGTTCTTTTCGTAGTTTTTGTTTCGCGTTCCTTTTTCGGCTTTGCGTCCTAGAGGGGTGTTTGCGATTCGCGATTGATTCACGAATCGTTCGTGCTTCGAGTCAAAGACACGTTGACTATTGCAAATTGTTCTCATTCGTGCTTCGAGTCAAAGTCACGTTGACTGTCATGAATTGTTCGACCTTCGTGTCTTGTTCGTGCTGCTACAAAGTTGCAGGAGTTCACCATTTCTTACAGGTATGCTCAAAGCAAAAACTGAAGTGGGAGTGGTAGAACTTTTGAAATCATTGTATGCTTATAGTGAAATATGAGGCGGGATGATTTTTCAATGCGACATAAACATTACAAAGGTAAGATATGCTAGATCTAATCATATTGGTTTACTGTAGTTTGATGCATTTACATGATTGTAGCTTTTAACAATGGCAATGTTCCATTTGCATGTTGCTCTTCTGATGAAATGCACTCCAATTATTAAGGAAAATGCGAAAGTTGTAGAGAATGTTGCTGCAATGGTTAGAGAATTGAGAATGAATAATCAAATGAATATAGATTTGTGGGTGGATGGATCAATTTATCCTAATGATCAACTACCAATTTGTGTCCAGATTTAAGTCCGTAACTCATCTTCTCAGATATGTATGTGAAGGAATTAGTGGATTGCTTGAATATTGTCAAAGGTTGCGTGATATTGGAATGCATAGCATATCTTGTCTTAATCAACAATTACAATTTGCTAATCAACAATTGCAACGTGCAAATCAGCAATTGCTTCATTATGTGCAAGACACTAGTGCTAAAAACAATGCACTCAAGAATGCTATGTCAGAGTTGAATGCTACAGTCACTATTCTTCGGGGATCAAACCAAGAAATGTTAGAATCCATAGAAAAGTTTTGTGATCCAAGGGTTTAAAATATATTGTTGATATAAAAGTTATCAATAAGACAATGATGAAGAGAAAAAGAAAGAGATTACCGATCAAGAATATTGATGACTTATCTACCTAGCCGTCATGGCATCACTTATGTGAGTGATCACATGGTCTTTCACTGAAAGATTGATCAAGGATAATGCTCTCTGCACCTTCTTATCAAAGGCCCTTATGTCACCTGGAGTGGTATTTGGCCGGACTTCAATATCTGCCACAATTTCCCACAACTCTTTCTCCATCAAAATGCTTTTCATTTTGAATTTCCAGATGTTGTAGTTAGAAGCCCCATCAAGTTTGCTTGCATCGCCCAAAATTGCCTCATTGATGTTTGCCATTTCCGAACTGCTTAAAACTTCACCTGTAGGCTATAAAGTGTTATTACAGAAGGATTTTATTGTTGTGCCTTAGGTTTGCCTATGGACGGCAGTATGCCTGTTACAAAGCCAGACTTCATCACAGAAAGTGGAGTTTTTCAGGAAGAAGCTTATTTTGAGAAACCCGGATATAAACTCTCTTACATCAGAGATCCCAATCTCAAAAGCTTTGTTTGATTTGCTCTTGCTTCTATATTTTTACCGAAGCAAGAGTATACAATTTCTAATACGAATATGGGATTTCTACTGAGAGCCCTGAATGGAGAACCCATTGCCTTCGGATAGATTGCTTTTAAGCAATTCTATAAATTAGTAAAGATTAATCGGTTTTATAGGCTTGGTTTGTAGATTGGAATCCTATGTATGCATGCTGGTGTGTTAACAATGCAGGAAGATATCCAGATTGCATCGGGTGCTAGAGCTAGCCCCTTCAGTGGAGACTGAATCCCAAATGTAAGCATCAAAGGCAACCACCACAGCGAAGGCATCATCGTCATCAAGCCAGCACCAAGGAAGCTCGGTGAGGATGTCTTCTCCGTCATCCCAATATAAGCCGTTGTCCAATGCAGAAAAGAGCAGAGAAGCAGAAGAAGAAATAGAGGATGTTGCTAAGCAGGAGCTGAAACACGATGATATTCCACAGGAGCCAGCACAACAAGAAGAAGAACAAATTTCTGATATTCAGCAGGAAAGCAAAAGTGATGTCGAGGCACCAATCCTCAATGTAGAATTATATAATAAGATTTTTGGTACAATGTTGTCAGATACACAGACAGCTATTCAACATTTTGTCAGCCTAGAGAAAGTCTCCAGGAAACTTGGCTCGAAGTATGATTCCCTCCGAGCAAACCTAATTCAGGATGCAGAACTAGAGGACATCAAGGCTGAACTGTCACATAAGAGTGAAGAGCTTGAAGCAGCCCAAGCAGAGCTGAGCAAAAAAGATGTAGCCCTTGAAGAAGCAAAAGGAAGACAGGATGCTACACTAGAAGTACTGGAAGAAATGCAAGAGTAGTCCAATGCTTTTGAGAATGAAAATCTATTGCTCAAACAATAGATTCAGACCCTGCAGGCTTCTTTGCAGGAGGAAAGACACATACAAGCTACTCTGCAGAGTAGTAATGAGGATCTGAGAGACAAACTTGGCAATGCCCAGGACTCTGTTGCCCAGTTGCAGATTCTGTAGATATGTTGAGGAGAGGCAACCAAATTTACAGGAGACAGGCTAAAGAGACAATTTTATGGTGGAGAAGTGCCGAAGTCACATTAAGAGCCTATGTATCTCATGGTAGATACAGGATCGACCCAACAGCTTGAAAAGGAATTCGAGAAAGAATGATCCAAACCTTCTAGCTACAATATCTACAACCTCAAATGGTTGCATATGAAAAATTAAAAGAAGAACTGGAAGAGGCTAAGTTTCAATCGAGCCAAGTCCAAAATTTTGAAGAAGAAGAACCAGCTCAGTGCCAGGACCAGTCTATGTAGACGGATGAGCCAACCAAAGCTATATCAGAGAAGGCCATCCAGACAGACATCATCTTCAAGCAAATCCAGAAAGATCATGAGACGCAGACTGACCCCGAGGATGCTGCGAACATAAAAACAATCAGTGTCACAGCTGTTGCAGACCAACCAGCAATGCTAAACATTATTCCACAGCAAGTTGAGGCATCACACAGTGGAGCTGTCGCAAGGAAGAACAACGCAGTGTATTCACTACTAAAGACAAAATTTCAGACATTCCAACAAGAACTAACATTTTTTCTTCCACCTTTTTGTAGTCCAGAACTCCAGTGGAGAATGGATTACCTTCTTTTACCTAAACTTTTCGGTTATACAAAAGAACAATGGGAAAGCCCTTGGACTTTTTCTAACCTAAATTCTTTTTGGGCCAAACTAATAGTGCACCAAAAAGGAATCCTTGCTCTTGCCATTGTTCAGAATAAGTTCAATGTACAAACTAACTATATTCATGTTGTTGCAGGATCCTTGTACATATATATTTTAGAATATCTAGGAACATTTGAAAACAATATTTTTCCAGCTCTGGATGAGTATTTGAATAACTTAGATTCAATTAACATTTTTGATGTTAAAGAAGTTGTCTCTAGCCTTAGACCAGTTCCTTCTCGAATTTCCCATCAGCTATTATTCCCTGATTTGTGGAAAACTAACTATTCTCATTATTTGGAGGAAGTCAAGACAAATAATATACTTTGCTCCACTAATCCAATAACTAGACCATACCATACTTACAGTTATGTATATATTGCTTCTCTCATTTCATATGCTCTTTTATCCGTTCAACACTTGTACTTTTAGAAAAAAAACTCAGAATATGCATATGTTGCCCTCTCACTAACTATCCCTTCTGCCGAGATGTCTGAAATCCTATCTGAGGATAGTTGGTACATGCATCTTGTAAACAATACATTGATCAATAACCCGCTTGCACCATTGGGGAATCAAGGAATGGGAGGATATCTGAATCTGTCATTCCAGGAAGATTACAACTAGAGGAATAATTATTTCCTTGCTACAAAAGGAATGACCTTAGAGCAAGTTAATGGAGAAAACGAAGCCCGAGCTAAGGCTATTTTTCATAGCAATCAAGCCAACCAGCAGGAAGCGACAAAGAAGAATGTAAGCAAATTGTTTGCGAGCTGCTGCACAGCCGAGGAAGGGGATATGTGGAGCCTTATGATCCCACATTATCCAAGTTATTGTTATATATTGTAAAAATTTTCAATTTTTATACATGTAAATGTGTTATAGTGCCTAAATTCATGTAAAGGCCTATTTGCACTTTGTTAAGCATAACCTTAAGCATGACTTCTTTCAATTTTGAATGAGCTGTGTGTTCAGATAATGAACTTGTTTGATGCTCTGTTCAGTTTGCTTCCTGTGATAAGAACTAACTCTCTGTGTTTGATTAAGAGGAATCTTTAGCCAATGCGATTCCGTTTGATGAATCTATTTACTAATTGTTGTCTGATCTGATTGCTTAACTATTATCCGAAGAGCCTGAGAGATAAAGTAATCTTTATAATCACAGACCTTGACCAAATCGTTTCATCATTGGTGTTCTTGGATGCCAATTTATCCAAATATCTTTGGATAACCAGATATGTTGCTGTAGTATTCACTATGAATATTATACATCCTAGTCCGTTTACCATCATACATAAATTTATCATACAAAAGATGAGATTATTCTCTCTCTCGGGGAACGATCAAACCTTTTATACTACTTAATTCATTGATTTTTTAGAAATCTATAACAACTAGGCCACCACATACACTACTTCAGATCAAGCTTATAAGCTGTATAATCTCGTCGAGTCAAAGATATTCACTAGTCGGGATGTCATCTTTATCGAAGATCAATTTATCGACCTCAAAGGTAAAGGCAAAGCTCATATAGCCGAACTATCAGACTCTCCCGAATTATCGAACTTTCCAGTTCAAAAGTCGACTATTCCTATTGAAGGTCCAAGTTTGTCTACTTTATCAGTAACGAATCCGAACATGATGATGTTGCAGTCCAGCGACTACAACATGATGAAGATAATCAACTTTGACCACTACTAAGAGGATTGACAAGAGAAAGTAGACCACCTATCAGGTATATCGACGTATCTACAATTTACCCTGTTCAAGAGCCGACAACTATCGAAGAGACACTCAGTCAGCTCAAGAAGTGGACTATTGTCGAATTACCTGCCAACAGAAATGTAGTTGATTGCAAATGGTTGTTCAAAATCAAGTACAAGGGAGATGGAAGTATCGATCGAAGAAAGTCTCAACTTGTCGTCAAAGGTTTTTCTCAGGTGCACAACGTTGACTACACTGAGACCTTCAGTTTAGTAGCTAAACATTCTTCAATTAGACTTCTATTGTCATTTGCTGCTATAGCAGATTTGGAAATACATCAAATGGATGTATAGACAACATATCTTAATGGAGTTATTGAAGAGGACATTTACATGGTGCAACCCGAAGGTTACAATATCGAGGGTAAACACAATCATGTGTGTAAACTCCATAAAGCACTTTATGGCTTTGAAGCAATCTGCTCGAGCATGGTTTCAAAGGATCAATACTTTTCTTATCGATCATGGCTACACACCAAGCTCTTCAGATTCGAATGTCTACTTCAAGTCAGTGCAACATTTCTTTATCATCATCACTTTGTACGTGGACGACACATTGCTTTTCAGCAACAATATCGATCTGATAAAAGAAGCTAAGACAATGCTATCTTTCAAATTCAACATGACCGATCTAGGCAAAGCTTATTACTGTCTAGGTATTTAAATCCAAAGAGACAAAACAGAAGTTGATTTACATTACTTAGCAAAGATACATTCACAATGTTTTAATTAGATATAATATGATGAATTGCAAATCAGCTCTCTCACCAATAGAGCCAGGACTCAAGATGTGGAAGGACCAATGTCCCCGAACAATCGAAGAGAAGGAACAGATGATTGAGTATCCTTATCATTCGATAATAGGATCTCTTATGTACGCGATGGTCTATACCAGACCAGACATAGCTTTTGCAGTCAGCTCATTAAGTCAATTTATGACCAATCCTGGTATCACACATTGGAAGGCTCTTATCATAGTCATGAGATATCTTCGAGCTACTACGGACTTTTGAATTTGTTATGGAAGATTCGACAATGACAAACTCAATATTCTCAATGGTTTTGCATATGCAAGTTGGGCAAGAGATGTAGACACTCGTAAATCCACTTTTGGATTTACATTCTTCCTCAACAATGATCCTATTTCATGGAACAGTCGCAAGCAAACTGCGATAGCTCTATCTTCTACTGAATCAAAGTATATCACAGCCTCTCAAGCTACAAAGGAAGCAATATGGTTGAGAAACTTACTTTCAGATATCAGTCTGAATCAATATGCTCCGACAATTCTATTTTGTGATCAATCAAAGTGCCATTGCTTTATCATCCAACCCTAGATTTCATTCTAGGAGTAAGCACATTGAGATTAAGTATCACTATGTCAGAAGCAAAGTTCTCGACAAAGAGGTTAACTTGCAGTCCTGTCGAATGCAAGATATGACAACAAATATTTTTACTAAAGCATTAAGCTTGGATGCACACACAAAATTTTGTGCAAAACTTTTTAAGGTCAGATTAAGGGAGAGTATTAGATTATTCTCCTGATTATTGACTAATTGATCTTTAATCTTCATCCACTTATTATCTAGTTCTGTAGTTCTATGCATGTTTCTACATAGTCTGCAGAAATACTCGGGGATCGCTAACAAGTTGCTTCGACATATCGATGTCCCCAAAGAAAAGTCGAACCCTTCGGCCACTTCGGCCATGTCGACTAACAGGATGCTTTGACATGTTGGACATCATTTGACATATCGAAGACTTCGACTACTTCGGCACTTCGGTCATGTCGATGAATGACAGTTAATTGTTCTACTTGAATTAAAGCTATAGACTTGCCCAAACTAATTAGCAAGTAAATTTCCAAGAAGTCCCAACTGGATGGATGCCAACTCATTATGGCCAATTGGCTATTGTGATCTATGACCTAATAGTTGTCCTACTGGACGTGCGTTATTTGCTTACATTTCAATAGCTCTCTATTATGCTCTTTTCTAGCTTCGTTTCTATCTTAGCTTAGAGCTTAGTATTGCTATTCGTGCTTACCGCTTATTAGCAGAAGTGCATTTAGACAGAGTTTCAGCTACTTAGAGATGGCTTAGAGTACGTGGTTCCTATCCGCAATTGTCTTGTGCTCATCATCATCTGATTTTGTACATGCTACATGTTGAATCAATCTATTTCATATTGCGTTCAATATCATGTCATAATGTATGCATCTCTATGATTGTTTTGTAACTAATTATCTCTTATAGTCTTGTCTGATAATCCAATACTTCATTGTTTGGCTACGTAATCACTGTAGTGCTAGCGATTTCAAAGTTGGTCACTATAAGATTGAACGTGACATCTATCATTATGTTTTGTTCAATATTGATAGGCGTAGTCATGGATTAGGAAAGAAGGCTTTATTCCGCTGCGCTCGATAAGTCGCCACAGTCTACTTGTTGTTATTGCATTCCCTCTTCCCAACAACCCCACCTATACTATGTATGTAGAGGTGGATTTCCATGAGCTAGGCATTTATTCTCACATGGAGGCTGTGAGGGTTGAAGCTAGGGTGAAGTGGTTTGGATGTCATAGCCAATTGGAGACTTTAGCATGCTTGAGAGTGGTCTATAGCTCCAGTGCACTGGGGTGAGATGGTAGGATCTCTATGGATCAACGGTTTAAGAGTGTCATCACCTAATTATCCTGTTGGTCGGCTTCAACGATGGAACTTTCTAACATATAGGAAGTCCACGTTTGGCTATGTATTTACCATTGTGGAATCAAGCATAAGTTGGAGTTGTATAAAGTAACACTTCACAACATTGTCCTCAAGTTAAATACATAGGAGTGTACCATGCAACTAAAAAGTTCATTTGGGTAGCTTGAATTTGACTGAATCCAATATAAAAGTGGGTAGTATGATCTTGTTTAATGATAATCAGTGACATCTTTTCCTTGATAAAAATGTTGGATTTCATAAAAAAGCAAACATACAGGTTATGAAATCCAACATATAGGAATACAATATCACTTTGTTAGGGATTCAGTGCAAGAAGAAGAACTTATATCGAAATATTGTTGCATTGATATCATGTTGGCTGACCAAATGACCAAGGGAGATTGTGAAGTTAGAGAGAAGGTTTGTAAATGACCCAATGGCCCACTTCATAGTCTTGTGAAAGGTTAGTTAAGGATGACATAGGTGGTAGTTTAATAGACTCTTGGCCAAGTGACCCAAACGTGGGTCAAACATGCATGTTTGCTGGGTATAGATTGAAAATGTTCCAAACTTGTGGTTACGAGAATGGGTCTCATAACATGGATACTCGAAATCTGCAATTTCTAATAACCATTCAACATCGATATCCATAGGATATGAAAAAATGACACTACTCGACTAATATCCTTTGCGAAACTCGGCCCATACCCCCAACACCTAGTTTCTACAAGTTAATTCTTGCCCAAAATGGGTAACTGGAAATTTTCATTTTCTATGTTAGCAATATCCATAATCATCAATTATAAATCCAAAATTTTCATGTGTTGACCTAGCGAGTATCACAAAAACTTAATACCCACCAACACGCTTTCTTGATGTGTAAATTTTTATGAATATATGATGGTGGATGGACACAAATATACTATGTTTTTGGATAACCATTTCTTGTTTCTGTTTGATTTGTGGTTATGACTAGTATAGCTATTCTTCTACTTAATGCCTAGGATGTTGAATAGCTCATACACTTGACATTGATGAGTTCACTTGTCAATTTTACAAACCAAGACAAGACACAAAATGAGGTTAAATTTAATTTAAGAATCATGATAAAGTGCTTAACTATTGATAAACATTATAAAGGGAAACATAATTAGCTGGAATTATACCTTTGTAATGCATGGACATTGGCTTGTGCATCTAGGTTGAGTGTGAACATGTCTTGCACTTAATCCCTTGCGGCATTGAAGATTTGAGTGTAGTATTAGGAAAAGTTGAGATTCATTGGAGATGAAACATGCAAATTTATTGGAAACCCGGCAGTAATTTGTGTTTTTCAAAGATCCTTGAAGTTGAGATTTTTGAAACAATGTTAAACATAAGTATTCTTATTGGGATCTCTACTTACAAGAACGATGAAATTTATAACGCACTCATAACACGAAGTCGTTGTAGTATAGTGGTGAGTATTTCCGCCTGTCACGCGGATGACCCGGGTTCGATCCCCGGCAACGGCGATCGCTCCATTAAATTGTGAGCTTCTTTTATTGGGCGTCTGCAATCTCTCTCTCTCTCTCTCTCTCTCGGCCTGTGTCCAATTTCAAGATGCTGCGACGACGATAAATCTAAGGCTTTTCTAACTCATATTCAATTCATTTTATTCCTGTGTTTTCATGGATTTTGAAGCGGGATTCGCAATATCATGATGCTGCATTGCGTTTTATCCCCTTGCATTCAAAGCCACATACAAAAGCAACAGCAGCTGCAGCTGCTGGGCTGCTACTGGGTAGACAGATATGAGAAGCAGAAAGCACATAGCTTCCTCTTTGAAAGATGACAATGCTAGTTACTTATTTCTTGCTAAAGCAATTTAATGTTTTTCAGGATCGTATCTTGTGTATGAGCACTGACTGTTAGTTGCAAGCGGAAATTATGCTGTGCTAACAATTCTTCCGGTTTGAGGCGTGAGTGCTAATGCGATGGATCAGTTGCTCAAATAAGATTTGCAAGAATACAAAAGATATGTAAGTTACAAGAAGCTCTTATTCAAGGAGGCTAAATTATACAAAATATGACCACCGAAAGAAAAAGGTCGAAAGTGCAAGAAGCATTCAGAGGTATAAACAAGAAACCCAAATAGCTGAGAGTGACATATTTAGCACACTAAGAGACAAGACACTCCAATCTTCGACACAGCATTGTTGAGATAAATAGAAAGAGATCATGAAAATTGCATCATGCTGATTAGTATAAGGGAGATTCAAGTTTGATAGGAGGCTAATTTATGAAAAGCTTCTCCATCAAGTCAATTATATCATACAAGGACAAAGGAGAGGACGAGAGAGAGAGAGAGAGAGAGAGAGAGAGAGAGAGAGAGAGAGAGAGAGAGAGAGAGAGACGGTTTTGTTTTGTTTTGTTTTGTTTTTTTTTTTTGGGGGGGGGGAATGGGTCATTTATCTATATTCTTTGCATCATAAATTAAACCTCCTCAACCCTCTTGCAAGTGATTTCATTATTTCATTATGTAGCAAAGTGAAGAAAATAGTAAAACAACTAACTTGGAGAAAAAGAGATGTCCACCCATATTGAAACTCAAAGATCTTTCACTTTGTCAAGTGAAAAAATTGCTAACGTATAAATTTAGTTGCTAGTTCTTTTCTCAAGTAGTCAGCTTAGGCCACTAGAAAGCACAATCTCAAATACTTTGTGATTGTCCAACTAAATTAATTAGAATCAAATTTGAGTGAAACACTGCAAGTGTGAGACCTTTGTGAGTTTCAAGTCAATCAAATCTATTTCTTGTTTGTAGAAGTCACTAGTAAGATGAGATCTGCTGGAGCATACCTTCTAGAAGCTATTGAGAGATTGCATTATACAAATTATGCTATTTGGAAGGTTAGGATGGAGTCACTCTTGGTGCTCCAAGACCTTTATGAGTTCTTGATTGAGGATGAAGATGAAGCTCTAGGTGCACAAGACTTAGCTAGATACAAGAAGAGATCTAGGCTTGCACTTCATTGTGTGAAGATGAATGTGAGCAATGATTTGTTGAGAGAGGTATCAGCATGTACTAGTGCTAAAGAGGCTTGGGAGTCTTTAAAATCATTCTATGAATCTAGTAATACTTCAAGAGTACTCATGCTTAGAAATCACATTTTGCAAAGCACGAGGAGAAGTGAGGAGAGTGCACAGGATTATGTGTGAAAAATTGTCAACTAGTAGTATTTTCCTAACTTGAGATTTTGTAGGCCTATGGCCAAATAAAAGTTAGAGATAGGTTCATACATGTATGTAGAGGCCCAAAGTATGTGTACACTACTTTTGAGGTCACATTAATTAGAGGAGGTCGAGTGTGGAGCTCTTCTATTGGCTCATAATTTGGTGCATTCCTATTTGACCAAATTTCTAGGTATATGGGTGAATCCTATTGGACCCCAATTTTAGCCTATCATAAGACAAGTGGCCAAGAGGCACTATGGCTGCTATAAATAGCCATCTCCACGAGTATGTACACATCTCATTTTCATTCTATTGAATGAATGTTATGCTCTTTGAAGGTCCATCTTCTTCTCTCTCACTTTTTTGTTCATATCTTGCATTCTAGCCACTAGAATTGTGATTTCTTTGTTGCTATGGCTTCACACGTGTGAAATGCAGGTTGTAGGCTCTGAAGTACGGACAGGGACAGCAAGTTTCTGTTTGTGGAAGCTTATGATCAGATTTTGATGTTTAGTTGATGTTTAGTATGCTTAACATCACAATTTCTATCATTTTTTCAATCTAGATGTGCATAACTTCCATGGCCAAGATCTTTATGAAACTTTAGCATCTTTTGGATCTGAGTTTTTCACATGGTATCAGAGCATTAGGCGGCCAAATGTGCAGGTTTTGCCAGATTTAGAAGAGATTTGTGGGCGAGTTTGCTTTTGTAGCATTCCAATCAAGTTTCTAGCTAAAAATCTTGTTGATTTATGTGTAGAAATTGGATCTTTGTGATCAAAACATCATTTGTATGCATTTCAATTGAAGTAGGGCGAATTCCCTCTGTACTTATCAGAATAAGGAGACAAAAATTGTTTTGGAAAGAGGGAGATGCAAGATCCAACAAGATCCTATTAGTTTTCCATTCTAGCATATAGTTTTTTGATTCAATTTCTTGCTTCTTCATGTCAAAAACTTCAAAATTGATGTAACCCTCTGATTTTCAGTTTGCTGAATGATTCAAGAGTGTATTTCAATCTTAGGAGTGAGGGAAAAGCAAGTATATTGAGGTTTGGTCTTGGTTTGATCAAGAAATCATAAAACTAGTGGCTAAAATTGAGGAAAAAGTGAGGAAAAGAGAGAAAAAGTAAGGTTTTAGGTTCCAAATCTTTGTGATTTCTTCTTGTGTTTCATTTGTTGATTCAAGAGAGTGCTTAGTGCATTGGAACAGGTCAAAGATCAGAGATCAATCATTGCAACATGGCTACAAATGGAGGCTACATGTTGGAAAGCAATGATAGGCTTACCTCCCTCAACTATTCTACTTGGAAAGTAAGGATGGAGTCTTTGCTTGAGATGAATGAGTTGATGGATATTGTTGTAGGTGTGGAGGAGAGACCTTTGGCACCTCAAGAACAATTGAGGTATGACAAGAGGGCAAAGAAAGCCCTTCACATGATCAAGATGAATGTGACAAATGAGCTTATCAAAGAGGTTGGTAAGTGCACATCATCTAGTGAAGCTTGGGAAGCCTTGAAGAAGGTTTATGAATCCAAGTCTACTTCTAGAGTGTTGACTTTAAGAAGGCAAATCTTTTCTTGTATGCAAAAGAAGAGTGAGAATGGACATGCTTTTGTTTTGAGAGTTAAAGCATTGAATGATGAGTTAGCATGCATTAATGATGGCATAAATAATGAGGAGCTTGTTCAAGTGATTCTCAATGGCTTGTTGGATGATCATGCTAATCTTGTTCAAAGTTATGCTATCCAAAAATGTTTACCAAGTGTTGGAGACTTGCAAGAGGTCTTGTTGGCTGAAGAATTCAGGTTGCAAGCAAGAGTGGGAGCATCTTCTACATCTCAAGGAGGAGAAGAGGAGGCAATGTTCTCTAAAGGCAAGTTCAAGGGCAAAGGTAAAAGCAATTGGTCTAAAGGGCAAGACCAAGGTGAGCACTCTACTTTTGGCAAAAAGAAGGATAGATCTAAGCTAAAATGTTTCTATTGTGGAGTCAAAGGGCATTTTGCTAGTGATTGTTTTAAGAAAAAGAGGGATCAAGGGGAAAAGCAAACCAATCTAACTATTGATGAGGGTGGGGATGAGCTTCTTTCAAATGATGCTTTTGTTATGTCATCTTGCTTGTTGGCTAATCATGGAGACATTGATCCTTGGTGGATTGATAGTGGAGCCACTTCTCATATGACATATCATAAAGAGTATTTTTCATCTTTAATGGCATTTGATGGTGATAGGAAGGTAATCTATACCGCAAATGATGGTGAGTGTGCAATCAAGGGGATTGGCACAATTCCTATTTCACTTTCTACAAATAGGAATATAGAATTGAAAGATGTTTTGCTCATTCCATCCATTACCAAGAACTTACTTAGTGTAAGCCAAATGCTTGACAAAGGATTCAAAGTTGAGTTTGATGGTGATGCTTGCTTGATCAAAAAGGGGTGTAGTATCATTGCAAAAGGGAAAAGGCAAGGGAAATTGTTCAAGCTTGATGCATGTGTTGTTGCTAACCAAGTTGGATGCATGGCAAATGAACAAATGTCAATTCAAGAGGTATGGCATAAAAGGATGGGACATCTCAACTACAAGGCCTTGGAGGTAATAGCCAAAAAGGAGGTAGTAAGGGGACTTCCCAAGTCTCTTACTTGCTTGAATCATGTTTGTGAAGAATGTGCTTTGTCTAAATCACATAGATTGCCATATACTAGATCTATATCTAGATCTAAGATGCCTTTTTCTCTCTTGCATTCGGATATTCATGGTGTTACTACAATTAGCAATGGAGGTGCTAAGATGTATGTAACTTTCATTGATGATTTTAGTAGATTTTGTTGGGTTTATCTACTAAAGAGCAAGGATGAGGTGTTTGATGTGTTTGTCAAGTTCAAAGTTGCTATTGAGACTCAATTTACAACCAAAATCAAATGCTTGAGGAGCGACAATGGTGGTGAATACATTTCTAACAAATTCAAAGCCTTTTGCGATGAGCATGGGATCAAGAGGGAGTACACATGTCCAAGAACACCACAACAAAATGGAGTGGCCGAGAGGAAGAATAGAACCTTGTGTGAGAGTGCAAAGGCAATGAGATTGAATGCTAATCTTCCTAAACCTTTTTGGAGTGATGCTTTGTTGTGTGCAAATTTCCTATGCAATAGATGGCCAAGTGTTGTATTGGAAGGAAAAACCCCTTTTGAAGCTTTGTTTGGTACGAAGCCTAATGTCAAGTTTCTAAGAACTTTTGGATGCATTTGCTACTTCAACATTACTCTTGATGATAGAACTAAGGAGGATCCATCTTCAAGAAAGGGCATTTTTGTTGGTTATAGTGAAGTAAGCAAAGCATATAGGATTTATGTTCCTTCAATCAAGAAAGTGTTCACAAGTAGGGATGTCATTTTTTATGAAGGTAACATTCCAAAAGTTGTTTCAAGTGATGATGGTGTTGTTGCAACTAATGTGCTTGATGACAATGGAGTTGATGACACATTGGATGTGGATGTTGAAGAAGCCTCTTCAAGTCAAATTCCAAGGAGAACTCCAAGGCATAAAGTGAAACCCTCAAGGCTCACTTATGATGGCAAAGGTAAGCAAGTGGTGGATGGATCCAACTATGCTTTCCTAACTTCTTTTGATGTACCTTCATGTGTAGATGAAGCAAGGCAAGAAGAGGAATGGATCCAAGCAATGGATCTTGAGTTTGAAGCACTTATGAAGAACAACACATGGAGATTGGTGGAGCTTCCAAAGGGCAAAAGTGCAATTGGATGCAAATGGATCTTCAAGGTAAAGACAAATCAAGATGGATCTATCAACAAGTTGAAGGCAAGGTTGGTGGCTAAAGGTTATGCTCAAGAGCATGGCATTGACTATGAGGAAACCTTTGCACCCGTGGCAAAGATGGTGAGCATAAGAGTAATCATTTCCCTTGCAACTCTTTATGGATGGGATCTTTGGCAATTAGACATTTCTAATGCTTTCTTGAATGGTGATCTTGAAGAGGAAGTCTACATGGAGCAACCCGAGAGCTATGTTTCTCATAGCAAGCCTAATCATGTGTGTTTTCTACAAAAAAGTTTGTATGGTCTTAAGCAAGCACCAAGGAGTTGGTATGCTAGGCTTAACTCTTTTCTACTTTCTCAAAACTTCACTATGAGTGAGTATGATCATTCACTTTACTTTAGAATTAGTGCTAATGATGTTACAATCCTTCTAATTTATGTGGATGACATTATTTTAAGTGGAGGGAACAAGGAAGATATAGAAGATATCAAGAAAGCACTAAAAAAGGAATTTGAAGTGCATGATCTTGGTCTTTTGAGCTATATCTTAGGAATAGAAGTAATTAGAACTTCTCAAATCACTTTTATTTCACAAGAGAAGTATGCTATTTCTATTCTCAATAGATTTCATATGGTAGATGCAAATCCTATTGATACACCTATGGAATCACATGTAAAGCTAACTATAAGAGGTAATGAAAGATCCTTCGAGGACATTACTCTCTATAGGAAGCTAATAGGTTCTCTTATATATCTAACCATCACAAGACCTGATTTATCTTATTGTGTTGGTAGATTAAGCCAATTCATGCAAGATCCTAGCATAGAACATTGGAAACTAGGAAAGAGGATCTTGAGATACATCTCGGGAACAAAAGATTTTGGCATTGTTTATAGAGGCTCATCACCTAACTTATTTGGTTTTTCAGATTCAGATTTTGCAGGAGACCTTATGGATAGAAAATCCATAAATGCACATGCTATTTTCATAGGTGATGGAGCTATCTCATGGATGTCGAAGAAACAAGCAACTATATCACTTTCTTCTAGTGAGGCCGAGTACAAAGCTTTGACATCATGCACAAAGGAGATGGTGTGGATCAAGAGGATGATTATGGAGCTTCATTTGCTGGATTTTTCAGAGAGTCCAATCATCTTTTGTGACAACCTTTCAGCCCAAAGTCTAGCAAGCAATCCGGTTTTCCATGCAAGGAGCAAACATATCGAGGTGGCTTACCATTTTGTGAGAGAACAAGTGTTGGCAAAAGAGATCAAGCTTGAACATGTCCCATCAAAGGAATGTGTGGCTGATATCTTTACCAAAGCATTGGGAAAGGACTTATTTTTCAAGCATAGAACAAGTCTTGGTGTACTTTCTAAATCTATGCTAAAACTAGTTGAAGAGGGAGTGTGAAAAATTGTCAACTAGTAGTATTTTCCTAACTTGAGATTTTGTAGGCCTATGGCCAAATAAAAGTTAGAGATAGGTTCATACATGTATGTAGAGGCCCAAAGTATGTGTACACTACTTTTGAGGTCACATTAATTAGAGGAGGTCGAGTGTGGAGCTCTTCTATTGGCTCATAATTTGGTGCATTCCTATTTGACCAAATTTCTAGGTATATGGGTGAATCCTATTGGACCCCAATTTTAGCCTATCATAAGACAAGTGGCCAAGAGGCACTATGGCTGCTATAAATAGCCATCTCCACGAGTATGTACACATCTCATTTTCATTCTATTGAATGAATGTTATGCTCTTTGAAGGTCCATCTTCTTCTCTCTCACTTTTTTGTTCATATCTTGCATTCTAGCCACTAGAATTGTGATTTCTTTGTTGCTATGGCTTCACACGTGTGAAATGCAGGTTGTAGGCTCTGAAGTACGGACAGGGACAGCAAGTTTCTGTTTGTGGAAGCTTATGATCAGATTTTGATGTTTAGTTGATGTTTAGTATGCTTAACATCACAATTTCTATCATTTTTTCAATCTAGATGTGCATAACTTCCATGGCCAAGATCTTTATGAAACTTTAGCATCTTTTGGATCTGAGTTTTTCACATTATGTATTTAGAATCAAGTCTCTAAATAGGGAGTTGGCTTTCATTGGAGAGAAGATTCATGATGGAGAGCTTGTACAAATTGTTCTTAATGGCCTAGGAGATGACTTTGCAAATTTGGTCCAAAGTTTTGCCATCCAAGACACTTTGCCAACTATAGAAAAACTTCACTATGTGTTAGTGGCTGAAGAGTGTAGGATGCTCCATGCAAAATCTAGGATAAGTTGGAAGCTAGAATTGCTTTTGAAAGAATGAGCTTGGCAAAGGAGGAGATCTTGGAAAAGTGTGATCTTGCTTGCATTGAGGAGGAGCATCAAAAGGAGGAAGATCTTGAGGATCAGCCTCAAAGCATGAGATTTCCAAGGGAGTCCTCAATGACAATGGCCGAGTCATCAAATTGCATGCAAATTGTCCATTTAAGTGTGCATCTTGCAAGGTTGGTGAGCATTAGAAAGTCTACTATCTTTGAATACTTTTTGGAAAGCATTAGTAGACATGAGGTGACTTGTTTCTTACCTTTAAGATTCATGGTGTTTATTACTTTGTATGACAAGACAATGAAATGGGATGCTTTGAAATCTACATTTGTTGTTGATAAAGCAATTTCATTGGATAACTATTTTTGTAATAGTTTGAATAGAGTCATAAAAGATGAAACCTCTTCTGTGGAAATCTTTGGGTCCATATGCGTTGAGCATGATCATTTCAATGTAAGGACCAAAGATTATCCTATTTCAATGATAGGAACAATGGTAGTGTTTTGCTCTTCAAGTAGAGATTGTAGAATCAACTTGTTTTCCACCAAAGAATTTGTCAATGGTGGAAATGTGATCTTTCAAGAGTTGGAAATTTGTAAACCTGAAGAAGCACCTTTGAATCAACACCTTATTCAATTCATTGATTTTTTGGAGTCAAGTCAAGTGGAGGATCAAGCTCTAGACCCGAGGACTCCAAGAAGAACCTTGAGTATCAAGATGGAGCCATCTAGGCTCAATCATATGGATCAAGCAAGGCAAGTTGTCTTTGGAAACATTATGTATGCACTTAATAGTTTAATTGATGTATCTTCAAGTGCACAAAATGCCTTGGAATCCATGGCTTGGCATGATGTATAGTTTTTGAAGTGTGCTACATGTATATAGACACATTTGTGGAACATCTTGTAAGGGATCCTTTAAGAGGTGGTGAAAGATACTTCATGGACATCATTCTCTATTGGAGTCTCAAAAGTTCCTTGTTTGTAGCTGGATTTTTTAGACACTTCTAAAGCATTCACTCATCTAGCAAGAGAGTTGTAAATAGATCAAGCTAAATCTGAGGAGGAGTGTGAAGAATTGCCAAAAATTGGCAAATCTAGCTTGATAAAAAACCATGAAGAATAGTGTAAATTTTGTACATAATTGGGTTCCACACATGTATGGCCAAAATGCCACGTGTCAACCCACTCCTAATGTAGGTTAGGTCAAGTCAAGAGAGTTGGTCATGTCTATTTGGTGGTCATCCCTACTTTATAAGACCTACACCTAAGTTTAAGGCGAAAATTTGACCAACTAGCTACCTACCAAGCATAACTCTAGGATCTAGGCTAGGGTTTCATTTTAGGGCAAGAAGAGTGAGTTAACTTCCTTATTACATGCTGGAAATCCACCTAACTTCAAGAAGGAAGTCAAATTTGCTATGTATTCCAAGCTCCCATAGTGAGAAGATAGAATATTTTTGGAGCTCATTGGCAATCTCAAGCTAGTTCACTATGTACATTGAGTTTTTGTGATCCAAATGCAACCAAATCAGTTTCTACTTGTTTCTCAGGTTGAAGGCTGTACTACAGCCTGTAGTACACATGTGTGGGCTCGGATTTCAATGTTGATTAATGCTTTTGATTTTTGATGCTTGCTGTTTGTCAAATTGCCAATCTAGATCAACTTTTTTGTGTCTAGTTTTTTGATAGATTGTTAAGCAAGCATCCAATCACTCTTGTGGATCTTTTGTAGATCCATTTATGGTCCTAAAGTACAGTACTCTCACAGCGATTTCGTGTCTTGATATGATATGACCCAATATCATGCCATGTGTCACCCAAAATTAACATTTTTCTAGGTTCAAGGATATCTGGTATTCGTGGCATTGCTTCAGCACTTTCTCCAAGTTGAATAGGTGTTCTGAGTTTGGCCCATGCATGCACAAATCATCCAAGAAAATCTCCATAAATTTTTGTAGGTACTCTTTGAATGTCGATTGCATAACTCGCTGAAAAGTGCTTGGGGCATTGCAAAATCTAAATGGCATCTCCTTATAATCATAGGTTTCTCATTCAGTGGAGAACATTGTCTTGTGCTGATCTTCCAGTGAAAGGTAAGGAAAAAAGATCTTCCTTGGCACTTAACGCCTTCAAATTTACACAAATTTACATTTTATCGTTCTTCTTGGATACTATGACTATAGGTGATACCCATTTTGTGTGCTCGATTTCATAAATGATATCAGCGTCAAGCAGTTTTTGCAACTCATGTTTGATTAGTTTCATATAATTAGGATTGTAGCGATAATAATGGCTCACCTTGGGGACTGCTCCTTCCACCAAGGTTATGGTATGTTGGACTATTGTTTTTTGGTGGTAAACCCTTCAGACCTTTGTAGGTCCATGCAAAACAATCTTTGTATTCCACCAACAGAGTGCATAATTGTGTGAACTGAGTGGGTATCAACTATTCTCCCACATAGACAATCTTTTCTTCTTCAGCTTGCTCAGCAAGATTCATGGGTTGTGTCCACGTAGGTCCTTCAAAGACTTGCTCAGCTAGTTTTTGACTTTGATCAGGTTCTCTTTATGCTTGAGGCATCATGATTAATACGTCATATAAGGTGTAATTCTTGAAGGTTTCTAGCATCTCATGAGCTGGCATTCGTCAAAATTCCTCCTTCAACATGTTGATCTTAGTCCCGACTCGTAATCTTTGGGTTTTCAGTCATCTGAGAGGATGATGACGCTACGTCTGGTTCCGGTCGGATAGATTTCAAAGAGTTCAATACCTTCATTTTTTTTTATCAACATAGTTGTACACCTCCTTGTTATCCTTCTTCGAAACTGGTCGAATATTCTCTTCATGATTACAAATATCAATATCCACCATAACTATAGCTAGATCACTCCATTGGATCGCTTGACTGTAGCATTGTTTCAACTGATGTTTCTTATTAATGAGTGCCTTGGGTGGTTCCACCTTGAGTTGATATTTTTTCGATGAGGATCCATGTTCTGCAGGACCTGTTCATCTGTCAGCTCAACTTCTTCATCATATAAAAAGGCATGTTGCCAAGACACCAAGTCATCTTCAACTTAGCTCTGCTACTAACCATGCCACGTTGATCATGTTCACGCTGGGGTGTGCTTCTTTTTGCACAATAGATTAGCTTGTGGTCCTTTTGAAGGGTTAGGATTTTAATTCTACCTTCTTGCAAGTAGCCAATAGGAAGCAAGGGGCAAGGGCCACCCCGAAGATTAAAAAGCAACTATTGTACAACATTTGACATGGTAATAGATAAGAGAAAATACTACCAAATTGGAGAGCCAAGCATCCTCATGCGCTAATCACTCCGACTATTGGTCTTGTTGTATTTGCGTATTGTTTTCATTTCTATTGTTTTTGTTTTGATAGTTATGACTTTTCTTTTAGCATGTATATTGAACACATGAGCTAACCTCCATCTCACATCTCTCTCTCTCTCTCTCTCTCTCTCTCTCTCTCTCTCTCTCTCTCTCTCTCTCTCTCTCTCTCTCTCTCTCTCTCTCTCTCTCTCTCTCTCTCTCTCTCTCTCTCTCTCTCTCTCTCTCTCTCTCTCTCTCTCTCTCTCTCTCTCTCTCTCTCTCTCGCATCTATCATTTTGATGTGTGCTTGTGATTAGTGTTAGTGAAAGTAGGATTAAAGTGGGGTGTTTGTGTAGAGTTAGAAAAGCATCTAAACTAGAAACTAAGCATAGTTAGGTTTCTAATTAAGTGTTCTAACCCTTTTGACAAGCGGAGGGCTGCTCACCATTGAACTTACTACACCGTACAGTGTGTGGTGTGGTTGCTGAGAATAGGCCATCTCTATTGAACCCTTTTCGTGCCTCCCTAATCGGTCGGATCTAGAGGGTAAAGAAGGGGTTATGTCGTGTAGTATCGGGCGTTGATAGAGGGCTAAGCGATGAAATAGGAGTGGGGATCTAGGCTTGCTAAGGTTGTCAATCTTATATTTGGATCGGATTGTGGAATAGCCTACATTGGTGCAGCGTTCATCTCGGATGCTATCTCTCTATTTGGTCTTTTCTCGGTTTTGTTTATTTGTGCTTATCTAGGCGTCCTGGGCTCTAGATCTTTTCCTCAAGAAGGGAGATGAACTGTGAAAGAAACCCTACCTATGTATCTTAATGATCGCTCCATGATTTTCTTAGAGAGAGAGAGAGAGAAACTGACAGAGTTTTATTAGGAAGAGTAGAAGGAGATGAAATACAAAGAAAATGGCTCTCTCTTATAGATTTGATAGGTGAGTCCCCTTCACTCTGATTGGCTATTGAAGTTCCATCAGGATCACTATCTTGACTATCAAGGTCACTTTGTGTTTCTTGAGGTTAAGTTGTGTTTCCTAACTTAGGAACTTTAAAAAAGCTAAGTTTAAAATCCTTTATTGAATAATTGTGCTCCATGGCACTTATTAGCCTAAAGGCCCCATGTTGGACTAACACATGCAGAATGCCAACTGGTCGTCAGAATTGGACAACATGCTCCTGCTGCCAAACGAGTGCCAGTCCCTTGGCATACGGAACAGATGAGAATGTGTCAAAATACAAGGCAAGACTGGTGGCAAAGGGTTTCTCTTAGAGATACGGTATTGACTGTTCTGAAATCTTCTCTCCTGTCGTCAAACATTGCTACGTCTGCTATTTGCATATGCAGCAGCTTATGACCTCAGGATCTACATTGTGGATGAGAAGATGACCTTCTTACATGGCAAATTAGACGAAGAGGTCTACATGGATCAACCCCTAGGATTCATCTTGAATTCACTTCCTGACTATGTATGTAGAATGCATAGAAGCATCTACGGTCTGAAGCAGTCAGCCTGACAATGGTACAAGAAGAAAGATCAAGTCCTGAAATCATTAGGATTCAAGCCTCTATTGGCTGACTCCAATGTGTATGTCAGAATTACAGATGGGCAGATTATCATAGTGGCTGTATATGCACTCTAATACTTTGCAAGAGTGAGCAGCTAATTGCTGAGGTGAAGACAGACATCTCAAAATATTTTGAGATAGTGGATTTGGGAGAAGCCAGGTGTTACCTAGGCTTACAAATTAAAAGGGACTATGAGGGAGGTAAGTTATACCTTCACCAGTCCAGATACACCCAGAAGATCCTAGAGGCCTTTGGGATGCTGAACTGCAAAGGAGCGAACACTCCGATGATCATAGGGATGGTGCTAACGAATGATGACTGTCTAAGGACTGAGATAGAGAGAGAGAGAACAAATGCAGCTCACACCTTAGAGGAAGTTGATAGAATCACTGATGTACCTTGCAGACAACACACGTCCTGATATTGCTTATGCAGTGTTCATGATGAGCCAATTCTGTATGAATTTAGGCTCGACACATTGGAAGATTGCAAAATGAATTTTTGCAATATCTTCAATTAACGAGGGATTATGGCTTGTGTTATTGTCATAGTACAGGTCTCAGGATACTTTCCTACAGCGATGCTAGTTGGGCATCGCTCAAGGACCATTGTAAAGGCGTCTCAGGAGGATGCACAATCGCATCAGGAGCAGTAGTTCTCTAGGTCAGCAAAAAGCAGACTGTTGTAGTCCAATCATCCGGTGAAGCAAAGTACGTAGCAGCAGCGAAGATGGCCAACGAAATAATTTGGCTAAGGCAGTTCTTGGACAAATTGAGCGAAACAAGGAACGAGTCTCTAGTCTGGCAGATGGACAACACCTCTGCAATACACCTGACGAAAGATCTCGTGTTCCATTCCAGAGAAGAAAAGGTGATTGACTAATGAGAAATTCGTCGGATTCGCAAAACTTTCATGAAGGTGAATCAATCACGACTCTCTTCAGCTCGGATGGAGTTCAGATGCGACCGCTGGACACTGCCAACTGAATCGCTCCTACAATCCTCCAGAGTGTAGTAGGTCACTGCTGATCTACGCTCATAAATTTAATGCAGCATTCGACCTAGTTTCAACCAAATTGCGGAATTTAAAATGAACAAGAAAACTCAGACATAAAAAATATCAGCATAAGCATTCAACATTCAAGATCTAACACAACAAGAAAATAATGTATATTAATTTTCTCTGAATTTCTTCAAGCACTGCATGCGAATCCACGCAGTGCATTGGCGTGAAAGAAACACGGTTCTCTCACGAGTAGTAGTCTCGCTTCACTGATACCATGATAAATTTTACAGTTTTTAGGACAATAAGGATTGTACTTTACAATCATAGAGAATTATTGGTTGCTTAACCAATGAATCTATCAAGTTCTACACATTAGAACTTGATCTAGATTCACTACACTTGGATTTAAGCAAGAGCAATGGATCAACACATCATTTTTTAGTGAGAGCGGCTTCACACGTGTGGAGTACTGTCCACTGTACAGCCTGCACCTGAAACAACAAGTACAATGATACTAGATAGCAATCATGCATAAAAATCACAAGACAAATGACTAGAAATCTCACAAAAGTGTAGAGTGCAAAAGTCTCTTCAATCTTCTTAGCAAAATGATGATCCTTTTATGGATCAAGTACATCCATGAGTCTGGTACAGTCCAGCAGGCCTTCACACGTGTGAAGAGTGCCACATCACTCAGATCTATCCATTTTATCCATCCTTGATCCTTATCCAATAGTTGACCTTCTAAAATATGACTAAAATCCAAAAAGCATTGTAGCTTGGTGAGGTCTATTCGCAATTATGTGTTACTCGTCGCCAGGTGTAGTACCCTGCTTTCCAGAATGGCTTTGGCCGCTACCGCATCCAGGATGTATTTTCCCAGAGTTTGGTACGCCATCATTAGATCTATGGGAGCAGCCGGTACACTAGCACTGGCAGGGGCTTTTGTTGGATCGGCCCCGACGACTTGTGGAGTGCTGTCGTCATTGTCTTCTATCAGGTTCTCATTGGACCTGATGCCATCTGAGGTGGTAGGATCAGCCCGATCTGGTGATGGTGCAAATATTGTTTGGACAAATGCGTCATCAGGCAATGGTTGGTTGCCCTCGGCAACCTTTGTTGGCGAAGCGAGTGGGGTTTGAGAAGCAACTGTGGAAACAGGGGTGAGGATGGTTTGTCCGAACGAGGGGATGGGAGCAACAGAAGGAAACTGGAGGGTGGTGTTGAGGATGGAAGAAGGTGAGGATGGAGCAGAAAGCGTTTGGTGTGGGGGTGAAAAATTGATGACTTGCATCCACGCCAGAGTGCCGGGAGATAATTGAGAATCAGAGGGATTGAATGGAATGGAAGCAACGGTGGCGGTAGGAGTGATGGAAGATGCGATGGTGATGGATGGAGTAGTGGATACTGGAAGAGAAATAGGAGTGGTATCAATAGAAGAAACAGAGATGGAGACAGAAACAGATGTGGATGGAACAGGAAGAGAGGTAGCGACAACATAAATCAGAGTGGGGGGTTGCATGGAAGAAGAAGTGGCGGTTGTTGATGGGTGGTTAATGCGGTAGTGGAGGTGCGTCTTCGGGTAATAGGTGGAGATGTGGATGCAGAGGCAGTGCCACACATTCGTTTGTTGGTCGTTGTGTTGATAACTGTAGGTTGGGAGTCGGTGGATGCTTGAGATGGCAGATAAAGGTTAGTATGTGGCACGAGAGTAGACAAAAGGGATGAGCGTTGGAAACCGTGCACTTTTGTCTCAAGAAGCGTGCAGGCAAAGTTACACAATAGGGGGCCTACTATGATTTGCTCATGGTTGTTGGGTTTGATGGAGTTGGTTAGTTCTCAAATAAGGAAGCCATGCTAGTCGTATGGCACAACGGAGGACCAGGGAATTTCAGAAAGGATTTCACTATCTGACTTAGCAGCGTAGATTGGATTCTGTCCTTACAAAATGTTGAAATAACCAGAAAGTTATTCAATAGATGCGCAGCTGCTTGAATGACAGGTTCCATGATAGCTTCTATCAGGTAACCATTGTCAGTCTGGATGGGAATTTCTGGTGTGGTTTGGGTGAACGAATGGTTTGATCAAAGATTTGGCGTGGCAATGGGAGATGGGTTGACGATCACCAGACATAATGCCAACGGTGACCATCGAGTCTGCGTTAATCCTGACTTTGTACGTGGTACTTTGGTACAAGAAGTGAAAGCAAGTCTTTTCCTCGTCCCAGGTGGCATAAGCATGAAGGTCAAGGCCCATGTTAATCTAAGAATGAAAGAGCGCCGGGTAAAAGCTCATTGTCGCTAGAATTGGACCGACTGTCTATATCCATGGTTGGATCAGAATGTCAGAGGGTAGAGGCCAAATCTGTGTGGCCTCGGGGATGTCACGCTGGATCACCTGTTTGGCGCCAGAGTCTTCAGAGGATGAGGAGGCCATGTTAGCAGTGATAATTAGCGGTCGAAAAAGTAGAAAAAATGGTGGAGAATGGAAAAAGATGCGGAAATGGTAGAAAACTGAGAATAACGAGTGTTGGATGACAAGGAGTGTAGTTCAGAGCACAGATCGATGTTCAGTATGATTAGATGACAGCTGGTAGAAAGTTTGGTTGCAAACGGAGAACTTGGCAGAGTATATTTCGACAGAGCTTCGCTAGCAAATGTGACAAATGACTCGAGTTCAGCCCTTATATAGCGGAATTTAGAGTGCGTATTAGGTAAGATCCACTTTACCTTGTTTAGTTCCACCCAAATTCTGGCAGACACCTTCTTCACAAAATTCTAAGGCCTCAGGGAAGTTTGCGAGAGTTCAGAAGGTGATTTGACAGCTATGTGAAGGTTCTGCGAGGGTTCAGGCTGTTTGCGAGGTTCAACTCTCGCAAAAGGTGATCTCTCGCACAACTCGTTCATGTGATTGGATTTTCAAGATCAGACCATGTAGGTAGGCTAATTTCACTACTCTTATTCCATTTAGGCACCTTGCGAGGGTTGGTAAGTTGATCTTGATGCTCTGCGAGTCTTCTGAAAATTCAGCTTCTAGGAACCCTCGCACACACTAAAAAATGGTGATTTCTCCATCAGAAACTCTTTCATGGATGCATCTAGGTCAGATATGGTGATTGTTCAAGTTTCAAGTGCTACCTCCCAGGGGATCTTAAAAAATCAAGAAAAAAGTGCTCTTTTAGAGTGTTTTTTGATGAGATCTCAAGATTTTCTGATTTTTAACTTTTGTAAACTGGTAATCAGCTTCATACAAGCCTGATCTGATTGTAAGTTCTCTGAAAATTTTGATGGATACTTAGTGATAGATCCATCAGTCAATCTAATGATCTGCTTCCTTTTTTATCCTATCTAGATCTGGATCCTTCTTGGATTCTGATGGATTTTCCCGATCTTGCCAGATCTGGCTGAATCTTGATGGATCTAGCTTGATTTGGCTTGATCTTCTTAGATCTAGCGGTGATGGCTTAGCAGAATAGCTTTTTGTAACATGCCAACTCCAATCTAGATCTGCATGCCTTACTGTGGTGGCCAGTACTTGTGCAACCGTCTTTCATTGATGGGTGTATCGAATGGTGTCCCATCTATCTTTTCCAAATTCAAGGCTCCATGATTAAGAATTTCCTTGATCCTATAAGGGCCTTCGCCTGTGAATTTTGGCTTTCCCTTGATCGCCTTGGTTTTATACATCAGGACCAGATCTCCAGAGCGAAGATCTCTCTTTCATAAACTGCGATCATGCCATGCCTTGCGTCTTTCCTTCTCAGTTGCCAATGCGTGCATAACTAGTAAGCATGTTTCACAGAGTTTATGTAGAGCTTCATGACGTAGTTGTAGAGATTTGGACTCATTAAGACGTTGCATGGTGGAAATCCTTAATGAAGGAACTAAAAACTCTACTGGCATTACAGCATCCTGACCATATACCAATTGGAAGGGTATTTGATCAGTGCTTCCTTTCTATGCTGTCCTGAATGCTCACAGTGCAGCATGCAACTTATGTTCCCAATCTGATCTGCTAGCTTCAAATGTTTTCGTGAGCACGCTACACAGGATCTTATTGGATGATTCTGCTTGCCCATTACCACGAGGATAATAAGGCGTACGGGTTCTGTGGATCACAAAGAATTCCTCCAACAAGACCTTGATGGTCTCGTTGATGAAATGGCTTCCGTGATCGCTGACAAGCTCCACCGGTCATCCGAAGCGTATAATGATATTTTCATAAAGGAACTTGGCAGTAGTCCTAGCATCAGCTCTTGGCTTCAACCCATTTGGTGAGGTAGTCTGTGGCTACAATTATGTATCGAGCCTGGGAACTTCTTGCCGCAGGGTGAATTGGACCGATGTAATCCAATCTCTACTTTTTGAATGGTGCTTGGGCTAAGATTGGGTATAGTAAGTCATAATTTAATCTCGTTGGTCTCCTTGCCCTTTCGCACACATCACACTTTTTCAAGTATTCCTCTGTATCCTTATGAATCGTTGGCCACCAACATCCTGTTTGCAGGATCTTGCGAACTGTAATGTCAGATGCAAAATGACCTCCATCCATGCCTTCATGTGAAAGCAAAATGATCTGGGTGGCCTCGTGAGGAAGAATACACCGTCGAAGAATTCTATCTGGACCTCTTCGATACAGCTCGCCGGCAATCAACTGATAAGGTCTAGCCTTTAAGATCAATTTCTGCTATTCCACCTTTGGTAAAGATTTGTCTGGTTGGCCTCACATTAGATATTCAACAATGTCGGCCACCCATTTTGGCACTGTGTCCACGTAAAATAAGGCAGTATCAACCAGCTCATCATCGGATGGTTTGCAATCTCCTTCCTTTTGATTCGTGACATGTGATCTGCCATGTAATGTTGTTTTCTCTTGTGAACTACTATTCAAAAATCAAACTCCAACAATAGAAGTAACCATCTGGTGATTCTTCTGGTGTTGCAAGTTTTATTAATGAGATAGAGGAAGGGTTGATGGTCCGAATAAAAAGCAGTATGTGTGGCCATCAAGTAGTGTCAAAATTTCTTAACCACATAGATCATTGCCAGTGCTTCCCGCTTTGTGGTTGAATAGTTTATTTCGGTATCACTGAACTGTCGGCTTGCAAATCAGATTGGAAAGTCCTTTTTGTGTTTACCTGGCTGGGTTAAGACTGCTCCAACTGCATACTTCGATGCGTCCGTATGCACGTGGAACTCAATGGACCAATTGGGTGGGCGTAAGATTGGTGCTGAAACCAATGCATTCTTAAGCTTCTGAAAAGCCTTTAGGGCTTCCTCGTTCCAATGTGGATCCGTTGTGAGTTTGTAAATTGGTAAAGTGTGAGCCTTTCAGTGTGTGGTTCCTTAGGCTCCACCATGTGAAAAGGTGGTTCACGGAACATTATTTGCAAGAGTCCCAGTTACGCTTGTGCATGTGATGATTCGATAGTGTGCAACCGATCGTTCTGATTAGTGCATAGTGGTGAGCCCGTTTGCGGTTCCCATTCGTTGCCAATTGTAGGTTCTGCATGATTATCTCTTTCTTGCTCTTTTTCCTCTGCTTGTGCTTTCTGTACCCAGTGTCTTATTCTTTGGTACTGTCTTCTTTCTTCCCTCACATTCGGATATGGCGCTGAAGTTGAGGGTTGGTCGTCCGTGACCGATGGTGGTGGTGAGGGAGCCACTTCCTTCCTCTTCTGCGCTCGGGTAACAGCTAACACAGGAGTGTGGAAATGTCGTCCTTCCGATGGCATCCCTGTTGGAACTGCTGGTTATTGTATGGCAATGAAGTTCAGAGGTGCACTGGTTCCAAGTTTAAATGGACAATTCTTGTAACAGTGTCCATAACCGCATTCTTGACAGAAGGATGTATATTGTCCCTTGTAGGAACATTCTGCAATTCTGTGTTCTTCGCCGCATCCATAGCAACCATAATTTCTTTCACTTTGACGCTGAGTTTGAGCTGCATAGGCTGCAACATATTCATTTATGGCAGGATCCATAAATGGTTCATCGGGTCCGTACCACTGTTGCTGCTCAGGTTGAGGTGGCATTTGCATCTCTGGTTCTGCTGTTGTCAGGCTTACATGGGCTACTTGTTGATTGGCTGGCCCTGGTGGAGTAGGAAAAGCCATACGCTGTGGTTGATTTGGTGCATCGTACCTTGGTGCCATGCTGGGTTCCCCTTGATGGTAAGGATAGGAAGTCTGATAAGGACTTCTCTTTTGTTGAACAATGCGGGGGTTGAACAGGCAAAATGTCATATCGTGCGATGTTGCATTGCACAGATGGCAGAATCTATGTGTCAGTCTCAGATTTTGCTTTAGGACTGGAACTCATTTGTTGTATGGTTTTGCATGCACATTGAATACCATACATTTTCTCATCTTGGATACTGCAGCTGGATTGGTTCCAGTTGATGTGGCGTTACTGTTATAGCTCCCTGTAAGGCCTTCAGTTTCTGGTCAAACTGTGCCGTAAGTTGCTCCATCTACTGTTTGTGTAATTTTGTCATTTGCTCCAACAACAGTTCGGTGAATAGAACAGATGCGTTTGATGATGATGATGCGATCGAGGGAGTAGGAGTGTGGGTGGATGAATATTCATCGTCAAATCCCTCATCCTCTTGCCTGACGACATCTTCCATAGCTTCTTGCAGAGTAGTGTACTACTCCCGTCATTTCAGTTCTCTTCTAATACTTCGTGGTAGTTTGGCTAGGAACCACATGATCACCGCATGATCAGGAGTTAGGACTACACTACACTCAGATTGTAAGTGTTTGACCTGCTCAATATAGTCCCTGACCCTTTCTCGTTTTCCCATCTTGACTTTGCTCAGCAGGAGGAATGGGTCTTCTAGGAACTTTCTTGGTTTAAAGCGCGTAATGAGAGCCGCCTTAACCGCTTCCCAGGTGGATTTTTTTTCCTTTGATAGGTTGAAAAACCAATCCTGAGCCACTACCAATAAGACAATATATTATAGTACACCACAATAATCACACATTAACCACAATAATTACACGTTATAATAACTAAATTAAACATTTCTACATGGTTTTAGGCCAAATATATTTCAATTACATGACTATCCAAGGTTCAAGATTACATAAAAACTCATCGGATATCCGGACACCCGACATTTTTGGATGTTAACAGACGTCGGAATCTTATGTCCATTTACATGTCAGACGGACATCGGGAACACAATTTGTGAAAGCTTGGATATAAAAATGAGGGTTAATGATCAAATCTAGAAGACATTGATGTCTATTTTGATTTATTTTATTCTTTTATGTGTGTTTATATGTGTATGTAAAACACAAAATGGCATTAATAATGAGATTGCTCCATTTGTATTGAGTTACAATCATCGACAAAGTATTCCTCCTTAGTTGGCAGATGTCCATAGTCCGCCAACTATCCATGCATTCAATTTAAGTTGAAATTAATTTAGGGCTACATTGGAGCAACTAGTCATAATGCATATTAAAAAATAAAAGCATATGAAATCAAAGATAAACTATAAGAGTAGTGTAAGTTCACTTACCATGCTTGCTTGCAATCCCGTCTTTCCGCTCGAGCCCAACCTAGGATTGCCTATCCCATGCATCCTAGTGGCCGCAGCATCTTTCTAAATCTTGTATTTATCTGGAATGAAATAGACGAGGAAGAAGAAAATGAATTTCCAACATCCAAGTCGAGGGAAGTTCTAGGTGGAACCAGAGCGAGCCTTACTGAAGGAATGGTAGATAAGACTGATTATGTAGAAATAGAAACTAGTAAGGGTAAAGTTATGAATTTATATAAACACCAGTCAGGGAGAAGAGTACATACTACTTCTTCAAAAATATCAAAATGTATTTGCTTGGTCAATGGAAGATTTAACTGTTATACTAGTGAAATGGGGAGAGCATAGAATAGACTTGATAAAGGGAGGCGTACCGGTTAGGCAAAGACAATATAAGTTAAATCCAAAGATTCATTGTTAGTGAAGATGAATTAGATAAATGCATAGGAGCAGGTATCATATATCTTATTTTAAGTAGTGAATGGGTATCACCTATTGTGATGGCTCCCAAGAAGAAGACAAGTAAAATAAGGGTATGTCAAGATTTTAGAAAGTTAAATGCTGCCACATCAAAAGACTATCATCCATTACCATATACAGACATGATCCTAGACCAAGTAGCTGGACACAAAAGATATAGTTTTTTAGACGGTTTTTTGGGTTCCAATCAAGTCTTCATTAAGGAAGAAGATGGATCAAAAACGACATTCACCACTGATTGGGGGACGTAAGGTGATGTCAAGAGACATCTCTTAAATTGCATCCGTCCAAATGCTATTTTGGCATGAGGGAAACACAAATTTTCGAAAGATGAAATTCAAGCTGATATCGAAAAAGACAAAATGATTTTAGAATTGAATGAACCAAACAATTTACGCAAGCTTAGGGGGTTTTTAGGCCACGTAGGATACTGTCGTAGGATAATAAAAGAGTATGCTATAGTAGTAACTCCCTTAACATGTTTATTAAAGAAATCCGTTGAGTATCACTGGTCACAAGATCACCAAGATGCTTTCGAGAAGCAGTCCCTAACAGAAGCAACTGGAGTTACACCTCCAGATTGGACTAAGAAATTTCATGTATATGTAGACACTTCATCATTTTTAATAGCCAAAAGGACGATCAAAAGATTGATTATCCAATTTATTATGCTGGTAGACAACTAGCAGCATCCAAAAAAAATGATTATGCTACAGAGCAGAGGCAGTAGGCATGATCTACTCAGTAGATGGGTTCTATTATTATATGAGTTAAATTATTAAGTAGATCTAAGAAAGGGGAAGGACCACCAAAATGCTAACTACAATCTGAGCCAATATCAGATGAATTCCTAGATGAGCATGTAATGCGCATTCATGTGGAATCATTCATTTATGAAGATATCATTAATTTCTTATAGGATCAAATTTATCTTGAGCATTTCAATAAGCAGTTGTTAGCAACTATGCTAACACAGAGAAAATAAAAAATAATAATAATAAAACTTTGTGGCATGTGTTTTGTAAGACCACGTATGAGTATTTGTCAATAAACTTCAAGCCATGGCATGTGTTTTGTAAGTCCATGAGTAGAAGCTTAAATAATAATAAAATAGCTTAAACTTAGATTTAGAACTTAGACTTAGGAAACTTAAGATTAGAAATATTTTATCCTAAATTTTTCTAAGTTAAGAAATTTGAAGTTCTAAATTCTAAGAAGTTCTTAAAAGGCTAGAAACAGATTAGTGCCATAAGTTAGTAGACACTTATGGAAGACCCTCCTTGCCATGGTATTTGCATTGTAACCAACACTTTTGAGATTAAGCTATCTTGCTCTCTATTTTGGAGAATTATCATTCTATGTCATTTGTGTTCCCTTTGGAAAGGTGCATAGCTTGAGGGAAGGTGCTCGGGCCTCCTCTTGCCTCCTTTTCATTGGTTTATTGTGGCATGTTCTTTATTGCTTATTTGCTTAATATTAGCCGCAATATCATTTTATAATTCTTTGGGTGTTAAGTAGAATTTAGATTAATCACCTTGCTAGTTGGGTAAGCCTTAGCAATGGTTTGTATTTTGTCACCTTAGATAGTTTCATTTCCGTTTTGAGCACTAGTTGGGTAAGCCTTAGTACTTCCGTCATTACCTCTTATTTTCGCATTTCTGTTTGAAACTTGGTAGAAACTTAAAAAGTGGATGAATTTCTACATCCCTATACTACAGCCGTAAGTAGATCTAGCCACCACACACACTAGAAATACTTCCAACATTGGCGCCATTGCCGCTCTTTAAGTATTTTTTACCTAGCTTCTTCTCCTTTTTCTTTTGTTTTTTTTGCTTCCGTATTGTATGTTTGCTTGTGTGTTTGTCTCTATCTACCAACAAACAGCACGCATCGTCTCTCCAGGTCCTACACAAGCTGCGGAGCAATTTCTCAAATCGGGGGGAAGCAACAAAAGAGTCAACTTGGCAATTTGCCTACAGGGAATCGTACAACGCATTAGTTGACAAACTAAAGAGCAAGGGTCACCCTTCAAATGTAAGTACTAGTTTTTGTATTCATACTAATGTGGTTTGTATTCTGACATCAATTTTATATAATTTAATACGATCAAGCATTAAATATTAATGTAGTTTGTTTGCTAGTGTTCATGCAGACTAGATGTCACGACAACGATGAGTAGATTGGGTCTATAAATTTTAGTAGCATTCTATGTGTTGATTTGCTATAAGTGCTAGAAGAGAATTGAGAGGTTCCATATCTTTGTGATTTCTTCATGGAAACATTTGTTGTATTCCAAAAGAGTACTTTGTGCATTGGGACAGGTTGAAAGAGAAGGTTCAGGTCATTGCAACATGGCTACATCAAGTGGATACATGTTGGAGAGAGAGAGAGAGAGAGAGAGAGAGAGAGAGAGAGAGAGAGAGAGAGAGAGAGAGAGAGAGAGAGAGAGAGAGAGAGAGATGGTGCATGTTTGTTTGTTAGACCATTCAAAAATCTGTGCGGATGTATTGTCCAATCACATGTCCCCACCTTGCCCATGAAGATTTTTTGAATTATCCAAAAAGATATAACTCCAAAGTTATCAATTTAGAAAACAACCATTACACTTATGGAGAAATCAATATTATTGGGCCATGTGGATATTGAGCATGTAGGAAGTCAAGGAAAGTAATGATACAAAAAGCTCTTATGTTGTTCATGCTTCCCCTAATGTTGTTGAGCAGCACCCATAGACATAGGTGGTCTTACTTTTGTGTGTTAAAAAACGAGACTAGTGGTGAATTGGTGATAGGAAAGAACCATGTAGATGGTTAACGTGTAGCCACTTGTGATGTAATGATTAGATTGCCGACCACAGTTATTAAGAGTCATCTTTGCGAAACACCTCTCCTCATTTCGTATATGAGCTTACATGGACAACTATGAAATTCATCTGTGTGAAGATCATAATAAGGGCTTGTCATGAATGACATAAGGTGTCTAAACGTGAAACACTATGATTGGATAATAATATGCTCTCAATCCATGGCTGCCTAATAACAATGAAAATAACATGCTAGACAAAAATAACACAAATGGCTGATGGAAAGGAAATTTAGTAATGTCACCAAATGTACAAATTCTAGTGTACTTAAATCTATGGCGAAGAGTAATTAATAGTTGGCATCAGACAAAAATGAACATGCAAAACATGCTAGACACAAATAACACAAATGGTTGATGGAAAGAAAATTTAGTAATGTCACCAAAGGTACAAATTCTAGTGTACTTAAATCTATGGTGAAGATTAACTAATATTTGGCATCAGACAAAGATGAACATACAAAGAACCTCTCTGATCAACTAAAAAATACAGAAGTTCAGTGAAGTTTTAACATTCGCCAATTCATGTTCAATTTTCCAAAAAAATCGATGCTCAACTATGAACCTACAAAACTACATGCATATGTCAAATAGTGTTTGCATGTCTTGCATGTGACTTCCTAGATGACTTGTACACATGTAGAACATGTATACTTGTAGGGTCGAAGATCTGGCGTAGTATAGCCCTCTCGCTTGTCAACAAGGGTTAGATCACTAGATAGGTACCTAACTATGCATAGATGCTACTTTTAGTTAGTTTCCTACTTTCTTTCTTAGCTCTACTCACCACTAACACTATTCTCCCTTAACTCTACTCCTCTGCACTAACATTCATCATGATTAGGGTGAAGGGAAGGGATAGAAAAGAAGAGATGGAGAAGAGAAGAGAGAAAGAGAGAGAGATAGAGAGTGAGGGTGGAGGTTAGCTCAAATGCACATTATACTTGCTGAAGGAGAAACATAAACTGTTGAAATCAAAAAGCATGAACTTGAAAGCAATTGAAAACAACAAGAGCAATAGCAAGCATTGAATTGCAAATGAGGATGCTTCTCTTCCAAAATTGATAGAGTTTCCTCCTTCTCATTAAGCATGAAAAGAGTATACAAATGGTGTCTTTTTATAATATGGGGAAGGCCCTTGCCCCTCAATCCTATTGGCTAATATTCACAATGATCCTATCCATTGCCTTTGTCTAATTGGTAGAGCGTTTGTCTTTAAATCAATTTGGTGCTCTCCAAATTCACTAGGAATACTTTTTAAATCTTTTAAATCCCAGACAAAAACGTCAATAGATTCTTTTAATAACTTATAATATGTAGAACAATTGATCAGACAGATTTTGATTCTACTAACAAAGTGCGTAGTTTACTTGACAAAGGATGAGAAAGAAATGAACACGAACTCGAAACATTTCTATTCGTGACCAACTCAAAAGATTCGCGAAGGATTCATGAAATTTGTCTTGCAATCAACTCGAAAGATTCGTGAAACAGTTTCTTGTAGAAGCTCGTGGCTTTCTTGTTGAAGCTCAAAAGATTCGTGAACAAAATCTTGTCGCAAAATATTTTGTTTCTTGTTCAAGTCTTAGATCTCGCAAAATTGTTGCGAACAATTCGCAAAATCTTCTGGACTGTTATTCAAGCTCGCCTATCACGCAACTATCTCAAACAGTTCGCAAAATATTCTAGATTTTTTTTTCAAGCTCAAGAATCGTCATCTGTCATGAACAATTCGAGAAAAGTGTCGCGAACAATTCGCGAAACATGAAGCTGAGACAAAGAGATGGACCGTTGTGAATAATTCGAGAACATAATTTATTCGACTCTAGAAACAGAGTGTCTATTTGAATATCAACTGTCGTAAACGGTTAGATATCTACTATTACAGCATTAAAAGGCCAAAAGACTTGTAAATAAAAGGCCAAAAGCCCTATCTTGTAGCAATATAAATACATGTGCACTACTTGTTGTATCACACTCACTCAATCAGAGACACAACAACGAGATAAGACAACAAGAGATGTATATTGATGAATCAAATTCAGAGTTATAAAAATTCATTTTGGTCAATAGTTTCTTCAGTGTCTAGATTGTCTTAAGTTGTCTTTTACTTTTGCATATAATTTTTGCATGCATATTCAATCAGAACTAATACTGTTCTATCTGTTTTGCTCAGAATGCGGATCAACTCATGGCACAAGTCCGTAAGGATTACTGATGGATCGAATTGAATAAGTCCTTCAATTCGTGCTCGTATAGCCAATGGTTGTAAAACTGGTAAAACTAGCTTTGGGTGTGTTTTAAATATGATTGCCATGACGCTAGCAATTGTAAACCAGCGATGGCAAAAAAAAATCTTGATCGTAACAATTCAGAAATCAGAGAGCGAGAGTGATGGAGGAGTAATAGCGAAAAAATAGAAGTGTTTGAGGTTTTTGGTGGATTGATGATATATCAACGGATTAGACCAATATTAAATGAAAGCGTGTCCTTCGTTTTGAGGTACATACTCAATAATAAAGTATCTAGTCCTAAACAGACAAAAAATAAATAAATAAATGAAAAATAAGCAAAATACACAAATGCTTCACTCAGTTCGCAGAAGTTCAGCTCAGTATTTGTGAGTTTTGAATTGCGAAAATAGTAATATACACAATCTATGAAACAATGCGTGAAATTGAAAGCGAAGACTATCATTTTCTTCGTTAAAATGTATGAGAAAATATATTGGCAAAAAATGTATTGGCAAAAAATGCGATGGTGTCAGGTTTTTTGCATATTTCAGCTGTACTAGTGACATGAAAACGTGATGAAAACAAAGGTATGTGCAAAATGATGTGCAACATTTTGGCTAAATGTTATATTTTTTCGCAAATTCCCGAAAGTCAAAGATGGAATGAAGGCAAATCCAGAAAAATACGAAGGTAGAAGTGTCGCAATTTCCATGTTTCTAAACATGGTGAATTTACTTAATATACCAATATGGTGTCGGGTTTTTTGCAAAAATAAAGTGACAACAATGAAGCGAAGGTTTCAACATTTTCACAAAAAATGTAGCAAAAATAGAAATGTAGTGAAGGTGTCGCTACAACATATATGGGCGAAAATTGCGAAAGTGTCGGCCTTTTTCTTTTTTGCAAACTTCGGTGAAAACGATTGGACCAAAGATGACGGCCTTTAGAAACTGAATAGAATGTAAAAAACATCAAAAATTAGTCATAGTGGCGCTTCACCCTTGAGCCATTTACTCGAGTATCAAGTAAATGTCCTTGAAGATCGGCTAATTGAAGTGATCCATCTGGTATGTAATTTCCCAGGAAACAACATGTGTCTGTTATCATACAGAAGCATGTAGTCTCCTCGTTTAATTTTTATTTTCTTAATGGATTGGTCAAAATTTTCTTTTCTCTTATTCTGAACTCGTTCAGTCTCGATTAATGAAGGACGACTATTGCGTCAAAGATATCATCCGCTCCCGGAGACTATCGTGTTCATCCATTCGCTCTTCATTACTAATGTGAAACGTCGGAACTTCAAATTCTATTGGTAGTATGGAATGCATTCCATACACAAGATAGTATGGAGTCTGACTAGTTGTGATCTTTTCAGCAGTTTTGTATGCCCATAAGACATATGGTAACTTTTGATCCCAATCAAAAGAATGCATTTCCGTTACTTTATTCACAATTTTACACACAATTCCGTTTGCCCGCTCCGTAAGCCCATTTGCTTTTGGATTATATGGAGTGGTGTGGCGATGCGTAATAAAAAAAATATGACAATATGGCCTCGATGGTCTGATTAAGAAAATGGGTTCCCCTATTGCTAACAAGTTCTAAGGGACATCTATATCACGTGATAATATTTTGGAATAAAAACTTTGCTACAGTCTTAGCATCGTTCTTAATTGTGGCTTCAGCCTCTACCATCTTGGTAGCATAGTCCGTGGCAACGAGAATGTAACGACAACGAGTTTTACGCGTGATCGGTTTGATAGGCTCTACAAAATCTATCCCCCACTTCTCAAATGATGCTAAGAAAATAATTGGAGTAAGCGGCCAATGTGTCGCAAAGCTGGATTTTTCCATCCTCTGACATGCATCACATCTTTGAATGAATAATTTAACATCTCTATAGACGGTAGGCCACCAATATTTAGCATTGAAAATCTTTTTTGCAGTGTTTTTAAGAGCATCGTGACCCCCCAAATCTTCCTCATGTAATGCACTTATTACAGCGGTCGTCTCGGTTGGTTCTAAACATCTGCAGAGACTATCGTCAGCTCCTAACTTATACAATATTCTATTTACAATCATATAAAGTCCTACTTTTGAAAGAAAAACAGTTTTTTGTTGTTTATTAAAATGTTCAAGATAAATCAGGTCTTGTAAAAAGTTAATAATGTCCATATAAATTGATGTTTCCGATTGGATACACATTATATGGTCATCCGAAAATTCATCAGAAATGGATTCAAACTGATTTTTCGTTTGGAGACAGGATATATAATCAGCATTTTGATGATCCTTGCCTCTTCTTAATTCTACTTCATAATTAAACTCATCTAATAATAATACTCATCTAGCTACCCTACCCGAAAGATCGGATTTATTCACTAAATGTTTCAATGCGTAGTGATCTACGTGAAAAACGAAAGGGTATCCTTAAAGATAATGTCTAAATTTCTTTACTGAATAAATCATTCCTAGTGTTTATCGCTTTGTAGCGGAATAGTTCTTTTCTAATGCAGCGAGTTGCCTACCCGCATAATAAATTGGGTAATCTACATTTTGGTCATCATTTTGACTAAGCACTACACCTATTGCAAACGATGATGTATTTACATATACATGGAATTTTTTAGCCCAATTTGGAGTTCTAACTCCAGTGGCTTCTGCTAATGACTATTTCAATTGATCAAAAGCTTGATGATGGTCCTGTGATCAATGGTACTCAACAGACTTTTTTAATAAACTTGTTAAAGGAGTTACTACTATGGCATAATTCTTAATTATACGATAATAACCTACATGTCCTAGAAAACCTCTAAGCTCTCGTAGATTAGTTGGTTCTAATAACTCTAAAATCAGTTTTACTTTTTTGATGTCAACTTGTATACCGTCCTTCAAAATTTTATGTCCTAACAGCCTTCCCTCATCCCGAAGTAACACTTGGCTGGATGCAATTTAAGATATGTCTCTTGACATCTTCTCAATGTTTTCTCTAATGCGTCTAGATGGTCTTTAGTTGATGAATTGACACAAAAGTCATCCATGAAAATTTCTAAAATCTTCCTTAAAAAAATTTAAAAAATATTTGTCATCATAAGTTGGAATGTGGCAGGTGCATTACAAAGACCAAAGGGCATTCGCGTATACGCGTATGTTCTCCAATCAGTGGTGAAAGTGGTCTTGGATCTATCTTCCTCCTTTATGAAAACTTGGTTATAACTTGATAATACATCTAGAAAGCTATAACGTTCATGACCAGCTACCTGGTCAAGAATAGTATCTGTATATGGTAGAAGATGATAATCCTTTGCTGTAGCAGCATTTAGTTTTCTAAAATCTTGGCAAACTCTAATCTTGCCCGTCTTTTTCTTAGGTACTATAACTATTGGTGCCACCCACTCACTGCTTAGAACAAGATATATAATACCCGCTCTAAGACATCTATCTAATTCGTCTTTAACTAGCAAGGAGTACTTTAGATTCAATCTGTATTGGCGCTGCCTAACAGGTATTGTTCCCTGAATAAGATCTATTCTATGTTCATCCCATTTAACTGGTATTCCTAATAAATCATCCATCAACCAAGCAAATACGTTTTGGTATTTTTGAAGAAGTAATATATACTCTTTGTTGAAATGGAAAAATAATCCATCTTGACATTAGGCTTGCTATAAACTTTGTACCATGCAAGTATGTTGTTCATAAATACAAATGTCAAGCTTGGCCTAGATAGAACTCGAACTACATGGATATGTCATATCTAGAATGATGAGTACAACTTGCATATAGATTGTAGACATAGGAAATTAGCAAAATTATGCTAGTAAAAACTCATGGCAATTCACATGCATTAATTGTAAGTGATCCATAGTGACATGCAAGGCATGCACAAAGTGAAATGGACACATGCATGATGATTTTTACATTTTGTAGTGGCCTTGGCTCACCTGTCACACATAGATTCGTTCCCAAGGGAATAGTGTTTCCCTTGCGAAGTTAGCTTGCAAATCCTACTCTAACCACACCTAGATTAACCACATCTAACTATCCACCCTACTTTAACCACAAGCATGAGAAGGAAGAATAGATTACAATGGGGGAGGTGCTTACATCCTACCCTCTCTACTCTCTTAGAAATCATTAACAACATGCAAGTAGAGAGAAGAAACAAATGGAAAGCAAATACAAAATGCAAAAACGTGAGAGAGAGAGAGAGAGAGAGAGAGAGAGAGAGAGAGAGAGAGAGAGAGAGAGAGAGAGAGAGAGGAGGAGGAAGCAAGGATGCTCAAATCTCATTTGGGCATAATGTCCTCTTCCTATTGAACATGGAAATATGGTACAAAGGGTGCCTTTTTATGGATGGGGAAGGCCCTTGCCCCTTTCTCCTATTGGTTAATTACAATGGCAAGGATCCTAATCCAAGCCTCCTAAACTAACACAAAATGAATCTAATGTTCCTTAAGAAAGCACAAGGGCACTCACATGATTCATGTGAGTTCTAATTTGGGCCCTTTTAGCTTTTTTATTAACAACTTGACTTAGGGCCTCTAATGTCATTTTAGAGTTTTAGGCCCCTAGTCACTTATTCCTAATTCTACAAGTTCTACAAAACCAAATTGCATGCTCATTGGGTTGGGCTTATACACACAGGAAGCCAGTGCCCTCGCACTTATTGCTCTACATGTACAGTGTACTGTGGTGGGGCCCACTAAGTGCCCAACACATTTCTAGTTAGAACTAGGACACTTGGAAAAAGTTGGTAGAGATTCATGCATGAGATGTGACAAATGTCACATAGACTCTAGTTTTCACTTTAGATGTCATTTAATGATGGATGGATCTGATACCATGTAAAAATTACAGCAAATAAGGATCCTAAAACACTTGAAATGATGAGGGAAACAATAGATTATGATTTCATAAGATTAGCACAAGTTGAACCATCAAAATCCATCAAAAATCTATGCTTGAACCTCACTAAATGGCCCAAATCCTTGAAGAAGGCTTCACACGTGTGAAAGTACGGCCTCCCACAGTCTGAGTACTGTACACCAGACCTACATTCAATCCTATAATCATTAGTAATCACAAGTACTCAAACAATTATGAACATAGAGAGCAATTGCACCATTATGAGAGAAAAAACATGAAATTGCTTGATTGATTTTGGTGAGATATCATCACCTATATATACATGATCCATCACGGATTTGGGCAGGTATGAGTAGCCCTAAACCTATCCCTAATGCTAATTTTGGTGGATCTTTCATCCCTACCAAGTTAGGGTTGGAATCTTGGAGATCCCTCAACAATGCAAAAATTACCAAAAATAGCTCCTATTTTTTCTCCCTTGTATCTAAGCATAATTTGGACTCATTCCAAAGGTTCTAACACTTAGGTCTACTTGAGAACATCCTTATGAATGGAATCCTATGCTATTTGGCACGTGTGACAAGCCACATCATGACCATCTAACTATTTACAAGTCATATGACCAAAACTAGTCAAGCTAGAATTGTGAATTTTTAACACTCCTCCTCACTATCTAGCTTGGTTCAATCATTGCTTTACTAATCACTCCAAGTGATGATTTGAACTTCATAAAAGGTGTCTTTTGAGGTGGTTTAGTAAGTAGATCAGCTACACATTCATTTCTTGGAACATGCTCCAAAGCAATCTCCTTGGCTTGCACCATTTCTCTCACAAAGTGATGGCATATCTCAATGTGCTTAGATCTTGCATGGAAGATTGGGTTAGATGCAAGGTGTTGGGCTGATATATTGTCATTGTAGATGATTGGTGCCTCCTCTGAATCCATGATCTTTAGTTCCACCAATAATCTCTTGATCCAAAGTACCTCCTTTGTAGTGGTTGTCAAAGCTTTGTACTCGGCCTCGGTTGAAGATAGAGATATAGTTTCTTGCTTTTTTGAAAGCCATGAAACCACACCTTCTCCTATGAAAGTTGAATAGGCACTTGTTGATTTCCTATCCCTCTTGTCCCCTGCAAAATCTGAATCACTAAATGCATGAAGGTTAATCACATCTCCTCTATATAGAATCCCAAAATCCAATGTACCCGAGATGTATCTTAGAATCCTCTTAGCCTTTTTCCAATGGATATTCAATGGCTTTTGCATGGATTGGCTCAACCTACATACACTAAAGCTAAGATCTGGTCTACTTATATTGATCCACATTAAGGAACCTATAAGTTGCCTAAACAAAGTGATGTCCATGAAGGATCTTTCATCATCTTCATTTGGCACTTTTACATCTTGCTCCATTGGTGTGTCAGCACTTTTGCATACTTCCATCTTAAACTTCTTCAAAAGACTTTGAGCATAGTTTACTTGACTTATAAAGATAAAATCAGACCCTCTAAGTACTTCTATGCCTAAGATGAAGTGAAGACACCCTAGATCTACCATCTTGAACTCTAAGGATAGATCTATCTTGATTTTTTCAGTACCATCAACACTATTTTCACTAATGATGATGTCATCTACATAAATGAGTAAAATTACAATACCAAGCTTTGCAAGACACCCTATTCATCAAGTAGTTTGCACATACAAGAGACTCACCCCAAAAGGATTTGGGCAAACAAGCATGTAATCTTAAAGCCTTAGAACATTCACATAATGTTCTATTCCTTCTTTCAGCAACTCCATTTTGTTGAGGAGTGTAAGGACAAGAAGTCTCTTTCTTGATCCCTTCCTCCTCACAAAAGGCCTTGAACTCATTGGAGATGAATTCTCCACCATTGTCACTTCTAAGAATCTTGATGCTATGATTATGATGCTTTTCCACAAACAACTTGAACTTTACAAAAGTATCAAATACTTGAGACTTGAAGGAAAGTAAGAACACCCAACAATATCTTGAGTAGTCATCAATGAAGGTTAAAAACATGGATGAACCTCCATTAGATTTGGTGCTAGCAATGTGCACATCCGAGTGTATGAGTTCAAGAGGATGAGATGACTTTGTGATGGAGTTGGGAAACACCTTCTTATGTGCCTTGGATAAGGCACAAGCTTCACAAACCTTGTCTTCCTTCCCAATAGACCTTGGTAGGCCTAAAGCATACTCCTCCTTGATCATAGCCTCCATGGAACCCGAGTTGACATGTCCAAGTCTTTTGTGCCATAAAGTAAAGGTAGATATCTTGCTCTTCTCGGCCAACATGACAACATTAGTATCCACAAATGCATCCAGCTTATAAAGTTTGCCAAGTCTAGTGCCCTTAGCCACTATCTTACCCTTCTTCTTGATGAAACATTCATTTGAAGCAAAGTCAACATTGAAACCATTGTCTACCATTTGGCCAACACTTAGTAGATTCTTTGTTATTGTAGGAATGTACAAAACACCTTCTATGTTGATCTTTTTGGAAGATCCTAAGCAAAGGGGAATGCTACCAACTCCTTCAATCTTACAAGCCTCATCATTTGCTGTATAGATAGACTTTATAGGTCCATCATAAGATAAGAGAGAAGAGAAAAACTCCCTTTTACTAGTCATGTGTGAACTAGCATCCGAGTCAATCCACCAAGGATCTTCTCCTTTGAAGCTTGTTGAAGAAAATATGGACATCATGAGAGAGTCCTCATGTGAACTCTCCTCCTCCTCCTCTTTGCTCATGTTGGCTTGGCTTTGATCTTGCTTCCTCTTGAAGCATTCCGAGGCATAATGCCCCATCTTGCTACAATAGTAGCACTTCACCTTTGATTTGTCCTTCTTGACTTTGGTGGTTGATGGAGATGCCTTTGGGGGTCCTTCTTGATCCTCAAGCTTTGTAGACTTCTTGAATGTTAATCCTTTTGCCTTTGGACTTGCCTTTGCCTTTGGTGAAGAGAGCTTGGTCATCTCCACCTTGGATGGAAAGCCTATCCATCCTCTCTTGCATTTGGCTCCTTCTTGATTCCTCGGCCATGAGTGTGCCTTGGAGTTCTTCAAGTATGGGTAGCTTACCCATAACTGCATATCCCTGAACCAAATTGTCAAATTCAAAGCTTAGTCCATTCAATATGAGTTGAACAAGCTCTTCATCCTTGATAGGGTCACCTATAAAGGCTAGCTCTTTGTTCAATTCCTTTACTCTTAGGACAAAAGTATGTGCACTCTCTCCTTTCTTTTGATAGCTTCTATAGATTTGATTCTTCAAAGCTAACATTCTAGTTTGGTTCTTGGATTCATAGACCTTTTGCAAAGTCTCCCAAGCATCTTGAGCTGAAGTGCAATCTCCTACCTCTCTTAAGAGTTCATTTGCAACATTCATTTTTATGCAATGTAGTGCAACATTGCATCTCTTGATGTATTTGGCTTTTTCTTGAGGATGAATAGGTTCACCCTCCTTACCATTTACAATTTCCATCAGATCTTGCATGATCATGATAGATTCCATTCTAACTTTCCATATGGAATAGTTAGTTTTGTTGAGCCTTTAGTATCCAAAAGATATGCATTTATAGATGCCATCTAGTCTCCTAATCAAGGACTTGACACAAATGAAGGTTACTTCTATTGATTTGATTGAAGGTCTACCTTATCCCACTTCTTAGGGACCTTAAAATATCAGTATTAGACTTCCTATAAAGATCCAAGAATGATCTCTAACAAAATCAAATCATAGAATACTAGAAACAATGCACTTGCTTGATTGAAGTAGACAATACTAGTAGAATTGCCCCTCTTTCTATAAAGAACATTAAAGCTTCCAAATGATCTGATCAAGAGTGAATTTCAGCAACCTAATATACTTCCAAAATCACTTGTAAAAGATCTAAATGGAACTTAATGAGGATGCAACACAATCTACTATCCAATCACAAGCAAAAAATGATCAAAATTGATGAAAAATTGATCTAATTTGGTGCATAAGTCAAGCAATGGTTGGACTGAACCTAAATCACTTTAGGAGGTGTCTACTACACCTTAGAACAGCCTTGAAGAGTCCCCAAAACTCTGATCTTCCCTCTCCTTTAATGCTAGAAAGCCTCCTCTATGAAATCACCTCCAAAACTCGCTTAGAAATCAATGCTTGGAGCAACCAAAACTTGCTATCTTGGTAATGTGAATTGAATTCAACTTTGCCTCTGGTTTTAGACACCTAAACACCTACAAATGAAGTCACACAACACCAATCTCCAATGTATTTGACTCACTTTGAGTTCTAGAATCAATAGTAGATGCTAAGATCCAATCTACACAAGATTTAGATCAAAAATTGTGATCAAATTGAATGAAAACCAAGGATTTAGCTCATTTCAGCCTTTAGGCTCTGATACCATGTAAAAATTACAGCAAATAAGGATCCTAAAACACTTGAAATGATGAGGGAAACAATAGATTATGATTTCATAAGATTAGCACAAGTTGAACCATCAAAATCCATCAAAAATCTATGCTTGAACCTCACTAAATGGCCCAAATCCTTGAAGAAGGCTTCACACGTGTGAAAGTACGGCCTCCCACAGTCTGAGTACTGTACACCAGACCTACATTCAATCCTATAATCATTAGTAATCACAAGTACTCAAACAATTATGAACATAGAGAGCAATTGCACCATTATGAGAGAAAAAACATGAAATTGCTTGATTGATTTTGGTGAGATATCATCACCTATATATACATGATCCATCACGGATTTGGGCAGGTATGAGTATCCCTAAACCTATCCCTAATGCTAATTTTGGTGGATCTTTCATCCCTACCAAGTTAGGGTTGGAATCTTGGAGATCCCTCAACAATGCAAAAATTACCAAAAATAGCTCCTATTTTTTCTCCCTTGTATCTAAGCATAATTTGGACTCATTCCAAAGGTTCTAACACTTAGGTCTACTTGAGAACATCCTTATGAATGGAATCCTATGCTATTTGGCACGTGTGACAAGCCACATCATGACCATCTAACTATTTACAAGTCATATGACCAAAACTAGTCAAGCTAGAATTGTGAATTTTTAACAGTTCTATCTCGAGCTACCTCAAACTCCATAAATATGTGTAGCTCTCCTCATAATTTTTTATGAAGAACCAAAGCTTTGTAGCTATCTCATGCCATTTTGGATCCACACAATTTTTGCTTGATATCTCTCTATCTTTCTCTCTCTAACTCGTGTTGAGGCTATTGCCAATACACTAATTTCTTGTACTTTTGCTCATTTATGATTCATTGCTATCATTCTCTATTGCTTAGCATGCTAGATTGTGGTTAAGCCATAAATTCTGTACTAGATCTTGCTAATCAATCTAGAATCAGGTTATTGTGCTAATCATAAAGCTTAATTAGATCCATCATACTTGTGGATCTTCTCCACACGTGTGAATTCTGGAAATTCTGTCACTCTTCACGTTTTGGTCCAAATGGTGTTTATATAAATTAAAAATTTTACCTTTATTAATTTCTATTTTTACATAATCTGTTTTATCTACCATTCCTTCGGTCAAGCTTGCTCTGGTTCCACCCAAAATTTCTCTTGACTCGGATGTTGTTGGTATTTCCTCGTCCTCATCAATCTCATAGCATTCTATGAAATTGATCCAGGATTCAGCAGGTCTAGCTAACTCCTCACCCCATCTCAAAAGGTGACCCCCTATTGGACTGGTTGTGAGAATGTCTTGAAAAATATATGTTTGGTAGACCAGTTTATAATAGCATTTGCTTGATATAGCCATGGTCTTTCAAATAATATTGAATAAGATGGTGTATCTACTGGGTTTATGACAAAGAAATTCATAACAAACATCTCTGTCTCTATACCTACGCTAATACCTTTTAGCTCGCCTACTGGTATACATTTGGTTGCGTCTGCTAAATGGATTTCATGGTAAGTGATAGGCTGTATCTATTTTTCTAGTCCTAATTTCTTAACCATTGTTTTTGTTATTAAATTGATATTGGATCCTGAGTCTATTAGTAGTCTATCTATAATCTGATCTCCTATGATAGCACTAATATCTGGAACTCCTCAATCTCCTCTATCTACATATTCTACTCTATTACTGTATGCAAGCATACTTAGTGTGACAAACCTCTCCCCTTTCTCAATCCTTACGGACTGAAGCCCTTCATCCTCCGAAATATAGCGAGGATGATGTAGGTGTCTCACCTTCGTACTTATCCTTTTCCCATGATATAGTAATTCTTTTGTGACTTTTTCCCATCGGTGTCTCCATCAGGTCTCTGAAGGTAATCTCCTTCTTCTTCCAGTGGTTTATGACATCAGCCTGGTAGAGCCATGGTCATCCTAATAACATTTTATATGACAATTGTCTTGTAGTTCTTCGTATTATAAAACCCATAAGAAACTTATGGTCTCCAATATAAATTGTAACTTGAGACAATTCTCCTATTGGTGATCTTCTAGTTGCATCAGCTAACCTTAAATGTCTTAAGGTGGGTGCTATTCTATGATGAATATCTAACTGATATGATGTTTCTTCAGTCATTATGTTTACGCTAGATCCAGAATCTACGGGACACTATCTAAGATGCAGCCATTGATTACTACCTGAATCTCGGGTTGACCTTCATCACCGTAATTAACTAATCCTATGTTGACTAATGGTAACTTCGCTTTTCTTTTCTTTTTATTTTGCAAAAATTGTTTAATTTTTTTCTTTTAATATTGATTATCGTCTAATAACTGTTTGAAATTTATATTGGGCATTCTGGAGAAAAGGTTTTCTACTATATCATAAGAACAGTTTCTAAGTGGCGATGGATCTCTAGGTATCTCGCTACTTATAACTTTTCTAGTTTCTTCGTCTAAAAGCTTTTTAGCTTCTGAACTAATATCAACATCATAATGTTTTTCAATAGGCCTATCAAGGTCTAATTCTTTACTATTAAGAATTTTTACTAAATGTTCTGCAACCTCGCTTTTTATGTCACATTTTTTGCGTTTTTCGTGATTTTCACAGATTTCGTCTTTGTTTTCTTTTTATCTTTATGAGTTAAAGAATCTTTACTACTTCTAGTAGTTACTTTATTTATATCTACATCTAAATCTAGCCATTGGTGGTCTTGATCTAATGATTCAGACTCTACTTCTATCCTCTGAACTATCATGTCAGTGTTAGTTTTAGATGGTCGAGGGTCGTCTTCTCTAGGCGAGTTTACAAACCCTGGTTTAGTCCGCGATTGTTGTGGATGAGGACATTCAACAGTGATATGCCCTTTTCCTTTACAGTTAGTGCAGAGCGGCACATATCCTACTGACCTCCTGGGTTTAGGACAATCAGGCGAATAGTGACCTGGGGCTCCGCAATTGTAGCATGAACCCCTTACTCTGGGTGGTGGAGTGGAATCTTGTGTCCCGTCCCTACGCAAAATAGTGTATTGTTGACCAGTACGTTGTTTCAGTATAATAGTGTTTTGGTTAGTAGGAGTTGCAGTATAAGCTACCTCCTCATGATTATTAGTCGGACAGAGGAATAATTCCTCTTCTAGATAGTTAGTCTGTAAACTGGAACAGTTGGTCTTAGAATGACTTTCCTTCCCACAAGCGGTACACCAAACATTGGCGTTAAGCTTCGCTTTCTTTTGCTTGGCTTTAACATAAAATATTTGGACCTTTAAATCACTCATTTCTTTTGTTAACATCTCAACACTTTTTCTTAATGGATCCATCTTTTCGGATTTCTCCATTCTTTTCTTCCTATATGAGTTCCTATTCTTGGATTTCCTATAAAAAATTCTTTTTTTGATGAAGAATAAGATGAATACTCTGAAGATTCTTTCTCATCTGCTGAATCAGATTCTGATTCAGACTCAGTAGATGATTCAGATTCTTCTGTACTTTCATTTCTCCGTCTACGTTTCGTAATTCTCACAGAGATGATGACATCTTCCAAAGAAGTCATCAAACCCTGTCTACAATACCGATCCATTTTCTTAGGAAAACCACCCAAGAACCATTCGTTTTGCATACGAATCGGATACTGGGCTCCTAACTTTTTTATTAAATTCTTAACTCTACGAGTATACTTTCTAGGTGATTTCTTCGGCTTTTTCTCAACAAAATTAAGCCAAGACAACAATCTAGTGGAATATCCTATCTCCCTAAACTGTTTAAGAAATGTTGCTTTTAAAGCGTTCCAAGTATTAACCATTTTTGGTACTAATTGACTGTAATGGATATTGTGAGTGGAGCTGAAGAAGAACCTACTGCACCTAATGAAGCTGCAGCATTCCACAAAAAAACCAAAATTGCCCTTCATTTTATAAAAATGAATGTTACCAATGAAGTGTTAAGAGATATCAGTACATGCACCACTGCCAAGGAAGCTTGGGATACTCTATAAACAATCTATGAAATCAAAAATACTTCTATATTGCTTACACTTAGAAACCAAATATTTCTAAGTTATCAGAGAGTAGATGAGAGTGCTTCATCATATGTCATGAGAGTTAAGGATCTTCATCAAGAGTTAGCTGGTATTAGTGATGCTCTTAAGAACACTGAACTTGTTCAAGTAGTCCTAAATGGACTTAGAGATGAGTATGACAATATTGTGCATACTTATGCTGTTAGAGAGGATCTTCCATCCTTGGAGACACTGCAAGGTGTTCTCATTGGTAAAGAAAGCAGGCAAGAGAACAAGATGCTGAGGATCAATAGACTTTCATTGAAAGATGGTGGAGATGACAAAGCACTCTTCATCATAGACAAGTCAAGAGGCAAGGGCAAAGGACAACAACACTTCAAGAAGGACAAAGCCAAAGAAGGTGGTGAGGATCAGTCCTCACAAGGTGCAACATCCAGTGGCAAGAAGAAGTTGTCAAAGATCAAGTGTTTTTTCTGTGGAAAGAAAGGACATTATGCATCAAACTGTTTCAAGAAGAAGAACCAATCTAAGCAAGCTAACCTTACTAATGAGGATGAGTGTGAGGGTGTAGAGAGATTCATTAATGATGTCTACTTTTTCATTTTTTCCTTTTAAGGATGAAGAAGTCTGGTGGATAGATAGTGGGGCTAGTTCCCACATGTCTAGTTCTAGGAACTCTTTCACTAATCTCATGCCATATCTAGGTGCAAAAAGGTCAATCTATACTGCTAATGATGTAGAGTGTAGGATTGAAGAAATAGGTAGCATTCCATTACATGCATTATCATTAAAATCTTTTTACTTACATGATGTACTGTATGTACCTAAATTGACTAAGAATCTCATTAGTGTAGGACAGTTGTTTGATAGTGGATTGGATGTCAAGTTTCAAGTTGACAAGTGTATAATCTCAAGAGAAAATGAAGTTATTGCTAGAGGATCTAGAATTGGTAAGTTGTACAAACTAAATTCTAGAGAGAGTGCTAACATTTCAGATATTGCTTATGAGACCAAGGTTCTTCAGGAGGATCTGTGGCACAAGAGATTGGGTCATCCCAATTTCAAAGCCATGCAATCTATGGTCAAAGAAGGAAAAGTTGTTGGTCTACCAAAGACACTATCAAAGGAGCTTCTACCTTGTGAAGCTTGTGTGATGGCAAAGTCACACAGAAGGCCTTTTCCTAGATCAAGTATCAAGACAATCCATTTTGCTGAGGAGTATATGAACAAGAGAACTCTCTTTGAATACCCTCTCTCTCACAAAAGTCTTTAAACTTATTGGAAGTGTATTCCCCTCCACTATCACTTCTTAAAGCTTTTATCTTGAAAGGAAACTGCTTCTCTACATAAGCTTTAAAAGTAAGAAAAACATCATAAACCATGGCTTTTGAAGACAACATATAGATCCAAGAATGTCTTGTATAATCATCTACAAAAGAGACAAAACAGTTGGCTCCTCCTTTGCTCTTAGTTGATGAGAAATGAACATCCGAGTGTACAAGCTCAAATGGTAATTGAGAGAAAAAATAGAACTTTGTGTGAATATGCAAAAGCCATTAGGCTGGAAGCTTCTCTGCCTAAAGAATTTTGGGGAGAGGCAGTTGCATGTGCAAACTATCTTTGTAATAGGCTTCCAAATCTTGCAATAGGAGGAAAGACACCATTTGAGATGTTGTATAAGGCAGGGCCTAAGGTAGATCATCTTAGGATTTTTGGCTGTGTATGCTTTGTGCATGTACCTATAGAAACTAGGAAGAAGGAAGATCCTAGTGCAGTAAAAGAAATTTTTGTAGGTTATGCATCTACTAAAAAAGCATACAAGATTTATTTGCCCTCTACTGACAAAAATGATGTTAGTAGAGATGTGGTCTTCCATGAAGATTAGAAATTTAACCTGGATGATGTTCAGATCAAAGAGACTCATGCAAGATAAATCATCAACCTTGATGTTGTTCAAGAGGAGGTGAGGCCGAGGCTTGAGGAGGAGCAGATTCAAGCTATCACACCAAGAAGATCTACACGAGCAAGATCTGAGCCAGGGAGGCTCACATATGATGAAGAAGGAAGGCAAGTGGAAGGTGAAATTTTCTATCATACACTTTTTATATCAGATGAAGAGCCTAAGGATATCCAAGAAGCTTTTCAATCCAAGAAGTGGGTTGAAGCAATGACCCAAGAATTTGAAGCCTTGATGTCAAATAACACATGGGAGCTTGTGGAGCCACCAAACAACATGCATGTGATCGGATGTAAGTGGGTATTCAGAATCAAGTATAATCATGATGGATCTATCAATAAGTATAAAGCAAGACTTTGTGCTAAAGGCTACTCTCAGATTAAAGGTCTTGATTATGAAGATACCTTTGCACCAGTTACAAAGATGGTAACAATTCGAATACTCATCTCTCTTGCATGTTTTCACAAATGGAGTATGTTCCAGTTTGATGTTTCTAATGCATTTCTCAATGGTTACCTTGAGGAGGAGATTTATATGGAGAAACCTCCAGGTTTTGTGAAGGAAGGTGATGAATCAAAAGTTTGTCTTTTGATCAAAAGTCTGTATGGACTTAAACAGGCACCAAGGTCTTGGTATGCAAGGCTCAATTCTTATCTCATATCACTCGGATTTTGTCTAAGTGAATATGACCCTTCTCTGTATTATAAGTTTGTAGATAACTTTGTAATTATACTTCTCATCTATGTAGATGATATCATTCTTTGTGGAAACAGTGAGAAGTTAGTTGAAGAAACTAAGCATGCACTTGGTACTGAGTTTAAAATGCAGGACTTAGGAGTTCTTCACTATATTTTAGGCCTTGAAATAGATTTTTGGAAAGGTCATGCATTTATAAGCCAAAGTAGATATGCACTTTCTATGGTCAGAAAATTTCATATGGAGAACTGTAAAGGCATAGATACACCTATGGAGCACACTATAAAAGTTCCTATTAAAGATGATGAAAAATCCTTTGAGGATATCACTCTTTATAGGAGTCTTATTGGCTCACTTATTTGGTTAACAGTGACTAGGCCTGATCTAAGCTTTTGTGTTCATAAGCTAAGTCAACACATGCAGGATCCAAAGTTATATCATTGGAAGTTGGCTAAAAGAGTCTTGAGGTATATATCTTCTACCTTGGATTATGGATTATACTATGAAGGAGAAGATCTGACTTTGATTGCTTTTTCAGATTCAAATTTTGCAGGAGACAGGTTGGATAGGAAATCCACAAGTGCTTATACTATATTTCTTGGAGGAAATTTGGTTTCTTGGCTGTCAAAGAAACAGGCAACTATTTTCTTATCATCTTGTGGAGCTGAATACCAATTTCTTACAACCACAACAAAGGAGGTTTTATGGATCAAAAGGCTACTTTTGGAGCTTAAGTATTATGCAGATGAAGATTTACCAATTATCAAGAATGATAACATTTCTTCTTAGGCTCTTGCAAATAATCCAGTCTTTCATGCAAGGAGCAAGCATATTGAAGTGGCTCATCATTTTGTAAGAGAAAAAGTCATTGGAAGAGAGATCTCATTGGAGCATGTTTCATCTTCAGATTGTGTTGTTGTTGCAGATCTTCTCACCAAGCCTCTACTCAAGAATGTCTTTATGAAGATGAGGTCTAACCTTGGCCTAATTTCATAATCTATGTTGATAGGAACATAAATTTTAAGGAGGAGTGTCAAGATTATTAAAATATTATCTTCCTATCTCGAGTTTGGGGTCATGTCCATGATAATTTCCACTGGATTTCATGTTGTACATAAAAGGAGTGTAAATTGAGCACATATCCTTCTAGTGTAGTTCGGATTTGAGTCAGATAGGTTCAATTATGATGACATACAGATGTTTTGATAGCATGCAAAGTCTTACTGTATGCATGCAAGCCACATGCAATCAGTGCATGCAACATGCAAAGTAGTTTATGTGATCTACACATGTCTAGGCAATTTTATGAGTTGACATGTAGTACATGCACCACACATGCATGCAGTTACACATGTGGATCTCTGGTAGGCGAATTAGTTCAGTTAAGTGGATTTTCCATGCAACTCCACTGTAGGAATTCGAGTCTCTCTCATGTAGGGAAAGCTGGGCATGTTTTGCCATATTGTGAATATTGAGATTTTGGTGTTTTGGACTCATTCTCTCTCTACTCGAGTTTTATATGTATGATTTTCTCTCTCTACCCAAGAGAAATCTCTTTTTCCCATACTGAACACTTAGAATTATTTTTTACATTCATTTCTCATAGTGAAGAGTTAGATGAATGGGCACACATAAACAACTAGATACTATCAAAATCTCAATTTTGAGGTCTTCCATGAACATGAATACCATTGTGCTCTTGCCTTAGATTTTTCAAGCATACTATTCTTTGATCAATCTTCTGCAATCACAACACCTCAGTAAAATCCTGTAGGGTGTGTGGTGAGGTTCACACGTGCTAAAAACTTCACAATACTTCTAGCCAAAGAACTGTGGGACATTGTTGATGACACAGAGCTCAAACCAGAAGGTGATGCAGCCATCATCACCAAATGGAAACTGAGAGATGGCAAAGCATTTGCCATGATCACCCTCAATATCAAGGATACTCAGATCAGCCACATACGTGTTGCTTAGACTGCTAAGGATGCATGGGACATCCTAGCAACTCTCTACGACATTAGAGACATTACATCCAAGTTCCATCTGAGGAAGAAATTCTTGACCTCAAAATGTCTGAAGCAGATAGTGTTTCGAGTCACCTCAACACTTTCAAAAATCTTATGGAGCAGATGACTGCAACTGGCTCAGTCATAGAAGATTTTGATGCACTCATGACTCTATTATCGAGTCTACCTGAAACCTAAGAAAATTGGGTAATGGCAATTTCTACCCAGGAGCACCTCACTCTATCAAGAGTAATTTCACTGCTCCTACAAGAGGAGATCAAAAGATCAGAAGATCCTGAAAGGTTCTAGCCTACGGAAGAAGAAGCGACTACCTTTACAAACTCAGCCATTGCTATTCTTCTAACAGTCAAGCTCTTTGAATCAACTGATATGATGTGGCATTTCAGACTTGGCCATCTTAACTATAGAAGTATTCAGCAAATGTCAGTTCAGAGTCTAGTACAAGACCTGCCTTCAGTCAGCAAGCCAACTTCTCTATGCGAAAGCTGTATTATCAACAAGCATGCTAGAAGTCCCTTCAGTTCAGACTCAGTTCATACATCCAAGGGCTTGCTTGACCTTGTACACAACGACATTTGTGGCCCGATGCAGACAACTTCCACAGAGGAAGCTCTCTATTTTCTAACCTTCATCGATGACTTCTCTTGAAGGACTGCAACCTACTATATGAAGAACAAATCAGAAGCATTCAAGTTCTTCAAGTAGTTCAAGGCGTCTGCAGAAAACTAGACCCAGAGGAAGATCAAGGCTCTACACACAGATGGAGGGGGAGAGTACATAATTCAAGGAGTTTTGCAAGGTCAACGAGATACTTCAACAATACACAACCAGCTACTGACCTCAATCCAATGGTGTAGCTAAGAGAAGAACCAAAAACTCATTAAAAGTGCCAAGAGCATGATGGCCCATGCCTTTCTTCCAAAGAAATTATGGGCAGCAACTATTACTATAGCTGCCTACTTGCAGAATTGATCCATCACCAAAGCCCTAAATGGCAAGACACCTTATGAGGTGTGGACAGGATCAAAACTATCACTCAAACATATTCGAGTGTTTGGATGCATCACTTTTGCTCAGATCCCTGAGGATCTAAGAAGAAAGCTAGATCACAAGAGCAGAAAAATGATCTTCATCGGCTATTCTCTAGACCACAAGGCATACAAGCTCTACAATTTGGATACCGAGAAGGCATTCACCAGTAGAGACGCCATTTTTGTGGAAGACCGGTTCATTAACCACAAAGGAAAAGTTGTTGATAAATCGGACTCATGGATCGAACAACCAGTCAATTCTTATCCAGAGATTCAACTGTAGAATCTCGACGCTGACTCAGATGATGAGTCAGAATCTCAATGAGTCAACCCACATCAGAGGACCAAAGTTCAACTTACAAGGTCGAACATGTCCAGACAACCTCCATCCAGATTTATAGATGATCCGGCCTGCTACTTTGTGCAGGAACCGCCCACAGTTTTTGAGGCGATGTCTACTCTTGATGCTGACTAGTGGAAATTAGCGATGGACACCGAATTCGATTCTTTGTTGGAGAATCAAGCATGGACACTCACTGAGCTGCCAAAGGACAGAAACCCAATTCCATGCAAATGGATATTCAAGACGAAGTACGACGCTAAAGGAAAGCTAAATCGTTACAAGGCCAAGCTAGTCGCCAAAGGCTTTTCCCAGATACCAAATCTAGATTATTCAGAAACCTTCAGCCCAATTGTCAAACATGCTTCGATCCGCCTACTCCTCTCCTTTGCAGCTACAGCTAATCTTGAAGTCCATCAAATGGATGTCTGTTGGAGTTATTTCCGACGAATTGTAAATAGATAATATTGGCCAATAAAATGTGTTGTGAGGGCATGGCATCCTGCGCTTATTAGCCCATAGCCCAATGAGCACGCAAGTTGAGTTGTAAATAGAATAATAGAATTGGGCCCCTTGTAATTAAAATAAAACTTGAGGCCCAAAGTCAATTTTACACTTAGAGTTTACTTTTGAGAGTTGGGTCCAATTTTGAACTCACATGAATCTTGTGATTTCCCATGTACTTTTTGTGGACCCTTGGATCAAGTTGGGTCCAAGATGAATGGATAGGATCAATGTAGATATTAGCCAATAGGATTTTGGGGCAAGGGCCTTCTCCATTTTATAAAAAGACACCATTTGTACTATATTTCCATGCTTAATGAGAAGGAGAAAACTCTACCACTTTTTGGAGAGAAGCATCCTCATTTGCTATGCACTACTTGCTAATGCTTTTGATTGTGTTTTCATTGTTTTTCATTTCCATGTTTATTGGTTGTCTTAGTTAATGTTTCTCCACTAGCAAGCTTAAGGAGCATTTGAGCTAACCTCCACCCTCACCCTCTATCTGTCTCTTTCCCGCTTCTCTTCTCAATCCCTTATAATCTTCCCTTTCCTTTCACCTACAATCATGATGAAGGTAGTTTAGAGGAGTAGAGTTAGTGGAAGTAGCGTGAGCAGTGGTAGACTTAGACAAAAAGTAGGGAACTAACTAAAAGTAGCATCTATGCATAGTTAGGTTCCTATCCAGTGAACTAACCCTTGTTGACAGGTGGGAGGGCTATTACTACATCAGATTGAAGACCGTACAGTGGCGCCGTTGTCGGGGATAGGTTTCCAGAGCCCTCTGAAGTTCCATCTCAGTGAGACCAGGACACAGAGAAGCTTGAGAGAGTTAGGTTGATGATTAAGTACCTGTGCGAGAGTTCCCAATGAAAAAAAGACAGAAAAGTACCAGTGAACCCTCGTAAACAGTGAAATTTTTAGTTCCACTGGTCAAGAACTCTTGCAGAGGATTCTGAAGTTCCATCTCAGTGAGACCAGGACACAGAAGAGCTTGCGAGAGTTAGTTTGATTCCAGTGAGCAGAAAATTGGATCTAAGTGCAAAAAAATCACTAAAAAGTAAAGATCCAGCAAATCCTTCCAGTAAGAACTCTCGCAGACCCTCTCAATCGATTCATAATGTCAATTTACATCAGTGATGAAGCTTGCAAGAGTTAGTATGAAGATCTGGTGAAGATCAAGCACAAAAAGTGATTTTGAACCCTCGTAGACAGTGAAATTTTCACTTCTTGCAACAGTTAACTCTCGCAGAGAATTCTATAGTGAGATCTGACCTAGATCCAGCTACTGTGAAGCTTGCGAGAGTTACTTCCCAGAGTTCTGAAAGATATCAAGTTTTTTACCTGCAAAACAACTAAAAAACACTCGCACAACCAACCCTCGCACAAGATAACCCTCGCAGACCAGATAAGTAGAACGATCTGCATCAAATCCAGCTACTGTCAGAATCTTAGGTCAATCAGTGCAAGGAGTAAAAAGCTATCAAGGAAAAACCACCACAAAAGGCCTAAAATTCATTCCGACCGATCAGATCGATTAGATCCTTGAAGATCCAGACTGCATCCTATTGTATAAGCAAGATCCAATCACTCTGGAACCCACCATCGGATGAATCTGAGATCGGGACGATCAATAGCACGAAGGATAGCAAATCAGGCACCACACCTTCCCAAATTAGCAACTGTGCAACAAGAGGCAAAACCGAAACCAACACCAATGGATCCAATGGGCCAACCCGTACCTGTCGCACCCTTGCATGCAGTTTGGAGAGCACCATGGATGGAAATACCAAAATATGACGGATCCTTAGATCCCATCCGATTTCTCCAGATCTACGAGCAAGCTTGTGAAATCTATGGCGTTCGAACACCTGCAGAGAAGCTGATGCTATTCCCTATGTCCTTACTTGCAGTGGCTGAGGATTGGTTTTTCAACCTGTCAGAGGAAGAGAAATCCACCTGGGAAGCGGTTAAAGTGGCTCTCATTACGTGCTTTAAACCAAGAAAGTTCCTGGAAGACCCGTTTCTCCTGCTAAGCAAAGTCAAGATGGAAAAACAAGAAAGGGTCCGGGACTATATTGAATAGGTCAAACATCTACGATCCGAGTGCAGTGCAGCCCTGACTCCCGATCATGCGGTGATCATGTGGTTCCTAGCCAGGTTACCACGAAGCATCAAAAGAGAATTGAAAAGACGGGAACAGTACGCTACTCTGCAAGAAGCTATGGAAGATGCCATCAGGGAAGAGGATGAGGGATCTGACGACGAATATCCTTCCACCCACACTCCTACTCCCTTGATCACACCATCATCATCAAACGCATCCGCTCTATCCACAAAACTGTTGTTGGAGCAAATGACAAAATTACACAAACAACAGATGGAGCAACTTACGGCGCAGTTTGACCGGAAACTAAAGGCCTTACAATGAACTGTAGTAGTAACTCCACATCAACCAGAACCAACCCAGCTGCAGTATCCTCGACGAGAAAATGTATGGTGTTCAGTATGCATGCAAAACCATATAGTGAACGAGTTCCAGTCCTAAAGCAAAATCTGAGACTGACACATAGATTCTGCCATCTGTGCAATGCAACATCGCACGATATGGCATTTTGCCCGTTTAACCCTAGGGTTGTTCAACAGAAGATAAGTCCTTATCAGACTTCTTATCCTTATCATCAAGGGGCACCTAACGCGGCACCAAGGTACGGCGCACCCAATCAACAACAACGCATGGCCTTACCTGCTCCACCAGGGCTAGCAATCAACAAGTGGCCCATGCAAACCTGATAGCAGCAGAACAAGAATTGCAAATGTCATCTCAACCGGAGCAACAACAGTGGTATGGACCAGATGAACCATTTATGGATCCTATCATAAATGAATATGCTTCAGCCTATGCAGCTCAAACTCAACGTCAAGGTGGAAGAAATTACGGCTGCTACAGTTGCGGCGAGGGACACAGAATTGCAGAATGTCCCTACAAAGGACAATATACAACCTCCTGTCGGGATTGCGGTTATGGACATTGTTTCAAGAATTGTCCATTTAAACCTGGAACCAGTGCACCTCTTAACCTCATTGCCATACAGCAATCAGCAGTTCCAGCAGGGATGCCATTGAAAGGACGATACGACTACGCTCATGTGTTAGCTGTTATGCGAGCACAAAAGAAGAAGGAAGTGGCTCCCTCACCACCACCATCGGTCACTGATGACCAACCCTAAACTTCAGCACCATATCCAAATGTGAGGGAAGAGAGAAGATAGTACCAGAAAATAAAACACTAAGTACAAAAAGCATAAGAGGAGAAAAAAGAGCAAGAAAGAAACAATCTCACAAAACCTCTAGTCGGTGTCGAACGAGATCCGCAAACAGGCTCACCACTGCGCACTGATCAGAATGATCGGTTGCACCAACATGAACCACCTTTTCACATGGTGGAGCCTGAGGAACCATGCACTGAAAGGCTCACACTCTTGCTGTCAAGCCACGTTACTTTACCCCTCGGAGAACAACTGCAGATTGCACCACAAGCAAAAACCTTTTAGCTGAATGGGCCAAGGCGGATGAGGAGCCCATAGCGCCTGAGTCCATATATTGTGCGGGCTATGATGAAACAAGTAACGTCCTCCACATCGGAGCAGCATGGGAAAGTGAGGAACACAACATCACTTTGCCAATCAAACACAAGAAATATGAGGACGAGGCGGCAGTCCTTTGAGATACAAAAACCTCTTTAAAGCAAAGTGGTTCTTCATAAGTTGACATGATAGCATAAATGAAACTATTTTCATTTTGAGATTGCTCCTTATTCTTGATTGATTTCTCTTGGATAATAACAGTAAGTTTGAACTTATCTAAAGTTCCAAGCAAACTACTCTCCAAGGACATGAAATAAATCCAAGTTACTTTTATGAAAGTGACAAATATCTTTGCAATTTGAACCAAAGAATGCACTTCCAAATGAAAAATTTCAAAAGATTTGACATGTGTTGTGATGGACTCTTGAAGACAAATCTTGCAAGTCCTTGTGAGACTCCAAGCCTCATTCACCTTTCCACAAAGGAAACACCTTCCCTTGGACTTGTCCTTCTTGTATTTGCATTTCAAACTTGAAGCTCCATCCTTCACCTCGGCCCCCTTGCTTTGGTTCTCCTTGGATGGATTGGTCTTCTTTTTGTAGCATCTTGAGAAAATATATCCTCCCTTGCCACAAAGATTGTACTTAGGATCCTTTCTTTCCTTCAATAGGATGCCTCCTATTGATGCCATGTGAATAAAAACCTGTGATATGATTCTACAAATGTAATTTGTGACTTTCAAGAGACTAGATTTGAACATCTTCAATAATCTAGAATGATCTACAAAAGATCTAGCTCACAAACCTAAGAATCAATCTTCACACTAATGACTAATCACTTGGAAACTTTGCTTTGATCATTGAGACAAAAGCACACAATCTTTGAATCAAATCACAAAAGAAATCATATCCAAATTCCTATTGGACTCAACAAATTCCAATGACTCTTTCTTTTGAAAGTTGAAATGGATATGAAAAGATTTGACACCTGGATTTTCCTTTTCATTTGACTAGTTCTCTCAACACTTGAGATTCTTGAACAAAAGATGGGTTTCGTTTCAAACACATGAAAATCAAACTTAATCACTTATTTTGGACTCGCTCTTGATCCAAATAATCTCAATCTTGAGATTTAGAATGAATTTGATTTGATTTGACAACAAACTATACCATCAATTTTTCACAAAGCTTAAAGAATTTAGACAACTAGAGATTCACAAAGATAACTAGAGATAACTAGAATGAATTTGATTTGATTTGACAACAAACTATACCATCAATTTTTCACAAAGCTTAAAAAATTTAGACAACTAGAGATCTCAACCATGCATGAATACTCAAATATGGACTCCTCTTCATTCTAGACATCCAATGGGATCACAAATTGACCCTCACACTTTCACAAAGAAAGTTGAATAGAACTAATTTGAGTTTCATACATATTATGTCAATTTTTGCTCAACAAATTGAATTCAATCACTCCTATTGGATTCCACCAATTACTCTACCTTTTAAGACTTGGAATGAAATTCAAAATCAAAAGTTGTGATTCTTCTCACTAAGATATTGTGCTTCAAAGAGCTAATGCCACTTAGAAAGATTTGATCACTTAGGAAGAGACAAACTCTCCACCAATAACAACACAAAATGAGCTTCTAGATCTTGCCCTCTACAAAGGAAGGAACTCTTAGAAAATTGGATCTCTCTCTACACATTTGCCATAGACACCTTAATGACTCTTTTAAAACCTCAAAAACACTCAAAAAAATTGAGTAGGATTGAATAATGTGACTTGGATCTCAATCTCTTTTCTAGAACTTTCAATTGAAGCCAATCTATGTAAAATTCTACAAAAGATTTGCATAGATGCTCTATATGCACTAGAAACTCTCAAAGGTTTCACTTGGAGGACAGATCCAAGGATGTTTTCTAGCAAATTGATGCTTCTAAACTTGACCCTATCACTCTTGAACAAATCTATAGTGATGGTACAATGGATTTCATCCTCTCACCTTGCATATCACTCCTTAATCTATGATTTTTGGCAAAATCTCTCTCAACTTCAACATACACTCAAAAAATCAGAGGAGACCTAATTCAAGCTTCAATTTTAATTTTTTGGCTGATCTAATCCAAGAACTAATCAAGGTATTAGATTCCCTATAGAAAATGCTTGATTTTGCACCAAAAATCAATCAAATTGGGTATCTGAGACAAATTCTACAATTTTTTGAAATTTCTTAGTCAAAAATGGAGCTGTACGGCCTCACACGTGTGAAAAGAGTTCCTACACCCCACAACAAGTTCTGGTCCAAAAATTTTGAGAATATCTATCAAATCCAACTCGCTACCCAAAATTTGACTAGTTTCCAAAAAACTGCTAATTTTGGCTTTGATTTGGATTAACCCTATCAATTTCAACAAAACCTCTTGTACTAGGCTCTGATACCATGTGGAAAAAGTACAAAAAGGACCAAGAGTGGATCCTAATCTGATCCTCAAGAGGGATTGGTTGTCAGATTACTTGATCTATCAATGTACTTGAGATTAAGATCAATCTAGATCAATTCTAGACACAAAATTCTAACAAGAACAATCATTAATTGAAGGTAGGTGTACTTTCTGGTTTCACACGTGTGAAACATTGTCTGAGTACGGACTCCAACCTAAAAATCAAGTACACATTGATAGAACCTCAAAACAATCAAAACAAATGTAGACAAATGGAGAGAATCACTCAAAATTGCTTCCAAAGCCAAGATTGGTGTCTCACAATGATTATGGCCAAATGTGACTCTATATATACAATAAGTGAGAGCTCATGGTACTGATCATCCCTCTGATCCCACATGTGTGAAGGTGCTTTGTCATATGATGATTCATCATGCAAAACTAACACTTGGACAAAGCCTTCTATTTTGAGCACTTTTGGTCCATTTTCCTTCTATATGGAGATCTACTTGGAAATCTTCTAGAAGTCAAAATTTGCCTACTTCAGCTTATTCCACACATGTGAGCTGTCCTCTACACATGTGATATGACACCTAACCAAAGGATGTGTCTCATGCAATCAATAGATTGATGCCATGTGTCATATGTCTAGAAAACTAGTTTTTGGCCTTCTTAGCCACTAGAACTTGAATTAAATCATATGTACAACCTATATGATTATGGTACATGACATGTACACTATTTTCACACGTGGTAACAGGCTCCACACATGTGTGTTTATCTATATACAAGATTTTTGGCCTCTACCAAGCTTATTTTTGCATTTTTCACATAAAGCTTGATCCAACCACATGGGCGGTGAAACCTATTGTACCTAAAGCTGATGACGGATCATCCACGACAGATCACATGATTGATCACCCAAGGATAGCCAAGGGTAGTCACTATGATTCAAAGATGGATGTCGTGAGATAGACGGATGCATTAGCAACTATTGACTGCTGAGCATGTCAATATGAATCAGATCCTGAACCCAACACATCTTCACCCAAGTGTTACACTATGGACACACCAATCACATTTGGGATGAATGCCGTCAGGGGAACCTATTGAGAACCCAGTGGACGATGATTTAGTTCCTTGGCAGCATGCTCTAACTTATAATAAGGAGACTGAGCTGACTGATGAGCAGGTCCTACAGCACATGGACCCAGATCGTTACGAAATCAAGAAAGTAGCAGCTCAACCGCCGCAAAAGTTTGTTATGGCGAAAGTCTCAAGGATCGATCCACCAAGGGCGCCTGCGAGCAAGAAGAATCAGTTGAAGCAACGCTACAACTAGGTGATTCGATGGAGTGATCTACCCGAAGAGGCTATAGCTACAGTGGATATTGATATTTGCAACCACGAGGCGAATGTCACACCAGTTCTGATGAAATACAACAAGGACGAATCCACCAATATGACAAAGAGGGACAAAAAAAAAATGTTGGATTCCTTGAAGTCAATCAAGATGGACTCAGATACAGCGTCATCTCTACTCAGATGAAAGAGAACCAAAAGATTACCAGTTAAGGAGGAATCTCGACAAGCACCAGTTCACAAAATTCTTGAAACCTTCAAAAATTATACCTTGGACGACGTGGTAATTATGATGTTGCAGAGCCAGGTGAAGAAGAAAAAATAGTACATGTGGGAGAGCAGTTAACGCCCACACAATTCAAGAGACTACGATCATTGCTGGTGGGGTATAAAGACTGTTTCACCTAGAGTTACAATGATCTGAAGGGCATTCCACCAACAGTAGTCCAACACACCATACCTTTGGTGGATGGAACAGTCCCCAAGGTGAGCCGTTACTACCGTTGCAACTTGAACTACACAGAGCTGATCAAACAAGAGTTGCAAAAGTTGTTAGATGTAGATTTCATTTATGAAATCGAGCACACGGAATAAGTATCGCCGATAATTATATTACCCAAGAAGAATGGCAAAATGCGAATCTTTGTGAATCTGAAGGCGCTAAATGTAGTCACCAAAAAGGATCATTTTCTTTTACCTTTACAGAAAGTATCCTTGACCGAGTAGCGGGGGCCGAAGCCTACAGTTTTTTAGGTGGCTTCAGCGGTTACAACCAGGTGAAGATAGCACCCCAAGACCAGCATTCGCCACTGAATGGGTAACCTATGCCTATAAGGTGATGTCGTTCGGACTTTGTAATGTCCCAAGCACTTTCCAGTATGTTATGCAAGTAGCATTCAAAGAGTATTTGTAGAAATTTCTGGAAATTTTCTTGAATGATTTGTGCATGCATGGACCAGACTCATAATATTTATCCAATTTGGAGAAGGTGCTACAAAAATGCCGCAATTTTCAAATCTCTTTGAATCTAAAAAAAATTCAATTTTGGGTTACACATGGCTTGATTCTCGACCATATAGTATCTAGACACGGGATCGTCACAGACCTATCAAATATTAGGATCATTGTTGATCTACCACCATTGGGGATGATCCGTGAAGTCTACATCTTCATGGGTCATGCTAACTATTATAGGATCTTCATTCTAGATTTTGCGGAGGTAGCCCGACCAATTTACAAACTCACAACAGATCCACATTGGAACGAGGAAGCCCTAAAGGCTTTCCAAAAGCTTAAAAATGCATTGGTTTCAACACCAATTTTATGTCCACCCAATTGGTCCATTGAGTTTCCTGTGCATACGGACGCATCGAAGTATGCAGTTGGAGCAGTCTTAACCCAGCCAGGAGAACACAAAAAGGATTTTCCAATCCAATTTGCAAGCCGATAACTCAGTGACACAGAAACGCATTATTCAACCACAGAGCGGAAAGCACTGGCGATGATTTATGCAGTTACTAGATGTGAATTTCAATGTTGATACATGTACAATCAAGAAGCATGATGAGATCCTTGCATTTGGATCTAGATATGGTGGAATCTACAAGCTTGATCCCAAAGAGTATGCTAACTCTTGTGATAGTGCTTTTGCTACTCATATGTCTTTGGAGGAACTATGGCATAGAAGGTTGGGACATCCTAACTATAGTTCTATGGTGTCCATGGTCAAAAAAGCCAAAGCTATTGGCTTGCCTAATCTTATCTCCAAGAATTTCAAGCCATGTGAGTGAGGCTTGTGCCATATCTAAGTCTCATAAGAAGCCTTTTTCAAAGCCATCTATCAAGACTACACATCCATTGGAACTCATACACTCGGATGTGCACTTCTCATCTTCAAAGAGCAAGGGTGGTGCTACTTGCTTTGTAACTTTCATTGATGATTTCACTAGATTTACTTGGGTGTATCTTCTAGATTCAAAGTCTATGGTGTTTAACTATTTCCTAAAGTTCAAAGCTCTAGTTGAAAAGCAATTTTCTTACAAAATCAAGATTCGTAGAAGTGATAGAGATGGTGAGTACACTTCCAATAAATTCCATGATTATTGTGAGTTTGAAGGCATTAAAAGAGAGTTTTCTTGTGCATATACACCATCTCAAAATGAGGTGGCTGAAAGAAAGAATAGAACACTGTGTGAATGTGCCAAAACCATTAGAATTGAGGCATCCTTGCCAAAAGACTTTTGGGGTGAGGCTATCAATTGTTCAAACTATCTTTGCAATAGACTCCCTCATGTTGCACTTGGAGGAAAGCCACCATATGAAGCACTCTATTTGAAGAAACCTAAGGTTGAACACCTTAGGGTATTTGGATGCATATGCTTTGTCCATATTCCCTTGGAAACGAGAAAGAAGGATGATCCTTGTGCAAGCAAAGGAGTAATGGTTGGATATTCATCCAACAAGAAATCCTATCGAATTTACATGCTCTCTACCTCTAAAGTAATTGATAGTAGAGATGTAGTTTTTCATGAAGAAGAAAAGTCCAATCTTGGAGGGGCCGAGATCAAGCAACCCTCAAAATCTATCACCTATTGTTATTGAAGACAATCAACATATGGAGGAGTTGAGATTTGAAGATGGAAGTCCTAGGATTTTCACTCCTAGAAGATCCATGAGGGAGAGATCCGAGCCCAAGAGTCTCGCTTATGATGACAAAGGAAAACAAGTGGATCTTGATTCCACTTATGCTTATTTTGTTTCTCATGAGGAGCCCAAAGATGTTCAAGAAGCCCTCAATACCAAGGAGTGGTATGAGGCCATGAAGATTGAATATGATGCCTTGATCACCAACCACACATGGGAGCTAGTGGATCCACCACCTTACATGCATATCATTGGATGCAAGTGGGTGTTCAAGATCAAGTACAATCATGATGGCTCCATCAACAGGTACAAGGCAAGATTATGTGCTAAAGGCTTTGCACAAATATATGGCCTTGACTATGAAGAAACCTTTGCTCTTGTAGAAAAGATGGTGACAATAAGAATCATAATCTCTCTTGCCTTATTTTTTAAGTGGAAACTGTTTCAACTTGATGTCTCCAACGCTTTTCTGAATGGCTATCTTGAGGAGGAGATATATATGGAACAGCCTCAAGGATTTATCAAGGATAAATCTAAGGTGTGTTTGTATTTAGAAGTCTTTATGGCTTAAAGCAAGCACCTAGATCATGGTATTCAAGACTCAACAACTTTCTACTTTCATTAGGATTTGTGCTTAGCAAGACAGACCCAAGTTCGCACCAAGAAGAAATAATCCTCCTAAATTTGTTGGACCAGCGAAGTCTCAAACCGTGACTAAACCAGTTTCAAACAACTGTTACAACTATGGAGAGCCGGGACATTTTTCACCTAACTGTCCTCAACAGCGAAAACCAATTGGTTATGTACTGTTATGCTCGAATTGTAGAGAGTCTGGCCTCAAGTACTTGTGCAACTCGTAACCATGGACGTCCCAATAGAACTCGGTAGACATTTGGCGCCTCTGGTAAGTCCATCAGCCGCAGAAGCCACGACCCAAATATCAGTATGTAGCAACACCAGCTGCTGCAGACACGAAAGTGAAAGCTTTGACTGATGCTGTTGTGCAGAGAATTGATGTTATTGAAGGAAAATTGGCGGAGACAAAATGTCAAAATATTGAAAAATCTATCTAATGTTGTGAGTATGGGTCCTAAAAATGCCAAAGATGAATTGAGTTCTTTTGGCTTAGTAAAGACCCATCTTAGAATAAAATATTCAAGGTAGGTAGAAGTAGAAACTCGAGCTACCATAGGAATTGCCATTACATGCCACATTTAATGCATGAAAAGACTAGGTGGCACCATTAGACATAGTGAGGTGGCTTGAATAAGTCTAGATAGCTTGAGAGGTGGATTCGCAACTCCAATTCAACTCAAAGTAGGAGAAGAGTCCATGGATCTATATATATGTGATGTACTCTCATTGAGAAGATGATGAAATTTGTGTGTAATGCAAATTTGGAGACAAGCTCTTTGTGCCCTCTCTCTCTCCATGAGTTTTGTACTTGCTATTTTCTCTCTCTAGCCGAGTAGAGGCATTTATGATGCTTAGTCTTATGTTTTGTTGACAGATCTTGCTTGTAACACAATAATATTGCTTGTATGATCAGCTTTCCTATTGACAACCAATGCTAGTCTGATCTTTATGGTGTTACTGGGCTTAGGAGATCAAAAATACATGTGTAGGACATCCCACATGTGTGAATTCAGCATGGTATCAGAGCCTACCTAAGTTTTACAAGCAAATCTAATCAAAAAGTTTGCAGATCTGAGCTAGGAATTGTCTAGATTCTACTTTCTAGCTAGTTTGCAGTTTTCTGGTGATTTAGAGCTTCAAACCACATTGAATGGGCCAGATCAGGTACTGTACGGAATTTCATGTGCTGGCACGTGTGAAATCTGCCCATTTTCAGATTGGTGGTTCTCTCTCACCTTAGATCTAAATTTCTTGCAAATTAGCCCACTAGAAACTAGAAATGTGTAGAATCCGATGCAATTTGAATCATGATAGTTGGATAAGCCAATCAGAAGTTATAAGCTTTTGAAGAGTCGTAGGTAGGGCGCCTAGACCTGTGGCAAATCGTGTGTACATGTCATTTATTGCCTGAATGATCACAAAAATCATCCATAAGCTACATAATCTCATCTATATGTGATTTAGACAAAATTTATAGGTTCTAGGCAAATTGTTTCATACAAATAGATTGTATTTGAGTCAATTTGACATTTTTGGAATATTTCACACGTGTGAAATTCAGAGAACCATAACTTTTGCCATACTTCATCTTTTTTTATGATTCAAATCTTGTTTTAGGGAGATTGTCAAGCTAGTGAGATCTATCTCACAGTTTTTTTGCTTAGTCTCACATAGGATTTGGTTTTGTACCCTTGATTGGTTCCTATAGTGAGAAGATAAGCAACTCTTTCATCCATCTTTTTTTATTTTCATCATTCTTTATGACTTCAATGGGTGTCTTTCTATTAGAAGCAAGTGAAAGATTGTCAACCTCCAATTACTTAATTTGGAAGGTTAGAATGGAGTCTGTCTTAATACTACCAGATGTGATGGAGATTGTACTTGGCATTGAAGAAGAACCACAAATTCCTCAAGAAATTTCAAAGTACAAAAAGAGAGCCAGGATGGCTATTGAAGGCATAGGGACTATTAAGTACTTAGTTTGGTTACAACATCTACTGGTTTCCTAACTCAAAGTGAACTCTCCATCATTGGGCTGATGCTGCAGTACCTTGAACATAGTTAGTAGTCACATCATTCTAAAAAATAAAAAGTACCTCCTGTGTAGGATCTTCAATATATTTGACATTCATAGTGGTGCAGTCTTCCTTAGTGTGTCCTAAAGTTTCACATTTCGTACACCACATTCCTGAGTTGGAAGAAGACGTTTTTGGTCTTTTGTTTGCAACTTCAGAGATCTACACTTTCTAGTCATTAAACTTTTTATTAAGGTCAACGATATTACTCTTCCAAAGCTTTTCAACTTTAGAAGGTGACGACTTATCCTCGACAACTTTCGTTTGGTTCGTCATTTATTCTTTCTCTCTCCTTTATCAGCTTTTGAATCTGATGAATCGCTACTTTCAGATTTTGAGCTTAAAGAACTGGTACTTGAGTCAGAATCTGAATCATCATCGCTATCACTAGAATCAGTTTTAGACTTTCGAGATCTTTTAGTTGATCTCTTTCGTGCTAGTTTTGAGGTCTCGAAATTTTTGGCACTAGCTATTATTGCTGCTAAGGAGGTCATGTCCCCTTGTCTGCAATACCGATCTATCTTTGGTGATAGACCAGCCAAAAACCATTCGATCTGCATATCAATGGGATATACACCGGTTAGTTTTCCTATAAGATTTTTAACCTTTCGTGTATATTTGCGAAGTTATTTTTTACTCTTTTTCTGAACATTGTTCAGGCGTCCGAGAATTTTAGATTTGTAACTGATTTCTCTGAACTGGTTCAGAAACGCATCTTTCAGCAGGTACTAGGTTCCTACACGGCCTGGTTCAACCTGGCTGTACCATATGCACGTCTGCTTTCTTAGCAGACTAGGGAAGATTCGTAGTTTGTCTACGTTAGTTCCTTCGTTATTTGCATTTGCGATTGACTCAAATTGTGAGACATAGCTATCTGTATCATTGGTAGAAGTCCCTTTAAAATAATCGTACTTAATTTTTGATATAGAAGCGAAAGGTGCAGCAGGACCCTCCATACCGAAGCTAATTAGGAGTTCAAGTAACTGGGCAGTGCTTTCGTCTAGATTTCTTTGACTAGTACTCTCACTTTGTCTTCGTAAAAATTCCTCTCTAAGCTTATGGTATCGTTCTAATTTGGATTCTCTATCTGACATATACTAGAGATGGAGATGGATGTGTCAGATTTCTTATAACTTTCCTAAACTATCCCCAGCAACGGCGCCAAAAATTGGTATATGTCGTATATACCAACAAATGTAGATTTGTAGTAAATAGTGTCGTTCCCACAGAGGACAACGTTAAAAAGTTATGTATTTGGTACAATTTATGGCAAATGGCTTTGAGTGTTATTTTGGTTGTCGACAAACATTAAAAAATAACCAATATTACTTATATTTGGGGTGTGTTGTGTTGATAATTTCAGAACAACAATCTGACCTCTATCATATCGAACGAAACGCGTTCTACATGAGATGTTATCAGAGTAGTACAGCAGTACTACACTCTGGCTGATTAAGGTGTCAACAGAGGATCGAGAAGTGTTCGATGTATTTGCAACTGTGCAAACAATTAATTAATTGCGTTCGTGAATTGTTCGTTTCTAGACAGAAGTCCTCAACAACTAAAGTCCAAATTAATGGTTAAAGGACACAAATAGTTTTAGAGCACGTTAGAAACTTATGTCAGTTACAATCAAGCAAACAGATCAAAGACTAAATTCCTCAGACAGGGACTATCATCTCATTTGTATACATGCAACTTTATTCAATGATCGTGCTAAATTGTACCAAAGATAGTCATTATTCGAGTGCCGAAAAGAAAGTATTCACAATAGACAAATAAGATGGTTTTAAGACAGTTCTTTAGAGCATGCTTTACGGATACACAACAAACGACTGTAATGCACTAGAGAGTCTATCTGATCAGAGAGTAATTCATGTAATGCGTTAGAGATTGCTAGTAGACTCAAGATCACTCACACTCAATAGTGCGAAGAACAGAGATAAGGGAAAATAACTCACAGAACTCTATTCACTTCTTCAACCTCTTACATATGCATAAACTCTTCTCTCTCAATGTTCGAGACTGAAGTGTGAGATCAATATATGTTCTACATGATGAACAAACACACCTCTAAAACAACATGTGTGTCGCTCCCGCAAAAGGGTCTAGTTAACAATTAGATTGAAAATACGTTCAATCATACCATGAAAGATATATTTAACTAAGAGTTAAAATTACTCTAGTTTAACATGTCTTTCCATATCTAGTCATTTCATATAGACGACCTAATAAAGGTTATCCAAGGCGATGTCTTTCCTTTTAAAGGTCTTGCCCTTTATTATAAGGCAAGTACTTAGGAGATATATTCTCAAAAAATGACTTAGGCCTCTTCATGATTTATAGTTATCCAACTCATATCTTCATTTCCGAGTATATCATGCCATATTTATATTGATATTCAATATTTAATAATTTTGTGGCATCACAATTGTGTGTGGGCTCGATCGAGATTTTTGAAGTGCCTGACTCGGTCGAGATTGTAACGAAATGATTCGGTCAAGATTTCAAACACCTTGTTGAATTGTGTGCACTTGGTTCGGTCGAGATCTGAAGTAGGAGACTTGGTCGAGATGTTAACCATGTGATTCGGTTGAGATGTTGACCATGTGATTTGATTGAAATGCTGACCAGATGACTCGGTCGAGATGCCAACCAGAGGACTCAGTTGAGATGCCAACCAGAGTACTCGGTCGAGATGCGAACCAAAGGACTCGGTCAAGATGCCAACCAAGTGTCTATTGAGTACTATATTTCAGTGGTGGTGTTGTAGAACTTCATGAAATATAAATATGATTGTGTCTCAAAATAAAAGTTCTCAGTGGGATTTACTATCTCAGTTACCAGATTTGTGTTATGGGCTGAAAATCTGAGATATCATAATTGCAAAAGTGAACTGGATCTAAAAGGTTATAAAATCTATCCATGTAAACTAGACCATCTGTTGTTGACCTGTAACACTCCCTGTGAATCTAAATAGATAATCAGAGAAAAAAACTTATGGAGAATAAGAACTTAATAAATACAAACAGAGGCAGTCAAGAATCATATTAAATAAGAAGACACAAAAAATAAAAAATAAAAATTAATAAGAATCAATAAAAATGTAACATAAAATATATACAATAGGGATGGAGTTATATTGGGTCAACAAAAAACAACTCTTCATAGTAGCGTCGTAGATGACTGCCATTTACAACAGTGTCTAGGAGTACTCCGTCAAGTGTTTCCAATTGGACTGCTTCATTAGGAAAGATTTTGTTTATGACATAAGGCCCTTCACTTCTGAATTTTAATTTTCCTAGATGCTTCTTAGATGTGTAAAGAAGCACCTGATCACCTAAGTGTAAGTATTTATTGCACAGGTGACAATCATGCCAGGCTTTTTGGCGATGTTTGTTAACTAATTGTGTGTGATACGATATGAGTCGAGTCTCACACAATTGGGCTAACATAAATAGCCTATTTTTGACTTGTTCAATTGCAACATCCTCGTAGAGATATGTGGAGAAAGCCTACATAACGCACAAGGAAGAAACTAGGAACTCAATAGGCATTACTGCTTCTTGACCATATACAAGATGGAATGGGGTAACCCATCCAGTGGCCTTCTTGGGAGTTGTGCGGTATGCCCAGATAGCAGAGAACAGCTTGGTTTCCCAATCTGATCTACTCGTTTCAACTATCTTGGTTAGGATCTTACAAATGGTCTTGTTGATGGACTCAACCTGGCCATTACATCTGGGATAGTATGGAGTACTTTTGCGGTGGATAACACGGTAATGGCGTAGGAGATTATCGATCACCTCATTTAAGAAGTGTGTGCCTCGGTCACTAACGAGCTCGATTGGACAGCCAAAATGCGTAATAATGTTTTCATAAAAAAAACACGCTATGGTCTTCACATTGGCGTCCTTTGTTACACGTGCTTCTACCCACTTGGTTGCGTAATCCATTGTGATTAGGATATAGCATGCTTGGGTATTTTTGGCTGTTGGGCTGATGGGCCTAACAAAGTCTATACCCCACTTATGGAAGGCTTCCCCTTCTATAATAGGGATAAGCATGGTGAAGTTTGCTTTTGTAGTTTTACTTGGCTCGTTGGCAAACATCACATGTTTTGATGATAACAAATGTATCCTTAAATAGTGATGGCCACCATAAGCCCGCTCTTAGTATAATCTTAGTAGTCGCTTTAGTAGAGAAGTGATCGCCACTCAATGCCCTCATGCGTTTGAGATATGATAGGTTGTATCTTAGATTCATAAACGCATCTATGTATAATATCGTCAGCGTCCCTTTTATATAATTGTCCTACAATTAGTTGAAAGGGTATCGTTTTTCTTAGGATTTTTTTTTTCCACTGTATGTAGCCCGTGGTAAGGAACTTAGTGATTTCCTCAGTCCAAAGGGGAGTGATATCGATCTGAAAAAGGCATGCATCAGGTAGATCGTCGTTGACTGGTGCATCAACCTTTTCAGCATTGGGAAGTCTGGAAAGGTGGTCAGCCATGAAATGTTGTGTTCCTTTCTTGACGACTACGTGGATATTGAATTCCTCAAGTATTAACAGCCATCTAGCAATTCGTCTGGTTTTACAGGATTTATTAACAATATATAGCAGTGCTTGATGGTCTGTGTAGAAGGCAAAGGTTTGGCCTAGTAAATAATGTCTGAGTTGTTGTACGGCGTAGACCATGGCCAGTGCCTCTCGCTCTGTTGTTGTATAGTTTGCTTCAGCAGGCACCAGTTGTCTGCTCAAGAAACATATCGAAAATTCTTTTCCATATTAGCCCGGTTGTGCTAGGATTCCGCCTATGGCATACTTACTTGCGTCAGTATGCACATGGAATTCCTTCGTGTAATCAAGGGAACGAAGTATGCATGCAGTAGTAAGTGCGGTTTTCAAATCCTCAAAAGCTTTTATACGTTCCTCGATCCACGACCACAACTAAATAAACGAGTCACGCCTTTCTGGTGTAGTCGATTATGAAGATGCGGTAATAGTAAGTATGGCCTAGGAAAATGTAAACTTCTTTCACTATTGCGGTTAGAGGCATCTCAACTATAAACCTTGATCTTAGAAGGATCGGTAGATATACCATCCTTCAAAATAATATGTCCTAGGACAACCTCATGGGTGACCTAGATTTGGCATTTTTCAAGGTTTAGTGAAATACCGAACCTACGACAATGAATGAATATCTTTTCAAGTGCCTCAAGGTGTTTGTATACATAAGAATGGACACCTAAATCATCGAGATAAATCTTGACAATTCGATGTAACAAATCTTGAAACGCCATTTGCATGAGGCATTGGAATGTGGAAGGGGCATTGCATAAGCCAAAAGGCATTATGTTATAAGCATAAATGCCATTTTTTGTGGCAAAAGCCATTGTGTGTTTATCTTCAAGGGCTATTTGAACTCGAAAATAGCCACTAAAACCATCTAAGAAGCTGCATGCTTCAGCTCGTGCCATTTCCTCTAGGATTTGTGTCGTTAAGGGCAATGAGAAGTGCTCTTTTTTAGTAAGGTTTTTGAGATCCACACAGATACTAAACTTGCCATTTTTTCTTGGGTACTACCACTATGGGTGATACCCAATCCGTGTGCTGGACTTCATAGATGAAACTAGCATCCAACAATTTCTTAATATCTTTATAGATCCACTCACGATAAACAAGATTACATCTATACGGCTTGGCCCAAATGGGCTTAGCATTCTCCTCTATAGGAATAGTGTGGACAACTATTTCAGGTGGGACCCCCTTCATTTCTGTATATTTCCAGGCGAATACATCTTTGTATTTGCATAGTAAGATTTTCAAATCAAGAAGTTGACCTGGTGTGAACTAGGCTCCGACATGAACAATGCGATCCACGTCCTCTTCAGGATCTTTAAGATTGAGCTCTATGGTCTTGGCTGGTCCTTCAAAGGACTGAGAAGCTAGTATGGGCTCCCGTTGGGGTTGCGACAATTGGATGACCACGTCATCAAGGGTAAAATCTTTGAATTTGCTAGGTAGGTCAAAAGGAGGGTCCACAAAGTTCTCTGAAACTTTAGAAATCATTGAATCAGATGTGCTAGTAGATGTGGAAGCTTTATCGGATGGATTGTCCTTTTGGTGTTCAGACAATGACTTGATGGATTGTTTAAGCTTGGCACGCATATGTTTTTGTCTCTTGGTTAATTTTGTTTCAACGATTTTATTTTTTGTAACCAAGGTTTTTTTGTTTGTTGAGGAGGCGGTGTGGTTGACTCTCAAATCATCGTTTATTGTATCCCAGACTTCATCTCGATACATGTCCCATTGGTAGACCTTAGGTTTTGGCCGATAGGTCACTGCGTTGGCTACTGTGGACTTGAGTTGGACATGGGCCAGAGGCCCTGGTGACTTAATCTCTTTGGAAATTGATTTCGGTGTATAATGTTTTTCATCGAGATATAGGAAAACGTGTTCCTCAGTCATGACTTCATTATTCAATGAAAGAATATCGTCTTCCAAAATGTGGGCGGCAGAGATAGTAGGCTCTTCTGGGCACCAAGCTATAAAAATTGGGTCTATCATCATCAATGGAATGATGGGCGTCTCTATGTCCGTAGAAGATGGTAGAATATATTTGTCTTATGCGGCGGTTTCCATTCGACATCTGTTGGAATCAGCAGAATCCATAGTGGCCAGTGCTTGACCCCAATTTATAATATCAGTTGATCTTGTGTAGTGTTCTTTTGGTTGGATTGGAACACTATTGGATTCGTCATATGTTGTAGATGACCAATCATCATAAACTTTAGTTGGCTTTACGTGGCCAATCAAGTCAACAGTGACTCGTTTTTCACTATTGTCAAAGGTTATTTTGCTACGCCTCCAATCTTGGACAACGCCTGCCATTGGTAGCCAAGGTGTGCCAAGAAGGAGTTTATATGTATTTGCATCATTTGGTAGATTGAGAATGACTCAAGCTATGGTAAATGGGACTCCTACAATACGTACTGGGATATTCGATAAGTGACCTGCAGGGTCGGTTACTCACTGATCGGCCATACGAAGTTTGTAACGTGGCTGATCTAAGGTATTGAACGCCCATGAATTTGCTATTGACAAAGCCATTATGTTGACGCCTGATCCACTATCAAGGATAGCGGATACTGCTGGGTAATCTTTATAGTGCATAGGTAAGGTGATGCTAGTCCCCTTAGCAACATCTATATTCATCAGATTCATGGGAATCTAAGGAATTTTTGGAATTTCATCTTTTTTTCGCTATTTATCAGGGATATTGGGCAACTGAAAACTTCTATGGATATAGCTTTGGAGACTGGTGAAAGATTTTATGGCACTATGGAATGGCATTGTGATTTAAGCTTGTAGAAGTTCAGAAAAAACTTTGAGTCTCTGTAGGGATTGCTCTTTTGTGAGGATTGGAGCAGATGACGGACATTCCGTTTTCTGTTTCTCTTACAAAAATTCATCTCAAAATTTGTTATATCGTCATTGTTCCACACATGGATCGGGATAGTCTCTTGGTAGTGTGGAGGCTGTCAAAGAGCTTCCTGTATGGTCAGCAGGTTTTTCTAGGTTTTGTTGCTCTTGTTGATTTTGGCGTTGAGCTCTAGTGAGGACTCTAACAGATTCGAAAGAGATATGTCATGTTGGTAGGATCCTGTTAGATTGCTTTGGGCAATCTTTGAAACTGTGTTTTCGAACACAGTCTGGACATTCAACATGGTATTTTTTTTCACCATACAATCGACCATAAAATATCCCATTTTGCCACAGATAAAATTGTCACAAAACGGTGGTCATGAGCATAGCGAAGGCTCGGTTGTTCAGAGCATAGGCATGTAGGAACAAAAACGCAACATTTAGCGGCAGAAATATTCAAGTAGAACAATTCATACAATTTACGCAAAAGAACGACGCAGTAGCGAGACAAAAATTGCACTCTGATAAATATCAACAATGAGTACAATGGCTTGAAGTAATAACTTCAGCTTGCTGAGCATGATAACGCTGGCTACAGATAACTCTGATTGAAAGAGAAATTTAAATTGTTCTTCTTAACGCTTACATAGCTTGATTCAACTAATATAGAGATTTACAAGTGAGAAAATATCTTACAAGCCTTTAAGGCTATTTACACCAGTCTTTGCATATGTACAAAAAACGCTTCCTACAACAATCTATTGTGACAATCAAAGAACAATAACACTTCCTCTCAAACCGAGATTTCACTCTCGAAGCAAACATATAGAAATCAGGTATCATTACCTTAGAGAAAAAGTGCACATCAAGGAAGTAGAATTAATTTTTTGCAGAACAGACTACATGGCAGCAGATTACTTCACAAAGGCTCTATCAAAGGAGCAACATCTCAAATTTAACGATATGTTATAACTGAAAATAAAAGTTTTTCAAGATCCTCATTAAGGGGAGTGTTGGATTTCTTATGCTCAGTCTTAAAAATCGTTTAGTAATGAGCATCTTGAAAATAGAAGGCCGACAACATGATTTTGAACCTTTACATTTTTCCTTTAAGTTTTTTCCATTTATGCCTTAAATGATTTAAGACACCTTTGCTTTTTACCTTCCTCGCCCTTTTACCGTGCATTCACAAAAAAAGTGACACACTGGCCATAATGACTTAAAAACCATTTTTGGACCATCTTCGTCTTTTTTGCCTCTTTGCGAAAAATGCGACACAAAACCCAGATTGACTTAAAAAACCATTTCTGGGCCACCTTCGTCTTTTTCACCTCTTTGCAAAAAATGCGACACTAAACCCAGAATGCCTTAAAACCATTTTTGGGCACCTTCGCCTTTTTCGTGTCTTAAACTAAGGCACCTTCGGCTTTTTCGAATTTTTCTACATTGGCAAACCGACGTCGCCAAATGTATTAGCAACCATAAAAACAGCTGGACAAACCAAATATCCAAAAGGTGGTGAAATAGTTACCAACTTTTGTACATAGAGTTTATGCATATGTAAGAGATTGAAGAAGTGAATAGAGTTCTGTGAGTTATTCTCTCTTATCTTTGTTCTCCGCACTGCTAAGTGTGAGTGATCTTGAGTTTGCTAACAATCTCTAACACATTACATGAATTACTCTCTGATCAGACAGACTCTCTAGTGCATTACAGTCATTTGTTGTGTATCCGTAAAGCATGCTCTAAAGAACTGTCTTAAAACTATCTTATACATTTGTTGCGAATACTTTCTTTTCGACACTCGAATAACGACTATCTTTGGTACAGTCTAGCACGATCATTGAATAAAGCTATATGTATACATATGAGATGATAGTCCCTGTCTGAGGAATTGAGTCTTTGATCTATTTTTCTAATTGGCATTGACATAAGTTTTTAACGTGCTCTAAAACCATTCGTGTTATTTAACCATTAATTTGGACTTTAGTTGTTGAGGACTTCTGTCTAGAAACGAATAATTTGCGAACGCGACTATTTAATTGTTTGCCCAGTCACGAATACATCGAACATTTCTCGACTCTCTGTTGACACCTTAATCAGCCAGAGTGTAGTACTGTTGTATAACATCTCATCTGTAGAACGCATTTCATTCGATTTGATAGAGGCCAAATTGTTGTTCTGAAAATTATCAACACCACACACCCAAATATAAGTAATATTGGTTCCTTTTTTATGTCTGTCGACAACCAGAATAACACTCGACACTGTTAGCAAATTCCAGAGAATCCCCAGATGCTGAGCCAAGCCGAAGACAAAGAATACCTCTCACCCATGACCGAGGAGGTCTCAGAAGGAGGAGAGCAGAAGAAACTGAGAGCCGAGAAATTACTAGCTAGGATGACAGTGAAATATCTATGTGAGCCTACATGGTGTATCCCAGAGAAGGAACGACCATGTAGGAGCTAGTCATATTTCCTAGGCTTTGTAAATAAATGTAGACCCCCCTTAAATTAGTTAGAGTGAGCCACCTTTTGATGGTGACCTTTAGTGGAAGGGCAAATTTCACATGTAATGTCTAATTTGGTGGAATTGCCACTTGGGCTCCACATGGGCAGCGTTCTTGCTTATTTAAGGCCCCCCCTCTCTTGTGAGGGAGCTTTGAATGTATTGTCAAGTTCTCTTGAGCAAATAAAGAGGATCCTCCACGAGTTCTTGATGATTGCTAAGATCCTTGTTCATGGCAATGTTCTTGAGTGAAATTTCTATGAGCATGCTTGAATTCCTTGCATTGTGGATTAACTAGTTTCTTGTTTTCTAGTTTCTTGCTTAGTTGTGGATTAGAATTCACTTCTTGTTTATGGAATAAGGTAGAAATCAGCATTCAAGTAAACTAAATAGGCTGTAATGGTGGTGTAGATCTTGCATACTCTCTTACTTTCCAGTTCTTGATTGTTCTTGGGCATTCTAAGCATCAAGAAATGAGTGTTTCTTGATTCTTGGACTGTAAAATGCTATCAAGAATCTAGTTTCTTGTTTCTTGTTCAGTAGTTAATCTTGTTCTTGATTGATTTCTGATTCAGTAGATTGTGGTAGGTCTTCTCCTTGTTCCAAAACATTGATTCTCTTGAGCTAAAGATGGTTACATGATCGGTTTCTGACTGTTCTAATAAGAAGAAGAACCATAAAGAACCGCAACTAAAGAAGAGGTAAAGAAAACACAAGAACCGTGTTCACAAATTTAGAGAATCTGTGAACAGACACCAGTTGTCATAAATTGTACCAAAAACATAACTTTCTAACACTGTCCTCTGTGGGAATGACACTATTTGCTACAAAAACCTATATTAACCTTGTTGGTATAGTACGACAAGAACCTGTAGCTATAGCTACAGAAGCCGAGCAACAGACACCCAGATCCACAATCTCAAAATGTTTCGAGATGTCTTCCTTCACTTCAGCAATCAACTTCTCACTCTTGCAAAGCATCAGAGTGTCATCTACATATACAGCCACAATGATGATCTGCCCATCTGTGACTCTGACATACACATTGGACGTAGATACTTCTATGAATTCTGCATGCATAATCAAGAAGTGAATTTGAGACGTATCCTGAGGGTTGATCCATATAGACCTCCTCGTCTAACTCGCCATGCAAGAAGGCTGTCTTCTCGTCCACAATGTGGATCTTGAGGTCATAAGCAGCTGCATATGCAAATAACAATCGTAGGGACAAATGTTTGATGACAAGCTTTCAGAGTAGTCAATACCATATCTTTGAGAGATTCCCTTCGCTACCAATCTTGCCTTGTACTTCGAGACATTTTCATCCGGTCCATACTTTAGCTTGAAAATCCATTTGCATTTGACAGTCTTGCGCTTATGTGGTAATGGCTGCAATGTCCATACCTGATTTTTCCTCATGGATTCCGTCCCCTCTATCACTGGCGGCATGTCATAGTACTGTCTCTCCAGAACCTCATAGTTGACAAGATCGTCATTGGCCATTGTCCTGCTCTCATCAAATCTGACATCTCTCACTGTCTTCACAGTGTTCGTGTCTGACATGTAGACTCTGTAGTATGACGAGTTGTTGTCATAACCTACCAGAAATCCCTGTTCAGCTTTCTCATCAAGCTTCTTTCAAAGCTTATCAGGAATGTGTGCATAAGCTGCACAACCGAAGATTCTGATGTGAGACGGGTTGGGCTTTCTACCCATAACTCGTGTGGTGTCGTGTGGGGGACACGAGACTTCCATGTCCTGTTGTGGATGTAAGCAGTTGTAGCTACTGCTTCAGCCCACAGTACCCTTGGAGCCTTCGAGTAGGCCATCATGCATCTGCCAGCTTCCATCAAGGTCCTATTCTTTCTTTCTGCAACACCATTGTGCTGTGGTGTGTAGGCTGTAGTCCTTCTGTGAATGATGCCACGATCATTGCAGAAGTCAGTGAAGCAATTCGAGATGTATTTGCCACCTCGATCTGTCCTTATCTGCTTCACTTTGTTGCTTGTACATCTCTCAGTCCAATTCACATATTCTGTGAATTTATCAAGTGCTTCAAATTTATTCTAAATAAAGTACACTTTGACAAATTTACTATAATCATCAATGAAAGTTATATAATATTTTGAGCCTCCTACTAAGATCACATTGAAAGGCCCACAGATTTCAGAATGCACAATCTCCAGAATCTTGGTCATTCTGTAGGAGTCTTTGACAAATCACGTGCATGATATCTTACCCTTCAGATATGCATCACAGGTGGTCGAACTGGTTGCATTCAAGATGCTGACCCTTTGTTATCGCTCCATGATGGCTTGCTTGGTAAAGTGCCATTGAGTTCATGTGACATATATGGTCTTATGTGCCACAGAGTGTCTGGCGAGTCATCATGAGTCTGATGCACTTGATCTGCAGGCATGCGTACCTTCAGTTGATATAGATTACCCTTTCTTCTACCTTGAGTGATCAGGGTACTGGTACTGGCATCACCCACATTGCATGCTTCATCTAAAAACGTCACACGCATTCTTACATCTGCTATTCTTGCCACAGAAAGCAAGTCTTGTTGCAGCACGAACAGAACATCTTCGAGTTGTCTATTTCTGCCATTCGTGTTGAGCCATAGTGAACCAATATCGTTCACTTGATTTTTGGATCCATCTCCAAGAATAATGAATCTTGAAGGATCGACACTTCTGAAATTAGACATGATTCGTCTTGATGTCACGAAGTGTGAGGTGGCTCATGAATCTAGGATCACCTCGTGTGTGTCAGACGTTGACGCTGCACACACGTCTTCACAAATATAGGTGATCGAACAGTTTTTGTTCAATCTCTCTTCACCCATTTTTGAGCTCTCAAGCTCCTCGACATAGGATGAACTATTGTTGTTCTCCTATCTGTTCTGCGCTGATTTGTTTCTTGGGTTCAGGCAACAATCCATGGCTGAATGACCCTTCTTGTGGCAGTGGATACACTCAATCTTTGAATTGAGCAAGCATGTATCAACTGTGTGCCCATCTCTTCTGCATCTCACACAAGTCTTCTTTTCTCCACCTTGTTGCTTCGACCTCCCTTTGCTTTTCCAGTTGCCTTTGCTGGTCCCCTCTGCTTGTTGATCACAATCTTGCCTTTGATTCGACTCCCTCTTGGGCTTAAATTGTTTCTTGGATTTTTCTTTGTTGCCATAGAGGGCTTGGTCAGAACCATCCTTGTAATCAAGGTGTTCTCTCGTCTCGACTTCCTCTCAAATCTCGACAATTGCCTTTTCGAGGGTCATGGTAGGACCTTTTGTGAGTAGGGTTCTGGTTGTCTAGAAAGATCTAGGTAAGGCTCTCAACAGGTATGTGAGCTGCTTCTCAGTTGACATTGCATTCTCTGCTCCAGAGTTATGTAGTGATAAATGGATCCTTCATCTTCCTTACAAAAGAAGTGAGGTCTTTCCCATCCCACTGTAGATTTGTCAGTTGATCTTCCAGCATCATTATTTGACTTCTTGATTTCATTTGAAATCTCGTGAGTAGTGCATCCCACATCTCCTTAGCTGTGGAGAGTGTTGCCAGGTCAAGTGTGAGACTATCTTCGATGGATGAAGATAGCAAGGCTACTGCCTTGTCATTTTTCTCCCTCCACTCGCGTAGCTCCTTGCCTGATGTCATAGGCATCTCCTCTATGTCATCCACCCAGGGGAATAAACCTTCGCCCTTGAGTATCAATGATGTCTTAACTTTTCAGGCTAGAAAGTTAGATCATGAAGAATCAAGAATTGTGTAGATCTTGCTCTGTATGCTGCTGATTGAAGCCATTGCTTCTGAAGTGTGTTCTCTTGTTGATGGTTGTTTGTCTGAATGTCTGGCCTCTTGGATCTGATAGCTTCTTGGCTATGTCAGATTATGACAAGGTAGGCTCTGATGGCACTGATGGCAATAATAATCGAAAGTCGTCGCAGTCACAAAAGAATCACGAAAGCAATCAATTCAGATGGAGTTCGGATCTGATCACTGGTCACTGCCAGCTGTATCATTTCTACAGTCCTCCAGAATGCAGTTAGGCACTGCTGATCTACGTTTTGAGATTAATGTAGCATTCAACAAAATTCAAACCAAGGTGCAGAAATGAATGAACAAGAGTGAATCAGAGACACGAATAACAGCAGACTAATATGCATTCAAGATCAGACAAGATATGTGCACAACGGCTACAAAATCATCTATTGATTTTTCTCTGATTCTTCAAGCACTGCATGCAGATCCACGCAATGCGTGTGTCATGATTCCTTCAAAACAATTTTGCAGTTGGCGTGAGAGAAATACAGTTCTCTCACGAGCAATGTCTCGCCTACTAGCGGACTTGTGGATCACTGTGGATCCTGCTTACAGAAAAATTGTCTCGCACGCAGGCGAACTTCTTTTCTGTATTTTCGTCTTCTTGCTTACTAGCATCAGACTACTTCATGTATCTGTCTCTATCAAGTATCATATAGAAAGTATATAGTCGCATCGTGTAACTCCTAGATTAGAGTAATTAAGCATCTACAACTAATCAAGAATTACAAGAGTGGTAGATTAGCCACGACCTAGAGTGTATCTGCTGACGTATACTTCTGGGTACTTGAGCGATCTTGCTGGTCCTCTTTTGAGCGTGAGGGCAGAAAAGGTGTCGCGGCTATTTTCGTGTCGTGTCATTTGACTTTCTTGTCGTCTGACTTTCTCTTGTTGTACTGCAAATTTTTTTTTTTCGCAAATCTTTCGCGTTCGTGTCTTCTCATCAAGATGTTCGTGAACATTTCTGCTTCGTGTCTCTTGAATTTCGCATTCGTGAACATTTTTGTTAGGCAGAGGGCTGAAAGCTAGCAAAGCTTTGGTGATAGAAACATTTTGTTTCTTCATCAAGTCCAAGGAGTGGATTACAACAAATATGCAGTCCTCTCGTTAAGATGCAGTCAATCAGGACTTTGATCGCCTGCAACGGTAAAAAACCAGCCTGTCCAATGAAGAGTACGTGCTTCTACAACCCACGAGAAAGTGAAGAAAAGTTGTATCGAGGTTTGTGTTTCAAGTCAAATGCTGAAACCTGTTGTGAATTCAATTTCATCCGCATGTCCTTACTTATAGTGAAAAGTAATGTATTGACAAAAGTGAAGCATGGCTCGATGTCATTGGATATGTTTACCATTTGAATAAAGGCTTCTGAAAACGTATAGTAGTCAACAAAATAATAGATAGACAAGTAATGAATATGATATACCACTTGAGCATGTTTTGTTTGTGTATTTATTGACCAAATGACTTTGTCTAGCCTTATGCTACTTTGTCAAAATTAGCAAATCACTCCATTTTGAGCCATTCTTGATTTTTCGTTGCCTATGCACCATTACTTGTTCATATGGGTTTCTATATATAGATTTGGTTTTTTTTTTTTTGGCTTTTAATGCTAAAATTGTAATCAACTACTTGTTGCAAGTTCTTTGTTTTGTCATTGTGATGAGTACATGATCATGTTGTTCGCTTATGTAATGACAATCATATATGCATGAAACTTGCAATGGCAATCATGGTTGCTGTTTCTGATACAAACCATGCATGACACTTGACACGCATGAATAGTTCATTATACAAGATTGTGAACTTATGACAACGACATTCAATATGGACACAAAAGCAATACACGTAGTAGCTATATATTGACCGATAGCAATTTCTTTTCATAGCTTACAAAAACTCCTCGAATGTCTACCAATATATAGGAGACTTCAATATAGATGTATCCACTAAAAGCACATCTTCGCAAATGTTTATAACTTTGCTATCTCCATACAAATTTTAACTATCTTGTAAAAAACTCATGACTATTTAAGGAATTCACATAGACCAAATTTGGACAAATGCTTCATTGATTGATAACAGTCTAAAAACTGAATATCAATTTGTTGAGCCCTTGAAGATGGCAAATCTATTGGTTCCATTCAAAAGCTAAACTTTATAAGAAACCTTAGGTAGGACGTATCTTGCTTTGAGGCCATATCTTTGTTTTTAAGTTTTATCTTTCGCTTTTACAACTCCCTTAAAAAATAGGTAACTCTTCCAAGGTATGGCAAAGGGCCCCTGGCATCTTATGTGCCGTGCCAATGTGCGGTGGCAACTCAAATTAAGTCTAGAGAGGAGAGATCCTTTTTCTTTGATGGCCCCATGGCAAGTCTCCATTTAGAATAAGGGACTTGACCAAAACACCCGATGTGAAACCGCCTTTACGGATCCTTATACAATTTGAATTACCCCCACCCCCCCCCCCCCCCAAACCAACGAAGTCTTTTATCCTGTCCATCTCTCCAGTACTCGCGTTCTACCTTCTAAATTACGAGAGACGAGAGCTTTGAAGCTATAATGCATTGCTTTGTAGGCTGGTGTTAGGGCAAGCAGCAGATCATCGCGCACAAACAGGGCATGGCGATGGTGGAGCTGGTGGACGAGGACGACGACCTCGCGGATGCAGAGTTATGGGCGGCCATCGACTCCGCAGCTGCTCTTTCCACTCGCTTTCCACCCAAACCCCTTCTTCTCACCCACTTTTCCGAGGCCCTCAAACCCCCTGTGCTCACAGAGCTCCCCCCCTCCCCTCAGCCTGCTTCATCTGCCTTAAAATCTGATCTTGCTCGAACCCCCAAAGGCCAGCAGATCCAATCCCGTAATATGTATAGGTATGATTCTAGGCAAGTGTTTTCGGAGCCAAAGCTGCGGCCGTTGTCTAAGCCTGCTTCTAGGGTTTATGAGCAGCACAAGGAGAATTGTCAGTGGATAGATTTTGAGGAGGATATTGGTGTCAAGAGGCACAAGATGCATGACAATCGAATTCGGCAGTCGTCGTCTTCGGGGAGGTTTCCGCTGAAAGATTTGGAGTCCCACGAATCGGCCATGATTCCTCAAGAGTTAAGAGACAGGTGTTTGATGGGAGGTTCGTTGAGTGGAGGAAAAGACAGAGGATGTGCGGGGAATATTGCAGCGTCAGCATGGATGGCAGGCCTGCCATCGCCTTCGGTTTTTAAACAGATCCAGGAAGCTGCCATGGGGGTGAGGTGAAAATTGAGAGAGAGAGAGAGAGAGAGAGAGAGAGAGAGAGAGAGAGAGAGAGAGAGAGAGAGAGAGAGAGAGAGAGAGAGCTCTTATGTTATCAATTTAGAATATGCATCACTATAGTTTCCTGATCATATTTCCCAGTCAATTCGATTTTGTTCTAGAAGCTCCAATTGCGTTCCTACCAACTCTTAGAAACAACCTTATTTTTAAATGGTTTTGAAAAAGTTTGGAAAAGGAGGGTAATTTTTTAATCCTAATCGAAATATTAGAATTGGCATTTGAATAAAAAATAGATCTAATAGTTGAAGAATTGAGATTGTCCAAACTATGCTCATGATCTCATCATGTTAAGAAGGCTATTCATGTTTGGAATGACACTCGAATGTACAAAGAGTAGTCTAGAGCATTTTATAGAAAACATTATTCTCTTTATTGTTTGAGGGAATCTATTGGTTTCATAGTTCCAGCAGCGATTCTAGAATCGCGATTTGCAAATCGCAATAATTTTTTTAAATGCATGTAATATGGTATCATTAGAAAGAGAAAACATAGAGGATTAAGAGTAAATGTGTCTCTGGTTTATCTATGTACTATAATACACTGAATTGGACCTATAATATATTGAATTATACTTGAATTAGACCTATATATGTGTTTCAGGTTTAATTTAAGTACATTATAAGTCCAATCCATTTCAGGTCAAAAAAATTTGCATGAAGCAATTTTTTTTTTTTGCAATTTTCTGCAGCGAATAATGAAACCCAGCGAATCGCAATTTGCGGCAACTATGACTGGGATATAGAACAAGTTGCAAAAAAAAAAAAAAAATTGTTTTGGATTGGAACACTATCTATCTAAAAATAATTTTTTTTTCTGGAAGGTGTTAGGGTGAAAAAAAACAAACACCTAAAGGCTGCAAAAACATCTATATCGCATTTTCGAGGTTCATGGCGGGATCCTTCGCGAGCAGGGTTCTTGTCGTCTGGAATGATCTGGGTAAGGCTCTCAACAGGTACGTGAGCTGCTTCTCAGCTGACGCAACGTTCTCTGCTCCAGAGTTATGCAGTGACAGAAACAAATCCTTCATCTTTCTTACGAAAGAAGTGAGGTCTTTTCCATCCCACTGCAAATTCGTCAGCTGATCTTCCAGCATCATGATTTGACTTCTTGATATCGTCTGAAATCTGGTGAGTGATGCATCCCACATCTCCTTAGCTTTGGAGAGTGTAGCCAGGTCAAGTGTGAGACTATCTTCGATGGAAGATGATAGCAAGGCTACTGCCTTGTCGTTTTTCTCCCTCCATTCGCGTAGCTCCTTGCCTGTTGTCGTAGGCATTTCTTCTGTGCCATCCACCCAGGGGAATAGTCCTTCGCCCTTGAGTATCAAGGATGTCTTAACTTTCCAGGCTAGAAAGTTAGATCCTAAAGAATCAAGTATTGTGCAACTCTCGCTCTGCATGCTGCTGATTGAAGCCATTGCTTCTTGAAGTCTGATGTCTCGTTGATGGTTGTTTGTTGAATGCTTGGCCTCCTGGATCTGCTAGCTTCTTGGCTATGTTAGAATATAACAGGATGACCGGCTTTGATGTCACTGAAGAGAATCAGTCGGAATATGCTCTGATACCACTGAAGGGAATGAGAAGAATAATTCGCGAAACAGTCGCGAAGAAACCGCGATTCCCTCTGTTGCGTCTCGGATGGAGTTCAGATGCGATCGCTGGACACTGCCAGCTGAATCACTCCTACAGTCCTCCAGAGTGTAGTCAGGCACTGCTGATCTACGTTCATAAATTTAATGCAACATTCAACATAGTTTTAACCAAGGTGCGGAATTCAAATGAACATGAAAGAACTCAGACATACGATTAATAGCAGAAGCATTTGCATTCGAGATCAGACACAACACAAATTGACATGTGCGCAAAGGCTACGATATCATCTATTGTTGTTCTTCTCTGATTCTTCAGGCACTGCATGCAAATCCACGCAGTGCGTTGGCGTGGGAGAAACACGGTTCTCTCATGAGTAATCGTCTCGCTTTACTAGCGGACAGTTGGATCTCTATGGATCCTGATCACAGAGCTCGTCTCGCACGCAGACGGACTTGTTGTCTGTATTTCGTCTTGATTGCTTACTAGCATCAGACTACTACATCACTTACACTGTATGTGTATTCTGTTGATCTATATGTCAAGAATGATCCAGTAAGTATAGTCGCTCTATGTAAATCTAAGATTAGAGTGATTAAGCATCTACAACTAATCAGGGAATTACAAGAGTGACAGATTAGCCACGACCTAGGAAGCATTTGATGACGTCATGCCATTAGATCAGATTTCTGTACTTCTGGGTACTTGCGCGATCTTTGCTGGTACTCTTTGGAGCGTGAGGGCAAAACGAGTTTCGCGACATTTTTTGTGTTGCGTCGTTGGTTTCGTTTCCGTCGGTGGTTCCGTTTTCACCGTTGGTTTAATTTTGCTCGTCTGCCTTTCTCTCTTACTGGACCGCAAAGGAATCTCGTGTCAGACCGCAAAAGGTTCGTGAATCTTTCGTGTTCGCGAACCGTTCGTGTTCGCGAACCGTTCGTGTTTCGTGTCTCCAGATTTTCGTGTTCGCGAACATCTTCGTCTGGTTGAGGGCTGAAAGCTAGCAAGGCTTTGTAATTAGAAACATTTCGTTTCTTCACACTCCACCTTGGAGGTCTTGGGACTTGCCCCCACCAAGTATGCAACTCAAATTTAAGTGTGCAAGTATTGCTAATTAGAATTTAGTAATAGCTATTGTAGTTTGTAACTTTGTGAGCATTGACCGAGCACTAAATTGTAATGCAAAATCTGTTACTCTTGAATGTTCAATGCAATGCATGTACTGTGCTGTGCGCTGTGTAGGTTTGCATTTATGTTTATCGTCATAAAACGATGCTGAAAGTTCAGGCGAGCTTGAGGCAGGTGGTTGTTTCAAATGAGGGGGCGCAGTGGGGGCTATCACAGGAGTTGAAGGATAAGAGATTCGAGAGGGCTGCACATTGGGCCTCTTGTATGAGTTCATGGACAGGTTGGGCGAGCAGCTGCGTTTTTGCACAACCATTAGCCCAGAGAGGTATATCGCTTACTATATTGACCTGTTGCACAACTCCTTAGTACTTACTACTTCCTAGTAACTAACTGTTTGAAATCCGAAATTTGAATTGATGAATCCCGATCCCTTGGTTGAGTTTTCAATTTTCAATTTTCCAATATCTAGTTTTTGTGCGATGTGGTTGACCGATGACTCCTTTGGGCTCATCATTAAATCATTTTACATTCAAATGTTTAATGTACTATATTGTGTCTTACAGGCTTGAGGAAGTTTAGCGCCTCTGGCAGAGCAAGTGGGAGTGGTTTCACAAGCCCTTCCATGCCATGGCCCACATACTCCATCCACTTTGGAAGAGTGAGGCGTAGTACCTTGATAGGGAGCTCAGGGATGGTTGGAATGCCTATGTCTCCCAAGTTTATCCTGATGTACGTGAGCAGGGTAAGCTGTTGGATGAGCTCCAAATATTCAAGCACCAGACCGTGGAGTCCGATGCTTTTGAGAGACGGTAATAAATTGACCGTTATAGTTTAAACTTTACATTTTACTGCACAATTACTCAATCACATTGTTGGTAACTTGGTAGCTACATTTATTTACTTACATAAGTTACATGGGATGGCTATAACTTGCAACTACTAATGCCTCCTTGAACTGTGATTCATGCCAGCTGCGTTTCGTGTCATGGTGGTTCAAGTTTGGGATTGATGTCCCCAAATTGTGCTGCCTTGCCATCGGGATCCTCTCACAGGATTGCACTGTAGCTGCTTGTGAGAGAAACTGGAGTGTTCATTCCATGATTCACACGAAGAAGAGGAATCGACTGTCCTCTGTGCAATTGGAGAGGTTGGTGTACATACACGCCAACCTGAGACTTTTGGCTAGACTCTAGACCACCGTAGAGCCTATCCAGTTAAGCCATAAATTATAATTTCTAACATGTGATCCTAGATCTAGATAGTTGTACGTACGGTTCTAAGTTAAGTTTTAATTTTTATCGGCCCTCCAGATTCTGTCTTGATTTCAATGTGCATCGTGACATGTGCGTAGATCAATCCGGATAAGATCGATGTGGCAAAGGTTCCGGACTTGCCACCAAGAGACCAGGTAGAGGAAGACATGTACGCATTCCTCCATGAGGAGGCCATGCAGAGGGTAGGTGAGAAATCAAGATTTAGCTCTTACTACTCAATTGACGTTGCATGCTTGTCACTTGAAATACATTTTCGAACTGATTATTGTAATTTGTGGGCAGTAATACGTTTGTCCCTCCTTGTGTGCAGGACCTATCACTCGAGCAGAGTGCAGGAGGAGGGCAGGAGAGGGTACTAGCTCTCGTGCTCACAACCCTGACGAGTCTGAGCCTGAGGCATCATTAGGGTCAGAGTCCTTAGTGGAGGAGTAGTATGTGGAGGAGGAGTCCGAGGAGGATGAGGATGAGGGGCATCATACCTCTGCCTCCGATGAGGATTTCGTCACTGACATTCGAGAGGAGACCACAGCAGGCTCCACAACACCAGCGTGTAGGAGGCTTAGACTAGGAGAGCTTAGAGTGTAGATTAGTTACTAGTAGATAGATCATAGTAGTAAGTACAAAGTATTCATGAGCCGTTACATATCATTAGACATGTGGCATTACACTAGACTCATATGTATTATGGATTCTGAACTTTGTAGACAATAGATTGAGATCATGGAAAGTTGATTATCTAATATCAATATTGAGTTAAAGGTTTTACAATTTTGATTTTAATATATCTGCATTTGCAGTTTGCCATTTTGATATTCTTGCTGCATGTAACATCGTAAGAAGAAGCACTGTTTATTCGTCCATTCACTCAATGGTACACTTATAAGGAAAGGTTAGAAGGGACGGGACGGTTGTACTTCTGCAAGATATTATGGATTGGGTACTTACGATCTGTTCAACCTTTTCGCCTAGAAATCTGACTCTCTTCAAATAGTTGTACTAATCTAAGATCTTTAGCCTTCTCAAAGTCCAAACATTGTCATAAGTTACCTTCTTGTTTATTCTTTTCTCCACAGTGCAAATAAGTTTGACACAAAATTACGATTTTAATCACTAGGTAATGTGGCAAAGGCATTGCTCCAATTGGCATAATCAAGAACCTAGCTACTATATCACCTGAATTATACTCCTAAACCTTGACTCCTCAGTCTCCTTAGCAAGCAGATCCTTGTACAGTTGTAACTTGTACAATGTACTCATCTTCTGACTTCAGCCTGTACCGACTTTTCATCCAGTTTTTTTTTTCTTTTCGTATGTGCATGTAGGCTGCACATCTGAACACTCTTACATACGATAGATCGGGCTTCTCACCTGTCCACAGTTCGTACGACGTCTTGCTCTCTACTGTGGTCATTATTGATCGGTTTTGTAGATAGACTGCAGCGGCGATTGCTTCAGCCCAAAACCGACTTGGCAATTGTGCTTGAGCCATCGTAGACTCTTCATCGACAGCTTTTTCTTTCTCCGGGTTGCCGTTTCAAATTCGTTTCAATCCCGTTTCGAAAAGGCATGTTGAAAAGGTCCACGAAACACCTGTCATGTGCAAAAGACTGCATAATGTTTGTTGTTCAAGGTTTAACAATGTCAAAAGTTTGAATTACCAACTTGTGTTCATGTTGTCTTCATGGTCTAAACTCTAAATAGCTATATTTAAATTTATTCATGTTCATGGTGCTCTGCGTTGGCTTCTCTGTTTGAATTGGTGTATCTTCGTGTATCCCTGGTCAATTCATGTTGCTTTTACATGGTCTTTCTTGACCCTGCAGTTAACTATGTTTTACATTCTATTGGATTTATACTATCACTTATCTCAATTTTCCACTGAATTATTATGGTTGTCCTTGGTGTTTATCGTTTTTTTGCTTCTTGACTCTAGCACTATTGGTATTTATGTCTCCGTAGGGATATATTTGCTCAGGTTGCTAGATCTATTGACAATTTTGTTGTGGTTCCTCAAAGCATGTTATTTATTAATACCATGTAATCTTTCCATCTTCTACATGCATTCTTTGTGCTATTAGGCATACTTCTATTACCACATGGTATTCGTGGGATATTTATATCTTTTGCGGTGTATATCTACAGTAATTTATTTGTTTTGTGGGATACTTTCTATTTGTGGGATGCTTATGTGCTTTGTAGTGTATTATCTATTTACTTTGTAGTATTTGTGGGATACTTATGTGCTTTGTTGTGTATATCTATCTACATGCTGTTATGCTCTCTTTTTAACTGACGGTGTTGGTTCATACTTCGTAAGTTCATCCCATGTGCTACATATTATATTATCTTTATAGTAGAAAATACCTTTGAGTCTGCAGTACAGTTTTGATGGAAAAGATTTAACTAACCTGTCTTAGGGAAGCTCATGGCTTCCTTATTGTAAGACCTCAAATTCCTAATACTTTCTCTGGTCAGCCAGCAAACAGAGTAAGAAGTTTTTAAAACTATGTGCTTGGATATAGTTAGAGCTGTATGAAAACTCTTGACTAAGTTTGGCATTTCAAATTTTGATGCTTTCAAACTACCTCAAAAGCTAGAAAATAATGTAAAGACTCGCAAGTAAATAGAGTTATTTTAGAGTAGGTATTTTGTATATGCTACGTCCCATAGATCTTGCTTAGTCTTCAGTGGACATCATTGAACATTTTATTTATTTCATTTCATCTCTCTCTCTCTCTCTCTCTCTCTCTCTCTCTCTCTCTCTCTCTCTCTCTCTCTCTCTCTCTCTCTCTCTAACGTGAATTTTAAGCCAATAGTCGCTGGTGACTACTGTCCATTGTCTGAGCACTAAGGAGTCAATGAGAAATGCCCAACTCTGAGTTCTGATTCGGTAACAAAATCAGCTCAAACTTCACTTAGATCTGTAAACACAAAAAACTCTGTTTAAATTTACTTTCTTCAATCCATCAGCAATTAATCGTTGGGCAATCATCAATGAGCATCCAGATCTAATGCAATGTTGATAATTGATTATACATCTAACTAGCTGTCATAGTACAAAGTATCAACTAATAACTTGTAGCCTTATAAGCGCTTGGTACTTGCCACTAAGTATACATGTCAGCAATTACACAATGCACATGTTTTTAGAATGAAATTTAATATTCAGTTCATAAGTCTCAACTTTCAAGAACTAACCTTTAAGAACTTAGCAGCTTCAAACTTTTGAGCTGGTCGAGTTTAGGGACAAGAAGTTTTTTGCTAGCCGTGAAAGCCTAAAGTTATCGTGCTAAGGATTGTACTTAGGTGGCCTCGTAGTGTTATTGCCACTGCTTGTATGGTGGACACTCATGATCATACTTCACAATGATAGTCATGTTTGCACATTGTCTTGATCCACCCTAAGTGATTTTTTCATTGATTTTCCAGTCTATCGTTCTTCTTTCTCATATCCACCATCAGCCATACTGCTTGAGACGTCCTCCCTGAACAATGCTACTTTGGCATCTTTCCCATCATATTTTGTAATCTGCACTGCGTTTATGTTTGCAGTTACCTACTTAGCATATGCAATTTTGTGATCTCCCTTATAAGTTAATAGACACCGAGGACAATGTTTAATTTAGTAGGGGAGAGTTATGGACATGTAGACCGTTATAGACATTATTAGGTAGGTTTTTGTTCATCGGATCCCTTGAACTTTTGTATTCAAATGGTCAATTCATTCAGTTGGTCTCATAGTCTCGATTGTGATTGTTAGTGTAAAAGCTTAGATGATTGAGCCAGCAGCCTAGTTGTAGGGCGAAGATCCTCTTGGGACCTTTGCCATACTGACAAACTAAACCCTGTATGGTAGCCGAACATTCCTTCAAGGGCCTCTAGGATAGTGTAAGGAGAGTAACTGCTGTTATTCCACATTTGATTAATTTGGTGCTTTGAGTTCTCTTTTTAAGAGACTCATGTAGCAGTTCCTTTAAAGGGTGAATTGCTTCATGTTCAGCTAATTGATGTTCTTAATTATAGTGAAATACAAGCCTGTTTTTGTTCTCTGAGCAGAATGAGTAGAATACTCAATTACAACGATCTGAGCTGGAGATTGCTATATGATACTTTGTGCAATAGTGTTGACAACTGTGCGCCAAATTGTTTTTGTTTATCTTAATGTCCTTTGTGCGGCTGAGTGGGAGCCTGTGACCTTGAGAAGAGGAAAAACAGTGTTCACTAACATGCCATTTATTGGAGGAGTACAGATGATTCTTCAAACTAATCAATAGGTAGAGGTGCATATGCTCTTAAGGGTGAAGTTTTTTTTGGGAAAACTTTTGAGAGCAATTATTGGTTTTTGTTTGCATCATTGTTTTAAAAGAATTTGAAAGTAAAATCAAGATATTTATATGTAGGACAATAACTTGGCTGTGACTGCTTTGCAGGTATTGGAAAAGTCGGACTATGTAGTCATGAGTGGGAAGCCATTCATCAAAAAGTCTGGTGAGCTCAGAAAAATGCTAGTAGTTCAATGTGTCCTTCCATCTAATGAGCTTGGAGACGATTTTTTATCTGTTGGAATGTGGGCTACAATGTATTAGTTGAGGTTGCTGTAGTTTAAGCTCTTTTTTGTTTCAGGCTGGCGGAAAATTGCATTCTTCTTCAATATCTCCTTTGAAATCAAAGACAAGCAAATACAGTTTGATCAGAGCGCAAATGTCTTGCGGGCTGAATTTATAGTCAGAGCTAGCATGCAGTATGATGACTTTAAACTTGAAAAGATGTTATTATGAAGAGATAGCTTATCCTAAGTTTTTGTATGTAAGCTTATGTCAACCAAATCATATTCAATCTTTGTCCTTCGTCCTAGCCATTGTCATGGTTAAAGACTACCTTTATATTTGGGTTGATTTATGGTAATTACATGTGTTTGGCACAAGTCATGACTCAGCAGGTGGGTTTGTTAACTTATACATTGTTTTGCTTGAGCTTTGACTTGGAAAGTGTTGCAGAGGTGGGAGGTTCTCGGATGGATGGGGTTCTTGTGATTTAAGAGAAAAAAAATTTAGCAAGCCTAATCATGATATACCCAGTACAGCAGAAACAAGGGCTAAAACAAGGGCATGTCAGGTTAGCTTTGCAAAACACATTATGCCAAATAAAAGCTGCACAATATAGCTTCAAAGAATTACAATTTGAACAGTTTTGAATTGCTCCAAGTCTATTCAAATCGATTTGTGATTTGAATCAAACAAATTTCAGAGGGTTTAAGAAAGGCTCTTTTGGAAATTATTTGCAGTATAGGTCAATTTGAACTTCCCTAATTTTTTTTGAATCGTAATTCAAATCAACTCGATTTGAATATACTGGGAACTATGTTGTACACTGAACTTGCTCTCAAATGTTGCTTCTTAGCAGTAACAAGTTTATCTTGGCCATTAACATGGAATGATTTTGTAAATTTTATGTATGTTTGTTGCAATCATTTTTAATTCCCATCTTTGAGACTTTCATGAATGCAGTTTTGCAGAGAATGTATTGAGCTGTTTACTGAGAATTTGCCATCCACCCCATGCCATGCAGGATTTGCTGGGTATAGGAGAATACAAGTTTGGCTGTGGTGATCATGGATGGTAAAGTCCTCTATGTTCTATACTGCTGCAGCAGATAGTATATGCTCATTATGAGGAACACACGATGCTAGATTTTAAGGTGTATACATCTGGGGATGCTAACCTTCTGTAACAATTTATAGACCTAGTATTCAAATTCATTGGTTACAGTGAATGGTCATGTGTACCTTTGTGATCTACCTCTAAGAAATTTTCATGTAAAATATTTTCATTTCTCTAGTAGAATGCTTGCATTCTCAATGCCATGGACTTGATTTCGTTACTCCATTGCCTTGACAGTGACTTACAACTTTGCGAATCACAAGAAGCCTAGGCAAGCAGATTAATAAGCTTTCAAAAGTGTTAAAGTTTCAAAATATAAGATCCAAGCTGACTGCCCTAGATCTTTGAGTTTTTTAGAAATGCTCCCTCATGTTGGTGATTAGGTGCAAAGCCAGGTTAAATTCACCCATTTCAAAAGGTTTACATACTTCTCTTATGTAGTTAAATTCACCTGCATAGAATGGATGCCTTTCATGAATTATGCTTTATATAATGCTTCTTGGTTTCCAATGGAAGGCTCGAACTTGAGACCAATGCTTTATATAATGGCATCGCTTATTTGTCAATCATTTGCATATTGTTTTTTATGCAACCTGGATCACCAATGTGCTGAGTTCAAATTTATCGATCACCTTAATTGTCAGTTCCTGTTACTTCAAAAGTGGAAGAAAGCCTATTATTCAAGAATTTGCAACTCTAGCACACATCAATCAATCAAAGGGATTTATGAGGTATTCTTGTTAACATTCAACAAGGCATAAGACACCCAAGAGTTTCCAACTTTGATATGTTCTAGTAATAGCCTAGGTTTTTATAATGAACCATTTAATTAATCAATACTGTCGAGATTTCAAACTAAAAAGCTATTGAATTTGTGCTCCCCTAATAGAAAACCATTGTCCTCAATGTGGCGAAGGGAATGTTTAAGGAAAATGTGTCAAACAAAGATTGCAAAAATGCACATGTTGAAGGTATCGTGGAATTGTGAATGCCATACAACAATGCATATGCCAAATATAGATGTCGAAATATAGGCTGGAACATAGAAGGGAACGAACATAATTGGCATATGAACCAGTGTTGGGCGGGTATATAGGTGCCCGACTAGTATCAGCAATGGTATCATAGAACATACTCGCTCGATATATGATTTTATGATACTACGGTCGATACTTGACCCATGTTGATTTTAGCCCATCAGTGCACTAGGGGCAAAAAATTTGAATTTAATATGGTATCAATATAGTATCCATTTTTAGTTAGTTTTCAAAATTTACATATGTGATGAATATTATTCATGGTGTCCCAAAGACATTGGTGGGCACCAACAAAGTATTGGCCTTTAAAATCATATGCATATTACATTTAATTAGGGAGTGTGGCAAGCCACTTGGCCCTGCCTTAAGTTGGTATTTTATTTTGTATTACATGTGTTAGCGTGGATGTAAATGTGACACAAAAAAAAGTTGTCTATTTTTATTAACAAAAGATAGAAAACTCATCGTAGTACAAAAAATTGCATGTGGGAAGAGTGAATGTTAGAAGGTGGTTTAAAGTTATTGTTTGATGCAAGTCACCAGGTAGGGTAGTTGCAAGTTGTCCTAGTTCTTTCCAGGAATGCAATGATAATAAAGCTATTCTATATGTTGAGCTTCATGAGAAGCAACAATACTTCCAACAATAGAAACCCGATGAAGGAGGCTTACATGATATAGGTAATATAACAATGTGTGACTCCGTAAAAACTTTTCGAGTTGTGTACATGTGCATTTGTCCATATATGATCTAATTGGCTTTTGAGTTGTGTGCATTTGTCCATATATAATCTAACTGGCTTCCATACAATGTTGTTGGTGTAGTGATAGTTTGTTGAAAACCATGCATGAATGTCGTAAGATGGTTGGCATGGTTGTTGCAAGCAAGCATATTGATATTGAAATCTCCAAGAGAGTTAGTTTCACAATTTAATAAGTACTATTTAGATTGCAAGAAAGAGATATCCATTGAAGTTTGAAGGGTAAAAGTACCATTTTTGAAGCCGAAGGAAGAAAGCAACCCTGAGTTGAACTTTCATACAGTATCGTCCAAAGAGAAATTATCTGATATCAAAAGATCTCTGATATATTTGTGCCGCAATGGGAAACCTTGAACGAGTATTTTCACATGAATAAAATTCCATCATCAACCGTAGAAAGTTGACATACACCTCAAAATATACTATGTGAGAGGTTTAGCGGAGAAAAACATAGGCAAATCAGTTTGTTACCGATGATATATGCCAATTGAGGTATAATATGATAAACGAATCCCAAACTTTTCAAAACAAGAGACATTCCATAGATAATCAGCTTTAGCTGTGAGGCACATTCGTCTCTTGATAAACTCCCTTTTCAAAGACAAAACTATTGAGGGCTTTTTTAGATCCCTTCCTTCCCCCTCCATGCAATCTTATCATTTGTGTCATTTGTGTCTCAGAGCCTCAAGTCTTTCAAGAAGTACAAAAGTACAAGAAGCGAGCTAGGATGGCTCTCCACTTTATCAAGATGAATGTCTCTAATGAGATTTTGAGAGAGATTGGTGATTGCAACTCGGCCAAGCAAGCTTGGGATACTCTCAAAGCTATTTACGAAGCCAAAAATACCTCTAGGCTCCTCACTCTTAGAAATAAGATCTTCCAAAGTTCTCAAAATAGTGATGAGAGTGCCACTAATTATGTTTTGAGAGTGAAAGATACTCATAGGGAGCTTTCTTGTATTGGAGATTCCATCAAACAAAGCTAGTCCAAGTCATACTTAATGGCTTGAGAGATGAGTATGAGAACCTTGTCCATTCCTATGCCATCAAGGAGGAGCTACCTATTTTGGAGGCTTTGCAAGGAGTGCCAATGGCTGAAGAATCAAGGCATGAGAACAAGCTGTTAAGGATGGACAAATTGTTACTCAATCATAATGGTGAAGACAAAGTTTTATTTGCCAAGCACAAAGAGAGGAGCAAAAAGAAACACCAACACTTCTCTAAGGACAAAGCAAAAGAAAAAGATGAAGAGGATGATGATTCCTCTCAATATTCTACTTCAAAGATGAAGAAAAGATGTTAAGTGCTTCTTTTGTGGCAGAAAGGCCACTATGCCACCAATTGCTTCAAGAAGAAGAATCAATTCAAGCAAGCCAACATCTCTCATGAGAAAGAAGACCTTATGGCATCAAAATTCTCCTCTTCCACCTTCAAGGTGGATGAATCTTGGTATATTGATAGTGGAGCATCTTCACATATGTGTAGCTCCAAGGATTCCTTTTCAACTATTATGCCTTATGAAGGAATCAAGAAGTCCATACATATTGCAAGTGATCAAGAGTGCAAAATTGAAGGAGTAGGGACTATTCCCTTGAAGCTTGCATCATCAAAAGTTCTCTCTCTTCAAAAGGTTTTTTTTGTTCCCAAGATTACAAAGAATCTTATAAGTGTTGGCATATTACTTGATGATGGTCTTAATGTCAATTTCCACATTGACAATGGTGTGATCAAGAAGGATGGAGAGATCCTTGCATATGGATCTAGACATGAAGGCATTTACAAATTGAACCCAAGAGAGAGTGCAAAATCTCTTGATGTTGCTTATGTATGATCACACAAGATGCACATTTTTTCTTTCTCCAAGATTTATTGTGCATGATTATTTTCTATTATTCAAAGCATATGTTAAGATGGAATTCTCACTGAAGATCAAAGCTTTGAGGAGTGGTATGGTAAAGAGAGGCAAGTTTCAGGTGGTATCCACTTTAACATTCTCACTTATGCTTTATTGAGATTTCTACATCTCAAAGTTCAAGAGAGGCAATATTAGTTTTGTATGATGCCTATTATATGGACATATTTCTTGTCATGAAAAGCTTAGATATGTTTTCAAAGTTCTTTGAAAGCAAGATATTGTGTTATCAAAAGTATGCTCTTGGATTTTGTACGAGCAAGATTGAGTTTGATACTCATAGTTTGAAAAATCATATTTTTACATGTTTTGAGACAATTTGTAAACTTATCTTCAGATTAAGTGAAGCATCCAAAGAGGACACCTTGAGCAAGTGTTTAGTCTCAAAAATATCAAGATTGCATTTGATTTCAATAGCATGTGGACTAGTCAAGCTAGTATGCTTAATCTTGAAGATCTACACTTTTGCTCATCTTATGATCTTGATCTTAGTGAAATTTATGAGGCATGGAAGCCTCGAATTTCAATCTCTATGGTGCAGCCATCTTCGTGAAAGTTCAACTTTCAAATCAAAGATCATCATCAAGCATGGAGGAGGCACATTGAAATAGTCACAAATTGGTGGAGTACTCTTCAGAGATATTGGCAAGAGATTTCTACCAAAGCGATCTTATCATGGATTTTGTGAGGTGCTGCTATGATGGATCCTTTTGCTATTTTTTTACTTCATATACATACAAAAGGATCCACTCAAAAAGTCTCACAAACTCCTTGATCTTACCAAGCTAATTTTTGAGGAGTGTGAAAAATAGTCAAAAATCAATCTTGGTGATTTTATGTTTTTATGTTTGTGAGTACATTTCACATGTGTGGAGCATGTTCCCACATGTGTAAAGTAGTTACAAAAGTCATCTATCATAGCTTTAGGAGTTTCATAAGTTTTTATGTCAAGCATCTTCGTGTAGAGGTGTGATAGGGCCAAAAATTGGCATAGATTGCAAATTGGTCAAATCCACATGTAATGTCTTTATTGAGCCAAAAGTAGTTTATGATGCAATCTTGAGATAGTTAGGCTTGTAAATAGGATTTTGACACTTGTGTTAATGTAATTTGACGAGTGATCAAGTCAAAGTGTTGGCTTTGGTCAAGGGGTCCAATAGAAATCAAAAAATCTTCATGGTCCAATAGAATTGCAAGATGGATGCATCACTCATCCAATAGCATTAGAGAGGCTAGGATTAGGGGTCCAATAGCATTCAAGGAAGGATATCCATGAGTTTCATATGTACTTCTCTTTCCAATCATAATCTATGTCGAGTTTTTGAGTCAAACTTGAGAATTGTGGATTTTGCTTGTATTACACACTCTCTCTACCCGAGACCAAATTTGCTCTATTCTCTCTCTACCTGAGAAGAGGAGCTTAATTTTACTTAGTTTTTTCATGGATCACTTTCTTACATGGTATGTACTTTGGTTATCAACCTATGCATCTATCTTTGCCTCTATGCCTTAGTTTTTTTATCTAGATCTTGGATTTCAATCTAGTAAGTGGCCCTATCACTAGCTTACACATAGATGGTAACAAATAAAATTTGTAATACCCCTAAACTCAACATAGATGACTTTTTGTATTTTTCACAGTTTATTCTATTCAAAGCACCTAAAAGTGGAAGGGAGTCAAATGTCGAAATTTGGATAAAAGTAGCCTTGACATGAATGTGCTTGCTCCTTTCAAACCGATAATTATCTCTGATCTCTTCCATCCACCCTTGGGCATGATGATTGTCATCCCATCACAGAAACATTTTTTTAGATAATTCTACCCAATCATCATTTCTAACAAGCTCATCCTCGAATGTCTCATTTAACTCAAGCCATATTGCACCACCCCATGTTTTTTTAATATCTTCATTCAAAAGGATATTAACATCTCCTACTCCACACAAAGATAGCACAAATGATCTTTTCTCTTCTAAATAACCATCTTCTCTCAAGGTCTTTTTCATGGCATTTTTTTTGGGACCAGCCTACTACACAGTTTCATGGATATAAATCCTACACAAAGGAAATCTTCCATGCAAGATCAAAGCATATTGAGATCTCTCATCATTTTGTGAGGGAAAAGATGAAATCAAAGGAAGTATCTTTGGAGCATGTGGCAAGCAGTGAATGTTTTGCTGATATTTTCAGTAAACCACTTCAAAGAGCTGCATTTGTGAAGTTAAGATCAGCCCTAGGGTTGATAAGCAAATCTATGTTATCTTCAAACTAGTTGTGAGGAGGAGTGTTAAAATTACACAAGCTAGTTTGTAATTTTCCCTTGTAAATTGCATTGAGGCCATGTTGTGGGTTGTCACACGTGCCAAAAGAATAGGATACTTTTTCTAAGTCAAATCCCTAACCTAGCTTTGGAATGGTAACTTTGGAATGAGACCAAAATGTGCATATATAGGCTAGAGAGATTCTAGGAGCTAAAAATAGCAATTTCTAAAGTTGAATGTTTTTTCCTTTCCATTTGCTTTTGTAATGACTTGAAGATTCTCAAGAGTCAAGAATCAAGATAGCCAATAGTTGGCACTTGGCCTGACATCTTACTATTAGCAACAAAGTAAAATCATAGTAAAATAAAACACCATGGCATGTGTATTGTAAGTCCACGTGTGAGTACTTGTTAATAAACTCCTACCATGGCATGTGTGTTATAAGTCCATGGGTAGAAACTTAATTGAATTCTAAACTTCTAAGTTAGAAAAACTTAACTTAGAGAACTTAAACTTAGAAGCTTAAGCTTAGAAAATAAAAGATTCTAAGTTATCTTGAGTTCTAAGTTTAGAGTCTTAGGCTTTCTAAGTTAGAAGTTGAGAAGCTTAGAAGCCTTAGAATGGCAAGTTTTAGAAACTAATCTCATAATTTAGTAGAAGCTTATGGAAGGCCCTTCTTGCTATAAGAAGAGAGGCATTTCCCTTGTAAAATAACACTTTGAGATTATGGCAAATTCCTTTGTGATTATCTTGTGTTTCATTGTGTTCCCTTTGGAAAGGTGCATAGCTTTAGGGAAGGTGCTTGGGCCTCCTCTTGCCTCCTTCCATTGGATTTATTGTGGCATGTTCCTTATTGCTTATTTAAGTAGTATTAGCCGCAATGTATATTTCATTTCCCTTTGGTAGTTAGTATTAGTTTTATGGTTTGCTAGTTAAGAAGCCTTAGCAAGCCTAGTTTAGATTAGAAACCTTTGCTAGTTGGGTAAGCCTTAACAAGGTTTTAGTTTATTAACGGTTCTTGGCTAGTTGGGTAAGCCTTAGCCAAATCTTAGTTTAGTTGTTTCCGAGCACCAGTTGGGAAGCCTTGGTGCTACCTTTTCATTTATTTATTTTATTTGTAGTTGGAAGCTTGTAGATCTTAGAAGGTGGACGACCAGTCTACCACTATACTACGCACAAACCTCTTCCTTAGACCTAGCCACTGTAGTGGAGTAGAAATACTTCCAACATTGGTGTCGTTGCCGCTTTCTAAGTTTTTTTCTACATAGCTTACTTGTTTTCATTTTTACTTAACGCGGTTGTGTGTATGCTTGTCTGCTATTTTCCTTCGAACTACAGCACAAGACTTCTCTCCAGGTCCTACACGAGCTGCTGAGCAACCTATCAAGCCGAGGGGGAAGCAACAAAAGTGTCAACTTGGGCATTTTCTTTGAAAAGAGTGACCCAAGTGACATTTTTTTCGACCAATCAGATATACCAGAATTCGTCTAGCTGCAGCCATAATAGAATATCATTTTTCATCCAACCCCCTCTACAATTTTTGACCATGTTCAGATTTTTTGAAAACCCACTATTTTACTGTCAAAATTTTTTGTTTTCCACCCAAATCTTTGTGTCGAAATTCGTCGGCTTCACTGAGGCTAGATCTATAAAAGATCAGTCATCCAGCAGCTCTACAAATTCTATCTCAGAGATTTAGCTTGTTTTCTGTTAGAAAATCATTTTTTCCACTATTATCCTTGTCTGTCAGCAAAACTTCCATTACAGAAATCGCCGACCATACCAAGAAATTGCCCACAGTCTGAACGATTTTCATACATCCTCTGTGAATTTTGTCCATTACAAAAAATAAAAAAAAATTAAAAAATCAATATTTTGACAATAAAAACTTCTTATTAGAAATTGTCGATTATACCATGAAATCGTCCGTAGTTTAAACGATTTCTGACGAATTCTAAAATATAATTAAAAAAAATTTAGTATCAGAAATCGTGGACCATACCATGAAGTCGCCCACAGTCTGAACGATTTTCTATACATCATCTACGAATTCTATCCTTTACTAAAATTCAAAAAAATAAAAAAATCAATATTTTATCAATGAAAACTCCTTATTAGAAATCGTCGACCATACAATAAAATCGTCCGTAGTCTGAATGATTTTTGGCAAAAAAAAAAAATTAAAAAAAAATTCAGTAACAGAAATCGTGGACCATACCATGAAATCACTCACAATCTAAACAATTTCTATACATCATCTGCGAATTCTGTCCTTTACAAAAAAATCAATATTTTGTCAGTAAAAACTCACTATCAGAAATCGTCGTCCATACTATGAAATCGCCCGTAGTCTGAACGATTTTTGACGAATTCTAACAAAAAAAAAGCTCAGTATTTTCTCAGTGAAATTTTTTATTAGAATTCGCGAGTACTGTATTCTGATTCAACAGGCTGTTTGCGAGTTCTACTCTTCTCTAAGAATTCTATTACTCCAAAAAAGGATAAATTCTTGTCCAAATACACTATTTTGCAAGAAAACTATCTTTTTGACCTTTTGTGACCAAATACAGTATTGTACTGGTCATCTGTATTGTTATTTTGTTTTTCATTCTACATCATGTCACGAGAATGTGCTGAATCTTCTAGTCCTACACCTCCATGCCTATAACGCAGAATTCCATGCATTGTTGTGCCAAAGTACGAAGGAGAATTTTACCGAGTTAAATTTCTTCAAGACTTTGATAATGCATGTCGCTTCTATGGAGGAAACTGCCAAAGAGTGGTATCTCAACCTAGAAGCTCCTAATCTTGTTTATTGGAATACTCTCAAAGACACTCTTATCAAGCGTTTCAAACCTTCTAAACTGACTCAAAGTCCATTCATCCAAATCACACATATTAAGATGCGTCACGAAGAGTCTGTAAGAAGCTACATTGAACGTTTTAAACGTCTCAAAGCAGAATGTGTTGATGAGAATATCACCGAATGAATGGCCATCAAATTGTTCCTAGTTAGACTTCCTGGAAGTATCCACCAGGAACTGAAACCAATTAATCTTTATGGTCAACTTAAGGATGTAATGAATGATGCCATTCAGAAGAAGACGAGGGGTCCGATGAGGACTTTGATTACCGCGACAAGAAATCCAAACTCCTCGAACGTCTTCACAACCATAAGAGAATACAGCCCAATCTTCAGAACTTCTACATCAAACGAAAACTTGGCAGAAAGCTCAACAAACTCACATGGACAAACTAATTACTGATTTTCAAAACGCTATGAAAAATATTGCTGACAAATCTTTTCTAGCAAGAGAAAATGTATGGTGTCCTATCTATTCGCAAAATCACACTACTAATGAGTGCCCCCAACTGAAGATCCATTTCCCATTAGGCCTAGACCTATATATCAGCCTTACTACCCCTTCACTCCACAACAACCCATGCAACCACTAGGAGTTTATCAACCACGACCAACTACACCCAATCGGTTCCAACCACGCCAACAGTTTGTCGTTAATCAACCCGTTTCACAACAGCTATGAATTTTTTTGATCCAAATTTCATAGATCCAGCAACTTATTTTGTGGATGACACTACTCCACCAGGATATTCCTCTAAACCGGTGGTATATTATCCGTATGATGCTAATGCCCTGATCTATGATCCTAACCAAGCTGTGTTTGTGACGCAACAATTTTTCGCAATACATGGATGTTTTATTTGTGTAGGTAAACATCCTAGTATTTGCTGTCCAGACAAACTTCGTCTTCCACCAGCTTGTGAAAATTGTGGCATTGAACACCATGTTAAGGATTGTCCTTCATGTTTGCTCTAACACAGTTGTGCTACTTCTGAGAGATTTATTGATTGATGTTTGTTATGTGAGTCTGAATATGTGTTTGTAAGTCCGTAACCTATGTCGTTTTGTGATTACAATCTTTTAGTTTGCTCATCTTTTTTACTTTTCTTTTTACACCCTTTTACATTATGTTTTTTTTCTTGCATGTTTGGTAGTCAAAGAATCTTTAAAATACTCAGGCGTAAATTTTAGCTTCTATTCCAAAACATTATCTTGTGCACCGCCATTATCACCATGCTCCATCAGATATTATCTACCGATGTGCGACCAACACAAATTATCTTCACAAGCGATGTTGTGCAACTCCAAAGCATAATTCAAATGTGAGAAAAAATCACTACTCAGAAGACACAAGCCAGAGACCACTCACACAAGCTTCCAAGCAGTATTTTCTTAGGAGTGGACTCCCAAGACACAACATACAGGTTGGAGAAACGCAGTTAAGGGGACTTCACAATAAATGTTCTCTTTGGAAACAAATGGAGCACATTATCTAGCTGCAAACATTATCCAACAAAAGATTTGTCTTCCCAACAAGATGGAGGGTGCCAAAAAAAAAAATACAATCACCTTCAATAAGCAGTTTATGTAAGCGATACAAAATCCACGCTTTTCCAGCTATATATCCATGCCAACTACTTCAACAAAGCTCAAAAGTTGCCATATGAAAGAAATCCCAAGTCAATCAGAGAATGAAATTATAGATCCACGACCTCAAGGACAAATGCCATTTTCAAAGGCAAACAACGATGACTCTTTGGAAAATTCTACACTGAGCATTGGTCATGAACAGATATAATACAATACACAAGATCTTTATCATCCCTTGTCCACACCCATTCCTTCCCCCATGTTCCACCATATAATTCATTTTGAAACTTCATCTCACTTTTCTCATCCATGCTTCAAGACCTCCTTCCCACCCGATTGATTAATCTAAACTTGCTCTAGTTCTCAATTGAAGCACTTCGTGGATCAGGCAAGTCTACAACATCTACAGCATACAAACGATGCCAATTCAGAACTCTCGCTGAGGAAAGACAAGCATATTATCAAAAGGACCTTGGAGATTTTTCACAAAAATAAAACCAATGCAATTCAATACTTGTTTGGACTTTTTTTCCTATATCAATCTTCAAAAGTGAAATAAAAATTGCAAAAAAATCATACAACAATCTTGGAAGAAACGAGCCCGCCTTGATAATGTCTTGATCTATCTCATCATGTGGTATGCAGACCATTTGGCACATGTGATGAAAGACATCTTTCTAGCCAGCTCCACATGGACTAGGTTAAAGACATGTACAAGACAATTTAGAAAAGTTAGTAAAAGGTATTTCACAAAAGGCCATCAAAATCAAATGCTTTAAAATCAAAAACATACCATGTTTCTAGTACATTAATAATGCATAATTTAGTATAATACCCTTGCATTATCCTCTATTTTTTCCTTTGATGTTGACCAGCCTCTTCTCAACAAATGCTCCTCAATTACATCAAGGGACATAAATCCCAGGCCTCTACAATTGGCACATGGGCAATGAACCATCGTCACACCCATCTGGCAACATCTTCTCTAATTTCCTCAAATGAGCAATCATGCACAACATTTGCTCCATGATCTACTCCATAAAAAGAAAATCAATACTTTTATAAAACGTGTAAAAAACCTAAACAAAAAACATGCCTACCAACATAAACACCTAGGGGTCAAGATTAACTACATAAGTACAAAATGAAAAACTTTTGATTGTCTTAACTACATATCTAGTTAAAAAATTGTTAGAAATAAATGCTCCACCCTCTGGTACTGCATGGTTCCGACTAGCTCAACTGTAAGCCCCTCATTATGAGGAAAAGGCATAAGAGCAGTTGGGTACCTAGCAGATCTTGAAAGTTACATCAGACGAGTGTCATTAATGACCAGATGACAAGAGTAGTCTTTATGATGGAGTAATGAATTGCAAACTCGGCCGTGGCAACGCTGCGGCCAGGAGGGGGAGGGGGGGGGGGGGGGGGGATTTCCCCCCCGGATGGGGTCCAGGGGCATCGTGCTTTGGCGGGGGTTCGGGGTCAGCGCTTGCCTCCGTATCTACGGTATGGCTTATATGCGTAAGAAAAATCCGATGTTTGTAAGGAAAACCCTATTTCATAAAATTTTGTATGAAATTGTTAGATGTGAGACAATAATTATAGATATATTTAAGTACCTGGTGTATCTTCAACTTTTTTCCTTTCCTTGTTCTTCCATTCCATTAACAGGTGCGTTCTCTTGAAATGTAGAATCTCCGCCCAAATTGTGATGACACCTCATTGATTTGAAATAACAATTCAAGAAAAAACAATTTGCCATAACATTCTGAGAATACCTACGCTGCGTGACCTAGTTATTTATTAGACAGCGACGATTCAGCTTCTGGTAATCGACGCTAAGGTCGACGCTACTAGCGTCGACCATAGAGTGATTACCTAGAGCTGAATCGCGTGGTGCATCGCGATTTCTTCCCATTTTAATTTTTGGTTTTTGAGCTCGAGGAGGAGGATATTTTTGCGTCTAGCGGTGGTGTTGCTCTCTATGACTCTTCTAATGATGCTTGATCCTTCTTATGCTTTTTTGTCAACATGGACATTTGTACATGCACAAGTGATTTATTTGGCACACATATTAGGTGGAGACCAAAGCTTAACTCTCTAGCTTAAAATTGTGTGAACGTAACCCACCTCATATACAATTATATAAACATGAATGTTCGTGCCATGTGAGCAACCATACGACATATGGTCCATTGCTTTTCAACAATTTTACACTTCACACTCAGGCTTACAGGAGTGAAGACTACATTTTCTCATTTCTTTTCTATTTTGATTCTGCGAATAGGTAGGATAAAGCCAAGTAGGAACACATTTGCTCACTAAGTTTTTCTAACATTGCTAGAAGCAATAAGAAGACTCATAAATAGATACATAGAGTACAATACACCACAATATAATCTCATTATCTTGCTACCATGTTTGTAGTCTATGTGGCATTGGAAGGAAAGGCCGGTGTTAGATCATTGCCACAAGCTTGATGAGGAAGACTAACACTAGAGCTCGTACTAGAATAAGGTCCGGAAAATGACCATAGAATGGGTAAATCACTTTTCTCATTCTCATCTAATTTTGGGGATTCAAAGGCATAGGCCATTTGGGTATGGAGGGACTCGTTATCACCTTTGGCCTCATACTGCAGTGGCCCCACTTGAGCCAAGCCAATTTCTCGAAGCATTTGCACTACTTGAGGCATTGATGGTCTATCACTGCTTCTTCTTGTAGTGCACCAAAGGGAAAGCTTGGCAATGTTAGAGAATTCTTGTTTGTTATAGATGCCATTTAGGTTCATGTCTACTATTGCATCAAGTTGGTTTAAACGCCATGCTTGGCTAACTTGAAATAGACATGGTCCATTGTGAGCTTGAAATTTTGGTTGCTAGAGAAGTAGTAAATGAAGCGAGAAGGGTTTCAATCAAAATTGCTATATTACAATGTGTACAAGCGACAAAGATCCTTCCCTCACCACCCATGTGATTTTGTCATTTATCATCTACTCCCATTTAAGTCCTAAAAATAATCTATGTTGACTTGAACATGGATCTTGGTATTATTCCAAGATTGGCTCTATGTTTGATGAAGGAATTTTTGCTCAAAGGTTTGGTGAGCAAATCTGCAATACAAGATGATGTGTTGATGTGCTCCAAGTAGATTTCCCCTCCAATTAGCTTCTCTCTCATGAAGTGATGTGCAACCTCGATGTGTTTGCTCCTTGCATGAAATATTGGATTGTTGGCAAGGACTTGTGCTAAAATATTGTCACACATGATCAAAGGTAGATCATCTGCCTTGATTATCTTTAGCTCCACTAGCAACCTCTTGATCCAAAGCACTTCTTTTGTTGTAGTATTAAGTGCCTTATATTCAACTTCACAAGATGAGAGTGATATAGTATCTTGCTTTTTGGAAAGCCAAGATATCAAATTTCCTCCAAGATATCAGATGTACTTTATCACTGGCAAAATCCAAGTCAGAATAGCCAACTATGGAAAGATCTTCACTTTTATATAACAAACCATAATCATAGGTTGAAGATATGTACCTAAGTATCCTTTTGGCCATTTTCCAATGATGAATGGTAGGATTTTGCATAGCTTGGCTCAACTTATGAACACTAAAACTTACATCAGGCCTAGTTATAGTGAGCCAAATTAAGGAGCCTATAAGACTCCTAAAAAGAGTGATGTCCATGAAGGATCTTTCATCACCTTTGTTAGGGTATTTTACAATTTTCTCCATAGGAGTATCAATACTCTTACAATCTAGCATATTGAACTTTTTTAACACTAAAAGAGCATACTTGGATTAACAAACAAAAGCTTTCTCATTATGGAAGTCAATCTTTTCCAAGTGCAATTTTGGTTTCTTCAACTAACTTGATACAACTTCCTGTCAGGATAATATCATCAACATAAATGAGAAGAATGACAATATCTTTATCATAAAACTTGACATACAAGGAACGATCATAGTTACTAAGATTGCATCCTAGTGAGTCAAGAAAAGTGTTAAGTCGAGATTACCACGATCTTGGTGCTTGCTTTAGTCCATAGAGACTTTTGAAGAGCAAGCAAACTTTGGTCTTGTCTTGAATGAATCCAAGAGGTTGATCCATATAAATTTCTTCTTCGAGATATCCATTTGAAAATGCATTTGAGACATCTAGTTGAAGAATTTGCCATTTAAAAAAACAAGCAATAGAAATTATGATTCTAATTGATACCGTCTTTGCAATTGGAGCAAAAGTCTCCTCATAATCAGGTCCATAAACTTGAGCAAAAATTCAATAGACAAAGAAGCTTCAACACGAATTGCTTTAGCACATTCACATAGAGATCGATTTTTTCTTTCAGCAACTCCATTTTGAGATGGAGAATAACCACAAGAAAACTCTCTCTTAGTCCCTTCAACCTCACAATAATCATAGAACTTGTTGGAGATGTATTCACCTCCTCCATCACATCTCAAAGCTTTAACTTTGAAAGAAAACTGTTTCTCAACATAAGCTTTGAAAACTAGGAAGTGTTCAAATACCATAGCTTTTAAAGAAAGTAGGTACAACCAAGTATATCTTGTAAAATCATCAATGAAGGTAACAAAACAAGTTGCACCACCAATACTTTTTGAGGAAGAAAAATGAACATCCGAATAAATTAATTCCAAAGGATAAGAAGTCTTAATAGAACACTTGTGATATGGCTTTCTATGTGATTTTGCAATAGCACAAGTCTCACAAGGCTTGATATCCTTGGAAAGTGACCTTGGAAGGCCAATAGCCTTATCATTCTTGATCATAGAAAGCATAGATTTATAGTTAGGATGCCCCAACCTTTTATGCCATAACTCCTCCTTAGACATAAGAGCAGTTTCACAAAAGTTTGAATTCTCATAAGAATTTAACTTCAAGATTCCACCATATCTAGATCCATTAGCTAGGATCGCATCATCTTTCTTGATAAAGCAAGTATTGGAATTGAATTTTACATCACAACCACAATCAAGCAACTTTTGAAAACTTATCAAGTTCTTTGTAAGCTTAGAAACAAAAAGAACATTGAAAAGTGATAGAAAAATTATGTTCTGAGAGTAAAAGATCTTCATAGGGATCTTGCTTGTGTTGGTGTCACAATCAATCAAGATGAGCTAGTACAATTCTTAATGGCTTAAAAGAAGACTATGATAATCTTGTTCAATCCTTTGCCATAAAGGAGGAGTTGCCTAATTTGAAAACTCTTCAAGGAATTCTCATCTCTGAAGAAGCTAGGCAAAGTTACAAGCTTTCTAGGATGAACAAACTCGAGTATATTGGAAGTGACAAATTTCTCTTTGTCAAGGACAGGCATAAAGGGAGGAGCAAAAACTAGTTTTCTCAAGTTTTCAGCAAAGACAAAGCCAAGGACAAAGACAAAGATGGTGAAGAGGATGATTCAACTCATCCTTCTACTTCCAAGACCAAGAAGAAGAAAGTCAAGTGTTTCTTTTGTGGCAAGAAGGAGCACTATACCTCTAATTGTTTCAAAAAGAAAAATTAACTCAAACAAGCAAATCTCTCTAATGAGAAAGAAGAAAACTTTATTGCAAGTGATGGAGAAGGATCACTCATGGTGTCAAGTTTTTCTTCAACACCCTTCAAGAAAGATGGAGCATGGTACATCGATAGTGGAGCCTCGTCACATATGTGTTGTTCAAAGGAGTCTTTTGACTCTATTGTACCTTATAAAGGACTTAAAAGATCTATTTATACAGCAAATGATCATGAATGCTCTATTGAAGGAATTGACAACATTCCATTATCTTGCACAATCAAAGATAATAGCATGCAAAGCTTAATTTGGCTCTGATACCATGGTAAAATTTTCAGCAAGCTCACACGTGTGGGGAATGATCCTCAAGTGTGAATGATCTTGTTAAGCTTTGTGTTTAGCACATAAAATGATTCTAGAATGGATGCCAAGTTCTAGTATAAATTTTATGGCTAAATCACAATCTAGCATGCTAAGAATCAAAGAATGATTGCTTTGAAAGACGAGAGAAAAAATACAAGAATTTAAGGCATTAGCATAAGCCTCTACTCGAGTTAGAGAGAGAAAGAGAGCAATATTCAAGCGAATGATAGTGTAGATCCAAAATGGCATGGAATAGCTTCAAAGCTTGGTTCTTCATTAAAAATTATAAGAATGTCTACACATATTTATGGAGTTTGAAGTAGCTCAAGGTAGAACCATTTCCATCTAACTTCCCCTACATCTATAAGTGAAAACTAGAGTATTAGTGACATTTGTCACTTCTCATGCATGCATTTCTACCTAGTTTTACCAAGTGTCATATTTTCAACTAGAATTGTACAAATCATCATGCATGTGTCCAATTCACTTTGTGCATGCATGTGATATGCCATGAGTTTCTACAAGCCTATTATTGACATTTCTATCTCTACATTCTATATGCAAGTTCTATTGCAAGAGAGATCGAGAATATCATTGATAGGATAAATCACATGAATATTGATTTTGGATCATCATTGGCCTTATATGATAGTTCATCATTGCCTTGTAATTCAATCCATGTCTCCAAATCTCCAAAGCATTCTTACCACCCAACCACACATATTCTAAATGTTGAATCCTCCACGATACTCCATGTGGATTACACAAACTTTAGTGCCCCTTTAAAAAAGAGAACACATCTTGGACGTATTATGGCTAGTTTGAAAGATAACTACAAGTTACTACGTATTGTTGATGTGTCAGAAGACATTCTAGGTTCTGTCTGACCTTCCTCTTTCACCTAGCTTGCAACCATTAGTAAAAAGTATCATGAGAAGTAGATGTTCATGTTGGCCACTCGAATCACCATTACCATTAAATGGAACACCATTTATGTACTGGGGTCGAATGTATATGATCATGCTTAGTGAACACTTTCCTGAAGCTGGTTGGGGACTTTTTGCTTTGAGTAGTATTGAGGTCCCTCTAAATAGTGTTGTGACATTGATGCCATATGCAGGACCTCAATACAATTGGGGTGATTGGCATGCTTTGTGTTGTCACCAATGGAGGATGCATGCGTATGGTTTGAATTCAAATGCTTGTTATTTAGAGGAGCATGGAAACATTGTTGCATTGGCCACACTTTATTGACAAATTGTGATTTTGAGGAATGCACCAATGGAAAAAAAAGAATATTTTAGTAGGAATTGAAAGGGCATGTATATAATGGTCTATGCGACCAGATCTATCAAGGTTGGGGAGGAATTGTTCATCACGTATAGTTTCAACCGTCCTTTGCCCATATGTTTGCAAAAGATAATAAGTCAAATGTGAATATTTAATTTTTTTTTATATGCAACAATTACATATAATCCATGCATTCGTGATTGTATTTGGTTTGTCATTAAATTTGTCAAATTTTAGGAGAACTATTTGACAACTAGTTGGCTAATGTATGTGAAAATTATAAATATGTAAATATGTATGTTGGTATATTGGTAGTTTTATTGTTGTTATGATGATTTTCATTCCATCATCATGTTTATTATTCTTTAATCCATATGTGAAAAAGTAGATTATCTTAAGAGAATTACAAATGGCACTCAAGGAATGGTGTGTGCCACTACATCTATGATCAAGATTGGGGAGGAATTGTTCATCAAGTATAGTTTCAACCGTTCTTTTCCCAAATGTTTGCAAAAGACAATAAGTCAAATGTGATATGCAACAAATATGTATAATCTATGCATTCGTGATTGTATTTGGTTTGTGTCATTAAATTTGTCAAATTTTAGAGCTTCTTTTTTTTTTTTCAGTTAAAAGAAAAAGATTTATTTGACAACTATTCATAACCAACAATGTCTACTAAAATCATCAATAAAAGTTACATACATCTTAGCTCCACTATTGCTAATTGTAGTAATTCCATGAATATCTGAATGTGCAACTTGAAAAGGCTTTGTAGATCTAGATGTAAATCTAGTATGAGGTAGTCTATGTGACTTTGACAAAGCACAAGACTCACAAACATGAATGATGCTAGTTAAGGAATTTGGAAGGCCAATACAATTTGCTTTCTAGCCATTACCTCCAATGCTTTGAAGTTGAGATGCCCCATCCTCTTATGTCAAACCTCTTGTATGGATATTTGCTCACTTGCCACACATCCAACTTGGTTAGCAATAACACAAGCATCTAGTTTGAATAACTTCTTGTGAAAGTACTGTACTTTAGGACCATAAATGGATCTACAAAAGATCCACAAGAGTGATTGGATGCTTGCTTAACAATCTATCAGAAAACTAGACACAAAAAAGTTGATCTAGATTGGCAATTTGACAAACAACAAGCATTAACAATCAAAAGCATTGATCAACATTGAAGTCCTAGCCCACATGTGTGTACTACAGGCTGTAGTACGGCCTTCAACCTGAGAAACAAGTAGAAATTGATTTGGTTTCATTTGGATCACAAAAACTCACTGTACATAGTGAACTAGCTTGAGATTGCCAATGAGCTCCAAAATTTTTCTATCTTCTCACTATGGAGAGAGGGAATACATAGCAAATTCGACTTCCTTCTTGAAGTTAGGTGGATTTCAGCATGTAATAAGGAAGTTAACTCACTCTCCTTGACCTAAAATGAAACCCTAGTCTATTTCCTAGAGTTATGCTTGGTAGGTAACTAGTTGGTCAAATTTTCACCTTAAACTTAGGTGTAGGTCCTATAAAGTAGGGATGACCACCAAATAGACATGACCAACTCTCTTGACTTGACCTAACCTACATTAGGATGGGTTTCCCATGTGGTATCATGGCCTCACATGTGTGGGACCCACTTGTGTACACAATTTACACTATTCTACATGGTTTTTGATCAAGCTAGATTTGCCAATTTTTGGCAATTCTTCACACTTCTCTTGCCTTTTACCTTTTGCAATCAAGACATCCTTCCATTTGATCATACAAGAATCTCCATAAAACTCCATTTTTAGACCTTTGCTTAGCAATTGACTCACACTAAGTAGGTTCTTAGTAATATATGGAATGAACAAAACATCCTTCAAATGAACATTTCTATTTGTAGAGAGAGAAATAGGAATTGTGCCAATTCCTTTGATTGCACACTCACCATCATTGGCCATGTGGATCACCCTCTTGTCATCTCCATATGCCAACAAATAAGTGAAATAGTTCTTGAGGAAAAATTATGTGTGATCTAGCTCCACTATTAATTCACCATGGATCAACATCTCCAACAACAGAACTCAAACATGAAGACATCACAAAAGCATCACGATTTGTGTTTTGAACATCAACGCCATCCTCATCAAGAGTTAGATTACCTTGCTTGTCTCCTTGATCTCTCTTCTTTTTGTAGCAATCACTAGAAAAGTAAACTTTGATGCCACAATAGAAGCACTTCAACTTTGACCTATCTTTCTTTTTACCAAAAGAAGAAGACTCACTATGATCTTGTCCTTTAGACCACTTGCCCTTGATGAATATGGCCTCTTCATCTTGAGATGTCGCCTAGATTCCTAATTGATCAAGATCTCTTGAAGATCCACCAAACTTGGCAAAGTTTTTTGAATATTAAGACTTTGTACAATGTTAGCATGAGCATCCGAAAAACCATTAAGAATAACTTGAACAATCTCTCATTCCTTAATGCTCTCATCAATGCAAGCTAACTCATCACTTAAAGCCTTCACTCTCAAAACAAAAGTATTAGTCTGTAAACAGGCCGTACAGGTACTGTCCTCCACACGTGTGAGGCCGCCCATCCATGTGTTTGATCATTTGACCCATTGCTCTTGCTTAAATCATAGTGTAAAGCATCTAGATCAAGATCTGACATCTAGAACTTGATAGATCTTTGGATTAAGCAATCAATAACTCTTAATGATTGATAGTACAAACAATATTTGTCCTTTTTCTCTGAAAATTGACATTTTCCACATAAGTTGTCTGTACATCGAGTTAAGGTACTTCAAGGTGTGAAAAATTGCCTACATTGGCAAATCTAGCCATGTAGAATATTGTACATTTTGTCAAAAAATTTTGTTAGTCACTTGAATGGCCAAAATGCCACTTGTAAATCCACACCTAAATTAGGTTACCACGAGTCAAGAGGAGTGGTTGTGTCCATTTGGTAGTGATTCCTACTTTGTATCTAGACCATGATTTATGATGAGATTTGTACTTACCATGCACCTACCAAACATGACTCTTGGATCTAGACTAGGGTTTTCACATTAGGGCAAGAAAGTTGAGTCTACTTCCTTATTACATGCTGGATTTTTACCTAACTTGGCAAAGGAAGTGTCTTTTACTATGTACTCTAGTGAGGAGATAGAAACTTTTTGGAGCCTCAAGGAGAAATTCAAGTTTTCTCTCATTGTATGGTGATTGCTTTTGATTCCAATGAAACCCAGATTTGGAACGCTCTAAAAACTATCTACAGGCCATACTACAGCCTCATTTTCACACGTGTGAAGTCAGATTATAGTTATTGATCAATGCTCTAATTGTCTCTACTTGTTTTCTATCAAGCTGCTAAACTAGATCTTGTTTTTTGATGACTAGTATCTGATAGATTGTTTAACAAGCACACAATCAACCTTGTGGATCATTCAAAGATCCATTTATGGTCCTTAGTACTGTACTTTTAACATGGTATCAGAGCCAAGTACAAGGCTATTGATCAATGTTTGAAACTAATCTGGTTTTAGCAGGTTTTGGTGCAAAAAGCTAGTATTGGAAGGGCAAGCTGGTATCCAGGTTTTGGTGAGGGGATTTGATCCCAAACTTTTTCAGGATCAAAATCTGTACTGTTCACACGTGTGAGCATCTATGAACCAGCATTTAAAACCTCATATTCATTGGATCACTGTAATTTCATCTAGTGTCAGTTTGATGTAATTTTTGGTGCAAATCCTAGAATAAGCTACCAAGGTCACTTGCCATTAATTAGTTTTAAATTTGTTTCATGATAACTAATTAGTCTAGGCTGATTTTAGACCTTCTTAAAGTGGAAACCAGGCCTAGAAAGTACATCAAAGTGAAAGAGAGAGATAGAGTCAGTTATTGTCCAAAAATAGCCAAGATTGGCAAGATTTGCTTGAGAGTAGTTTTCACTTCATCTTATCTTCATTCCAGCTTTGTGAGTGAGTGATAGGACTGTGATTACAAGTCCATCTGTTGGATTAGAAGTCAACATTTGAGTGAAACACTACAAGTTAGAAACCTTTGTGAGCTTCAAGTTCAAACAAATCTATATCTAGTGTGTAGAATTTCACTAGTAAGATGGGATCTGCTGGAGCATATCTTCTAGAAGCTAGTGAGAGGTTAAATTCTACCAATTATGTTATTTGAAAAGTGAGGATGGAGTCACTCATGGTGCTCTAGGATCTCTATGAGTTTCTAATTGATGATAAAGATGAACCTCTAGGTGCACAGGAGTTAGCTAAATACAAGAGAAGATCTAGGCTTGCACTTCATTGTGTGAAGATGAATGTGAGTAATGATTTATTGAGAGAAGTATCAGCTTGTACCAGTGCTAAAGAGGCTTGGGAATCTTTAAGATCAATCTATGAGTCTAGTAACACTTCAAGGGTTCTCATGCTTAGGAATCAGATTCTGCAAAGCATGAAGAGAAGTGATGAGAGTGCACAGGTTTATGTGCTCAAAATCAAGTCTCTCAATAGGGAGTTAGCTTCCATTGGAGAGAAGATTCAAGATAGGGAGCTCGTTCAAATTGTTCTCAATGGTCTAGGAAGTGACTTTACAAATTTGGTCCAAAGCTTTGCAATCCAAGACACTTTGCCCACTATAGAAAAGCTTCACAGTGTATTAGTGGCTGAAGAGTGTAGGGTGATGCATACCAATGCAAGAATGAATACCATTTCTCTACAGGATGGTGATGAGAAAGCTAACTTCTCATTCAAAGGCAAGAAGAAGACCAATGGCAAGAAAAAGCACTTCAAGGAGACCAAGGAGGAGGATGAGGTTTCAAGCTCAAAGGGAAAGATCAAAGACAAGTCCAAGTACAAATGTTTTTTCTACGAAAATAAAGGACATTTTGCATCAGAATGTCTCAAGAAGAAGAAGGCACAAGAGAGAAAACAAAGCAACATTGCACATCAGGAGGAGGAGGAGGATGAAGAGTCATCCTTGATGGTTTCCAACAAACCACCATCAAGGCAAAGCATGAAAGAAAGGTGTGTTTTTTGAAGAAGAGCCTTTATGGGCTCAAGCAAGCACCTAGAGCATGCTACTCTAGGCTAAACTCTTTTCTCATTTCCATCAATTTTGTAATGAGTGCCTATGATCCATCACTGTACATAAGATTTCATGATGTGTGGGGCCGATGATCTTTCGTAGTATAGCCTTTCCGCCTGTCAACAAAGGTTAGATCACTGGATAGGTGCCTAACACTTTTAGTTAAATTCCTACTTTCTCCCTTAACTCTACTCACCACTATGCTACTCCTCTTAAACTCTACTCCTCTACACTAACATTCATCATAGTTTGGGTGAAGGGAAGGGATAGAAAAGAAGAGGTTGAGAAGAGAAGAGAGGAAGAGAGAGAGATAGAGAGTGAGGGTGGAGGTTAGCTCAAATGCTCCTTATGCTTGCTAATGGAAAAGCATTCACTATGGTAGTAGATATCGTTCATGACCCTCTAGATGATATTGCTAGGCCTTGGCTGGTGGTTGCGCCTAGGCTCTGGTCGCGCGTCTCAGTGGCCACATCTGTCTGCCCTTGGTCCTGGCCTTTGGACACATGATTTGGTTGAAATCCCCCTACTGCCTGCTGGCTCTGGTCTTGGCTGGTACTAGCCTGTGCAGCGTCAAAATTTGGTGGCGGTGGAATTACCACGGGGAAGGGTTGGGCCTTTGTTTCCATGTATTTTTGGCATGCCTTGAGAGCTTGCTTGGCCTGGGCGAGCTCTTGCGTTGTGCTTGCCCGATACTTATTGAATTCCGTCTGGTAGCTGTTCAGAGTTTGGCTATAACTCTGCACCTGACGTCGTAGAAGAGTCATCTCTGATTGGGAAAGCGGCCTTGTGTCTGGTGCAGTTTGAGCTAACCAGACGAGCTTCTCTTCTTGTAAGGCTTTAACCTCCGTCCCTAGGCACGTGTTCTCTGCTTTCAAAAGTGTAAGTTGCGTCTGGATGGGGGAAAGCCGTTGGGATGCTTCAGTTTGAAGCTCTCGCATCTTTGTGGAGGCCTCCGTCAGCGCTTTGGAGAGGCTTTGAATATATTTGTTTAGGCCTTCCTCCTTCTGCTGCAACTTGGCAATCTCCTGGTGCCCTGCTTGTTCGTGTTGCTGAGCTAAAATCAGCTCTTGCTGCAGCTTGGTGAGGTCAACTCGCAATTGTGTATTATTTGTTGCCAATTGTAGTACTCTGCTTTCCAGAATAGCTTTGGCTGCTACCGCATCCAGGATGTATTTTCCTAGGGTTTGGTACTCCGTCATTAAATCTGTGGGAGCAGCTGGTACATTGGCATTGGCAGGGGCTTGTGTTGTATCAGCCCCGACGACTTGTGGAATTCCGTCGTCATTGTTTTCGATCAGGTTTTCATTTATCCTGATGCCATCAGGGGCGGTAGGGTCAGCCCAATCTGGTGAAACTGTTTATACAAATGCGTCATCAGACAGTAGTTGGCTGCCCTCGACAACCTATGGCAAAGCGGGTGGGGTGTGAGAAACAACTGTGGAAACAGGGACGAGGACGGTTTGTCTGAACGAGAGGATGGGAGAAACAGTGGGGAACTGAAGGGTGGTGTGGAGTATGGAAGAAGGTGAGGATAGAGAGGAAAGTGTCTGGCGTGGAGGTGAAAAATTGATAACTTGCATCCATGCCAGAGTGTCGGGGGACAGTTGTGAATCAGAAGGGTTGAATGTGAGAGGAGCAACGGTGGTCGCAGGAGTAATGGAGGATGCGATGGTGATAGATGGAGCAGCGAACCCTGGAAGAGAAGTAGGAGTGGTATCAACAAAAGAAACGGGGATGGAGACAGAAACAGATGTGGATGGAATACGAAGAGAGGTAGCAACAATAGAAATTGGAGTGGGGGGTTGCACGGAAGACGAAGTGACGGTGGTTGATGGAGTGGTTAGTGCGGCAGTGGAGACACGTCGTCGGGTAACAGGTGGAGATGTGGAAGTAGAGGCAGCGCCACACATTCGTTTGCTGGCCGTTGTGTTAATAACTGCCGGTTGGGAGGAGGTAGATGCTTGAGATGGTGGGTAAAGGTTAGTATGTGGCACAAGGGTAGATAGGAGAGATGAGCATTGAAAACCGCGCACTTTCACCTCAAGAAGTGCGCAGACAAAGTTACACAATAGGGGGCCTGCTGCGATTCGCTCACGGTTGTTGGGTTTGATGGAGTTTGTTAGTTCTCGAATAAGGAAGCTATGCCAGTCATATGGCACAACGGAGGGGCTAAGAAATTTCAAAAAGGATTCCACTATCTGACTCAGCAGCGTAGACTGGGTTCTATCCTTCGAAATGTTGAAATAACCAGAAAGTTATTCAACAGATGCACAATTGCCTGAATGATGGGTTCCGTGATAGCTTCTATCAAGTAACCATTGTTACTCTAGATGGGAATTTCTGGTGTGGTTTGGGTGACTAAGGGTTTGATCAAAGCTTTGGTGTGGCAATGGGAGATGGGTTGACGATCACCAGACATAATGCCAATGGTGATCATCGAGTCGGCATTAATCCTGACCTTGTACGTGATACCTTGGTACAGGAAGTGGAAACGAGCTTTGTCCTCGTCCCAGGTGGCGTAAGCATGAAGGGCGAGGCCCATGTTAATCTCTAAATGGAATAGCGCCGAGTAAAAACCCATTGCTTCAAGGAGGGGCCCGGTTGTCTGCAGCCATGGTTGGATGTCAGAGGGTAGAGGCCAAATCTGCGTGGCCTCGGGGATGTCACGTTGGATCACCTGTTTTGTGCCAGAGTCTTCACAGGATGAGGAGGCCATGTTAGCAATGATGATTAGTGGTCGAAAAAAAAATTGAAAAAGTAGAAAACGGTGGAAAATGAAAGGAAACAGTAGAAAACTGAGAATAGTGAGTGTTGGATGACAATGATTGTAGTTCAGAGCGCAGATCAGTGTTTGATATGAGCAGATGACAGCTAGTAGGAAGTTTGGTTGAAAACAGAGAACTTGGTACTTTTAGTGGAAATTTCGGCAGAGCTTCGCTAGCAAAGGTGACAAATGACTCGAATTCAGCCCTTATATAGCGAAATTTAGAGTGCGTATTAGGTGAAATTCACTTTTCCTTGTCCAATTCCACCCAAATTTTGGCAGGCACCTTCTTCAAAAAATTCTAAGACCTCAGGGAAGTCTACGAGAGTTCATAAGGTGATTTGACTGCTATGCGAAGGTTCTGCGAGGGTTCAGGTTGTCTGCGAGGGTTCAACTCTCGCAGGAAGTGATCTCTCGCACAACTTATTTTTGTGATTGAAATTTCAAGGTCAGACCATGTAGGCAGGCTAATTTCACTACTCTGATTCCATTTAGAACCTTGCGAGAGTTGGTAAGTTGATCTTGATGCTCTACGAGGGTTCTGAAAATTCTGCTTCTGAGAACTCTCGCATAAACTAGAAAATGATGATTCCTCCATTAGGAACTCTTGCAGAGATTTTCATGTACGCATCTAGGTCAGATCTAGTGACTGTCCAATTTTCAAGAGCTATCTCCCAAGGGATCTCAAAAAATCATGAAAAAAGTACTCCTTCAGAGTGTTTTTTGACGAGATCTTGAGATTTTCTGATTTTTATCTTTTGTAAACTGGTAATCAGCTTCATCCAGGCTTGATCTGACTGTTGGTAGTGCTCTGAAAGTTCTGATGGATTCTTGGTAGTAGATCCCTCAGTCAGTCTGATGATCTGCTTTCTTTTTGACCCTATCAGGATCTGGATCCTCCTTGAATTCTGATGGATTTTCCCGATCCTGCCAGATCTAGCTGAATCTTGATGAATTTAGCTTGATTTGGCTTAATCTCCTTAGATCTAGCAGTAATGGCTGAGCAGATAATCTTTTTGTAACGTGTCACCCCCAATCTGGATCCGTCTTACTGTGGTGGCCAGTACTTGTGCAACCGGCTACCATTGATGGGTGTGTCGAAGGGCGTCCCATCAAGCTGTTCTAAGTTCACGACCCCATGATTAAGAATTTTCTTGATCCTATAAGAATTACCTTGATGGTCTCGTTGATGAAATGGCTTCCGCGATCACTGACTCGTTCCACCGGGCACCCGAAGCGCACAATGATAATTTCATTAAGGAACTTGGCAGTGGTCCTAGCATCAGCTACTCTTACTGCCTTGGCTTCGACCCATTTGGTGAGGTAGTCGGTGGCTACGATTATGTATTGAGCCTGGGAACTCCTTGCTGTAGGGTGAATTGGACCAATATAATCCAATCTCCATTTTTCGAACGGTGCTTGGGCTAAAACTGGGTGCAGTAGATCATAGTTCAATCTCGTTGGTCTCCTTGCCCTTTGGCACACATCGCACTTTTTCAAGTATTCCTCCGTGTCTTTATGAATCGTTGGCCACCAACATCCTGAATGCAGGACCTTGCAAACTATAATGTCAGATGCAAAATGACCTCCACCCATGCCTTCATGGGAAAGCGAAATGATCTGGGTGGTCTCATGAGGAAGAATACACCGTCGAAGAATTCCGTCTGGACCTCTTCGGTACAACTGGCCGACAATCAGCTGATAAGGTCTAGCTTTCAAGATCAATTTCTGCTGTTCCGTCCTTGGTAGTGATTTGTCTGGTTGGCCCCGCATTAGATATTCAACAATGTCGGTAGCCCATTCTGGTACCGTATCTACGTAAAATAAGACAGCATCTGCCAGCTCATCGTCGGGTTGGGTTGCAATCTCCTTTCCCTTAATTTGTGACACATGATCTGCCATGTAGTGTTGTTTTCCCTTGTGAACTCCTATCCGAAAATCAAATTCCAACAACAACAAGAGCCATCTAGTGATTCTCCTAGTGCTGCAAGTTTTATTAACAAGATATAGCAAGGGTTGATGGTCCGTATAAAAAGTAAAATGTGTGGCCATCAAATAGTGTCGAAACTTCTTAACCGCATAGATCATTGCCAGTGCTTCTTGCTCTATGGTTGAATAATTCATTTCGGTATCACTGAGCTGTTGGCTTGCAAGTCGGATTGGAAAATCCTTTTTGTGTTCACCTGGCTGGATTAAGATTGCTCCAACTGCATACTTTGATGTGTCCGTATGCACGTGGAACTCAATGGACCAATTGGGTGGTCGTAGGATTGGTGCTGAGACCAATGCATCCTTAATCTTCTGGAAAGCCTTTAGAGCTTTCTCATTCCAATGTGGATCGGTTGTGATCTTGTAAATTGATCTGGCTAACTCTACAAAATCAAGAATGAAGATCCTATAATAGTTAGCATGACCCATGAAAATGTAGACCTCGCGGATCGTCCCCGGTGGTGGTAGATTAACAATGATCCTGATCTTTGATAGATCTGTGGCGATCCCATGTCTTGACACTATATGGCCGAGTATCAAGCCATGTGTCACCCAAAATTGACATTTTTCTGGATTCAGAGAGATCTGGTATTCACAGCATTTTTGTAGCACCTTCTCCAAATTGGATAAGTGTTCTGAATCTGGTCCATGCACGCACAGATTGTCCAAGAAAATTTCTAGAAGTTTTTGCAAATAATATTTGAATGCCGCCTGCATGACTTGCTGGAAAGTGCTTGGGGCATTGCAAAGTCCGAATGGCATTACTTTATAGGCATAAGTTCCCCATTCCATGGCGAATGCTGCCTTGTGCTGGTCCTCGGGGACTATTTCCACCTGGTTGTAGCCGTTGAAGCCATCCAGAAAATTGTAGGCTTTGTCACCAGCTACTCTATCGAGGACACTTTCCGTAAATGGTAAAGAAAAATGGTCCTTCTTGGTGACTGCATTAAGGGCCTTCAGATTCACACAGATACGCATTTTGCCATTCTTCTTGGGTACTATAACTATCGACGATACCCATTCTGTGTGCTCAATTTTGTAAATGAAATATGCATCCATAAGTTTTTGCAATTCTTGCTTGATCAGTTCTGTATAATTCGGGTTGCAGCGGTAGTAACGGCTTACCTTGGGGACTGCTCCATCCACCAAAGGTATGGTGTGCTGGACTACTGTTGGCGGAATGCCCTTTAGATCACTATAGCTCCAGGCAAAACAGTCTTTATATTCCACCAACAAGGACCGTAGTCTCTTGAATTGCGTGGGTGTTAACTGCTCTCCCACATGCACTATCCTTTCTTCTTCTCTTGGTTTCGCAAGATTCATCGGCTGTGTTCAAGCAGGTCCCTCAAAGACTTGTTCCGTTGGTGCCTGACTTTGACCAGGTTCTTGTTGGGCTTGCGACATCATGATTACCACGTCGTCCAATGTATAATTCTTGAAAGTATAAGGCATCTCATGAACTGGAGCTCGTCGAGATTCCTCTTTCAACATATTGATCTTGGCTCAACTGGTCATTTTTTTATTTTTTGTCACCTGTGTAAAAGATGACGCTGTATCTGAGTCCAACTTGATTGACTTTAAGGAATCCAACACCTTCTTATTGCTCTTTTTTGTCATTTTAATGGGTTCATCCTTGTTGTCTTTCTTTGGGACTGCTGTGACATTTGCCTCATGGTTGCAAATATCAACGTCTATTGTAGTTATTGCCTCTTTGGGTAGGTCACTCCATCGGATCACCTGGTTGTAGCGTTGCTTCAACTGATTCTTCTTATTTGCAAGTGCCTTGGGTGGTTCGATCCTTGAGACTTTCGCCATAGCAGACCTTTGTGGTGGTTGAGCTGGTACCTTCTTGGTTCCGTAACAATCTGGGTCCATGTGGTAGGACTTGTTCATCAGTCAGCTCAATCTCCTTATTATAAGTTAGAGCATGTTGCCAAGGGACTAGATCATCGTCCACTAGGTTCTCAATTGGCTCCGCTGACAACCATGCTACGTTTATCATATTCACTCCAAATGTAATTGGTGTGTCCATAGTGTAACATTTGAGTGAAGATGTACTCGGTTCTGGATCTGATTCATATTGACATATCTGGCAGTCAATTGGTGCTAATGCATCCATCCATCTCATGACATCCGTCTCTGAATGATAGTGACCTCCCTTGGCTGGCCTTGGGCGGTCAATCGTATGATCTGTCGTGGATGATCCGTCATCAACTTTGGGTGCAATAGGTTTCACCGCCCATGTGGTTGGATCTACCTTTACAACTTGTTCTCTATTCTCGAAGGTGAGTTTCCCTGTACCCTAGTTGTGTACTACTTGCGCAGCCCTCAACCATGGTCTTCCCAGTAAAATACGGTATGCAGATGGAGATTCAGATATATCCATGACCACAAAAGTAATCACATACTGCATGCCTGCTATGTTTACGGGAATATCAACAACTACACCTTTTGGTTTCACACAGGATTGATCTGCTAGCTTGATGGCGAATCTGGCTGGCTTTAATCCTTGTAATCCCCATTTTTCGTACAAAGTAGTGGAGATCAGATTGACACCTGATCCTCCATCTACCACTATCGCCTCGTCCTTGTATCTCTTGTGTTTGATTGGAAAAGTGATGTTGTGTTCCTCACTTTCCCATACTGCTCCGATGTGGAGGACGTTACTTGTTTCATCATAGCCCGCACAATAAATGGGCTCAGGCAATACTGGCTCCTCATCCGCCTTGGCCCATTCAGCTAAAAGGCTTTTCGCTTGTGGTGCAATCCACAGTAATTCTCCGAGGGGTAAACTAATGTGGCTTGACAGCAAGAGTGTGAGCCTTTCAGTGCGTGGTTCCTCAGGCTCCACCATGTGAAAAGGTGGTTCATGTTGGTGCAACCGATCATTCTGATCAGTGCACAGTGGTGAGTCCGGTTGCGGATCCTATTCGACGCCGACTGGAGGTTCTATGAGATTGTTTCGTTCTTGCTCTTTTTCCTCCTCTTGTGTTTTTTGTACCTAGTGTCTTATTTTCTAGTACTATCTTCTCTCTTCCCTCACATTTGGATATGGCGCTGAAGTTGAGGGTTGGTGGTCAGTGACTGATGGTGGTGGTGAAGGAGCCACTTCCTTTTTCTTCTGTGCTCGCGTAACAGCTAACACAGGAGCGTAGTCGTGTTGTCCTTTTGATGGCATCCCTGTTGGAACTGCTGATTGTTGTATGCCAATGAGGTTAAGAGGTGCACTGGTTCCGGGTTTAAATGGACAATTCTTGAAACAATGTCCATAGTCGTCAGATCCCTCATCCTCTTCCCTGATGGCATCTTTCATAGCTTCTTGCAAAGTAGCGTACTGCTCCCGTCTTTCAGCTCTCTTCTAATGCTTCCTAGTAATCCAGCTACGAACCACATGATCGGGAGTCAGGGCTGCACTGCACTCGGATCGTAGATGTTTGACCCGTTCAATATAATCACAGAGCCTTTCTCATTTTCCAATCTTGACTTTGCTTAGGAGGAGAAACGGGTCTTCCAGGAACTTTCTTGGTTTAAAGCGCGTAATGAGAGCCTCTTTAACTGCCTCCCAGGTGGATTTCTCTTCCTCTGATAGGTTGAAAAACCAGTCCTGAGCCACTACAAGTAAGGACATAGGGAATAGCATCAGCTTCTCCACATGTGTCCGTTTGTCGTAGATTTCATAAGCTTGCTCATAGATCTGGAGGAATCGGATGGGATCTGAGGATCCGTCGTATTTTGGTATCTCCATCCATGGTGCTCTCCGAACTGCATGCAAGGGTGCGACAGGTACAGGTTGGCCCATTGGACCCATTGGTGCTGGTTCCGGTTCTGTCTCTTGTTGCACAGCTGCTAATCTGGGAAGGTGTGGTGCCTGATTTGCTATCCTTCGTGCTATTGATCGCCCCGATCTCAGATTCATCCGATGGTAGGTTCCAAAGTGATTGGATCTTGCTTATACAAAAGGATGCAGTCTGGATCTTCAAGGATCTGATCGATCTGATCAGCCGAAATGAATTTTAGGCCTTTTGCGGTGGTTTTTCCTTGATAGCTTTTTTTTCCTTGCACTGATTGACCTGAGATTTTGACAATAGCTGGATCTGATGCAGATCTTTCCACTAATCTAGTCTTCGAGGGTTATCTTGTGTGAGGGTTGGTTGTGCGAGGGTTCTTTAGCTGTTTTTGCAGGTAAAACACTTGATATCTTTCAGATCTCTAGGAAGTAACTCTCGCAAGCTTCGCAGTAGTTGGATCTGGGTTAGATCTCACTATAAAAATCTCTGCGAGAGTTAACTCTCGCAAGAAGTGAAAAATTTCACTGTCTACGAGGGTCCAAAATTAGTTTTTGTGTGTTTTGATCTTCACCAGATCTTCATACTAACTCTCGCAGGCTTCGTCACTGATGTAATTCGACATTTTGAATCAATTGAGATGGTCTGCGAGAGTTTTTACTGGAAGGATTTGCTGGATCTTCACTTTTTAGTGATTTTTTTGCACTTAAATCCAATTTTCTACTCACTGGAATCAAACTAACTCTCACAAGCTCTTCTATCTCCTGGTCTCACTGAGATGGAACTTCAGAATCCTCTGCGAGAGTTCTTGATCACTGGAACTAAAAATTTCACTGTCTACAAGGGTTCACTAGTACTTTCCCATCTTTCTTTCACTGGGAACTCTCGCACAAGCACTTAATCATGAAACTAACTCTCGCAGGCTTCTCTGTGTCTTGGTCTCACTGAGATGGAACTCCAGAGGGCTCTGCGAGAGTTCTTAGGAAGATTTGAATTTTTTTGGATTTTTTCAAGGGTTTTTTGAATTGTTTATGATTTTTCTCTGATTTTTACAATCTGCTTGGAACTAACTCTTGCAGGCTTCTATGCAGGTCTGGGATAGTACCCTGGAGCTGTTGCTAGTCATGCAAGGGTTAATTTCTACTGATTCTGGAGATATAAAAATCTAATGAGTTTTTTGGCTCTTTTTCCCTCCAAAATACAGATTGGTGTGTTTTTTGAGTCCTTTGGATGATTGGTTTGGATTTCAAGCCCTTAGAGGTTGTTCAGGCCCTCCTCTACCCTCTCACACCTCCTTCGCTACCTGTGAACAGTCCAAACACAAAAAAATACAGAAAACCAACTCTAAACTCCCAAAAATCTACCTAAACTACTCTAAAAAGCAAGAAAATAGCTCAAATGCAACTAAACTAGTTAGTGGAAACCTATCCCCGACAATGGCGCCACTATGGGGCCGATGATCTTTTGTAGTATAGCCCTTCTGCCTGTCAACAAAGGTTAGATCACTGGATAGGTGTCTAACTATGCATAGATGCTACTTTTAGTTAAATTCCTACTTTATCCCTTAACTCTACTCACCATTATGCTACTCCTCTTTAACTCTACTCCTCTACGCTAACATTCATCATAGTTTGGGTGAAGGGAAGGGATAGAAAAGAAGAGGTTGAGAAGAGAAGAGAGGAAGAGAGAGAGATAGAGAGTGAGGGTGGAGGTTAGCTCAAATGCTCCTTATGCTTGCTAATGGAAAAGCATTCACTATAGCAAACAATAAACATGGAAATAGAAAGCAAATGGAAAACACAATCAAGAGCATTAGCAAGTAGTGAATAGCAAATGAGGATGCTTCTCTTCCAAAAATGGTAGAGTTTCCTCCTTCTCATTAAGCATGGAAATAGTGTACAAATGGTGTCTTTTTATAAAATGGGGAAGGCCCTTGCCCCTCAATCTTATTGGCTAATATTCACAATGATCCTAACCATTCATCTTGGACCCAACTTGATCCAAGGGTTCACAAAAAATACATTAGAAATCACAAGTTTCATGTGAGTCCCAATTTGGACCCAACTCTAAAAAGTGATCTCTAAGTTTAAAAATGACATTGGGCCTCTAGTTTTATTTTAATTACAAGGCCCAAGTCAAGTTTATTTTATTTACAACTTCATTTGCATGCTCATTGGGCCATGAGTTTATACACGTAAGATGCCATGCCCTTGCAACACATTTTATTGGAGGATTTTATTTATTTACACTTTGTTGGGAATATCCCCAACATGATGGCATGATCATTATTCTTGTTTTGTATGTAGATGACATTATCTTGAGTGGTAATGATCTAGATGGAATTAGAGATGTAAAAATTGCTTTAGCAAAAGAGTTTAAGATGGTAGATCTCGGCCTATTAAGCTTCATTCTTGGAATAGAGGCTATTAGAGGATGTGACTTTAGCTTCATTTGTCAATTTAAATATGCTACATCCATCCTAGATAGATTTGGAAGGAAGAATTGTAAAGGCATTGAGACACCAATGGAGCAACATGTAAAAGCATCTATTGGTTGTGATGAAGCATCCTTTGAGAACATCAAATTATATAGAAGGCTTATTGGCTCCTTGATCTATTTAACTATAACTAGACCTTATCTTAGTTATAGTGTTGGAAAAAGCAAACACATCAAAAATTGCTCATCATTTTGTGAGGGAGAAAGTGCAAGCCAATGAGATCAAGTTCCAACATGTGCCATCATCAAGTTGCTTGGCTGATTTGTTTACTAAAGCTTTACCTAAAGATTCATTTGTCAAGCTTAGATCTTCAATTGGAGTGATTGATAAAATCATTGTGGATTCCAAGGCTAGATTTGAGGAGTGTGAGAAATTGCCTACATTGGCAAATCTAGCCATATAGAATATTGTACATTTTGTCAATAATTTTTGTTAGTCACTTGAATGGCCAAAGTGCCACTTGTTAATCCACACCTAACATAGGTTACCACGAGTCAAGAGGAGTGGTTGTGTCCATTTGGTAGTGATTCCTACTTTGTAGGATCTAGACCATGATTTATGATGAGATTTGTATCTACCATGCACCTACCAAGCATGACTTTTGGATCTAGACTAGGGTTTCACATTAGGGCAAGAAAGTTGAGTCAACTTCCTTATTAAATGCTGGATTTTCACCTAACTTGGCAAAGGAAGTGTCTTTTACTATGTACTCTCATTCTCCATAGTGATGAGATAGAAACTTTTTGGAGCCTCAAGGAGAAACTTGAGTTTTCTCTCATTGTATGGTGATTGCTTTTGATTCCAAGGAAACTCAGCTTTGGCACACTCTAAAAATTGTCTACAGGCCATACAACAGCCTCATTTTCACACGTGTGAAGTCGAATTATAGTTATTGATCAATGCTCTGATTGTCTCTACTTGCTTTCTATCAAGCTACTAAACTAGATCTTGTTTTCTGATGACTAGTATCTGATAGGTTGTTTAACAAGCACACAATCAACCTTGTGGATCATTCAAAGATACATTTATGGTCCTTAGTACTATAATTTTAACACAAGGTTGGCCGCAGCGACAAAAGGTAGGAGAATTCGGATCGATGAATGCTTGTCTACTGGACTACAAGTCTTATTGTAGTCGATATTAGAAATCTGAGAAAATTCTCATGCCACTAGTAGGGCCTTTTTTTGTTCAATACCCTTGTTAGCATTGTATTTGATGTTAAAGACCCATTTGCAATCGATAATATTGTTGCCAATAGGTGGTCCGACTAATGAACATGTTTGGTTCTTGATCAGAGAGGAATACTCTCTGTCCATCACTTCTCTTTAGAGATCGGAGTGTGGTCGACTAAGTGCCTCTTCGATAGTAGTCAATTTCTAAATTAAAAGACAAGTAGACTCATCAATATACCTTGTGGGTTCCGGAAACTCTTTGGTAAAGATGCATGAGCCAGCATGCACTTGGCTGACTCGACCATGATACGATTCTTTCTCTCGTCTAAGCCATTTGACTGAGGCGAATAGGGAGTGATAAACTATTATTCAATGCCTTGGGTACTTCATGAATTTATTAGAGATATATTCTCCAACATTGTCGGACCTCAGGGCTTTAATCTTCTTACCAGTTTTTTTCTCTACACACTCCTTGAATACTTTAAAGATGTTGATTCTTTTTTATGAAGTACACAATTTTTCTTCTCGAAAATTCATCAATAAAAGTGATGAAGTAATTTGCATCCTTTAATGAAATATTCTATATTGGGCCACATATGTCTACATGTACAACATCTAACGACCCTCTAGCAACATGTTGATCGCTTATAAATGGTTTTCTAGTCTATGTCTAGACATGTGCAATACAGAAATATGATTCAAATGACCAAGTCTATAATGCCAAAGTAAACTTTATTGATTTGAGCACAAGTACTGAGAGCCTGACTAGAGGTAGAAAAGCAATGACTTAATCTGGACAAGTATGTATGCCTCTTTCTGAGTGCTAAGGTCTTGCCTGTCCTATTGACTACTTTACATTGATCTTATTCAAATTCTACTTTTTGTCCTAAATCTATAATGTTGCTTACAAAGAGCATATTTGTAAAAAGATTTGGTACATGTAGGACACTTGAAAGTAGCTTGGATTGATCATTTGCAAAGCTTAATCTTACTGTATCTTCACTTTGATAGCTTGTGTGCTATTGCCGCCCATGTGAACATACTTCTTGGTACTGTAAAATGTATAGGACTCAAAACAGCCGATGTGGCTGGTCATATGTTATGTGGCTCCAAAGTTTAGAAACCAGGAGTTGTTGCTTGATGCTTCTTGATGGTTATTCATGAATGCATCATGATCCGTCTTTTGATTGGGCTAAGGTGCTTTTGCAGCTGTATTTGCCATTTGATTTGATTGCCCTTTGTTACTGTTCTTGGCTTGTAGGATGCGGCAATCTTGAATCGCGTGGTTGATTCGTTTGCAATATTTGTAGAACATCTTCTTCTTTGTTGGTGGATTCGACTGATCTTGATACTATGTCGGCTTCTGATTCTTCTTTGGTTGCTTAGAGCCTTTCTTCTTATGCTTAGTTGAGCTTATGTTGGTGTATAAGGCGTGAGAGTCGACAATTGAGGAACGACAGGCTTTGTTTCCTCTGGAGTCTTCCTATAACAACATCATAATGAATTTCGATAGAGAAAACTCTGGGTGTGTGGTGATCATCATCACCCAATTATCATATGATATTGGCAAGCTTGAAAGTAGTGTCATCACTGCGCCTTGATTGTCTATGACAAATCCGACAACGACCATTTGTTACAGCAAGTTCTTGAACTGGTTGATGTAATTCTGTAGTGAATCATCGTTTGTCATCTTGAGGGAGAAGAATCTCCTTCTGAGGTGTATCTTGGAAGCTACATCCCTTACATTGTACAATGTGCTCAAGATGTCCCAGACTTTCTTGGAGGTCTAAGCTTCAGACACATAGCCAATTTGTGTGTGTAATATATTGAGGATGATCAACGTGAAAGCCTTGCCATCCTCCAGCTTCCATCGGGAGATTGCAATGTCGTCTATTTCGGGTCTTGTATCTACGCCTGTGACAATATCATACAACTCCTTAGCCATTAACATAGTTTTCATCTTAAATTTCTACAAATGGTAATTGGATCCATCGAGCTTGTCCACGATGGGACTGGCTTTCTCTTGGGAATCTATGTAGATGTTGGTCTAAGTGATAGTGATAACTATCAGTGACTTAAGAATGAAAATCTAATGCTATTTACAGGAGAAGAAAACAATCATTCTATCGATTAATAGAATCATGTTCTAGGAAGCTTATCAAGCTATAAAAAATAGCTCCATATATAAAATCGCTTCTAATACACTGTAGGTATCAGATGAAGGAATCAAAATAGCTTTGATACCATGTCGAGATTCGATGGAAGAGGAATTCTGGGTGCGTGCACTAGGCAAACACAAGAGCAGAGCTTTATTGTGAAGTTGTTTGCGGAAGCGGAAGAGCAGACCATCAGACAAAGTAGCAAGAAAGTTAGACAGTAAACAGAATAACTAAACATACAATTTTGACAAGCACTGTGAATGCATTAATGTATAGAAACACAAGTTAGATTGATGTTATGAGCACAAGACAATAGCGGGCGAAACCGCATGCTCAGAAAGCTAGCTGCGCTATGTAAAATCTATGAGCTTATTATTGACAATCAGTCTGAAAGAAAGAATTGATGCAATAAAACATCTACATTGTCTGTCTCATCATCTTCATTAGATTTACAATGGTTATCTATATACAATTTACATTTGTACAAATGAGTGTACAAGAAGATGGCGTGGAGCCATTGTGCCATCTGGAGTAGATCGTGGCAGCTGCTATAGTTGCACAGTATAGGAAGTGGGCATGAAGAGGCTTCGACTATTTGTAGTTGAAGTATCACCAGTTAAAACATGCAATAACAAAAGAATAGTTGATCCCGACAATTCTCATATCGAATGTATTTCATTACTGAGAAAGAACATCCAACTTATCGGCCAGATCGATATATCGGTTTGCACTCCTAATAAAGTTTGTCAGACAAGAATGACATTGTTGCATCACTCCAATACAGAGAAACTCACAAATGTCTTATAGTAATGTAAACGAGATTCGACAATCAGTCCTCAACAACTGACTATCGCCCATTTAAACGAATGATCGATCACATATTTACAATGTTCGAGCATCCACAAGCAAACTTCAATGAATACCGATTTACAACAACACAGTGATTTTTTTAGGATATGTAAGAACAAACATTCTACAGTGATAATGAAATAGTGATTCTAAATATCTTTATCACAATTAAGTTTAGAACAATCGTGTAGTTCAATCACTAAACCAATTAAATAGCCAATGAGTTTAATGACAATTCCAGCATTGAATTTATGGTTGAACACTTACGAAAGTATCGAGGCTAAAATTATTGTTTGACCAAAGTAATCAAACACATGCCAAATCCGACAAAGAGAGACTATCAAATGTAAACACAAAAGCATTCAACATTCAAATAGCTTATGAAAGTGTGGGAATGCCTTAAAGTGTGTGAATGATCTCCTAAGAAAGCTTATGCACTTGTTGATGGATGCTAGATTGAATTCCAAGATGTAGATAAAAAAAACTAAGTAAAATTAAGCGAGAGAATAGAGCTAATTTAGATTCGGATACAGAGAGAATAGAAAACAAGCAAATCTCATGATACTCAATGCTTGACTCAAAACTCAATTTTTTTTTATTATGATTGAAAAGAGGAATACATATAGAATTAGTGGAGGTCCTTCCTTGCATCCTATTGAACCCCTAATCCTAGCCTCTTTAATCTTATTGGATGAGTGATGTACTCATCTTGCAATTCTATTGGACCTTTCATAAGGATTTCTCAATTTCTTTTAGACCCCTTGACCAAAGCCAACACTTTGACTTGATCACTTATCAAATTACATTAACACAAGTGTCAAAATCCTATTTACAAGCCTAACTAGCTCAAGATTGCATCATAAACTACTTTTGGCTCAATAAAGGCATTACATGTGGATTTGACCAATTTGCCATCTATGCCAATTTTTGGCCCTCTCACAATCTACACGAAGATGCTTGACATAAAAACTTTGTGGTACCCCTAAAGCGAACATCGTAAATAATTTTTAACTTTTTCTACATGTGGGAACATGCTCCACACATGTGATCTTTTTCTCACAAACTTAAAAAACACAAAACAACCAAGATAGATTTTGACCATTTTTTCACACTCCTCAAAAACTAGCTTGGTAAGATCAAGAAGTTTGTGAAACTATTTGAGTGGATCCTTTTATATGTATATGAAGTAAAAAACCAACAAAATGATCCATCATAGCAGCAACTCACCAAATCCATGATAAGATTTCTTTGATAGAAATCTCTTGCCAATATCTTTGAAGACCAATATGCCACTATGATCATGTGCTTCCTCCATGTTTGATCAAGATCATAAGATGTGAAAAATGATGATCATCAAGATTATGCTTTCTAGCTTGACTAGTCCACATACAATGAACTATATCCATGATGGATCTAATCTTGATATGAAATAAAACCTTGATCTTCTTGAGGCTAAATACTTGCCCAAGGATGTAATTGTCCTCTTTGGATGCTTTACTTAATCTCAAAAGAAGTTTACAAAATCCCTCAAAACATGTAAAAACATGAAATTTCAAATTTTGAGCAACAAGCTCAATCTTGCTCTTACCAAATCTAAGAACATACTTTTGATGATACAATATCTTGCTTTTAAAATGTTTTGGAAACATATCTAATCCATCAATGACAAGAAATATGTCCATACAATAGGCATCATCCAAAACAAGAATTGCCTTACATGAATTTTGAGATGTAGAAATCTCAATAAAGCAAGATAGTACATCAAGTAATGAAAGAGAAGCATAAGTGAGTATGTTAAAGTGGATACCACCTGAAATTTGCCTCTCTTTATCATGAAATACGAGCCATAAAAACCTGGCCATCAATCTTGAAGATCCCCTTGAAATCATATATTGAGGAGGCTCCTCCTCAATCCTCGACCCTATCACATCTTGATAATCTTCAATAGACACAACTACACATATGTGCATTTTGCCACGCGAACCTGATACTTAGCCAAAATTTTGACATTTTTCTTCTGCGTGGCACTACCACGCGTGGCACATCCACGTCAAAACTTTTTTGGGGACCTTGCCGGTGAAATCCAGGCTAGAATGGGGTCCGACAACAAAATTTAAATTTTGTGTGGCAGTGCCATGCAAATTTTTTTAAACTCAAAATTCAAAATATGAGCGCCAAACTATGTTGACGTAACACAACCACATGTGGAAGTGTCACGTACGATTGTTATTTAACCACCTGTCATGTGATATGTGCCTTTGGAGATTTGCCACACGTGGCAAATCTCCAGAGAAAATTCTAGGAAGATGGCTTTTTTTATTGCCATGTGTGGCAATATCAAAACACAATACTTAAAAAGATTTTGCTTTGGAAATTTGCCACACGTGGTAGTGCCATGCATGGCAAAATTAGTTTGTTGTAGATTTTTTTTTTTTTTAGCTATTATGAAGAATATGTTGATAAACACCAACTTTATAATTAATGAAATGTGAACTCAAATGATCATTATGTCAAACTATTATGTTCTAACAAATTGAAATTATTATCGGTTGAATATAACATGCTATTTTATGCATCTATGAACATTATGATGTGTTTCTATATTGAGAAAATTTCATAATCAAAATTTGACATTAATCTCAATATGGTATTAATGGGTAAAAATATCAGTGTGAGCTAAATTTGTACTTGAAAGGATGCTAAGCACCTTGCAATTGAGAGCCATGTGGTAGCTTGTTAAGCTAATTGTTGATAAAAAAATTGCAATGTTATACACGTTTGTGTGTTTGCAAAGATGAATGAATAATCGAACATTGTTGCAAAGTGTATTATTATCTCAAAGAAGATGCTTTTTAATTATGATATATAAATAATCAACGTTTTACATTTTCTGATTGTTCTCTTAATTAGTTCACACATCCATTAATATGGATAAGTCTTTTCAATTCTAAGTGATTGTGAGATGCGTTTGAAATGAAACTTTAGAAATGCAACATCGTAGAAAAATGTAATAATTTTAATTTAAAAACAATATATATTGACCACAATGTATCATTTTATGACATTATTATTTGTGACATGCACAAACTTTATTCATCATCGCAAGATTCAAATTCATTAGCTAATACATCTTGCAACTCATCTCCGCTAAGATGATTTTCATCATCACTATCGAAATCAAAACCTCTCTCAATATTGTCCTCATGCAAAGAATCATTGTTGTCCTCTTCATCATCTGAGTCGTCGGAATCATGAGAATCAATTCTCGGGTTCTCAGATTTATAAAACTTGAAGATATATGTACATCTTCATCAAATATACTTGTGTTGTCCAAATTTAGATCTTCCATTTCATTCTCAACATATGCATTTTCAAATACATGTCTTGAACATGCCTTAATTTGAATAACATACCACCAATTTTTGTTTAGTCGATCTGGTTGAAAAAATACCTACACATTTAGCAATGTTAGGATTAGATATTAGTTATTATCATATTTTAATTCACAATAAATAGATGTAATGAAAAAGTGGTGTAGATGATTAATATAACATTGATCACAATTGACAAAAAGAAAAAAAATGTGAAATTCATGCACACATGTTCACAATGATGAAGCAACACCAATGGGTCTGAAAATGCCATGCTTAATGTCTTGGTTGAATCAATAGCAAAAAATCCACTACGATCTTTTTTTACAGTTGCATTTGATCCTCTATAGTTGATTTTGAACCATTTCATGTCAAACAACAAATATTTACCCATTTCACCAAAACACACCTCATATATGGCTTGTATGGTTCCTACATACTCAAGCTCTCCAGAAATTGGACTTTGATCTCGAGCACTACTCTGATTTTCTTGATGGATGACGATCATACGCCCACATTGCACTATACTTCCAATATTGTCACATGTTGATTATAATTAAAAAAATAACCAATCATCGTACAAATTAAAATTGTTACTTAAAAAAATAGTGTTATAGACAAATCTTCCAATTACATATTCTCATTTTGTGTCAGATATGAATTGTCCCTTTGATCTTGCTGGTTGGAGTGTATCACTCATCCAATCTATGGTGCATTGGTTGGGCAATGGCTCAACATCATGTGAAGGTGCATGTGAAGGTGTAGCTTGACCTCTACGCCTATTGCGTTGGTGTCGATTTCTAGTCAATACCCTTCTTCTTTTTTTCTTGTTCATATAATTCCAACCACTTATCCATTACTCCTAAATTATATAGCATGAAGGTTGAAATTTTTCTCTCAAAATAGGTGTCATTTTCTTAAGAGTACCCATACCTTGAGCTTTTTCACCTTTCACCTCATTACTTTTCTCATCATGCCATAGTCGTGGAGCAGGTGGATCTATTTGAAACAAAATTTCGGTAACATAAAATAGAGATTCTTGCACTAACCATCTCTCTAACATGTTTCCTTTGGCTTGCCTTTTGATGCACAAAATATTTCAACACTTTCATGAATCTCTCCAAGAAGAACATCCACCTATAGAAAATTTTAACACATTAATTAGAACATTCTGTTATTCATTTAAAAGAATCACACTACATTTATTGAAACCACTAAAATCAAAATCATGTGTATTATACCTTGAGTGCACAATACCAACTTATTAAACCAAGTGCACAAGCAGATGCACTAGTATGTCTAGGATAGAAGTTGGAAAATCCCTCTCAAGCATACATACTGCCTCCACCATATCTTCTTGTTTTGTTTGCATGTCTATCTCACGAATCTCCTTATGACACATCCATCTACATCATGTTTGTTGTATAACTGGATTTTAGTACATTCATATAATTTTTTCAAACTTGTATTAGAAAGAAAACACGCAATTTCATAAAATATTGATGTGAACAAAAAAAATTAAGTACTTGACAATCGATGCTAATTTACAAATGGCATCATGAAGTTGATCAATTAGACAGCCACAAATGCACATTGGAAATATGTACTCGACCATCTTCAACCAATCATGAGATTTTAGACCATGGAGTTTTCCTTCAACTGTGAATGATGTTCGTAGTGAATGAGCAAAACATGTTGGTGTTCTCAAATCGCAAATGATTGATTGTACATACTTATACTCTTCTTTCGTAAGAATCCAAGGGGCTCTTGGAATAGTATAGGTATTTTATTCAGTACATAATTTTGGCCAATACTCTTTTTTTGTTTTTGATTCTTTTAGCTCATGTCTGGCAAAAATACTATCTTTGTTGCCCACCAAGTGTTTCCATATTGATTCACCCACATTTTTGAATCTGTGCATAGGATCAAGTAAGTGATTGATCAAAAGGTTATTCCAATATGGTAAACAATGAAAGATGGATAGTCTTTTCTACCATTGATTGCCTTAGTCTCGGATTCAATCCAAAGTTTGTGCCAATCTGCCACGGACATTCTCTTTGGAGGCATTCTTGTTTATGATCTTCCTCCAAAGCCTTTTCTAACGTTGGATTTATTCCCTCTACTCTCCTTAGATCCCATTTTAATCTGCCTCCATTCATGTTGCATATTTACTAACGTTGTCGCATAGTCTGCATATTTACACGCAAATTTGCACTGACAAAGAAAAGACGAAAGAATTGCGACACTATCTTACAGAATGCCAAAGGTGCCCTAAAAGCAAAGGCACCATGTAAATCTAATCCTAAGGCTACTTGTAAGAGTGATGAACTTTTTGCATTGTCATCACCAACGATCACTTCAGCACTGACTGACATCGCACCCTTTTCACACTCACCCCATGCAGTTGCGCTAATAGACTGGACAACGACTGCAGCCACCCACGATCTCTTATAGACAGCACATCCACTTTGTACTTTCCACATCTGCACACCTATAATATAATGTATATATAATGGATACCATTTGCATATTTAGGTTAACGAGATGAATGAGGTTAATGAGTGAATAAGTTGATGAGTTGATGAATGAGATGAAGTAGATGCCTTGCACATTGATTCTTGATTGTCAGCAATAAGGTTTTATTCATTTACAGATTGTATAAGCTTTGTAGGGCACGCGGTTTCATCCATTATTGTCTTGTGCTCTACCGCATTATTGACATGTATACATGAAATACTTAATCTGATATAGCTCTTTGTTCTACATCTATGTTAATATTGCTATGCTTATCATTCATTTTGTCTAATCTTTCTAGTTGTTCTTTCTGGTAATAGACAACTAGCATTTGGTCTTGTCTTTTGCGAATCATTTGTGTCTAATTATCAATCGAGCACCATCTAGCTCTTCACAAATCATTTGCGATGAATAGTTTGTCTTACTATTCACGACAAACCATTCTTCTGGAGCTTCATTAATTAACTAAAGTTTGGCTATGTAATCAAGAATGACTGTGATTCTCATCACTATCGTCTTGTTCATTTTGACAGGCGTAGTCATGCTTACAGAGAGAGTCGTATAGCTCGTTCCACTGTGCACGAACATTTTCTGTTCGAGTTCGTTTCTCGTTCGTTTCTTGTTTGAGTTCGTGTCTCGTTCGTGTTCGTCTTACCTCTTTGAGCTTATTTTTTGTTTCTAACATACGACACATTTTCTCAACTCATTCATCTCCCTCTCTCCAACAGTAACAAGAACTCCTTAGGGAGTCAAGCACAAAGCAGCATCAGATCTGAATGATTATGATCTACCACCAAGCCCTGCACATCTACCTGATTCTAAACACAAATCCAAACTTAAAAAGGAAGAATCAACAACAATCACATTCATATATCAATACCCAAACTTAATGCATGAAAATGGAGCATAGATGGAAATGCAAATAGGAGGATCTTCAATTAACAATGCAACAACATTTCAGTACAGTACCTAGTGCTTGGAAGCTCGTGGAGGAGGACTCTATCTATACCCACGAGCTGGTGAATCCAATTCTATCATAATTTTGATTCCACCTCTTACAAATGAGTGAATTCCATTCTATAAAAGATTTGGATTCCACCTCTTACATGATAATAGTGTGTCAAAATCTATCTTGGTTGTTTTGTGATTTTTAATTTGTGAAGAAAAGATCACATGTGTTGAGCATGTTCCCACATGTAGAAAATAAAAAATACTTTATAATGTTCACTTTAGGGGTATCACAAAGTTTTATGTCAAGCTTCTTTGTGTAGAGTAGTGATAGGGCCAAAAATTGGCATAGTTGGCAAATTCATCAAATCCACATGTAATGCCACTATTGTCAAAAGTCATTTGTGATGCAAACTCAAGCTATGTAGGATAGTAAATAGGATCATAAACAAATCACAAACATACCACAACACTCCATAGCATTCTCAAGATCCAAACCCTACTTATGTCCCATACCATAAGCAAGATCCAAACCTCAAGCATACTACCACAAGAAAGCACTCTACACACTAGTAGCAACACCAGAGCATAAGCAAAGCAAACAAGAGAGATCTCTCCCCTCCCAATGGTTTAAAGAATCTCCAAGAGCCTCCATAGGCTTATGGAAGGTCAAGAAACTCCTTCCATAACCTATGACTGTTTGAATGCCTTTCTTGTGGGAGTTGGGAACTCAATGGACACTTTAGAAGGGCGCCCTCCTACTAGGTCCCATTGCCCAAGTTGTGCAAGTATACTTTGGTCCTAGACCAATAAAGTAATATGGTTCAAGGTTGAGGCCCAAGGTTTAGAAAAATAGTCATCCAATGACTTTCTACAACCTCTCTAGGTTCCATACCTCCATCCAAGGCATAGACACCTACCTGTCCTTAACCAAGGACACTAGTACCTTAATCTAAGGCACCTACCCTTAATACTAAGAGTACCCTTTTATCCAAGGGTCACGTGACTCCATACCTCTGACTAAGGTATAGTCACCTATCTGTCCTTATCCAAGGGCATATACCCTTAATCCTAAGGGTACCTTGCCATTTAGCCCCCAACATTAAATGGACTATTAGGGCTCTGAAGTACTGCTAGTTACATGGGTATGTAACATTCATTCCCCCTAAACTTAAATTTTTCCTTGTAGGGAAAAATTTGAAAATTTTTTTTGGAGATCAGCCTCCTTTTCCCAAGTATCCTCCTCTTCTGATTTGCCTCTCCACCTGACTAAAAATTCTTGAAGCACTCTACTCCGTAGAGTCCTTTGTCGGGTATTAACAATTGCGTTGGATTCAGGTGGTCCACTCTCGGACTCATCACGAAGAGGTTCCACTAGATCTTCCACAAGGACCAGGGTCTCCCAACCTCCAACGAGGGTTTCAACTTACTAACGTGGAAAACGGGATGAATTCCAACATTAGCTGGAAGGTCTAGTTTGTATGCGACCTTGTTTATCACTAGGATAACCTTAAAAGGACCGCAATACCTAGGCTTCAACTTTGCACACTTAATAGTTTTCAAGCCCCTAGAGTGACTAGGGACTCTCAAAAATACCCAATCATTGACCATGAATACCTCCGAGATAGATCAGCATAGTGCCTTGCCCTATCATGGGCACTTCTTATGCTATCTTTAGCCAGCTGTAACATTTCTTGCATATTCGCAAGGAAATCAGCTGCGGCTTGCACCCGTAGGCTTTTCATGCCAGCACTAATTGGTGATCAAGGTTGAAAACCATACATAAACATGAAAGGGTTGAATCCGGTCGTTGAATGTTTTGCATTGTTATATGCAAATTCCACTAGTGGAAGGTACTGTTCCCAATCAGATTGTCGATGGCCCACATATGCTTGAAGCATATCCTCCATCGTCTGATTGGTCCTTTCCGTTTGACCGTCTGATTTTGGATGGACCGATGACGGGTGTGACTAGTGTGACGCTTAACCAAGGCGGTGTATTTCAACCGCGGATGGTGGACGGCCCGCTCTGGTGTTTCACAGTGGTTGGGTTTAGTTGATACGTTTCATAATTGACAAAACCTGAAAAACCGTTTCACAACTTGATGATTCCGCATGGTAGTTTAACTAACAAACCTAACTCAGCAAACCGTAAAACACATTCTAAATTTGTACAACTCTTGGCTACAATTTTTGTGTTTTCACTAAACAAGTCAAAGAATAGTAAACAATCATCGTCTACTTTCTCACATCGCATTTGTTCATGAAGTGCTAAGCTTCTAAACTGAATTCTAAGTTGTGTTTGTATGCTTCACTACCAAACTGTAACTGATTTGTTTGAACGCAACTACAAAATTCAAGTCTTAACTACTCCATGGAAGATGTCATAACATTGTAGATGAGGAAAATAATGACGGTGTTCAACCTTCAAGGTGATATGTTCACCCTTCCGCAACTCTAACACACTTGTAAAAATCACATTCAAATCACGAGTGGTTAAAGCTATACTATCACATTTGAGAATAGACGATTTACGAAAAATAGTTTCAAAATTGATTGGGACGAATGGCAACAAAAAAACTCAAGTCAAGTAACATCTTACAATAAACCCACAACTTTTACCATCAATGCAAATAGATCTAAAAATCATCTCATACCTCAATGTGCAGTTTAGGTAGCCATTGCATGTGAAACCCTACTCATGAAACTTGTAGCAAAAATCAGAGCCAGGCATATTAATGTAGTTTTCTCCACTTTTTGTGTGTCCGATCGAATTGGTGTGAAAAGAGAAAATGAAGAAAAATAAAGTTTCTAGAATATGAACGGTGAGATTGAAATGTTAACGGTTCAGTTAAGAGAAAACTGAACTGAAAGTCTGTAAAAAAAAAAACAGGCCAGAAAAATACAATGGCTAAAAAAAATCAGTAACCCATCACTCACACCAAGCCCTCAAGCAATCCATCCCACTCATTCAAGATATAAGCCTACTAGTATGACAATGGACTACAACCAACCAACCAACCCTCACCATGAAATCACTCTCACCCATCAATCTTCTCAACAAAAGCAAGCAAACATCCTCTCCAAGTAATTTGAAGCACTCAACTATGAACTCACACTAGTAATGAGGTCCAAGCAATCAACACAAACAACCACAATCTCTCAACTCCTCAATATGAGCAAGCAAGCATAGTAAGTAATATCACTCCCGACCCCCAAGACAACTACAACTCTCAACTCTCAAACATACCCTCTCCCTCACAAAAGTACTAACATTTAAAAGTACTAACTCTTCACATCATCTCATGATTATCCAACTATCATTGAGCTATTTCAAGCAACTCACAATCCTTCTAACCAACCCACCAACATTGAACTCATCTCAAGCAATCAATCAAGCCAAAGTTTAGAATACACCTTACTAACTATGGAGTTAACAACACACAAGCAACAAACAGGCATGAGGGCACAAAGCAACCATTAACCTCCCACAAACTACTAACCCACATTGCAAGTGACTAACATTGAACAACTAACATTCACAACAATTAGCCACAAAATGGAATTAACTTCAAAGCACACTCAAACAAACAAGCAACTCCCAAAAGTGCCAACTCCTAAAAGTACTAACATACAAATACTAACATGTGGAATACAAGGAGTTGGCTCATTCTTATAGGAGAATCCAATGCATTCCCTTCACAATGCCATCTTGCCATTCTTCATGCCCTTCAAGCCCTCTTTGCCATTTGTCCCCAACCCATTTGATAGTACAGCTAGTGGCCTCCATAAGAGAGTGGGGGAGTGGTGCATTCAAGGCTCTCTTCCAAAACTAGCCAAGATGCCATTTTTGTCAAAGGCTAGGGAGGCCATTCAAGTTTCCCCTTTTGTATACCCTAGAAGCCCAAAATGTCAATGGCTAGTGTGTGAATATGCGGCCTTCGTTTTTCTTTGGGTACCTGTGCTTTTGGCCTTTCTTCGATTTTTCAAGGGTCGTGCGCCTACTGCTCATTCGTCTGGGTTTTTGGTCTGTTGGGTAACCACTTGGCCCACACATTTCGTTAATTGCCTGTAAATTGACCAAACTTTACCGTTAGGATTTTTGTGACTCTTTGACATTGAATCCATATTTCTCGGTCCTGTTTTTACCCGAAACTTTTCTTTCTCGATTTTTTCTTCTGTGCTTGACTTTTTCGGCATTCATGACTAGGGCTCCCACGACAACACGGTTTCCCTGAGGGGCAGACTGGGACCTATACCTAAGGCAAATTTGTGCCGATTTTTTTTCTAATAACTAGGCTTTACATGCCGATTTTTTCAATTATCGCGAACTTAAACTTCAATATTAGCCCGATTTTCTGTGCGGAGATATCGGCTAACAGTAAGCAGGATCCACAGATATCTAAGTAGTCTGCTAGTAAGTGAGACATTGTTTGTGGGAGAACATTGTCTCTTGTGCCAATGCGCTGTGTGGGTCTGTCACACAGTGCTTAAACCAAGAGGATCAATAGATGATGTTGTAGCCATTTTGCACATATCATTCTAAATTGTCTGATCTCGAATGAATTATTGTCTGCTATTGTTCGTGTATCTCATTCACTTGTTTTATATATTCCGCACATTGGTTCAATCTTGTTGAATGTTGAATTAATTTATAACGTAGGTCAGCAGTGTCTATCTACATTCTGGAGGATTGTAGGAATGATATAGCAGACATTGACCAACAATCATATCCGAACTCCATATGAATTTATCGTGCAGTGTTCGCATCAGTTGATCGCATTTCATGAGTATAGAAAGCGATTCTCAACAGCGGTATCAGAGCTCGATTTTCATCAGTGATTTCAGAGCTTAATTTCACATTCTTTAACACTTCTTTCCCATAAGAGATGTTGGCTTGCTTGAATTGATTCGTCTTCTTGAAGCAATTGGTGGCATAGTGGCCTTTCTTGCCACAAAAGAAGCACTTAACATCTTTTTTCATCTTCTTTGAAGTAGAATATTGAGAGGAATCATCATCCTCTTCATCTTGGTCTTTTGCTTTGTCCTTAGAGAAGTGTTGGTGTTGTTTTTTGCTCCTCTCTTTGTGTTTGGCAAATAAAACTGTCTTCACCATTATGATTGAGTGAAAATTTGTCCATCCTTAATAGCTTATTTTCTTTGCCTTGATTCTTCAGCCATTAGCACTTCTTGCAAAGTCTCCGAAGTAGGTAGCTCCTCCTTGATGGCATAGGATTGGACAAGATTCTCATACTCATCTCTCAAGCCATTAAGTATGACTTTGACTAGCTCACTTTGATTTATAGATCCTCCAATGCAAGCAAGTTCCCTATGAGTATCTTTTACTCTCAGCACATAATTAGTGGCACTCTCATCACTCTTTTGAGGACTTTGAAAGATTTGATTTCTAAGATTGAGGAGCCTAGAGGTATTTTTGGCTTCATAAATAGCTTTGAGAGTATCCCAAGCTTGCTTGGCTAAGTTGCAATCACCAACCTCCCTCAAAATCTCATTAGAGACATTTATCTTGATAAAGTGGAGAGCCATCCTAGCTCTCTTCTTGTGCTTTTGTACTTCTTGAAGGACTTGAGGCTCCTCTTCAATCCCAAGTAAAATGTCCATCATGTCTTGGATGAAAAAACAAAGTGTTTCTATTACCGAAGCTCTGCTAGCTCTCGACTCCCAACTGGACGAAGACCTCGAAGACGAACTGTTAGCGACACCCAAAGGAGAAGGTCAAACGACGCGAAATGAAAATGTTTGTGACACGTCATGCACCAAAGGACCAAGAAGATCAAAGAAGTACCGTGAAGTACAATCTCCTTATATGATATGGTGACATCAGCAGAAGAGCGTTAGGACGTGCCTAATTCATTGCTCTTGTAATCTGTGATTAGTTATAGATTGTTTAATCCATCTAATCAAGATATTACTCTGAATATATACAGTTGCCAGATGCACTAATATACACAGACACAGATAAGAAAAATACAGAGTAGAGAAGTCCACCAGTGAGCGAGACAATTTTGTAAGCAGGATCCACAGTGATCCAAGAAGTCCGCTAGTAAGCGAGACACTGCTCATGGGAGAACACCGCTTCTCTCACGCCAATGCATTGCGTGGGTTGGTCGCATAGTGCTTGAAACCAAGAGGATTAATAGATTATGTTGTAGCTGTTATGCACATATCATTCTAAATTTTGTCTGACCTTGATTGAATTACTGTATGTTATTATTCGTATATCTCATTCATTTTTTTTTAATCCATTCCGCACATTGGTTCAATCTTATTGAATGCTGAATTAATTCAAACGTAGGTCAGTAGTGTCTGTCTACATTCTAGAGGATTGTAGGAATGATACAGCAGGTAGTGACCAACAATCATATCCGAACTCCATCTGAATTGATTTCGTTCGTGATTTTTTTCGCTTCACATGTCGAGTTCTTTCATTGGAGTATCAAGGTAGACTCCATTCTAACCTTCCAAAATAATAGTTGGAGGTAGATAGTCTTTCACTAGATTCCAATAGGTAGGAACTCATAGATGCTTCTCTCTCACCTTGCAACAAAGTGAGATATAGACCTCACTAGCTTTTCCAATCTCTCTTAAGATAGATCACTCTCACCTCAATTGATGAAGTATGGGCTAAGTTTGGGTCAAGCTACCTTTGGGATGTGGGAAACACTCCAAGAATCCACAAATCACTCATATACAATCCAATTCTATGACAGAATGTGGCTATGGGCTCAAATTGATACCTAGATCTCAAGAGTGTGATTGGCAAGCCTAGAAGTGAGATGTCTGATCAAACAAGCATCATAGAGAAATAAAAGTGTCCAACCAGGTTGGGTGCCCTACCCACTTTGATTCAATTGACTATAACTTTTGATTGGGAGATCCAACCACTATGAAGTCAATTGCTACACATACTAGCTCAAGTAGCTTTCAAACTAGCTATCAAGCACCAAATTTGGATCACACATGGAAGAGAACCACCAACTTGAATTGGGTTGTCCTTCACACATTTCTAAGAAGGTAAATTTGTACAATATCAAAAATGATTCAATCCTTATGATTATGAACCATTTTGGTCTTATTTTTCTTGAGATAGCTTGGGAGATACAAATTAGTCTCTCTAGATCTTGATTTTCAAGAAATTTTTGGAACTTTGGATGAAACAAGCATCAAGAGCTTAGATGGGCTCTGATACCACATGAAAATTTCACACGTGTGGGAATGCCATGAAGTGTGTGAATGATTTCCTAAGCAAGCTTATGCACTTGTTGATGGATACTAGATTTAATTCCAAGATCTAGATAGAACAAAACTAATGCATAGAGGCAAAGATAGATGCATATCTTGACAACCAATGTACATACACTTGAAAGAAAATGATCCTTAAAAAACTAAGTAAAATTAAGCTCCTCTCCTTGGGTAGAGAGAGAATAGAGCTAATTTAGATTTGGGTAGAGAGAGAATATAAAACATGCAAATCTCACAATACGCAATATTTGACTCAAAACTCAACTTAAATTATGATTCCAAAGAGGAGTACATATAAAACTCGTGGAGAATCCTCCTTGCATGCTATTGGTGTTGAAATCGTCACTTCTCACTTGACATTGGTTATTGTAAATGTTGATCAAACATTAGAATAATGTTGATGATCTGATTTCACATGTGTGGAGCCTGTTTCCACGTGTGAAAGGATGTACTTTTCATACTTGTATATATCTAAATTGATTTTGTATCAATCTAGTTAGTGTGAACATGATATGACTAGTTTTTTAGTCAAGTTGACTAGTCACCTAGAATTAGCTTTTCCTTGCATGTGCATGAGTAAATGCTCCCACATGGCAAGTGGATGTTCACACGTGTGTATAGAGTACTAGAAGATAAGAGTTGACCATTTTCCTTGGATCCTATATTGTAGGGAATATTCCTACATTCTAGGAGACTAGCTTTTTGGATTTTAGCCATATTCTAGAAGGTCAACTTTTGGATAAGGATCAAGGATGGATCAAATGGATAGATCTTAGTGATGTGGCACTCTTCACACATGTGAAGACCTGCTGGATTGTATGAGACTTTTGCATTCTACGCTTTTGTGAGATTTCTAGTCATTTGTCTTGTGATTTCTATGAGTGAATGCTATCTAGGACTATTGTACTTGTTGTTTCAGGTGCAGGCCATACTGTGGACAGTACTCCACATGTGTGAGGCCGCTTTCACTAATTTATGATGTGTTGATCCATTGCTCTTGCTTAAATCCATGTGTAGTGAATCTAGATCAAGGTCTAATGTGTAGAACTTGATAGATCCATTGATTAAGCAACCAATAACTCTCTATGATTGTTAAGTACAATCATTATTGTCCTAAAATTTGTAAGATTTTATCATGGTATCAGAGCTAAGTAAGAGAGTGATCATTGAATCATAAATCTTGTAAAGATCATTGGCAAAATTTGTTTTTGACCAATACTAGTGAGGGCGAGTTCATCTAGAGTGATAGCTTGAATTCATTTGGATCAAAACAACTTGGAGGCTGTGCTTTTCACACGTGTGAAACCGTATAGCAACTTTCATTTCAAGTTACTTTGTGTTTGTTGGTCCCAAAATCACAATACTAGTTCATTTTTTGTGCTTTTTGAAGCATAGTATTGATCTAGATTCGATCTAGCTAATGCCTATGACCAAATAGAGTTTTGGATCATTAAAGCATTTCTTTTAGAGTCTAAGATCAGATCTTAGAGGCTGATTTGTTCAGATCCTTAGTGAAGTGAAATCTCTAAGAAAAGTGTAAAGCGATTTTTTTTGTGAGAGTGAAAGCTAGGAATTACCTACTTACATGTAAGTGGATTTATAGAATAAAGTACAATCAAGATGGATCTATTAGTAAGTACAAAGCTAGGCTTGTTTCTAAGGGATTTCTTCAAATAAAAGGATTGGATTATGAAGAAACATTTGCACCTGTAGTTAAGCTTGTAACTATTAGATTAATCTTTTTCATTGCTATTTTGTTCAAGTGGGATCTCTACCAAATGGATGTGACAAATGCCTTCTTGAATGGCTTCTTAGAAGAGGAAATCTACATGATGCAACCCGAGGGCTTCATCAAAGTTGGTGAGGAGAAAAAGGTGTGCTACTTAAGGAAGAGCCTATATGGCTTGAAGCAAGCACCTAGAGCTTGGTACTCTAGGTTGCATGATTTTCTCTATTCTCTTGGCTTTGTACTAAGTGCTTATGAACCTTCTTTATATTTCAAATGTAATGAAGGAATGATCATCATTTTGGTACTTTATGTTGATGAAATCATTTTGATAGGAAATGATGATGAAGGCATAAGCAAAGTAAAAGGCACCTACCGTTAATACTAAGGATACCCCTTTATCCAAGGGTCACGTGACTCCATACCTCCGACTAAGGTATAGTCACTTGTCTGCCCTTATCCAAGGGCATATAACCTTAATCCTAAGGGTACCTTGCCATTTAGCCCCCAACACTAAATGGACTATTAGGGGTTTGAAGTACTACTAGTTACATAGGTATGTAACATCTCTCAAGTGCAAGTTAGATCCTTCATAAAGTATGCCAAAACATCTAGTACTAGAAACATATCTAAGTACTCTTTTGGCACTTTTTTAATGATGAACTAAAGGAGCTTGCATACTTTGACTCAACTTGCTTACACAAAAACTTAAGTCAGGTCTAGTGATGGTCAAATAGATTAGAGAGCCTATAAGCTTCCTGAAGAGGTGATGTCCTCAAAGGATGCTTCATCACCTTCATTAGTTGCTTTCACATCATGCTCCATAGGGGTGTCAATCCCCTTACAATCTTTCATACCAAATCTTTCAAGAATGGAAGTAGCATACGTAGATTGACTTATGAAAGTACAATTGCTAGTTCTAGACACTTCTATCCCAAGTATAAACTCTAGGAAGCCTAGATCTACCATCTTGAACTCACTAGACTCATTACTGATCTAGGCAGTTAGTTTCTAACATATTGATTAAAACATTGAAATTTGTAGGGCACTCTCTAATCTGCCAATTGGGTGTTGGAATTGTTGTCTATCTTTTTCTTATGGGCTTTTACTTGTAAGTGCGATTGTCTCAACTCTGACTGGTAGCTCAAGTGGAATAGCAGAACTCTTTTGGGCCTTCAAAAGTTTTGCTCGGGATAGTAGTAGACATTTTGGCTGTTTGGAAGATTGATGAGTATAGCATATTAGCCAGAGGTTGGTACAAGGACTCCTAACACTCAAACATTCTCTATCCTTCCCCTCAAATTTCTATGCTAGCAAGGGAATTCTTTCACACTCATTCTTACTGAACCACTTGTTGGGATTCAAGGTCTGAAACAGTACAAGCCTTTTTACTCATCCTAAGCTAGGTTGAATGGAAGCTAAAAGATGCACACAGCTGACTAATTAAGTAGCAGAGAAGGCTGGCATCAAGAGGCCTGCTATCCATAAACTGAAGCATGAACAACATCCATTTCTTGCAAAGAGTCTAATCAATAGAAAAACCAGCATCCTATTGAAAGAAAAATCCTCATCACATGTCTACAACAGAGATTTTCATGCCACCATTTTGAATCAAATTTTGGGAATGAAGCAAACCTCAACACATTTCTAAATACTTATGAAATACAGAAGACAGATCTTGATAATGAAATGTAATCCATCAACAGACTGGTTTTCTCATAGCTCCCTTGGCATATGGGCTCTTTGACTAACCAATTCTAGATTTTTTGTAATGTGATGATGTGCTCCATTAAAGGGTTAATACATCATATTGCTTAATTGAGCTCACATTTGCTTCAAAGTTTGATGAGAATGAGATATTAGCTAGTCCTTGCTCTTGTGGTTTACATTAGTGGTTTAGAGTTTTTGAGACATATTTTGTTTTGTAGGTGTGTAATACATCTTGTTTGAAAAGAAACTGATACATCTAACATTTTCAACTTTTTTAGAAGAAGGAACATAAGTTGCTTTCAAGGAAAAAAGTTGCAAGAGAGATCAAGAATATTAGATAGGATAAATCACATGAATATTGATTTTGGATCATCATTGGCCTTAGATGATGATCCCTTGTATGATAGTTCATCATTGCCTTGTACTTCAATCCATGTCCCCAAATCTCCAGAGCATTCTTACCACCCAACCACACATATTCTAAATGTTGCACATGAATCCTCCATGATACTCCATGTGGATTCCACAAACTTTAGCACCCCTTTAAAAAAGAGAACACATCTTGGACGTATTATGGCTAGTTTGAAAGATAACTGCAAGTTACTATGTACTGTTGATGTGTTAGAAAACATTCTAGGTTCTGTCTGGCCTTCCTCTTCCACCTAGCTTGCAACCATTAGTAAAAAGTTTCATGAGAAGTAGATATTCATGTTGGCGACTCGAATCACTATTACCATTAAATGGAACACCATTTACGTATTGGGGTCGAATGTATATTATCATGCTTAGTGACCACTTTCTTGAACACTTTTTTGAGTAGTATTGAGGTCCCTCTAAATAGTGTTGTGACATTGATGCCATATGCAGGACCTCAATACAATTGGGGTGATTGGCATGCTTTGTGTCATCACCAATGGAAGATGCAAGTGTATGGTTTGAATTCAAATGCTTGTTCAAGGATGCAAGATCTCAAGGGCAAATCATACATACATTGATGGACGTCCAGATGTACATGGAAACATTTTTGCATACATAAATAGTTCCATTGGCCACACTTTATTGACAAATTGTGATTTTGAGAAATGCATCAATGAAAAAGAAGAATATTTTACTAGAAATTGAAAGGGCATGTATGTAATGGTCTGTGCGACCAGATCTATCAAGGTTCGAGAGGAATTGTTCATCAAGTATAGTTTCAGTCGTCCTTTGCCCAAATGTTTGCAAAAGACAATAATTCAAATGTGAATATTTAATTTTTTTTATATGCAACAAATATATATAATCCATGCATTCGTGATTGTACATGGTTTGTGTCATTAAATTTGTCAAAATTTAGGAGAACTATTTGACAACTAGTTGGCTAATGTATGTGAAAACTATAAATATGTATGTTGGTATATTAGTAGTTTTATTGTTGCTATGATGATTTTCATTCCATCATCATATTTATTATTCTTATTTTAATTATAATCCATATGTGAAAAAGTAGAATATCTTAAGAGAATTACAAATGGCACTCAAGAAATGGTGTGTGCCACTACATCTATGATCAAGGTTGGGGAGGTATTGTTCATCAAGTGTAGTTGGGAAAGATCTGTCGAATGTTAGGAGTGTGAGAATTTGTCAACTAGTATGCTATTTTGGACATATTTGTTTATTTGACAATTGAGGCCAATTTTCATATTAGACTTGGAGTTTGACTTTTTAAAGTTATATTAGTCTAAAAGCATTTGAATTTCCACTTTTAGAAGTGAGAAAAATAGTAGGAGATCGAGTTTAGTAGATTCAAATTTGAATGTTGGAGACATTGAATTTAGTCCACATTAATGATAGGATTTTTGTTATGGAGGGAAACCAAACTCATTAATGATGCATGGATCTGCTATAAAAGGATGTAAACTCATGGAACAAAGGATTCTTCTATCTCTCATCCCATTTCATGCTTATAAATGATTTCTCTTGGGTTGATCTATCCATTGGTGCACTATCTTAATGATATCTTGCAATCTTGTGTGTAGAATGCTCATATTTTGCTATATTCGGATCCACACATGTAAAATACAATAGCTTACCTATTTTGTATGGATAGAAACTTCATATTATCAGAGCTTGTTGTAGGTTCTGAAAGGATTAGTCACATTTATCTAGGATTTGGAGGAGTTTCTATCTTTAGAGCATGCTAGAAGAGTTTCTACTCAAAAATCAAGAATTTTACATATGTAGAATTGATTTTTTTAGGCCAAAACTCAATTTAGGTTTATGAACTTCAGGAATTCCAATTTCACACTTGGTTTACTGGAATTGGCCAATTTTATATGCATTAGGAAGGCTTCGTTGAAGACTACAAGATTCTATATCAAGTTTTAGGCAATTGCATGTAGATTTGAAATATTCAATTTTTTGTGATTTTGTCAAAACCTATTTTTGATTGGATCTCTATATTGTGAGGTTGCTGGACTTCAATAGAGTGTGTTTTTCAATATTAGGAAGTAGAAAGATTCATTAGATTGTTGGTATATCACTCTACACATGATCAAGATGAATGTTATCAATGAGCTACTCAAGGAGATTGGTAAGTCCAATTTATCTCGAGAGGCTTTGGAAGCTTTATGAATCCAAGTTTACATCTAGAGTGTTGACTCTAAGAAGACAAATATGTCAAAGCATTCAAAAGAAAGAAAAAAGTCCTAATACTTTTGTTTTAAGAGTGAAGGCTTTAAGTGATGAGTTAGCTTGCATTGATGAGAGCATTGAGGAATGAGAGATTGTTCAAGTTATTTTTTCGAATGCTCATGCTAACAGTGTACAAAGTCTTACTATTCAAAAAAACTTTGCCAAGTTTGGTGGATCTTCAAGAGATCTTGATCAATGAGGAATATAGACGACATCTCAAGATGAGGAGGCCATGTTCATCAAGGGCAAGTGGTTTAAAGGACAATATCATAGTGAGTCTTCATCTTTTGGTAAGGAGAAAGATAGGTCAAAGTTGAAGTGCTTCTATTGTGGCATCAAAGGTCACTTTTCTAATGATTACTACAAAAAGAAGAGAGATCAAGGAGACAAGCAAGGTAATCTAACTCTTGATGAGGATGGTGTTGATGTCAAAACACAAATCATGATGCTTTTGTGATGTCTTCATGTTTGAGCTCTATTGTTGGCGATGTTGATCCATGGTGAATTGATACTGGAGCAAGATCACACATGATTTTTTCTCAAGGAGTATTTCACTTCTTTGTTGGCATATGGAGATGACAAGAGGGTGATCCACACGGCCAATGATGGTGAGTGTGCAATCAAAGGAATTGGCACAATTCCTATTTCTCTCTACACAAATAGGAATGTTCATATGAAGGATGTTTTGTTCATTCCATCTATTACTAAGAACCTACTTAGTGTGAGTCAATTGCTAAGTAAAGGTCTAAAAATGGAGTTTGATGGAGATTCTTGTATGATCAAATTGAAGGATGTCTTGATTGCAAAAGGTAAAAGGCAAGAGAAGTTATTCAAACTAGATGCTTGTGTTATTTCTAACCAAGTTGGATGTGTGGCAAGTGAGCAAATATCCATACAAGAGGTTTGGCATAAGAGGTTGGGACATCTCAACTTCAAAGCATTGGATGTAATGGCTAGAAAGCAAATTGTGATTGGCCTTCCAAATTCCTTATAAACTAGCATCAATCATGTTTTTGAGTCTTGTGCTTTGTCAAAGTCACATAGACTACCTTATACTAGATCTACATCTAGATCTACAAAGCCTTTTCAAGTTGCACATTCAGATATTCATGGAATTACTACAATTAGCAATAGTGGAGTAAACGTAGGGACAAATGTTTCACGACAAGAGAGAAGGTCTCAGCATAGTCAATACCATATCTCTGAGAAAATCTCTTCGCTACAAGTCTTGCTTTATACTATATCTCCATCCGGTCCATACACTTGTATTTTACAATCTTTCGCTTATCTGGTAATGGATGCAACATCCATACCTGGTTCTTCCTCATGGATTCCATCTCCTCATTCATGGCTAGGATCCATTTGTTCTTCTCTGGACATTCAATTGCTTCATTGAATATTTGTGGTTCACCACTAAATCCACAAAACTCTTCTGACATAGAAGCTGAGCTGCCTGGCACAAATCTTGTTGGCACTCTTCGTTCTCTTGTCGATCTTCTAGGAGATCCTCTGAAACTGCAATGCTCTTGTCTTTATATGCTCTGCTAGGTCCGGAACCATTTCGATTTATAGGTATTGTAGTAGTACGCTGACTTGCGAATCTTTCTTCATCTGATTCGTCACTCGAATGAGGTGTGACTCGAACATCTTTGTCTAAGTGTTCGTCCTCTGCTCCCTCTATCACAGTTGGTAGATCATAGTACTGTATTCCAAGGACTTCATAACTAATAGGACAAAATTTGACATCTCTGACTGTCTTCATTGTGTTTGTCTCTGGCATATAGACTATGTAGTATGACAAATTTTTGTCATATCCTACAAGATATCCTTGTTCAGCTTTCTCATCAAGCTTCTTTCGAAGCTTGTCAGGAACATGTGCATATGCTGCATAGCCAAAGATTTGAATGTGAGTCAGATTGGGTTTTCTACCCCACCATAACTCGTGTGGTGTTATGTGAGGAACACCAGATTTTCATGTCCTATTCTGAATGTAAGCAGTTGTAGCTACTGCTTTAGCCCACAGCACTCTTGGAGCCTTCGAATAGGCCATCATGCATCTAGCAGCTTCCATTAGAGTCTTGTTCTTTCTTTCTGCAACACCGTTGTGCTGCGGTGTGTAAGATGCAGTTCTTCTGTGAATGATTCCATGATCATTGTAGAAGTCAGTGAATTGTTTTGAGATATATTCTCCACCTCGATCTGTTATGATGTGCTTCACCTTACTTCTTGTGCATTTTTCTGCCCAATTGACATACTCTGTGAACTTGTCAAATGCTTCTGATTTATTGTGAATAAAGTAGACTCTAGCAAACTTACTGTAGTCATCAATAAAGGTAATATAATATTTTGAGCCTCCTACTGAGATCACGTTGAAAGGTCCACATATGTCAGAATGCACTAACTCCAAAATCTTGGTCATTCTGTAGGAGTCCTTGACAAAAGTAGTACATGACATCTTACCCTTCAAACATGCATCATAGGTCATCGAACTAGTTGCATTCGAGATGCTCACCCCTATGATTGCTCCATGATGGTTTGCTTGATATAGTGTCATTGAATTCATATGGCATAGTCTCTTGTGCCATAGAGTATCTGGCACATCATCATGAGTCTGATGCACTTGATCTGCAAGTAGGCATACCTTCAAGTGATTACAGGTTGCCTTTTTTTCTACCTTGAGTGATTAGTGTACTGGTACTTGCATCAATAACGTTGCATGCTTCGTCTGAAAATGTCACACGCATCCCTGCATCAGCTATTCTTGCCATTGATAGCAAATCCTGCTGCAGTGTAGGCACGAACAGAACATCTTGAGTCGTCTGTCTCTGTCGTTTGTGTTGAGCCATAGTGAACCAATATCATTCACTTGATACTTTGATCCATCTCCAAGAATGATAAATCTTGATGGATCTACACTTCGAAAATCAGACATGATCCATCTTGATGTAACAAAGTGTGAGGTAGCTCCTAAATCAAGGATTACCTCCTGTGTGTCAGGTGTTGATACTACACACATGTTTGCATAGATGTAGGTCGTCGAATTTCCGTGATTCAATCTTTTTTCGCCCATCTTTGAGCTGCTCCTCGACATAAGATGAACTATTATTGTTCTCATGTCTGCTTTGAGCTTGTTTGTTTCTTGGGTTCTGACGACAGTCCATGGCTGCATGACCCTTCTTATAACAGTGGATACACTCGATTTTCAGATTTAGCCAACAGTATGTCCTTCACGTACGCATGTCTTCTTGTCTCTACTCTGTTGTTTTGCCCTTTCTTTGTTCTTTCATTTGCCTTTGCTAATTCCTTCTACTTGCTGATCTCGATCCTACTTTGATCTGACTCCCTCTTAAACTTGAATTGTTTCTTAGTCTTCTCCTTGTTGTTGTAGAGGGCTTGGTCAGAAGCATCCTTGTGATCAAGGTGCTCTTGATCTTTGACTTCTTCTCGAATCTCGACAGCTATCTTTTTAGTGTCATAGTAGGATCTTTTGCTAGCAGCGTTCTGGTTGTGTGGAATTATCTTGGTAAGGATCTCAACATATAAGTGAGCTATTTCTCTGTTGATACTGCATTTTCTGCTCCAGAATTGTGTAGTGATAGGAATAGATCCTTCATCTTTCTAATAAATAAAGTGAGGTCTTTACCATCCCACTGCAGGTTTGTCAGCTGATCTTCAAGCAGCATTATCTGACTGCATGATTTTGTCTGAAATCTTGTTAGTAAGGTATCTCACATCTCCTTTGCTTTAGAGAGTGTAGCTGTTGGAGGATTTTCAGATCTCAAGGCAACCCTAACCCTAGTTAATAAGTGAGAGGGATTTGGCACCCTGCATGTGTAAGTCCAACTTGATGATCACACAGTTATTTGATTGATTAGTTAAAAGTTAATAAAAGGACTTTAGGTCTTTTTGCGGGACTTTTAATGTCGCAGGGCCTAAATGTCAAGTTAGTGAATAAAGTTGGGTTTCCCTCCAATTTTGATGGTTCCCACACTTTTTTAAATTTGAATAAAAAGAGAGGCAAGACTGGACCAACAGGATTCAGAGGCCAGGGTCCTCCTCTCTACTATAAGAAGGGACCAACTCGAGTTTCTCCTGATGTTCATTTTTTCATTTCAATAAAGCAGATTGGTTCTCTTCAAAAATAAATTGATGAATGTCCTTGCTCTCTATCACTTTTCCTCCATCTATCATGCTTATTTGGATTTTGCTAATTGTTGGATCTAAGTGTTATTGGGATTGTATGTTATTATACTTTTTATGAGAGAGAAAGAGTAAGCTATTTTTGTTGGAATGAAGCTCTTGCAACAACTGACTGTACAGCAGGATATATGTGTCAACAAGAAAATCAATCAGATTTGAGCGAGATTTTCTTATTAGATCAAACTTTGGATACACCAATCACGTTTCCACTGAATGTAGTCTGGATATCAACGGAACCTATACCAGATCCGATTGAGGATGAACTCATTCTTGTGAGTCATGCCTTGACTTATGATGGCAATGCAAAACTTACGGATGAGCAGATTCTAAATCATGTGGATCCGACCAGATTTGGAGTGCGTAATGTTCCTTATGAACTCACAGTAAAACCGCCCAAAGCAGTTATATTAAAGGAAGACAGGATCACAAGATCGATGATGAAAAAACAAGCTAAGCAACATTATGATACGGTCCTCACAGATCCGCAATTTTTCATTTTTCTTAGGAACAATGACAATCGGTGAAATCCATTCAGTATGCTCGATCTCATAAATAAAATCGGCGTCAAGCAATTTTTGAAGTTCTATCTTTATCAGGTCTGCCACATAAGGATTACAACGATAGAACTTTGTAACCTTTGGAACTGCATCAGGTGCTAAAGGTATGGTATGTTCAATCACTGATGTCGGAATACCCTTCAAATCTTGATAAGTCCATGCAAAGCAATCTTGATACTTAATAAGTAACAATCGGAGTGCTTGATACTATTCAGGAGTAAGTTGTGATCCAACTTGTACAATCTTTTCTGGTTCTCCTGGTTCGGCAAGATTCATTGGCTGCGTCCTAGTTGGGCCATCGTAAACCTCTTTAGATTCTGGCATATGTTCTTCAGGTTCACGATGTGCTTTATTTAACATGATAACCACATCATCTAGTGTATAACGTTGACGTGAAAGGATCACTTTCCGTTAACTTTTACTGAAAGCATTTTAGATTGCCTTGTTGGAGCGGAAGCTTATAGTTTCTTGGATGGATTTAGTGGTTACAACCAGGTTAAGATTGCACTTGCCGATCGTCATAAAATTGCTTTTGCAACAGAATGGAGCACCTATGCTTACAAAGTAATGTCGTTTGGACTCTGTAATACACCAAGTTCATTCCAAAGAGTAATGCAATTTGCTTTTAAAGATTATCTGCAGAAATTCCTTGAAATTTACTTGGATGACTTGAGAGTTCATACTACAGATACAGACCACCTGGATCGATTGGAGAAAGTATTTGAAAGATGCCGCAAATATCAGATTTCTCTAAATCCGAAAAAATGTCAGATATGGGTTTCCCACGAAGTTGTGCTTGGACATGTGATATCAAGACATGGTATTGCCACGGATTATTCTAAGATCAAAGTTATTGTGGAATTGCCACCGCCAGCAACAATTCGTGGAGTCTACATGTTTATGGGTCATGCAAACTACTATCGAATTTTTATTATCTTCTTTGCAGATTTAGCACGACCTATATACAAACTGACTATTGTTCCTATTTGGACAGTAGAAGCGTTAGAAGCCTTTGAAAAATTAAAAAAACATTAACTTCAGCACCAATACTGCGTTCTCCAAATTGGACAATAGAGTTTCATGTTCATATGGATGTCTCAAAATACGCCATTGGATCAGTTTTGCTGCAGCCAGGTGACTATAAGAAAGATTATCCTATACGATTTGCAAGCAGACAACTTACAGATCTAGAAAAAAATTATTCAACAACAGAATGTGAGGCATTAGCCATGATTTCTTCTGTTTGAAAATTTCGTCACTACCTCATGGAAATGCACTTTGCATTTTAGACGGATCACCAGCCGTTACTTTACGTGGTAAACAAGACATGCAATACTGGACGTATTGCAAGATGGTTATTGTTATTGACTGAATTTGACTTTCGAATTGTGGTTCGAAAGGGCAAACAACATTATCTAGCCGATCACGTTTCGCGAATTGAATCCGCACCAGTTAATACTGAAGTGGATGATGAACTGCCAAATGCTGCATTGTTCTATGTTGAAGCAGTACCTGAGTGGGTAGCAGATATTGTTGAGTACCTGATGCTAGGACAACCGAATGTCTCCCTGACAAAAGTACAGAAGAGACAATTGATTCATAAGGCTCAACCTTATCAATTAATTGTAGGACAACTATATCGTCGTGGATCAGATCTTCTCTATAGATATTACTATCCGCAAACTTTTACAATCAGGTTGTCTACGCTTCACAAGGACACAGAAAATTTTATTCAGACATGTGATGTTTGCCAGCGAGCACGACGATCTACTCGGCAGAACTATGAACTCTTGCATCCGATTTTATCGCAAGCACCATTTGAAAAATGGGGCCAGGATTATGTTGGACCTATTCACCCTGCCGCGCAAGGATGCAACTGATTATATGACCAAGTGGGTTGAAATCAAAGCTGTCAAAGTTGCTGATGCGAAATCTACGGCCAAGTTTCTATATGAAAATATTAGGGATGTCCGATCGAGATTGTCAGTGACCGGGGTACACACTTTATTAATCAAACAATAAAGTGTTTACTGGAAGATTTTTTTGTTTTACACAAATTTAGTACTCCCTACTGTAAAAATTACAGCAAATAAGGATCCTAAAACACTTGAAATGATGAGGAAAACAATAGATTATGATTTCATAAGATTAGCACAAGTTGAACCATCAAAATCCATCAAAAACCTATGCTTGAACCTCACTAAATGGCCCAAATCCTTGAAGAAGGCTTCACACGTGTGAAAGTACGGCCTCCCACAGTCTGAGTACTGTACACCAGACCTACATTCAATCCTATAATCATTAGTAATCACAAGTACTCAAACAATTATGAACATAGAGAGCAATTGCACCATTATGAGAGAAAAAACATGAAATTGCTTGATTGATTTTGGTGAGATATCATCACCTATATATACATGATCCATCACGGTTTTGGGCAGGTATGAGTAGCCCTAAACCTATCCCTAATGCTAATTTTGGTGGATCTTTCATCCCTACCAAGTTAGGGTTGGAATCTTGGAGATCCCTCAACAATGCAAAAATTACCAAAAATAGCTCCTATTTTTTCTCCCTTGTATCTAAGCATAATTTGGACTCATTCCAAAGGTTCTAACACTTAGGTCTACTTGAGAACATCCTTATGAATGGAATCCTATGCTATTTGGCACGTGTGACAAGCCACATCATGACCATCTAACTATTTACAAGTCATATGACCAAAACTAGTCAAGCTAGAATTGTGAATTTTTAACACTCCTCCTCACTATCTAGCTTGGTTCAATCATTGCTTTACTAATCACTCCAAGTGATGATCTGAACTTCATAAAAGGTGTATTTTGAAGTGGTTTAGTAAGTAGATCAGCTACACATTCATTGCTTGGAACATGCTCCAAAGCAATCTCCTTGGCTTGCACCATTTCTCTCACAAAGTGATGGCATATCTCAATGTGCTTAGATCTTGCATGGAAGATTGGGTTAGATGCAAGGTGTTGGGCTGATATATTGTCATTGTAGATGATTGGTGCCTCCTCTGAATCCATGATCTTTAGTTCCATCAATAATCTCTTGATCCAAAGTACCTCCTTTGTAGTAGTTGTCAAAGCTTTGTACTCAGCCTCGGTTGAAGATAGAGATATAGTTTCTTGCTTTTTCGAAAGCCATGAAACCACACCTTCTCCTATGAAAGTTGAATAGGCACTTGTTGATTTCCTATCCCTCTTGTCCCCTGCAAAATCTGAATCACTAAATGCATGAAGGGTAATCACATCTCCTCTATATAGAATCCCAAAATCCAATGTACCTGAGATGTATCTTAGAATCCTCTTAGCCTTTTTCCAATGGATATTCAATGGCTTTTGCATGGATTGGCTCAACCTACATACACTAAAGCTAAGATCTGGTCTAGTTATAGTGATCCACATTAAGGAACCTATAAGTTGCCTAAACAAAGTGATGTCCATGAAGGATCTTTCATCATCTTCATTTGGCACTTTTACATCTTGCTCCATTGGTGTGTCAACACTATTGCATACTTCCATCTTAAACTTCTTCAAAAGACTTTGAGCATAGTTTACTTGACTTATAAAGATAAAATCAGACCCTCTAAGTACTTCTATGCCTAAGATGAAGTGAAGACACCCTAGATCTACCATCTTGAACTCTAAGGATAGATCTATCTTGATTTTTTCAATACCATCAACACTATTTCCACTAATGATGATGTCATCTACATAAATGAGTAAAAGTACAATACCAACATCATGAAACTTAATGTAAAGAGTGGGATCATATTCACTTTGAACAAAAGAAAGTGAAATAAGATAGCAATGTAGTCTTGAATTCCAAGATCTCGAGGCTTGCTTCAAGCCATAGATGCTTCTTTGGAGATGGCATACTTTGTTCTCCATTCCGTGCTTGATGAACCCTTGTGGCTGCTCCATATAGATATCCTCTTCCAAAAAACCATTCAAGAAAGCATTCGAGACATCCATTTGACATAGAATCCATCCAAAATGTGATGCAAGTGCAATGATTAGTCTTATTGTGACCATCTTGGCCACGGTGCAAAAGTTTCCTCATAGTCTATCCCTCTCTCTTGAGCATAACCTTTTGCAACTAATCTTGCTTTATGTTTGTTAACACTCCCATTTGCATTCAACTTAAGCTTGAAGACCCACTTGCATCCTATTACATTCCTTTGAGGTCTCTCAACAAGCAACCAAGTTTCATTCTCAATCAAGGCATCATACTCATCCAACATAGCTTTATACCATTCTTTGGAGTTCAATGCATCTTCAACATTAGACGGTTCTTCAAAACTAGATAAAGCATAAGAAGTGGATGAGATACCCTCAACTTGCTGTCCTTTTCCTTGATATGTGAGCCTTGATGGCTCCACTTTTGCCCTTGAAGATCTCCTTGGTGTGATAGGTGGGTTTGGTGCTTGCTCCTCCATGAGCTCCTCCTCAAAACCACAATCTTGCTCCTCGGCCATCTTCTTCTTGATTGTTGGAGCACTTGAGCCTTCTTCAAGCATATGCATATGATGTTCATCAAAGATGACATCCCTTGAAACAACAAATTTGTTCAAGGATGGGAGATAGACTTTGTAGCCCTTTCTTGAGCTTGCATATCCAAGCATGATCCCTCTTGTGGAAGATGGATCCTCCTTGGTTCTTGTTTCCAATGGCACATGCACATAACATATACACCCAAAAACTTTCAAGTGATTAAGATTGGGTTTCTTTCCATACAACATCTCATAAGGAGTTTTGCCTTCAATTGCTTTGCAAGACACCCTATTCATCAAGTAGTTTGCACATACAAGAGACTCACCCCAAAAGGATTTGGGCAAACAAGCATCTAATCTTAAAGCCTTAGAACATTCACATAATGTTCTATTCCTTCTTTCAGCAACTCCATTTTGTTGAGGAGTGTAAGGACAAGAAGTCTCTTTCTTGATCCCTTCCTCCTCACAAAAGGCCTTGAACTCATTGGAGATGAATTCTCCACCATTGTCACTTCTAAGAATCTTGATGCTATGATTATGATGCTTTTCCACAAACAACTTGAACTTTACAAAAGTATCAAATACTTGAGACTTGAAGGAAAGTAAGAACACCCAACAATATCTTGAGTAGTCATCAATGAAGGTTAAAAACATGGATGAACCTCCATTAGATTTGGTGCTAGCAATGTGCACATCCGAGTGTATGAGTTCAAGAGGATGAGATGACTTTGTGATGGAGTTAGGAAACACCTTCTTATGTGCCTTGGATAAGGCACAAGCTTCACAAACCTTGTCTTCCTTCCCAATAGACCTTGGTAGGCCTAAAGCATACTCCTCCTTGATCATAGCCTCCATGGAACCCGAGTTGACATGTCCAAGTCTTTTGTGCCATAAAGTAAAGGTAGATATCTTGCTCTTCTCGGCCAACATGACAACATTAGTATCCACAAATGCATCCAGCTTATAAAGTTTGCCAAGTCTAGTGCCCTTAGCCACTATCTTACCCTTCTTCTTGATGAAACATTCATTTGAAGCAAAGTCAACATTGAAACCATTGTCTACCATTTGGCCAACACTTAGTAGATTCTTTGTTATTGTAGGAATGTACAAAACACCTTCTATGTTGATCTTTTTGGAAGATCCTAAGCAAAGGGGAATGCTACCAACTCCTTCAATCTTACAAGCTTCATCATTTGCTGTATAGATAGACTTTATAGGTCCATCATAAGATAAGAGAGAAGAGAAAAACTCCCTTTTACTAGTCATGTGTGAACTAGCACCCGAGTCAATCCACCAAGGATCTTCTCCTTTGAAACTTGTTGAAGAAAATATGGACATCATGAGAGAGTCCTCATGTGAACTCTCCTCCTCCTCCTCTTTGCTCATGTTGGCTTGGCTTTGATCTTGCTTCCTCTTGAAGCATTCCGAGGCATAATGCCCCATCTTGCTACAATAGTAGCACTTCACCTTTGATTTGTCCTTCTTGACTTTGGTGGTTGATGGAGATGCCTTTGGGGATCCTTCTTGATCCTCAAGCTTTGTAGACTTCTTGAATGTTGATCCTTTGCCTTTGGACTTGCCTTTGCCTTTGGTGAAGAGAGCTTGGTCATCTCCACCTTGGATGGAAAGCCTATCCATCCTCTCTTGCATTTGGCTCCTTCTTGATTCCTCGGCCATGAGTGTGCCTTGGAGTTCTTCAAGTATGGGTAGCTTACCCATAATTGCATATCCCTGAACCAAATTGTCAAATTCAAAGCTTAGTCCATTCAATATGAGTTGAACAAGCTCTTCATCCTTGATAGGGTCACCTATAAAGGCTAGCTCTTTGTTCAATTCCTTTACTCTTAGGACAAAAGTATGTGCACTCTCTCCTTTCTTTTGATAGCTTCTATAGATTTGATTCTTCAAAGCTAACATTCTAGTTTGGTTCTTGGATTCATAGACCTTTTGCAAAGTCTCCCAAGCATCTTGAGCTGAAGTGCAATCTCCTACCTCTCTTAAGAGTTCATTTGCAACATTCATTTTTATGCAATGTAGTGCAACATTGCACCTCTTGATGTATTTGGCTTTTTCTTGAGGATGAATAGGTTCACCCTCCTTACCATTTACAATTTCCATCAGATCTTGCATGATCATGATAGATTCCATTCTAACTTTCCATATGGAATAGTTAGTTTTGTTGAGCCTTTCATTAGTATCCAAAAGATATGCATTTATAGATGCCATCTAGTCTCCTAATCAAGGACTTGACACAAATGAAGGTTACTTCTATTGATTTGATTGAAGGTCTACCTTATCCCACTTCTTAGGGACCTGAAAAGATCAGTAATAGACTTCCTATAAAGATCTAATAATGATCTCTAACAAAATCAAATCATAGAATACTAGAAACAATGCACTTGCTTGATTGAAGTAGACAATACTAGTAGAATTGCCCCTCTTTCTATAAAGAACATTAAAGCTTCCAAATGATCTGATCAAGAGTGAATTTCAGCAACCTAATATACTTCCAAAATCACTTGTAAAAGATCTAAATGGAACTTAATGAGGATGCAACACAATCTACTATCCAATCACAAGCAAAAAATGATCAAAATTGATGAAAAATTGATCTAATTTGGTGCATAAGTCAAGCAATGGTTGGACTGAACCTAAATCACTTTAGGAGGTGCCTACTACACCTTAGAAAAGCCTTGAAGAGTCCCCAAAACTCTGATCTTCCCTCTCCTTGAATGCTAGAAAGCCTCCTCTATGAAATCACCTCCAAAACTCGCTTAGAAATCAATGCTTGGAGCAAGCAAAACTTGCTATCTTGGTAATGTGAATTGAATTCAACTTTGCCTCTGGTTTTAGACACCTAAACACCTGCAAATGAAGTCACACAACACCAATCTCCAATGTATTTGACTCACTTTGAGTTCTAGAATCAATACTAGATGCTAAGATCCAATCTACACAAGATTTAGATCAAAAATTGTGATCAAATTGAATGAAAACCAGGGATTTAGCTCATTTCAGCCTTTAGGCTCTGATACCATGTAAAAATTACAGCAAATAAGGATCCTAAAACACTTGAAATGATGAGGAAAACAATAGATTATGATTTCATAAGATTAGCACAAGTTGAACCATCAAAATCCATCAAAAACCTATGCTTGAACCTCACTAAATGGCCCAAATCCTTGAAGAAGGCTTCACACGTGTGAAAGTACGGCCTCCCACAGTCTGAGTACTGTACACCAGACCTACATTCAATCCTATAATCATTAGTAATCACAAGTACTCAAACAATTATGAACATAGAGAGCAATTGCACCATTATGAGAGAAAAAACATGAAATTGCTTGATTGATTTTGGTGAGATATCATCACCTATATATACATGATCCATCACGGTTTTGGGCAGGTATGAGTAGCCCTAAACCTATCCCTAATGCTAATTTTGGTGGATCTTTCATCCCTACCAAGTTAGGGTTGGAATCTTGGAGATCCCTCAACAATGCAAAAATTACCAAAAATAGCTCCTATTTTTTCTCCCTTGTATCTAAGCATAATTTGGACTCATTCCAAAGGTTCTAACACTTAGGTCTACTTGAGAACATCCTTATGAATGGAATCCTATGCTATTTGGCACGTGTGACAAGCCACATCATGACCATCTAACTATTTACAAGTCATATGACCAAAACTAGTCAAGCTAGAATTGTGAATTTTTAACACTATCCCAGAGGGAATGGCCAAGCTGAATCTTCCAATAAGATTCTCTGCACCATTATGACAAAGACAGTTGAAGCGAGTCGGTCCAATTGGGAATATAAACTGTATGTAGCATTATGGGCATTCAGAACCGCTTACAAAAATAGTACAAATCAAACACTTTTTCAACTGGTTTATGGCCAAGATGTTGTCATATCAATTGAATTTTTGATCCCATCCTTACGCATAGCAGCAAGGGAACGATTAGATGATGATAAGTCTTTACAACTCGGTCATGAAGGGTTGCACAAATTATGTGAAACCCGATTTATGGCAGTTCACGCCTTAGCAACAGAGAAAGCACGCCGCAAGGCATGGCACGATCATCGATTACACAAAAAAGATCTGAAAGCAAGAGATTTGGCGTTGATGTACAAAACCAAGCTGATCAAGGAAAAGTTAAAGTTTATTTGTGAAGGCCCGTATAAAGTGAAGGAAATCTTGAATTATGACGTAGTAATTCTTGAGCACTTGGATGAAAAACGATTTGATACTTTGGTGAATGGCAGCCGATTACGCAAGTTTTGGTAGCCTGCTCTACCAGTTCAGCAAGCCTGATCTCAATACTTTTTTTTAAATTTTGATTGTTTTTCAATTTTTTGTTTTCAGTACTTAATTTACTGCGATTTTTGGAAAAAGACAATAAAAAAAACAAAAAATAAAGTAAAGCAAGAAATAAGAAAAGACTGATGAGCAAAAGTCAGAAAGTCATCAGCATAGGAAAAAGGAAGCACAGTAATTTTTTGATGGAAAAAGACTTAGAAAATCATTGTTTTGGTCAGATTTGGCCTATACAGTACCAAAAACCTTCGCTGAGCTCTCAGACTGTACATCCACTCTAGATTTATCTAATTTGAGATGGGCGAAGGTTTCTGTCAAGAGAAAACCCAATTTTTGAGTTAGGCAAAATATCACTGATATGCTATTTTGGGAACCTTCACCGAGCATCTTGACCTCATTATAAATCTTCCGACCTACTAGATGATCTTAAAATGTTAAAATTAGGTTGTCCATAGGTTCAGATAGTGAAAAAATGCATTTATGACAGTACCTGGACGAAGGTTCATCCTTCGTCGAACCTGGAAAACATTCGTCTGATAGGTTCAAATCCCTAGAAACCTTCGCCGAGATTTTTATAGCCTATTTTCACAGTACTGTACATGCCTACAAATTTTTGTTCAGAATTGATCAGCCAAACTAGTATTCAGTGTAATGGACCCACCAAATTCACCTATAAGTTGACTGAATTCGATTCATTCCTCACTTGTGCTAGCGAAGCTCTTGCAAATTTTTCTTGCAACCAAAGCCTTCCAAAATTCCTGCATTGCTTTCTGATACACTTTTACGCGTTTTATATTTCATTTCTGATCATCATGTCTTCTACCAATACTTCTCAGTCTCCGCGCTATACTATTCGTGATGTCCCATCGAGTTCTCATAGTCGTCGTCGTCCACGCAGCGAGATCGTTATTCCTGACTCGCCTTCCACGTCACAACGTCGCACTAGGCATACCTCGTCAACTGCGCTTCTACCCCCTGCTACTGTTCGCACTGAACTTCCCATTCCCCCAGCCTCTGATGCTTCTCTCGCCTCTGCTTTCATTCAAGGACAGTATGTGACCATTGGGCCTACCATTATCATCACAGCTGCCCAGGGCGCCTCACCCCCACACACCGAAGCCACCTCACCAAACACACAGTTCTTCATGGATATGTTCGATGATTCCGATCCCCTTGGGGCCACCGAAATAATGCCCCAGAGCCCTACGCCCTTTGAACTTCAATCCCCTGGAAAAGGATTTGGACATATCCATGAATCTACTGTTGGTGTTGAAAATGTCAGCTAGCAACCTCATACGGAAGATAGTCCAAATACCAGATCATCCGATCACACCGACGGAGATTGCGTATTTGTTCAAAAAAGTGGAGATATACATAGTGGCCCTTAAAGGATTTCAAGACTGCTTTGACATGTTCAAAGGAGCAGTTTCAACCGAGTTGGCAAAGGCTAAAGAGACCATCATTGCCTATGAAAAAACAGCTGTTCGAGTGTTGGAAGCCGAACCACAAATCCTCGTATTGGTCATGCCGCAATTCTCCCCTCCGTCCCAAGAAGCCGTACCAATGGATACAGGGGTTGATTCGAACATGGACCAGGGGGGAGCTCCAGATATAGCAGACCAACCGCCAACCATACTGGCAGTACAAGCGCGTCCATCTTCATCAAGGACAACACCTCTATTCAGAAGGCCCATCAGCGTCGAGGACCAGATCCAGACCTTCTTAAAGCAACATTCGCATGAGTCCTTGCGTGGTGGATAGGTTCTGAAGTTTAAGACCTCCGAGATTGAGACCGGCAAAAAGTTGGACAAAATACCTACATTGGGAGAGCCGCCGGCATGGAGAATCACGGTTTTTGAAAAAACTCCGGAATCAATTAGGAGTTACGTCGCCAACCCTCGTCAATTGCGAGTAGATCCCTATTACGTGCCAATGCTGCAAAGAAATAAATGGAAAGATTTGGGATTGGCTATAGACAAGATCACCATCCATACGTCCAATTGGCCAATCATCCATCAGCCTTACAACTGGACCATCTCAGTGGATTTCCACCACGCCTTACAAGCCTATCAACGAGAGTATGTCCACTCTCCAGATCCAATGGTGCGACAATCAGCAATGTTTTCTAAAGATCTAACTTTGTTGCCGTTAGTGACAACCAGATGGGACGATTGTCTCCCTCCTCTAGCATTCGATCCAATAAGCCGATGGCCTTAGAGAAAATCAAAGATCAGTTGTCGGTTGCTCGTGTATATTTTTGTGCAGCAATGATGGGAGGCTCCTGGGAATCACGCTTCACATCATGGACAACCTCCAAGTGGATTGCCGGAGCCCACCGTTGTTTCTTGCCATACAATTTGGACTTTAATACTTCACGTCTCAATTTTATGGAAAAGATGCGGCATCATTTAATCAAGATTCGGCGCGAAGCCAATAGAAGTTCCCAATAACTGCATATTGCAGGTGTCGACCGCCACCAGTTTTGGTGGGGGATACTGTTGGAGGGTTTGCGAACCTCAAGGCAACCCTAACCCTAGTTAATAAGTGAGAGGAATTTGGCACCCTGCGTGTGTAAGTCCAACCTGATGATCACACAGTTATTTGATTGATTAGTTAAAAGTTAATAAAAGGACTTTAGGCCTTTTTGCAGGACTTTTAATGTCGCAGGGCCTAAATGTCAGGTTAGTGAATAAAGTTGGGTTTCCCTCCAATTTTGATGGTTCCCACACTTTTTTAAATTTGAATAAAAAGAGAGGCAAGACTGGACCAATAGGATTCAGAGGCCGGGGTCCTCCTCTCTACTATAAAAAGGGACCAACTCAAGTTTCTCTTGATGTTCATTTTCTCATTTCAATAAAGCAGATTGGTTCTCTTCATAAATGGATTGATGAATGTCCTTGCTCTCTATCACTTTTCCTCCATCTCTCATGCTCATTTGAATTTTGCTAATTGTTGGATCTGAGTGTTATTGGGATTGTATGTTATTATACTTTTTTATGAGAGAAAAAGAGTAAGCTATCTCTGTTGTGGATGTGTAGGGTTAAACAGTAGGGTTGATGGATGTAGAGATAGATGTGAATCCTCCATTCATGTTGAAATCTGAACTAAACTATCACTCTCATTGGAACGAAACTACGCGTGACAACTAACTCTGTCTCTTTGATGCTAGATTTACTAGATCTTGGATTCAGGTTAGGCAAGGAAAAAAACCCACTACACTAGCCAGGTCAAGAGTCAGGCTATCCTCGATGGATGATGATAACACAGCTAGTGCCTTGTCATTCTTCGCCCTCCATTCGCAGAGCTCTTTGCCTGTAGTTGTAGGCGTCTCCTGGGTGACATCTACCCAGGGACATAATCCTTCCCCCTTTAGTATCAGCGAGGTCTTAACTTTCCATGCTAGGAAGTTAGATTCTGATGAGTCAAAGATTGTACAGATCTTGGATTGTATGCTGCTTATTGAAGCCATTGTTGTGAATTGTGTTCTCACTTGTTGATGGTTCTTTGTTTGAATGCTTAGCCTTCCGGATCTGATAGCTTTGTGGCTATGTCAGACTATGAAAGGCTCTGATACCACTAATGGAAAGTGCAAAAAAGAAACTGAAATTCCAGTAAAATTTTGGTGACGAACTAATGGGAGTCTCTCGAACGATTCGCGAAACTTTCACGAAACTATTCTGATCACAAATAATTTCTGCTGGAGAAGAATTTGCGAAAAGATCAATCAAGCTCTAAAACGAAACAAAACAAAACTAGACAAAACGAAACGAAGTGAAGTGAAGCGAAGCGAAACTTGAATGAACTCTGAAATCGATTTATGTTGAAAGCCAAGTGATCGCGAAGCGAAACAAAATGAAACATGAAGCAAAAATCTTCACAAACAAAATCAATTCGTATGGAATTCAGATATGACTGTTGGTCACTGCCGAGTATATCATTCCTACAATCCCCCATAATGTAGATAGACACTGTTTATGTAGTCATAGATTAATATAGCATTCAACAAAATTGAACCAATGTGCGGAATTGAGTAAACAAGTAAATGAGATACATGAACAATAGCAGAAAAATATTCATTTGAGATCATACAATCATTCAGAATAATAAGTGCATAACAGCTACAATATTATCTATTGATCTTCTTGATTTCAAGCACTGTGTGACATAATGCATTGGCGTGAGAGAAATACAATTTTTTCACGAATAGTGTCTCGCTTACTAGCGGACTTCTTGGATCTACTAATCCACTTACAAAATTGTCTTGCTCACAGGCGGACATGTATTCTATATATTTTCATCTTTCTATTTTATGCATCAAGCAGAAAGTATATAGTTCACGAACTTTTTCGTGTGGCGTCGTGTAACTTCCCTAATCAAACAGATTAAACATCTATAACTAATCATGGATTACAAGAGTGGTGGATTAGCCACGTCCTAAAGTACTTCTGATGATGTCACGATATCAGGTCAAATATTTGTACCCCATGGTACTTGGTTGATTATCTTAGTCCTTTGTGGAGCACGAATGATTTTGTGTCGCGAACAATTTCTTGTTGTGTGTTGCGAAATTGTTCGCGAACATTTTTGCTTCGTGTAAGAATAAATTTGCAAATGAAACTATACAATCATATTCAAATAACAAATAAAGTACAACTGATGTCAATATCAATAATAATATATACATGTTGTTGCGATCATAAGATGAATCGCTATCTGATGATGATGATATCATCGATGACATATACACACTGTATCCAACTATTCTATACCACATCATAAGTAGTCCTTATGATACCGTATGTACCGAACAAATATTATAAACTTTGTTAAAGACATGCCAACATCTGATCCATGTATATTCTAGTTATGCCTAATGAAAATCTAATATTTTAGGAACATTGCTATCAAGAAAATTGCTTGGGTGGGGCAACACATAAAGATGCTATGGTCCATATGGCCTTTCGTAGTAATCAGAATAGTTATCTCAATTTGAAATTTAACATAATATTTGTCTTCTTCTTTCAAACATTCACCAAAATTACTTGACCGAGAATCTATTATTTCATTTTGAGCTAATTTAGAATAATATTCATCATGTCCTATATTGCCATTAATTATCATGAACTTGCAATTTGAATATGCTAGTACTATAAGCCAAACTTCTTAACAATCTTGTCAGTTTTATTTCATCCATGTAGATAGTGCGTGTAGGCCTATCTCAACTAATGTCCTATATTGCCATTAAATATCATGAACTTGCAATTCGAATATGCTAGTACTATAAGCCAAACTTCTTGACAATCTTGTCAGTTTTATTGCATCCATGTAGATAGTGCATGCAGGCCTATCTCAACTAATTTAAAGACCACATGCAGTCAATGTTTGAAGCTTTCACTTTGAACTCTTGTCCAAGATGAGTGATGATCTCACTCAGTCTTTCTTTCAAAATGAAATGATCAAAATCAAACAATCAGTCATATGTGAAGAAATATGAATCACTAAGATCCAAAATGTCCCTTTGATCTTTGGTTATGAATGACAACACAATTAGCGCCATTGACAATGTAGAAAATTAGCATCTACTCCATAAAAGAGATACAAACTCAATAAGATATTGATCAAACATCAAATATATGATAAAATAAAGTTGTTTTCCATACAATAACAACACCCTACTGTATTTCACATGTGTGGATTTGAAAATAGCAAAATATGAGCATTCTACACACAAGATTGCAAGATATCATCAAGATAGTGCACTAATGGATAGATGAACCCAAGAGAACTCATGTATAAGCATGAAATGAGAGAGAAAGAGAGAGAGAATGATACTCTTCCCACATGTGTACATCTATTTATAATAGGTCCATGTCTCATTAATGATCTTGGTTTCCCTCCATATCAAAAACCCTACTAAAAATATGGACTAGATTCAATGAACCAAATGTTCAAATTTGAATCTTCCAAACTCGACCTCCTAAATTTTGCACACTTTCCAAAAGTCATCATTCAAATGAACTTAGAAAGTTTATCTCTAAGTCTAAACTGCATATTGGCCTAATATTGCCAATTAACCAAAATATAACTAAACTTGACTAAACTAGTTGAAAATTTTTACACTCCCTCTTAAACTAGTTTTGGCATAGTTTTGACCATAGAACTTCGATCCAACTTGAGACTGATCTCAATCCTAAGTATAGACCTCCTTTCTAAGGTTCTGAAGTAGCTTTCACAATTGATATAGAGAGTAGTGTCCAAATTGGATGTTTCACTATTTATTACATCAATTTTACACATTAGGATGTAACTAGAACATGAAGAACCAAATAGAATGTGAATGAAAATATTCCTCCATGTTTGAAAATTTGAACCCTCTAAAGTTACAGCAACCAAACAATAAATGTGAGTAATGACCACTTGTTTGTTTGTCTCTTCCATATTTGTCCTTTCTTGATACGTCTCCACCATAAAACTCCATGAATGAGCCTCCATTTCCATCTTGCCACAAGATATCATCAACACTTGACTAATTGGCCATGAATGAGTGACATAATGAAGCTCCAATAGCTTCATTTCCATCAGCAAAACCAGCCAAGAATTCTAGTACAACTCCAATAATAAGATATTGCAAGACAATGTAGCTAGTTTGACCATATTGACAATTGACACACATCCACATGAGCTCAAACATGAGATAGAATAAGTAAAGTAAACTCGAACAACACTTCCTTGATATTCTTTTGACCTTACTTGAGTTTGAAGACTCCTTTAAAAATATATCCAAAACATCCTGGCCAATTGACCCTCCTTTGATGCTCTTGACTAGCTCCAGATTGCCGCCTTTCCTTGTGTTGTTGAAGTCCTTTGAGATCAACCTCTTAGTCTTCCTCTTGACCATCAAAGCCATCAACTAAGACCTCTTTTCCATATCCATTAGTTGATTTTCCAGCATGATAACAAATATCTACTTGCATAGTATCATCTCCACAAGAAGATTCTCCAAACTTATGTGAGTAAAGCAAGGTGTGCCACTTCCACTTGCTTATCTTTCTCTTGAACATCAAAGATATCAAAGATATGAATATCTTCATAACTGAACCTCTGGAAATACTCTCTTTCAAACATATGATCTAGATCCAACAAGATCTCATCAATGCTTGATCTCGAATAGCCACAAAGATTAGTGAAAATAATAGATTGCATATCATTTGCATGTAGATTTGGAATAGTCAATTTTTTGTGCTTTTGTCAAAACCCTAATTTTGGTTGGATCTCTAGATAATGAGGTTGTTGGACTTGGCAAATTTCATTAGATTGAGGATAGATCATAGGTTGATCAAGATTCCATGATTCTATGTGTTGATTTGCTTGGTATAAGTGCTAGAAGATAATTTTTAAGATAGTTTCAAATATTTGTGATTTCTTTTGAAAACATTTGTTGTTGTTAAAAGGAGTGCTTTTTGCATTGAAATAGGTTGAAAAAGAAGATCAGGCCATTGCTACGTGGCAACCTCAATTGGAGTCATGTTGGAAGCCAATGATAGACTTGCTTCAAGTAACTATTCATTGTGAAAAGTGAGGATGGAATCACTTCTTGAGATGAATGATGTTTGGATATTGTTGTAGGTTTGGAGGAGAGATCAAATGAGGTATGATAAGAGGGCCAAAAGGGCTCTACACATTATCAAGATGAATGCTACCAATGAGCTTCTCAAGGAAGTTGGTAAGTGTACTTCATCTATGGATGCTTGGGATTCATTGAAGAAGATTTATGAATCCAAGTCTACTTCTAGAGTGTTGACTCTAAGAAGGAAAATCTTTTCTTGTTTGCAAAATAATGAAGAAAGTCCAAGTACTTCTATTTTGAGGATGAAAGCATTGAATGATGAGTTGGCTTGCATTGATGAGAGCATTAAGGAAGGAGATCTTGTTCAAGTTATTCTTAATGGATTTTTGGATGCTCATGCTAACATTGTTCAAAGTTTAGCTATTCAAAAGACTTTGCCAAGTTTGATGGATCTTCAAGAGATCTTGATCAATGAGGAATATAGGCTTCAAGCAAGAGTGGATCTGCATCGACACTTCAAGATGATGCTTTGTTCACAAAGGGCAAATTCAAGGGCAAAACCAAAAGTAAGTGGTCTAAAGGGCAAGATCAAGTGGCAGAAAGAAGGATAGGTCAAAGCTAAAGTGCTTCTATTGTGGCATCAAAGGACACTTTGCAAGTGAGTGCTACAAGAAGAAGAGAGATGAAGGAGACAAGCAAGGTAATCTTACTCTTGATGAGGATGGTTTGGATGTTCAAGATGCGAATGATGATGCTTTTGTGATGTCTTCATGTATGATTGCTAATGATGGAGATCTAAATCCTTGGTGGATTGATAGTGGAGCAAGTTCACACATGACCTTTCACAAAGAGTACTTCACTTCTTTGTTGACATATGGAGATGACAAGAGGGTGATCTACATAACCAATGATGGCGAGTGTGCAATCAAAGGGATTGGCACAATTCCTATTTCTCTCTCTACAAATAGGAATGCTCATTTGGAGGATGTCTTGTTTATTCCATCTACTACCAAGAATTTGCTTAGTGTGAGTCATATGCTAAGTAAAGGCCTCAAGGTTTAGTTTGATGGAGATGCTTGTATGATCAAAAGGAAGGATGTCTTGATTGGAAAAGGTAAAAGGCAAGGGAAGTTGTTCAAACTGATGCTTGTGTTATTGCTAACCAAGTTGGATGTGTTGCAAGAGAGCAGATACCTATTCAAGAGGTTTGGCATAAAAGGATGGGACACCTCAACTTCAAGTCATTGGAGGTAATGGCTAGAAAGAAGGTTGTGATAGGTCTTCAAAGTTGCTTAAGTGGCATCAATCATGTTTGTGAGTCTTGTGCTTTGTCTAAGTCACATAGACTACCTTATACTAGATCTATATCTAGATCTACAAAGCCTTTTCAACTTGTACATTCGGATATTCATGGATTTACTACAATTAGCAATAGTGGAGCTAAGATGTATGTAACTTTCATTGATGATTTTAGTAGATTTTGTTGGATCTATCTACTAAAGAGCAAGGATGAAGTGTATGATGTCTTTGTTAAGTTCAAGAATGCAAGGAAGAACCAATTTTCCACAAAGATCAAGTGCTTAAGGAGTGACAATGGTGGTGAGTACATATCTACCAAGTTCAAGGCCTTTTGTGATGAGCATGGGATCAAGAGGGAGTATACAACATCAAGGACCCCACAACAAAATGGAGTGGCTAAAAGGAAGAATAGGACTTCATGTGAAAGTTCTAAATCCATGAGTTTGAGTTCTAATCTTGATAAACCATTTTTGGGATCAAGCTTTGTTGTGTGCCAATTTCTTGTGCAATAGGTGGCCGAGTGCTATTTTGGATGGAAGGACACCTTCTGAGATGCTATTCAAGAAGAGGCCGAGTGTCAAATTTCTAAGAACCTTTGGATGCACATGCTATGTCAACATTACTCTTGATGATAGGACCAAGGAGGATCAATCTTCAAGAAGAGTTATTTTTGTTGGATATAGTGAGGTGAGTAAAGCCTACAAGGTTTACATTCCTTCTACTAACAAAGTGATTGTTGGTAGAGATGTCATCTTTGATGTGTTGGGAAAGAGGGGTGTGAGAAACAAAAGGATAGCTCGAAAAAGAAACGAACACGAAAAGAAGTGAACTCGAAAGGAAAGCGTTCGTGCGCAGTGGAATGAGCTATCTTACTCTTTCCCTAAGCATGACTTCGCCTATCAGACACGAACAGAACGTTAGTGATAGAAATCACGTTCGATCTTATCACGTAGCCAAACATTAAGCATCCAAAATATCAGAAACATAATTTGTCGCGAACAGCTAGACTAATAAAAATTCACGAAGAGCATACTACCAGATTACGCAATAAGAAAGTCAAACAGAATGTAGAAAGGCAGAATCGACTGATGAACCACTCCTCGGACTTGTTGCTAGGTAGTAGCAACGTCTTCGTTTGATTCGCTGTCAAATAGTGGGTCGACAATGGACACGCTTGAGCCTAAAGCTTGGATAGTCGTGTCAATGGCGGGTGATGAAGATTCTCCTGGAACAATATCTTTGCCTTTGATGTCGATGAACTGATCCTCGATAAAGATTATATCCCGGTTGTACAAGATTTGCTAGGTATTGGGATCATATAGCTTGTATGTGTTATCAGATGAATTGTATCCAATCAGGATGGTCTTGAGACCTTGGAAGTCGAATTTCTTCCTCACGTCTTTTGGGATCTGCGCATAGGCAACGCATTCGAACACTCATAGGTTCTTCACAGAAGGAGCCAATCCACACCTCATGGGGGATCTTTCCTGAGAGGGCCTTGGTCGAACATCTATTTTGGACGTAAGTTGCAGTGGAGACAGCTTCGGCCCAAAAGCTCTTGGGTAGCAATGCATGCGCTGGCATATATTTGGCTGATTCAACCAAAGTACGGTTCTTCCTCTCGGCTAAGCCATTTGACTGAAGACTGTAAGGAGTGATGAATTGCTGCTCAATGCCTTGGCTCTAGCATTACTCCTTAAACTTTGTAGAGATGTACTCTCCACCATTGTCTGACCTTAAGGCTTTGATCATCTTTCCAGTCTCTTTTTTTGCATGCTCCTTGAAGATCCTGAAGCAATTGAAGACTTTTGATTTCTTCTTGATAAAGTACACCATAGTCCTTCTGGAGAATTTATCAATAAAAGTTATAAAATACTTTGCATCCTTCAGCGAAGGATTTTTTATTGGGCCACAAATGTGTGAATGCACAATGTCTAACAATCCTCTAGCAGTATGTTGATGGCTTGATCTAAATGGTTTTCTAGTTTGTTTACCAACTAGACAGTCTTGATAGACAGGTAACTCAACTTTATCACGAGGATAGTCTAGATCAAGAACAATAGAATGTCTAGACATTTGTTGTACAGCAACATGATTCAAGTGACCAAGTCTATAATGCCAAAGTAAACTTTTATTTGCTTGAATAGAATTATTGAGTGCCTAACTAGAGGCAAAAAAGCAATGAATTAATCTATACAAGTATCCATGCCTCTTTCCGAGTGCTAGAATCTTGTCTGTCCTATTAACTACTTTGCACTGATCACATTCAAATTCTACTTTATGTCCTAGATCTACAATTCTGCTTACAGAGAGCAAATTCGTAGATAAGTTGGGTACATACAGGACTTTGGAAAGTAACTTAGATTGATCATTTGCAAAGCTCAATCTTATAGTGCCTTCACTTTTAATAACTTGTGTGCTATTATCGCCAAGGTGAACATATTTGTTGGTACTGTAGGGTGTATAGGACTCGAAACAGCTAATGAGACTGGTCATATGCTGAGTGGCACCAGAATCCAAGAACCAAAAACTGTCACTGGATGTTCCTTGATGGCTGGTCATGAAGGCATCATGATCCGCTTCTCAAATGGGCTGTGGAACTTCTATAACTGCATTGGCCACTTGATTCAACTGTCCCTTGTTGTTGTTCTTCGCTTGTAATATCCGACAGTCTTGAATCTCGTGATTGTTTCGTTTGCAGTATCGCAGAACAACTTCTTCTTCGTCTGCGGATTCAACTGTTCTTTGTGATGTGCTGGTTTCTGGTCTTGCTTTGATTGCTTCGGACCTTTCTTCTTCTTCTGCTTAATCGCGCTCTTGTTGGTGTACAAGGCGTGAGAATCAGTTGGGAAACTAGAGGCTTTGTTCCTCCGCGTGTCTTCCTACAACAACATTGTAATGACTCTCGAAAGAGTCAGTTCTGGATGTGTCATAATGATCATCACCCAACTGTCGTATGAGCTTGGCAAGCTTGTAAGCAGTTGCATCACTATGTCTTAATCGTCTATGACAGATCCGACAACGGCCATTTGCTTCACCAGGTTCTTGAATTGGTTGATGTGATTCTGCAAGGAATCACCATTCGCCATCTTGAGGGAGTAAACTTTCTTCCTAAGATGTAGCTTGGAAGCTATATCTCTCACTTTGTATAATGTGCTCAAGATGTCCTAGACTTCTTTGGATGTCTACGTTTCGAATACATGGCCAATATGAGTATCCGAAATGTTGAGGATAATCAGCGCGATTGCTTTGCCATCCTTCAGCTTCCATCTGGCGATTGTTGCATCGTCAGTTTTGGGTTTTCCTTCTGCACTTGTAACAATATCCTACAATTCTTTAGCCATTAGCATTGTTTTCATCTTAAATTTTCACAGATGGTAATTGGCTCCATCAAGCTTGTCCATGACAGGACTAGCTTTCCCTCGAGAATCTATGTGGAAGATTAGTCTAGGTGATAGGAATAACTATCAGTGACTTAAGTATGAAAATCTAGTGCTAAATTTAAAAAAAAAGACAATTAATCTATCGGCTACTGGAAGCTTATCAGGCTATGAAAATAGCTCTAAGACCATGTTGGGAAAGAGGGGTGTGAGAAACAAAAGGGTAGCTCAAAAAAAAAATGAACACGAAAAGAAGCGAACTTGAAAGAAAAGTGTTCATGCGCAACGGAATAAGCTATCTTACTTTTTTCCTAAGCATGACTACGCCTATCAGACACGAACAAAATGTTAGTGATAGAAATCACGTTCGATCTTATTACGTAGCCAAACATTAAGCATCAAAAACATCAGAAAGATAATTTGTCGCGAACAACTAGATTAATTATCAGTCACAAATTAGTCGCGAAAGGCAAGACTAAATATTAGTCGTGAACAACTAGACTAATAATAATTTGCGAAGAGCAGACTACCAAATTAAGCAATAAGAAAGTCAGACAGAATCTATAAAGCATTGCAATATTGACACAAATCTGAACTTTGAACAAACAGAGTTGTAATCAAATTAAGTATAACGAAATATACAAGTCATGAGCACAAAATAATAGCGGACATAACCGCGTGCTTCACAAAGCTAATCACACAATTTGTAAAGGTGATAAACCTATTACTGACAATACATCTGGAAGAAAAAATCGATGCGCGAAAGCATGTACTATGTTTGTCTCTGATTATCAATGATGTTTCATTCTGATGCTATACTCACACACTGATGTGTTATCTCACAGGTTGAATACACAGATGGTATTCAATATATACATAATCTGTTATAGGTGTGCAGATGAAGAAAGTACAAAGTGGATGTGTTGTCTGTGGGAAATCGTGGGTGGTTGTTGTCGTTGTCAAATCTGATTGCACAGTGCATGGGATGAGCGTGAGAAGGGCGCGACGTCAGCCTTCGCTGAAATTAACGTTGATGAAAATGCGACACTCTGACAAATGCCTTCGTCTTTCTATAAGGGCACCTTTAGCATTTGTAGGACAGTGTCATCTTTTTTGCCTGTCACAAATCCCGTGTAAAAACACAATGTTGTCTTTTTCGCCTGTGGAAATTTACTTGTATTTATGCAGACAGTCGCAGTTTATTCACCTGTCTTATTTTACATGTAAATATACAGATTGTGCGACAACACAAGTAAAATACAGTAGCATGAATGGAGGCAGATTAACATAGGATTTAGGAGAGTAAAGGAGATAAATCCAACATGATTAGGGAAATATTCCAAAAGTGTCTTCAAACATGATTGATAAAGGTGTCGATGGATCTAACATTCTTGATGTTGATGTAAAGGATCTTACTTTAGATGGTGATGATGATGGACCTTCATCAAGTCAAAAGCCAAGGAGAACATCAAGGGAAAGACAAGTACCTTCAAGGCTCACATATGATGCAAAGGGTAAGCAAGTAGTTTCTGAAAATTATGTTGTTGTCCTAACCTCTTTTGATGAACCTACAAGTGTAGATGAAGCAAGGAAAGAAGAGGAGTGGATCCAAGCAATGGATCTTGAGTGTCAAGCTCTTATGGAGAATGAAACATCTTTTGGAGGATCTTCTTGTGTAGATGGTGCTATGCAAGTGGATGGATGTGATCTTGCTGTCAAATCAAGTAATGGATCTGGAAAACAAATTTTTTTCAATCACTTTGATGGTCAAGTTGATGATCAAGAGGTTGACCTCAAAGGGCTTCAACAAGGCAAAAAGGAAGTTTGCAAATTGGAGCTAGTCAAGAGCATCAAAGGAGAGGTAATTGGCAAAGATGTTATGGATCTGTTTTTGCAGCTTATTGAAGACTCAAGTAAGGTCAAAGGAGTAGCAAGTAAGTGTTGTTCAAGTCTACTTTACTTGTTCTGTCTCATATTTGTGCAATTTCATGTGGATGTGTGCAAACTGTCAAGATATGGTAAAACTAGCTACATTGGTGAGCATTATTTTGATGTTGGATTTGTACTAGCATTCTTGGCTGGTTTTGTTGATGGAAAAAAACCTATTGGAGGCTCATTATGTCACTCATCCATGACTAAGTTCTCAAGTGTTGTGCCAATGTTTGGAGATTGTCAATTTTTGGTGAATTCATGGTCATTTTCTTGTGTCAATTAGATCTTGAAGATGGACTAGTAAAACTTGCTTGGTTTATGGAGTCATGTGGTGCTGCTTTAGTATCATGGATGAACTCAGTTACTCATGGATTTCCAAGGCTTGATGGTTTCTTGTGGCAAGATGGAGATGGAGGCTCATTCATGGAGTGTCAAGGTGGATACATGGCAACAAGGGACAAAGAGAGAGGAAACATGCAAGCAAAAGTTGATCACTCACATTTATTGTTTGTTTGCTGTATTTTTTCAGAGAGTTCAAAGTTGATAGCATGGAGAAATCATCTCATTTACATTCTATGTGATTCTTCATGTCTCATTGAAATGATATTACAACATTTTGTGAGGGAGCAAGACATTGCAAAGGAGGTGGAGCTTCAACATGTGTAGCTGATATCTTCACCAAAGCATTGGGAATGGACTTGTTCACGAAGCATAAGACATCACTTGGAGTGTTATCAAAGTCTATGTGAAAACCTGCAAAATAGGACCAAGAATGGATCCTAATCTGATCCACAAGAGGGATTGGATGTTAGATACAATTGATCTACCAATCTACACAAGATTTAGATCAATCTAGATCAATTCTAGGCATGAAAATCTAACAAGAACAATTATTAATGAAGGTATATGTACTTGCTGGTTTCACACATGTGAAAACATGTCAGAGTACGGACTCCAACCTGAAAACAAAGTACACTATGATAGAAACTCAAAACATTCAAAACAAATGTAGACAAATGGAGAGATTGACACAAAATTGCTTCCAAAATCAAGATTGATGTTTCATGTTGATTATGGCCAAATATGCCTCTATATATACACTTCTTGGAGTTCGAGGTACTGATCATGCATCATATCTCACACGTGTGAGGATGCTTTGTCATATGGTGAATCATCATGCAAAATTGACCCTTGGATCAAACTTTCTATTTTGAGTATTTTTGGTCCAATTTCCTACTATATGGATATCTACTTGGAAATCTTGTATTGATTTTTTGTTTGGAAGTGCTGTAGGGAGAGATTGTGAGGTGGGAGGATCAAATCCAAGCACCCAATCCCTTCGTTAATCCATAAAACTAAAATAAAAAGCTCAAAATTTGTTTTTGCAAGGAAAAAGAGACGCAAAATCTCATCAGATTTTGATTTCTCAAAAACATGAACCTTCGCATGACTGACAGCAGCTCCAGGGTACTGTCCCAGACTTGCATAGAAGCCTGCGAGGGTTAGTTCCCATCAGATTTTGAAAAAATAGAGAAAAATCCAAAAAAAAATCAAAAATCCTTTGTAAAAATCAAAAAAAAAAATTCAAACATCAAAACTAACCTTCCGCAGAGCTCTCTGAAGTTCCATCTCACTGAGACAAGGACACAGAGAAGTCTACAAGAGTTAGATCCCAAAAAAAGTGCCCCTATGAAGGCTCCCAAGAGCAAAAAGTGGCCTAGAACCTTCTCTGACAACAAATTTTTGAGTTTCCTTGGGAAGTAACCTTCGCAGAGCTCTCTGAAGTTCCATCTCACTGAGACAAGAACACAGAGAAGTCGGCGAGAGTTAGATCCCAGAAAAAGTGCCCCTGTGAAGGTTCCCAAGAGCAAAAACTGGCCAAGAACCTGCACATACCAGCCTGCGAAGATTAGTTCCCAGAAAATCTCAAAATTTGGCCAAAAAACCACAAAAAAATACACTTTTTTCAAGATTTTTTGAGTTTCCTAGGGAAGTAACCGTTGCAGCTAGGTGAGCACATGAATCTGACTTAGATACAAGTGCATACCAGTCCACGAGGGTTTGTTCCCAGAAAATCTTAAAATTTTGCCAAAAAACCACCCAAAAAATGCACTTTTTTCAAGATTTTTAGAGTTTCCTTGGGAAGTAACTCTTACAACATTGTAATCAAGTGAATCTGACTTAGATACAAGTGTATACCAGTCTGTGAGGGTTTGTTCCCAGAAAAATTTAAAATTTCGCAGTAAAACGCCAAAAAAATGCACTTTTTTCAAGATTTTTTGAGTTTCCTTGGGAAGTAACTCTCACAACTTTGTGAGCAGGTGAATATGTCTTAGATACAAGTGCATACCAGTCTGAGAGGGTTAAGACAGCTAAGTGGAGCAGAGCCAAGCAGATCAAGTGCAGTGGAAGACCAAGAACCTTGCACTTCAAGTTCAGGCCATCCTCCAGCTGATGCTCGCATGGTCAATTTTCTTGAAAAGGACGAATGTACATACTGTTTTGGAAATCATCCGAGTGCAAGATGTCCAATCAAGAAACCTCGACATGATGGACCAAAAGTGGAGCAGAAGGCCCGACAGCCAGATCCAGCGATTCAATGGTCAGAAGCAGAATCAAGCCAACAAGGAGCTCATCTGAAGGATAGATGTCAGAGAAACCCATCTAGATCACAAATTTCTTCAACAAATAGTGGCAAGGTAGAAGTTTTGGTTATATCCTCTTGCATGTCACCGAACACCATGGAGGAACATAATAGCCTACCAGTCTATTTTGTGGAGGATCCTAGGAGAAATCTATTACCAGTGTAGGCCTATCAACTTAGAGGCGATGGCATATTGCACTCGGTAAGATGATATGGATGCGGAGGAAAACACCGTCGTGCTGAATGTCCACATCGAGGGGATCCGTCAACATTTGATCCCTCGTGTTCACAATGCGGACTTAATCATCCATGCCAAGATTGCCCAATGAGAAATTCACAAATAGACAGGTGGTATTTGGCCTATGTAGACCGACATGCATCTGTGGTGACCCTTCCACCTCGAATGTACTACAAAAGAAAAATCCTAGTGCCACCAGGTTATGAAACGAGTGAGGAAGAAGACAATATGGCAAAAGTCCCAAAGTACACAAAGACACCCTCGGGCAAACAAGTAAAACCATCACAGAAGACAGAGATGGTAGAATCCATTGCCAATGGTAACTAAGAAAGTCAAGAAATTGGCAACCGACGAAGTCTAGCGGATTTTACAAGCCTCTTGGCGCAATCAATGCAAAGAATTCTTAGTGATGAATTACAAAGGGGCCTAGCGTCAACGGAGCGACGAGAAGACAATTTAGCAAAAAATCCAAGGAAAAGTGCAATCACGCAGCCTTCAACGGGGAAGTGCAATGACCAAGAGAAGACTAAAGTTGATAATTGTCCCTCACCGAGCAAGATTCAACCAAAGTCTAATTGTTCCACAATCCAAAGGCCCCCAAATCAATGCCAATTCGGGGTATATCCATTCTTCAAAGGCCAAATCTAGGGAATCCAAGCATCAGTGCCTACAATGACAAAGTCTTGTCCTCAATCTATGATATTGACTGCTGAGGAAAGTCATCAGGTTATGGCATACTTCGAATACTTGGATAGACAAGAGCATCAAGCAAGCACGTCATATCCACATTACGAATTGGGAGAATCTATGACATTGGGACCAGTTGCGCCAATCTATGAGAATCCAGTTTTATCTTGGGATACTCTAATGGAATGTCTCAACTACCCAATTGTTGATGAACAAGGTTATCCGGAATGGCCACCAGACCCTTATGGGTATTATTGAAAATCTGGCAAGTCCAAGTTCTTGCTGATCAACGACCAATAAAGCCTTAGGTTTTACATAAGTGAATTCTATCCACGATTTTCCTGAAGCACCCATGTCCCAGCAATAAATCTCAACCAACGGCCTATCTATAGCATCATAGAAATATCGAAGAGTATGATGATCCGTCAAAACCTCAAATCTAGCTCCATACAAATAATGTCGCCAAATTTTCAAGGCATGAACAATTGCGAACAACTCCTTCTCATAGGTACAATATCTAGATTGAGCAAGATTGAGTTTTTTGCTTTCATAAGCAACAGGATGTCCATCCTGCATCAAAACAACTCCAATAGCATAATCGTTGGCATTAGTCCTAACCACAAAAGCCTTATTAGGATCGCCAATGATTAGTATTGCTGCTGAATTGACACTTTTCTTAAAACCTCAAAAAAATTATTCATATTTACCGTCCACTCTACTAGTGGACTCTTAGCCCCCCGGCTTAGCTTCTTATAACCTTTCAAGGCCCGGGTAAGAGGAAATGTCAATCGAGCAAATTGGGGAATATGCCAATGGAAAAATCCTACAAACTCCAAGAAGGGCTTGTTTTCTCGAACTGTGATAAGAATAGACCATTCAACAACCGTCTGGATATGATCGGCCTTGATCTCCACTCCTCGTTCGAAAATCTTATGTCCCAAGTAGGACAATTTCTTAGCAAAAAAGTCACACTTAGACTTTTTGGCAAAGAGCCTTTCCCTTCTTAGGATGTCCAGGACAATCCTAAGATGCTCTTTATGTTCTGCCAACGTCTTACTGAACACTAGGATATCATCTAAGAATACCGCTACGAATCTTCCTAAATATGGCCTGAACAACTCATTCATCATCTATTGGAAAGTTGTCGGTGCATTGGTTAGTCCAAAAGGCAACGTCAAAAATTTGTAGTGTGTAAAGCAAGTTTGAAAACTCGTTTTTGGTATATCTTTTGCCCTAATGCGTATCTGATAGTATCTCGATTTTAGATCTATCTTGGTAAAGTACTTAGCACCACCAAGATAATCTATTAAGTCATTCATCCGTGGCAGTGGATATCTATTCTTAATGGTTACCTTGTTCAATTTCTTATAATCGACGCAAAACCTTATAGTTCCATCCTTCTTGGCAACCAGAACCATTGGTGATGCCCAAGGAGACTTACTAGGCTGTACTCACCCCTTCTTCAAGAAATAATGTAAATGCCTACTTACCTCAGCATCTTCCGATGCATTCATCCGATAAGGACACTGTGCGATCGGAATTGAAACAGGTATAAGGTCGATTTTATGATCAACTATTTTTTCGGGTGGTAAACCTATAGGAAGGTCTAAAAAAACATCATTGAACTCCTACCTAAGTTCATTATAGGCTTCAAACTCTATAGTGTTCTCACTGGATATATTCATGGCATTTATGTTAAGTTTTTTATCATTGCAGCAAATGAAATCATTATGAAAACATAAATAAATTTTAAAATCAAAATTCTTCATTATTGAATTAAGTTCATGTTTAGAATAAGGATTAACATTTTTAGTGTTAACACTTAAACTAGCCTTGATCTTAATCAAAGAATTCTCATGCATGAAAGATAATCATTCTTCAACAAAATCAATTCTCAATGACTTATTCTTATCAAAATGCCATTGTTGCCCAAGAACAATATCTACATTAGCTAATGCAAACAACATAATTCATAAACTCAAATTTGCTTCCCGATGCCATTGTCACATAATATTTTTTCTCACTTTTTCGGGTAGGAAGGTTTAGCGTCTACACCAAATTTACATTAATAAAGTTATGAGTGGATCTTGTGTCAAAAAGAACATTAACAACTTGATCTTTAACTTTACCTTTAATGCAAATAAGGTCATTAGGTTCAAAAACTAAAGAATTAAGGAAACATACATCCATCTCATTACTTCGAGATAGATTACCTGAGGTAGAAGCTAGTTTTTTGACGCAATCTCGTGCAAAGTGACCGTCGCCATTGCACTTGAAGCACATGTTTTTTTTTATGAGCTTCAGCTATATCTTTCCCAGCCTGATGGTTTTTAAAGTTTTTCTTGGTTTTCTTAGGATTGTTGAAATTGGGATGTGTTTCATTAACAGCTTCCCTCTTGAATTGAAAACCTTTCTTTGGCTCATTAGGCTGGTGACTTCTAGATGGCTTAGGCGACCCCTAGATGGCTTAGGTGTGTCATCAAAATACTTTGCAGCCCTCATAGCATCTTCTAGGATTTTTAGATGATTCCTACGAACATCCACTTGGTAATCTTTTGGTAACCCATCAATAAACATTAACATTTGTACCTTTGGTGGAATGTCGCTATAAAGTGGATTTAGGTACTCATGAAAATCTTGAATAAATTGTTCCAAACCTTTATTCTTTGTTAAATGACTCAACTTTTGAAATTGTTATAGTCATCTAATAGTAGTAGGAAGTATTCTCTAAAAACTATGCAAAAATCATCCCATGTACAAGGTTGATTGCCTTTTGCAACTAGGTCATCCCACCATACTAAGGCTCTTCCTTTAGAAACATAGTTACAGTGGACAACTTTTCACATTTAGGGAATTGGATCATGCCAAAGTATTTGTTTCATATATTAAGCCATGAACTTACCACTTGCAAGTTCTTGTCTTTCTTCTCTCCCTTAAACAATTTTACGGGAAGGAATCAAATCCTTCAAAGCATGAAAGGAAGTAGTGAAAGTGCCCAAAATTATGTCTTTAGGATCAAATCTTTGAATAAGGAGTTGTCTTCTATAGATGATAAAATCAAAGATGATGAATTAGTTCAAATCATTTTGAATGGATTAGGAGATGATTATTTCAATCTTGTTCAAACCTTTGCTATTCAAGATTCACTTCCTGGTATTGAAAAACTTCAAAGTGTGCTTGTTAGTGAGGAGAGTAGAATGCTTCATATCAAAAGTAGGATGAGTTCCTTATCTTTGAATGATGGTGATGAAAAAGCTAACTTTTCTTTAAAAGACAAGAAGAAGAAGTTTCCATCCAAGAAGACTCAAGACATGGAGATGGAGAACAAAGATGGAACATCAAGTTCCAAAGGCAAGAGCAAGAAGGACAAGAAGAAGCTAAAGTGTTTCTTTTGTGAAAAAAAAAAAAAGAACATTTTGCATCCGAGTGCTACAAGAAGAAGAATGCCCAAGAGAAAGACAATCAAGGCAATCTTGTGCTTGAGGAGGAAGAAGAAAGCAATCTATCTTTGATGGTATCCTCACCACAAACATCTAATCAAGACACTTGGTGGATTGATAGTGGGGCAAGCTCTCACATGACTCACCAAAAAGACTACTTTTCTAATCTACTTTCTTACAATAGTTTTAAGAGATTTATCTTCACTACAAGTGATCAAGAATGTGAGATTGTAGGTGTTGGATCCATTCCTTTATGTCTAGGATTATCTAAAAAAGTAGATCTAGACAATGTTCTTTATGTACTTTCAATTACAAAGAACTTGTTGAGTGTAGGACAACTTATGGATAGTGGATTAGATGTACATTTCAAGCAAGGAGCATGTTCTATCTTGAAAGATGAAAAATGTATTTCTAGTGGTTTCAAGCAAGGGATGTTATTCAAATTGGATGCTAATGTGATGGTTGGAAGTGTGAACATGGCATGGGAGGAGCTCACTCAAGTGGAATTATGCCACAAAAGGTTAGGCCATCCTAACCATGGTGACAAAGGAGCTAACAAGAGGACTTCCCAAAACCATATCCAAGTGTGGCGAGCTTTGTGAAGCTTGTGGACTCTCCAAATCTCATAAGCTTCCTTTCAAGAGATCTTTGATAAGATCCAATTCTCCTCTTGACCTTATACACTCGGATGTTCATTCATTTTCACATGAATCAAATGATGGAGCTCTTATGTATGTCACTTTTATTGATGATAAATCAAGATACTCTTGGGTTTATCTCTTGTCTAAGAAAAGTGAAGTTTTTGAGTCCTTTGTAAAGTTCAAAACTCTTGTGGAAAAGCAACTTAATACTAGCTTGAAAGTATTAAGAAGTGATAATGGAGGAGAGTACATCTCCAATAGGATGAAAGAGTTACTTGTACATATACTCCACAACAAAATGGAGTGGCTGAGAGAAAGAATAAGACACTATGTGAGTGTGCTAAAGCTATGAGATTAGATGCATCTCTTCCTATTTCATTTTGGGGAGAAGCTATTTTATGTGCAAACTTTCTTTGTAATAGAATGACTAATAGTGCCATTAAAGGACTTACATCTAATGAAGTATTGTTTGGCAAAAAGCCAAATCTTAGTGATTTGAAAGTTTGGATGTACTTGTTATGTACATATTCCTTTAGAAACAAGGAAAAAGGAAGATGCCACTTCTTTCAAAGGCATCTTTGTTGGTTCTAGTGAAAGTAAGAAAGCTTATAGGATATATGATCCTATTACAAAAAAAAGTTGTTGCTAGTAGAGATGTACTTTTTGATTAATCTCTCCAAGCCAAAGGAAATGTGACTTCCAACAACACTCAACTTGTCAAAGATCTTGTTATGGCCGAGGAGGAGCTTCATGAAGATGAAGACCAAGTGGAACCTACTCCAAGTCCAAGGGTGCCAAGAAGATCAACAAGGACAAGGATTGAGCCATCAAGGTTCACTTATAGTGACAAAGGGGAGCAAAAGGAAGATTCTCAACTACTCAACTCTTATACTTTCTTGACTACTATGTTTGAAGAACCAACTAGTTTTGAGGAAGCAAATAAGTCTCAATATTGGAGGAAAGTATGCAAGTAGAGTTTGATGCATTAATGGAAAATCAAACTTGGAAACTTGTTGATTTACCTTTTGGAAAGAAGCCTCTTACTTGTGAATGGATATATAGATTGAAATATAATCAAGATGGTTCCATTCATAAGTACAAAGCTAGACTTGTAGCAAAAGGTTTTTTGCAAGTCAAAGGCATAAATTATGATGAAACCTTTGCAACTGTTGCAAAGCTTGTGACCATTAGATTAATCATATGTCTTGCAACTTCTTTCAAATGGGAGCTCTTCCAACTTGATGTGACAAATGCTTTCTTGAATGGATTTTTGGAAGAGGTAATCTACATGTGCCAACCCGAGGGCTTCATCAAAGATGGAGAAGAAGACAAGGTGTGTCTTTTTAAGAAGAGTCTTTATGGACCCAAGCAAGCACCAAGAGCATGGTACTCTAGGTTGCATTCATATCTTATTTCCATTAGATTTGTTGTAAGTTCTTATGAACCATCATTGTACTACAAATGTAATGATGGAAAGATCATTATCTTAGTTTTATATGTTGATGACATTATACTCACAAGAAATGATCTAGATGACATCAAAAATGTAAAAGTTTCCTTGTCTAGTGAATTTAAGATGGTAGATCTAGGACTTCTCAAAGTTATACTTGGAATAGAAGTCACTAGAAGTAATGATTTTACCTTCATATGTCAATCTAAGTATCAATCTTTGAGGACATCACTACCTATAGAATGCTTATTGGTTCCTTGATATACTTAACCATCACTAGACCAGATCTTAGTTTTTGTGTTGGCAAGTTGAGTCAATACATGCAAAGTCCATTAATGTCATTGGAAAGGAGCAAAAAGGGTGTTAAGGTACAGAGCCTGTTCCCACGTGTGAAACTAGTGTACTTTTCATGTATCATAATCTAATATGTTGTACATATTATTTAATTCAAGTTCTAGTGACTAAAATGGCCAAAAACTATTTTCTAGAGATATGAGACATGGCACCAATCTAATGAGTGCATGAGCCAAATATTTTGAATAGGTGTCACATCCCATGTGTAGAGGACAGCTCACACGTGTGGAAATAGCTAAAGTAGGCGAGTTTTTGCTTCTAGAAGATTTCCATGAAGATCTCCATATAGTAGGAAAATAGACCAAAAATGCCCAAAATGAAAAGTTTTGATCCAAATGTCAAATTGCATGATGGTGACAAGGCATCCTCACACGTGTGAGATCTGATGCATGATCAGTACCTCGAGCTTCAAAAGTGTATATATAGGGGCTTATTTGGCCATAATCAATGAGAGACACCAATCTAAAAAAGTAGGTCTAGACAATGTTCTTTATGTACCTTCAATTACAAAGAACTTGTTGAGTGTAGGACAACTTATGGATAGTGGATTAGATGTACATTTTAAGCATGGAGCATGTATGTAAATGGAATGCAGATGGGTGTCAGATGAAAATAGGTGTAGAGACATCGGAGGCAAACAGAGTCAGAGGGCATCAGATGCAAATGGAGATAGAGGGAGTCAGATGCAAACGAAGATAAAGGGCGACGGATGCAAACAAAATGCGGTTCTGATGCAAGGGGTGGGATCTGATGTCTGTTGTACTCGTCAGTTGTGATCGTTGTTTGAAAGTTGTGGTCTGGCGTGGATTTGGTCCCGCTGAGATGGTGAGGGGCCTCTTCGGTCGAGATTGGACCCAGAACCTTCGGTCGAGATTGGATACAGTTTGTCGGTTGAGAAATACTCTAGTGGATGCTTTGAGTCATTTACCGATTATTAATCACTTATGCTTTATTGTTATAGAATCGAGGTTGTTTCAGTCTCTCCATGGACTATATGAGTCCGATCCTTTTATCGAAAACTATTGGCAACAAGTACTTTCTGGGGGCAATTCAGGTATGCAAGATTCCTCGAATCAGGAAAAGACTGAAATGGTTTTTGCTATTTGAAACAGGATTTGTTTCGTAAATGCAAGGTGTGTGTACCAGAGAATGATACAGTAAGGGCCCAAATCTTGCATGAGTGTCATGATAGTCCATGCGCAAGACATCCGAGTATACAAAGAACACTTGACTTAGTTCGACGACAATTTTGGTGGCCTAAGATGAAAAGTCAAGTAGAGGCCTATGTACGTGCAAGACGCAGCTGATTTCCTTGCGGATATGCAAAAAATGTTACAGCTGGCTAAAGATAGCATAAGAAGTACCTAGGACAAGACAAGGCACTATGTTGATCTATCTCGGAAGCACAAGATATTCTTGGTCAACGACTGGGTCTTTTTTAGAGTTCCTAGTCACTCTAGGGGCTTGAAAACTATTAAGGATGCAAAGTTGGCACCTAGGTATTGTATTTTAAGGTTATCCAAGTGATAAACAAAGTCGCATACAAACTAAACCTTTCAGCTAACGTTGGAATTCATCTTGTTTTCCCCGTTCATAAGTTGAAACCCTCATTGGGAGTTGGGAAAACCCTGGTCCCAATGGAAGATCTATTGAAGCTTCTTCGTGATGAGTCCGCGAGTGGACCACCTGAACCCGAGGTGATTGTTAATAGCCGACCAAAAACTCTAATTAAGGTCTTATTTTTATGTATGTTGTCGAGCATTTCTAATACAATTCAGTCAAAGATTAGGTGCATTAATCCATGTTGGGTTCAATCAAGGATAAAAATTCAAAACTAACCTCTAACCTGTTTGTTACAATCACATACGGTTCCAATGGGACAGAGAGAAAAAACTATAGAGCAATTGTACCTCACTTTTTGCCAGGGCCCCCTGGACCCCCCGGCGACAGTAGCAGAGGGATTCTCTTCAACGAATTGTATGCAACGATTCTCTTCATATTGAAGCAGTACTTTATGGAAAAAAATCTTCCAAGATGTTTCAATGCTTTGAAGGAGATATGAGGGAGTCCTTGGTTGACGTTGGTTTTCGAATGACTTGAGAGTCGCTGGAAATCAGATTGAGTTTGATAGAATGCCAAGTCGTAGACAGTTCATAAGTCGTAGAATACAAATCAGACAGTGTACCAATTCTCTTCAGCAATTCGCAATGTGCTGGGGTCGCGATTTGCAAATCGCAATTCGTCACAATTCATTGCACCCTATGTTGCGTGTTTCGTTCTGGAACGCGATCCGGAAAATCCCATTATGGTTTGCAAAGCCTCTCTCTCTCTCTCTCTCTCTCTCTCTCTCTCTCTCTCAATACCTCAAGAATTTTCTCACCTTCATAGCAAAAAAGGGATTCTCTTGCCTCTCAACTCATGATAAAAGTGACAAGATCACAAGCAAATATTTAGAAAGTCCACGTAGATGCTCCTTAGAGCTAACAAATCCCATAACTTTAAAAATTGGAACTTGGATTAAACAAAAGCACCATAATGCTTTAATTATATTACAATACAGAGGTACAATACCTAATAAGCTCCTTGGCTTACGCAAGTGTCAAGCTTTTGACAAACCGTTCAACAAGCTAACATTGATTCGCCATATTTATTCTCGGATAACAAGTCAAATGCAAATACAAATTGCATGCACTATTGCAAAGACATTGACTCTTACTCTTATTTAGCTGGGATATATCACTCAAAAGGATAAAGCTAATCGAGACAAAAAATTGAAGAAGAAAAAGCTAACATTTTAAAAATGCAAGAGTGATTTTCTACTTGAACATAGCAAATGATTATTTTCCACTTACCCAAAGATCACTAGATTTAGAAGTGACTTCATTAATGGTGTACGTTTAAAAATCATTTATCTTCAATATCCAAGCCAAGATGTGAAGTATAAACTATTCAATTTGTTGATCGATATGGCCAAGTATAGCATGATCTTTGCCACCTAGATGTAAAGTGTACACACCCTAGATTTTTAGATCGATGTAGTCGAGAACAATACCTCATGGTCTAGGCCATCCAAAAAATAATTAGCATTGGTGATATATAGACATTTCGGAAAAAAAAATAGGAGATTGCTTAGTACACAAAAGGAATAGGAGATTACTAAGTACACCTTACGTCACGGCTTCAGGCGCAGAGTTGCAATATGGAGTATAAAGACATACAATTCGAGTGCTTGTAAGGCATGCACTTGCAAAACTAAATCCTGTCATCAAACCCAGTAGGACGACTTTCAAGTCCTGACCACCATTTCGGTGCAAGAGTTGATTTCCAAATGCTGGCAATAAAGTACCGCATGCTATGACCATCCAATAATCTAATCCACTATAGTCCAGTCCACCAAGAATGGCTAAAATTGCTGCAACAGGACCTGCCAGGCCAGTCACTGCTGCAGAAAACAATGCACGACGCCAACTGCTTGTTGCACCATGTATCGCACAGGCGACTGCAGCACCCCTTGGAAGGCCATGCAAAGAAACAGGTAGTAGCATATGCATACAGAGCCCATAGTCCTTAGGAGCAGCAACACCAAGAGCAAGTCCTTCAGCAAATGCATGAAAAAAAATAGCTCCTGATGCTAAGTAAGCCTTTTTGGCAAGAGGAGTCAATGTTTGATTGGAGACCGAATATATTACTTCAATGTTAGGACCTTTCCTTGGAAATAATTTAACAGCTTTTAGCTTGGTTAGGGTATAAAATATGAAGTACCCACAACCGAAAAGGCTACATAGCAGCCAAATGGACATTTTCCCAGAAAGCCATAGTTGCAAGGGTCGCCAAGTAGCCAAGACAACAGCTATACCTGATGCAGTAGCTGCAAGAAATGTTAGAGGTAGCCTGATAGAACTGATAATCAATACTAGAATGAGCCCTCCAAAGAAAGGTCCTAATCCAAACAAGAGAGACCACAGCAAGGCAACAGAATTCTGCCACCTGCACAACACAGCCGAACATGAGCAGCTATTCTTATTGGAGGCTAAACTAGACCACCCATGTGGTAAAAAGGAGCCCAAATAATACTTCAGCAAAAAAGATCAACGAAAGCCCAGAGCTCCATTTACCGAGGGATCTCATCGATGCTTTCAAACAAAGTGCTCAGGATCTCCATAAAGGCTACTGAGACAGTTGCTGCAGAAGCTACTTGAGACGGAGCTGCTTCCTACAGCACAACAACTGGATGTTGTCGGTTCATGAAGAGAAATATAGCACCGCATGAACAAACTCAGGCATGATGCAAATCCTCAAAACTATGAATACCTTGAAACTGTCAGGTATAACTTCTGCTATTACCATCCAAACCATACAGCCAGCAGCAAAGCCCATACAAAAAGGAAGGAACTTCTGAAATGCCTCCGCACATATGAATGCTGGAACTGCTACCAAAGGCTGCAATAAAATTATACCAAGTAAATCATCATTGAATTTCGACAATTCCTTGAAAAATCAAACATGATGTTTGGACTTCGAAGTTCGATTTACATAAGTTATGCAAATTACCTATTCGTTTTCCTCATTTTGGGGAAGTAAATAGACTGTTCAAGTTGCCTAAGGCCATCTTGTTTCTATTCTTTGTTCATCCTAGTTTTGAATCAATAAGTGCACTATGCAAGAGACAAATATACATGCAATATGGAACAACCTGTTTAACATTAAAGGCTCCTTCATTTTACAAATAGTCTCCCACTCCTACAGCTGTGTAAAGGTGAAAATGTCCATCCATACACAATATGCTGCAATGAACTCGAACAAAAATAAAGGGACTGACATTCTTGATTTGACTGCTATTAAGGATTGGGGGAGTTGAAAACCTTGAACGATTATCTACTTTGTTGCGAGGATGCAATAAACAAAGAACTAACAATATTTAGTTCCTCCCAGGATCCTAGAATTGTGCTAATGAGGCCTACTCACTAAATACAACTCTAGATATGGACATGGAACAACATGCAATGACATGCAATTGACATGCAACTAATTTTTCAGATTGAAAGAGATGTTATCACAACAAAAAATCCAGCATGCAATGATTCCTAAGCATAAAAGATCATGAAAGATGATTTCAATGATCTAACCCACACTTCCTCCTTGAAACTGGCCGCCAAAAAACAGCATGCAAAAAGTTGACTGGAGACTCACCAAAATTGATTGTTGGCTGCCACAGTTGAATGGAATCAATGCCTAAATACCATAGGAGAAAGCTCCAACAGATAGCATTGAAAATGATGAAGTATGGAGAGAGAATTAAATGCTGGATCAGATTCGCACTTTGCTGGAAATTCAAAGAAAAAAGCCTCAAGAAGATAGCTGATGAGCAAGAAATCAGATGAGAGTAAAGAGCCCTGTAGTAGCTCGTGGATCTGTCCATTATATAGGCTGAAATGAACACCACAAGTGTTGTGGTGTGTTGACACCTCAATAGAATTGCATGCATGCAATTTGGTGACTCATCAAAGTAGGTGTGGGGACTCACCTCTTCTAACTCATTAATTTAATTAGTTCTCCCCATACTAAATGCATGGGGGGCTAAGGCCCATAACAAGTGTCCATAGACCCAACTCTCAAAATAGGAAGTGGAGTTAGAATCTCCACCTCTACATCGACCTACTACAAGTCCCAAAAAAGTTTTTGTGAACTTAGGACCTTGACATTAGGGGGTTTAAAACACATTGGTACCCCCAAGTAACTTAGACAACTTTAAAACTAATTTTCTTGGGACATAGCCCCATAGAAAATTCTAAGCAAAAATTCTAAGTTAAAATTTTTCCTATTGTGAAGATTTAGAGGTCAACACTTCCAAGTGCCAACTAGATACACAATGGTCGAATGCAACACTAGCAATAGTGCCACCCAAATTCGAACTAGGAAAGCTACCCAGGTTTCTACTTCAAGCCTAAACTTAGGAATTTCCTCTAAATTTTACATGTTACATGCCAATGAGAATGCAAAAGCATTACACAACAGTGAACACTGAGAATGTTTTTGAGTTTTGAAATTCCAAAATCTATGCAATATTTTAGATGTAGCCCTTGACAGTGTGGTTTTTAAAAAGTTCATCTCAACATTACAATATTGTTGTCAAAACTCAGGATACATTTACATTAGTGCATACTTGCCTCGGAACGGCGTTCCGGGACCCTGCGTTCCGAATAGAACCCCGGAACGTTGTTGCAAAAAACCCTGGAAATTTTTTTATAGCTGCTACGATGACCCATTTCCAGCGCACTGGTGTTGGAGGCAAAAACATTGTGGAGAGAGGAATAGGTGGCCAAATGGGTAGCAATGTTTCATGGGCGCATTTCATACGTTGTTTCATACGCGTTTGAAACGCGTATGAAACATCTAGTTCAGGTTCGAAACGGGAAAAAAAATTTAGGGTTTTTTTTTTTGAAAATGTGTTTTTGAGGGTTTTTGGGGTTTACAAATGTCATAGAAAGTCTAGTAACAAGTAGATACATCCAATTTCATGAGAATGCTCTAGAGAATGCAATTTCAAGAGGAGAAGCTGTGTATGGTGACTATGGTCACTTTCCTCAATCAATTATTGATACTGTCATGGATAGGTTATTAGGCTGCGAGAATCTGTTCATGCCCATTGCCAGTACATACTACAAAGCTTATGGCGCAGTTTTTGGGGTTTACATATGTCATAGACAGTCTAGTAACAAGTAGATACATCCAATTTCATTAGAATGCTCCAGAGAAATTAGAATGCAATTTCAAGAGGAGAAGCTGTGTATGGTGATTATGGTCACTTTCCTCAGTCAATTATTGATACTATCATGGATAGGTTATTAGGTTGCGAGAATCTGTTCATGCCCATTGCCAGTACATACTACAAAGCTTATGGCGCGGTTTCAGAAAAAAAAAATTAGTTTTTTTTTTCGGTCGTTTTGAACACTGAAACGGCGTTTCGAAACGGGGTCGTTTCGTACGTCCCGTTTCGAATGCGTTTCAGCATTCGAAACGTGTTTCGAGGAAACACTGGTGAATGTAGCACTCGGAAGAGGGCAACAGTGATTGTGTGAGGATTTGCAAGTAAAGCAACTTTGGAGCTTTTTTTCACCCTTTTTTTTCTTGCTTTGTTTGGAGGCTATATTGCATCATTTTGAGTGATTCATGTTGCTAAGGTGGGCCATAGGGTTGCTAGGAAGTTTGTGACTGCATGTTCCCAAGCTTCTTTATTCATAGGTGGTCACTATGAGCATTCATGTGGTTGGTGTGCATGTGGGCATTAGTGTTTCCACCCGGTTCAGAATCGACCTTTTCAGAATCGGATGAATCGGCATGAATCGTGGTTCTGAACCGGGTCCCTTCCAAAAGAATCGGAAAGTATTGGCAATTTTTTTTTGCATTTTTTAGCTATAATGCTAAAAAATATCTAATGTAATTTGTATAATGGTTACAATGTGTCTAAAATCTTATAGATGTTAGATCGCTATTGAAAACATACATTTCAAAGTTCACTGTTGTTGGTAATAAGCTGAAGACTGAAACCATATTAAAATTCAGCGTTCACAGAGTCACAAGTGCACATGACAATGTTAAATGGACACATTTCAAACTTCACAAACTAGATTGCATGCTCCAACTTCCACTTAACATTGTAATCTACGGTTTATTCATGATCTATCATCAAACATCGCACAATATACTACGTACGGTTCATGTAATCAATGAATTAAATTTTTTATGCTCATTGGCCCCTAAAACCCCTAAAAAATAATAATTAATTGATTAATTACTATGGTTCTTCATGGTTCTTGGAACCAGACTTTGTGAACCATACAGTTCATTGCACGGTACCTAGAACCGTGGTGAACCGTCCACAATTCACGGATTCTATGGTACTAGGTAAACATTTGAATACAAATCAGAACATGAGAAAGGCAAAACAAAGCATTCTTAATGTCACGATCAAAGAATTGTTTAAAATCAAAGAACCAGTCTTTTTTTTCTGGGTCCAATTCTTTCCGACTCGAATCCGACCCAATCAATTCTTTGACGAATCATGGTTCATTTGCCAACAAACCGGGGTTCATGGAAACACCAGTGGGCATTTTGCATTGTTTTTTTGTCAAGGTTTTGGGGTTAGGGTTTAGGGATACAGGGTAGGTCTTAGGCGTCCCATTGGCATCAAGATTTAGGTCTTAGACAGCTCTAGGCTTGTTTTAGCTCCCTTTTTCCACCCCATTGAGTTTTTTACCTTTTTTATAGCGTCTTGAGCGTTTCTATAACCATGCCTATGGCGGGACGAGGCGTGTGGTTGGAGGTGGATCTCTTGGAGGGAGACACCATAGTGTTTACAAGTTCAGGATCACGCAAATGGCGTTGCTTGTTTTGCGGTGCCACCTTTTGCAACACAGTGACGAGGATCAGAGCACACTTGCTTGGTTTGAGCCGGTCAGATGGGCGGACCATGGGCATTGCCCCATGCGTGGCGATGCCTACACCTGAGTGAGAGCGCATATTGAGCACATATGGAGGAGCAGCAGCAGCAACTGGGCCCAGGGTATAGATTGGTGGGCAATTCTTAGGGACCCAAACCCAACTTGAAGTTGAACATCGACTGGGCTTGTTGACTTGACGAGTGCCTCGTGGACCTGCATGGTTGCCACGTGTCGTGATCTAGGATGTGTGCTAGGCTTGGAGACTCCTACCTTGGATGTATACAAGGACAGGAGGTCTCACTTTACCATTCATTCTATCTACCTAGGAGAAGGTGGATGGTGAGCACTTGTGCACAGCCAGGATGAGTGCTAGCCTGAAGTGGGAGATGGCTGAAGAACTTGGTAGTGGTATGGGACGCTGTCAGGGTTGGAGGTCGGATCTCGCTTGTTACAGGTCACGGGCCAAGCACAGAGGATAGATCTGGATTGGGTGGATCGTGTGATGTTCGATTCCTTGTGGGTAACCGGCACCTAGATTGCGATGGGAAAGGGTTGTAACATTCGGTATCAGAGCCGTTTGCTCAATCCGTAAGTGGCAAACGGTAAGTTTTGCAATTTCCTTATTTTGATTTCGTCGTATGAAGCCCGGATTCGGATCCTGTATCAATCTTTTAGTTTTTGAATTTTTTGTAAAGAAAAAAAAAACGGCCATTCCTGCGCTGCCACCTGGCGGACCAGTGCGGCGGCGGGGCATGGTGGGGCCGGGTCACAATGGGGGAGCTCGGGTCAGAGGGTGGCAAGCTACACCTCCTACCTACCACTAGGAATTGCCACGCTAGCAGCTTGGTGACCAGCTGCCAGCACAACTGTCTGCCAGCTGGAGGGCACATGGCCACCTGGGCGCCCACGTGGCTCATGCTTCTTTGTTGGCTAGATGGAAGGATAGCCAAGTTGAAAGGGGGAGGGAGGCATACCTCCCTACTATGGGATCCTCATGAAGATGATTGAGGTGGTGGATTGCCACCCATTTCTTCCTCTCTCTCTTGTAGGGTACAAGTCCTAGTCGCAGCCATGGACAATACCACTTGGAATGTATCTAGCTTACAAGTTTGAGAGTGTGAGAGTTCTATTCTTGAGTTGAAGCTATTCTTTTCTTCTCTTCTCCTAGTTTCTCCTCTTTTACACTTGTAACATGAATCCTAGTCCTTCTACTCAGCCTACTTCTCCTCCTATCAAAGCTATGACAACTGCTCTACCTTGGATTCCGATACTTTGTTGTCGACTATCAACAATCTACAGCAACAGATTGTTGATATGCAAGCAAGACACGCAAAGGATCAGCAGGAATTGAGGGAGCTAAAGCAATTAAGGCAACTACTGCACCAGCCCTTGTTTACACCCGAAATTTTCACTGGGGAAAAAAAAGGACAGAGCCCCCCCTAAAGTGGGCACATCGTGGATTGATCGGCAGAACTCACACTTTTCCATGCACGATTCTTTCGACGAGAATAAGATCAACTTGGCTATCATGTACTTGTGAGGTAAAGCTTTTAACCTGGTGGCAAGACCTGAGGGGTAAGCCTAAAGCACCGAGGTTGTGGGAAGATTTTTGTAAGGACTTCAAGGCGGCCTTTCTTCCTATCCTGGATGACTTCAACTTTTATCGTCAGGATGCGACGATACAGATGGGGAACCGACCCCTTGATCAATACTTGCAAGAATTTCAAGTGGTATATTCTCATTTTTCCACTAAAATAGATTCTCTTTTGGTGAAATTGCATTTTATTCTAGGTTTGCCTAGAGACTATCAGCTAGAGGTTAGGAGGAACCAGCCTCTTACCATCGATGATGTGGTTCGCTTCGCCCGTATATACAATGATACTCGTATAGTGGCAAGGCTTGAGCCTGGTGTTCAACCCGAAGCAAAGGGTCAGAAACTGTTCTTTTCAAAGAAAGGACAAGACAAGGCAAAGGAAGCACATTCGGGTCCTAGCAAGTCAAAGAAAAGATCTATTATGGACCAAGAGACCTTTGCTAAAGCCAGAAGCGACGATCTATGCTTTAATTGCATGGAACCAAGTCACGTGGCAAAGGAATGCCTGAAGAAAAGGAGGCAAGCTAAAGGGGCTTCTTTTAAGATGCCAGGTAACTCTAGCATTTCTAGTATTGACCTTTCCTTTGCTAGTACTTTTGTGTGTGAGCATTGTTGTTTTAACACGGCAGTTTTTGGTCCTCACAACCTCATTTGGATGAAAGGGGTTGTTGGTGGCCAAGCCATAACAATTTTATTTAATGATGGTTCTACACACAACTTTATTAACTCCAATTTGTTGCAAATGCTAAACGTGGAAACAAAGCAAAGTGACCATTGCTATGTTGTGAAGCTGACTACGGGAGCGGAAAGCCAAGTGTGGGACCGGATAATCCGTCATATGGCGATTCCAATACAAGCCTATAAGGATCATTTAGACTTTCATATTATGAATCTAGATAAGGTAGATGTGACACTTGGTAAGGCGTGGTTCTATGAGAGGAATGAGTCGTTAAAGAAAAACTATGTAACTCACAGTTTGTCATTCTTGCATAACGGTTCACTCATTGAATTGAATGGAAATGTGGATATTTTCTCCTTATATGCTTTCTGCTTTAGAAATGGTTGAATGCATGAATATTGTGAAAGGATTTCACTTATCATGAAAAATGCAATTTACTAACTTATAACATGCAACTTGCATTAATGTCTAACAACCTAAAAGAAGAAAATTCATCGCAAGGTAAAACCTTTACGAGATTTAGACAAGAATTTAATAACGTTTTCCCAAAACAACTTCCTGAGGGTCTTCCCCCCTCTAGGGGAGTCGACCATGGTATTAAACTCCTTCCTGGTAGCTCGCCTGTATTTTTGTATCCTTACAGGATGAGTACTACCGAAGAGGATAAAGTTTATGGGCAATTGCAAAATTAACTTAAGATGGGCCATGTAAGGCCTAGTAAGTCCCCACGGGGAGGGCCCTGTTATTCTAGTTCTTAAAAACGATGAAGGCACTCGTCTGTGTGTAGACCTTAAAATTAAATAAATTATCGATTATAAATCTTACCCCTTACCTCGAATGGATGGACCGGTTGATCGGTTACATGGTGCAAAGTACTTCACCAAATCGATATGAGATCAGGGTGTCACCAAATTCGAATTAAAAGCAAGGATGTAGAAAAAAACAAGTTTAGGACTAGGTACAACCATTATGAGTTTCTAGTTCTACCATTTGGCTTGACCAATGCTCCTGTGACTTTCCAGCAGATGATGAACAACCTTCTTCGTTCATATCTGGAAAAGTTTGTCATAGTTTACTTGGACGATATTCTCATCAATAGTAAAACCTTGGAGGAGCATGAGGAGCATCTCAAGACTGTCTTAGAGTTACTTAGACAGGAGAAGCTCTTTGCCAAGCAGTCCAAATGTGTTTTCTTCCGGAAGATATTGGTTTATCTCAGTCATGTTATTTCGGACCATGGGTTGGAAATTGACCCAAATAAAGTTTGTCAGGTTCGTGAATGGCCAATTCCTCAAACCATCCGGGAGGTTAAATCCTTTTTGGGCTTTACAAGGTTTTTTCATATATTTATCATGGATTATGTGATAATTGCACTACCTTAGACAAATGTCCTCAAAGGGGCAAAAAGAACTAGCCGACACAATAAATACAGTCCTCCAATTACTTGGACTAAACAGATGAATTAGAGTTTTGAGAACCTTAGATATTGTGTCTACAACGTCTTTCTTACACATAGTAGATCCTAACAAGCCATATGCCAGTGACTATGCTATAGGCACAGTCCTTTATCAGGACAGTAGACCGGTTGCTTTTGAAAGCGAAACTTTAAATCCTACTCAAAAGTGGTATTCCACCTCTGATAAGGAACAATTTCCAGTTATTCATGCTTTGAAAACTTGGAGAAATTACTTGTATGGATCCAAATTTACCATAGTAACAAACCATCAAGGGTTAAAGTATAATGACGATGTGGTTGACCTTAGGGGTCGTAAAGCCAGGTGGTCAGAAATACTCCAAGAATTTCATTATGACATTGAGTACCGAAGGGGTACTTCTAATAGGATCGCAGATGCCTTAAGCTGGATCAAAGAGGTTAATCAGTTAAGCTTTTTTGAGATCCAATTTGAGTTATATCTGTCCTTAAGAGATTATGTAAGACCGATAGGTACTTCGATTGTAGTAGGCTAGACGTCCTAGCAGGTACTTCTAGATCTAGTGGTGACCTTAGAATGCAGGATTCCAAGATTTCTCCTCAGGACAAGATATTAAGAGACTATTCCATAAGGAATGGTTTACTTGTCCGGAATGGAAAAGTGTGTGCGCCAGAAAATGATGATATTAGGGCCCAAATCCTGCATGAATGTCAGGATAAGGGCACACAAAGAATGCTTGACCTAATAAAAAGAAACTTTTATTGGTCAAGTGGAGGCATACGTTCGCAAATGTGGACAATACCAAGTAAATAAAGCTGAAAAACTTAAGGCAGCTGGTTTGTTGCTTCCTTTGGAAATTCCCGAAACAAAATGGGAAAGTATTTACATGAATTTTGTGGTTGGGCTACCTCGAACGGGGAAGCAAAATGATGCTATTTGGGTTATAGTTGACAAACTAACCAAGATGGCGCAATTCATTCCAACCAAGCAGTCTGTCAAATCTTCAGAACTTGCACAGCATTTTGTGGAAAAGGTGTTCAGATTGTTTGGTTTGTCAAATGATATTGTCACTGATCGGGATTCGAAGTTCACTGGCACATTCTGGCAAGCGGTCTTTGAGCAATTGGAGACCACCTTAAGTCTAGGGTCTACAGATCATCCTGAATCAGATGGTCAAACTAAAAGGACGAACCAGTCTATGGAGGAGATGCTTCGTGCATATGTTTTCAAGAGACGGTGGGATTGGGAAAGGTACCTTCCAATGATTGAGTTTGCGTATAACAGCACAAAACATTCTACGACGGGTTTTAGTCCATTCATTCTGATATACGGTTTTCAGCCTAGAGGTCCAATCTTCGTTGGCCTCATAAGCCTCAAGGTTAAAGCGGCGATTGATTTCCTGCATAATATGCAAGAAATACTGCTTGTTGCTCACGATTACGTGAAAACAGCTCAGGGTAGAGCTCAACCTAGGGTCTATGCGGAAGGAGATTGGGTGTATCTTAAAGTCCCAACTGGAAAATCTCCTAAGTTATCACCTCGTTATGTTGGGCCTTTCCGTATTGAAATAACTCAATCGAAATGCCTATCAACTAGACCTTCTACAGGGTGGCAACGGGCACACCATGAGGCAGCCACTAGACTTACACGCCAGTTTTTTTATAGTGGATACCTTGCATTTGCCTTGGCCAACACCATCATCTTCCGTGACATGATGACGGCGATTGCAGCTTGTGATGCCACTTGGAGACCCCCCACATGCGAGGCTCTTCGTACTCGCCATTTGAAAGAGGAGCATGCATGCATCACGAGAGAGCTCAGCCCCATACGACATGCATGGGCCACATATGGTTGCTCTATTCTATCAAATGGGTGGACTGATTGATATTAGGAGCAAGACTATTATCAAAATCTTGGTTTCATGTCTGTTGGGCACTATATTTCTCAAGGGTGTGGATGCCTCCCGAGATGGTGTTGTTGAGTCGGGAGAGTTTATCTATGAGCGTATACGTGCAACGGTCATTGAGGTGGGAGCACAACACGTGGTGCAAGTGGTCACCGACAATGCCAGCAACTGTGTGGCTATGAGCGAGCTTTTGGAGAGGGACTATCTTGCTATTTTGTGGACTACCCCGTGTGCAGCGCACTGCATCGATCTTTTGACGCTTGACATAGGAGGACTCCCCTTGGGTTTCCACCATCACATCCAGTGCCAGCTTCCTGGTCACATTTGTAACCAGGAAAAAGAGGGCCCTCGCCATGTTCAGGACATATAGCCCGCTGGATCTAAAGAAGCCAGCACCCACACGATTTGCCTACTACTTCGTCATGTTGGAGCGTTCACTTTTTTATCCCCAAATATTAAGGTCTCATCACTCATGGAGATTGGCCATTAGAGTTTGCTATCTCTATAAAGAACATTGAACCATCATGTACATTGTAATGGATGTGCATTGTGGACAGTGGACTGTGGAAATGATTGAGCCTCCAGAGTCCATAGTACATACTACATACATGATTCAACATTGTACATGTAACATTAAGCATTCAAGACTCAGGTACTAGATTCTAGAACCAAGATTTAAATTTCATTCTAAATTCTCAATTAGATTCATCATTCAAGTTTCAACTATGAGTCTAAAGTCTGGACTAACTTTTAACTTGTAGCTAACTATCCTCACTAACTTCTAACTATCTATCCTAACTAACTTCTAACTAATATCTAACTTAAAAGTTCAAAGTTCTAAAACTTCTAACACTACTAACCTCCAAACTTTGACTATAAACTAACTTTTCATCTCTCCATCTTTTTTCACCTATTCATTCCTTTCTCCACTCCTAAATTCTAAAATAATTTGACCTACTTCGAAGTTTCAAAAATCACTCCCTATCACCTAAAATCTCTCTCATCATTCACACACTCTCTCCCCTATCAATCATGATTCTCCCCTTGATCCACACCTCTTCCCTCTTCTCTCAATAGCTAAGCACGATTCTCTCTCTCTCTCTCTCTCTCTCTCTCTCTCTCTCTCTCTCTCTCTCTCTCTCTCTCAATGTGGCAAAAATCGGTCCTTGCTGTAAATCCGACTAGAACCGATTCGGGTCCCCAGCCGATTCGAATCAGCCAGTTGCAATTCGATTCAGAATCGCCGATTCGTTGCCCTCGAATCGGCAATTTGTGAATCTATAATCCCTACAATTAAAATATCTATAAAAAATAGATGACATTTTTCTTCCCTGAAAGGTTCCAATCTACATCTGCATATTCTAAGTAGTAAGCAAAAAAACTTCCTATACATTTAACATATTCCCAAGCATCACAAGATGATTCCAAATTTTCCTCATACAAGCGGGAATAGCATCACACTTTCTAAGAATAGAATGCAAAATGACATTCTCAGGATTGGCACAAGTAAGAATTGCACAAGGTCTTCCTTAAGAGGTAAAAAGGTATATACTAAGAGACTTTAAAATGAGAAAAGTTATTAGTAGTGATACCAAGATCATGAAAAGAGATAACACCTTGTGTAATCCCTATCAACATTCTAGAAACGCTATACGGAGTGAAAAATGTTTGTACATTTGAAGTATAATGAGGTGGAAGAGAAGAAGAAATGGGAGGGAAAGTAGCTTGCAGAGTGTAGCAACCTGGACAAAAGGAGAAATGATTTAAGACAGTTTTCCAAATATTCAGAAGATTATAAACAGAAGGGAGTAACATTTTAGGTTTGGGATGTGTTCTCAATAACACATCAGTTTTTGAAAACTTTCCGACTCTCATGTAACATAGATTTACCCTCAAGGTTATTACCTCTAGGAAAAAAACGTGTTGAATTCTCATCCCAAAAAAATTCATGACACCAAGCAGCCTTAAAATGCTCTTTAGAACTAGAAAATTCTCCGCCCAAATTCTCTAATTTAAAAACCTTAAATAAATCAAATCAAAATTTAACTTCTTCAAGGTATTCTTGAAATGTAGAAAAGCATGTCAATAAATTTGGCCAACATTGACCATGCTACTACTTCGTACACTATAATGGCATGGATTCACTTGGGTTTGATAGGGGAATAGGAGACATCAAAGTATGCAGATAAATTTCATCAAGTCATCCAAGGTGTTTCAAACATACAATACAACTGTTTGTGTAATGACTAAATAGTAAAGATGTGCAATACAGTTCATGTGAATTTAACTCTAACTTAATCCATGTACTGGGTAATTCTGCCACTTTGCAAAAACTACATGTGGATTGTAATGACTAACCTGTGGCATGGAAGTGAATATGCTCCAGAGCATTGCATTGCGGGCAGATACCCCACGAGATGCTAGCACCATGCTTACAGCCAAGCCTTCAGGGATGTTGTGCACAGCAATGGCAAGAGTAACAATGATTCCCTGTGACAATCCTTTAGGTCCTGCAAATGAAACACCCACTCCTGAGCCTTCCCCAAATGAGTGAAGGGTCATTATCGCCACAACTAAAACCATCCTTCGTGCATCCGCTCCCTTCACTTCAATAAGGTTAACTTCTCCAAATCTTTCCAGATACTGCAAGGCATCAAAGGGTAAAATCAAGCCACTACGATAAATTCAAAACATGTTTCATAATTACTATCACATAATGTAAGTCTAGAGCTTCTTAAAGGGAACCTATTATCCAGTCAGTCGCTTCAAAAAACTACACTAAAAACACGAAATTTGAATCAAGCTCTTGCCCGGCCATACAAAATAATCGAAAAATTCAACAGATTAGAATGAAGGTTTGCATCCGGAATCAAATTGAAAGCCGTAGGACCTATGGTCCAACTCAGTTTTATATAGGAGTGTTGGGTATTTATTAATTGTCTGGTAGACTTTTAATAATGTGGCATACCTTTTGACTGCAAAGTATGAAGAGTCCACCCATGAGGATGCCAAACACAACCCATGTGCCACTGCCAAATCTTTGGCCTTCCTGAATAAGGTCAAAACTTGCTGCCAACATTACACCCGAGGCGATCCCGTTGCAAATACCAGCCCATTGCGACTGTAAATTCATGAAAAAGAAGGGAACTGCACCCAAACCTGTTGCAGCAGCCATGCCTAAGGTTAGCAGTGCAACTGTCCCCACCGCTACTTTTTTCCGGCTCAACGGCGGTGGCTCGGAACCCTCATGTCCCAGCCCTTCAGATTGAAAATTGGCCTGTTCTTGCGAGCGAACATGCACTTCGGTTGCACCCCTATATAGATCTTCATCCCCGTTTATACTCTGCTTCACCTCCAACCCTAATTTAGCAGTTTCTTCGTCCGCTGCATAAATAGGTGCTAACGAATTTGCTGTTACCAACAGCAAAGTAAAAAGGACTGCAGAAGCATGGACTGCACAAGTATTATGCACCATCTTCGCTGAAAAGGTGTATAAATGAACATCACCAGATATGTGCATATTTATTCTGCTTCATTCCACATGCAAAAATCTCACTAGAATTTGCATAATACTCGACCAAGACGGTGCTCGTAGCATATTACAGGCTGCTGCTTTTGCTTTCCTTGATAGAAAAAAAAAAAGCTACTTTGATTTCCAAATAGGGACAGGGCTCAGACCCTCATGGTTATCAAACAATCCTCATGCAAAAATCAGTAAAATGTGCATAATATTCAATCGAGACCGTGCTCATAACATATTACGAGCCGCTAGTTTGCATTTCCTTGATCAAAAACATATTGCGCAGATTTTTAAATCAGGGAAAGGGCTCAAACCCATCTTGGCCATCAAAGAGCATGGTTAAGAATTACTATTGATACTGAGTGCAGAAGAAGCAACGGCATGCCATGGCGTGTGAAATAAAAATCAAGGAGAAAGACTACCCGGGTTGCCGCACGCTCACGGAAGCCTTGGGAGCATGGATCGATGGCATAGCCAATACATAAACACAAACCCTCATCGCCATACCCCTCCCCTTCTCTCTCTTCCCCCCCCCCCCCCCCCTCTCTCTCTCTCTCTCTCTCGGAAAAAACGAAGGCGATGAGACGAGTGACCAGCTGGATGGTTGAAGGCGCCATCTGGCTCCTATATTATGACCGGTACGTGACCTTTTCAACGTCCCACCAGTGGCCCCATTTCGTGTTTGGCGGTCAGCACCGAATTTAGGGCTGCCCTTCATGCAAATCTTTTGCTTAATAGAAGGTACTACTAGAGTTTTTTTACAATTTTGTCTTATGTGAAAGTTTTTTTTTTTTGCTCAAAGACTATAGCCATGTGACATATTGTGAACCCATGTATGTGGATTAAAATCTATGGTCAAGGTTTCAGCTCTCCCATGAGTTGCATCATGGCTGAAATTTCCCACGTTTTCATGACTCCCCCAGCATATAAGGAGACGTGATGACCTCATGCCTAAATTTTTGACCTTCCCATGTTTACAATTTTGATAAGGAGGTGCGTTGACCTCATGTTACGTTTAAAGCGTCTCCCACTCTCATGAGGCGCGATGACGTCATCCAAAATTTAAGCTTTAGTGCACTCTAGAGCAGGGCATTTTTCCTAGGGCGGAGATAGAAGGAGATAGAAGAGTATCATGGCGGTGCACACAGAACAACGGAGACAAAAAAGTATCATGGTTGTGGACACATAACACCGGCACAGCACAAGAATTGTATTAGGGGCGGTGGAGGTAGAACAATGGTGCAGGAGGTGGTGGGAGGGTGTGCAGAGGCGGTTGGAGGCTCTACAGATCGAATGCTTATAAGCATTTGATTGAATGCTGACATGTTTACATGTTACGTTTGCCAGCAGAAACGCTTAGCTTTCTCATTGTCAAACTAGTCTCTCTCACCAGCGATCAATTCAGCTTACGTCTTGAACTGTGTGAAGAACTTGAATGCCTCTAATTTGTTCTTCAGAAAATAGGTTGCAGTCCTTTGAGAGAAGTCATCGATGAAGGTTAGGAGGTATAAAGCTCCTCCTTTGGAAGCAGTTTATATCAGGCCATAGATGTCGCTATGTATAAGATGTCCCACAGTTCCTTGGCCAGTAGTATGACCTTCATTTTGAGCTTCAAAATATGGTAGTACTCCCATCGAGTCTGTAGATAAGACAAGAACCTTAAGATAAATCCATTCTGGTTGAGTGAGATCGTTGGTAGAAACAACGATTTCAGAATATTGTTGACTGTGCGCTTGCTAGAACGATGTGTTGATAAAAACAATACTTGATAATCCGCAATAGAAATACATATTATTGAACAGCCCACTATGATACCATGTCGTAAATCGATAGGTTAGTTAACGGAAGCTCGAACGGGTGCGTGTAGGATCGGAAGCACAACAAACAACAACAAAATATTCAAATTGAATGATTCAGACAAATTCACAATGAAATGATACAGTAGTTGGACTGCAAATTTGCACTTTGATTAATATCAAATAATGAGTACAATACTTGAAGTGATAACTTCAGCTTACAATCATTGAGAGTGATAACTCTGGTTACAGAAACTCGAATAATCAGAAGAAGTTTTCTAATGAAGATTCTAGGATTGATATCCTACAAAAATATCTATAACTACCTTTTGTTGTAGTTATTACAGCCGCCTCATTACAGTTAATGCATGTACAAAGTGGGGCATACTGTCAACGCAAAGTCGTTGAGTTGGATTTATCAAAATTTACAAGTATCGAAAAATGTACAATGACTCAAGAAATACTGACTCAAAAAATATAAAAAATTTTGAGTCGATCTAGTATTGAATAATTCTAAAAAATTCGATCCTGAATTTTTTTATCCTCTGTTCAGAAATTCAAGCCTTCTGTTTCTGGTTTTTCAGGATGCTCACTATTGAATGGATTTGAGGCTGAGCATCGAATTCCAACATAGGAAACACAATAGGAGACATGTAGGAGCAAAACCTCCCAACCAATTCTAGATCAATCCTAGATCTATCCTGGATCTAGCCCCCAAGCCATGTCATGTGAAAGCAAGAGGAGAAGAGAGCAACTGGTAACCTTAACCCAAGTTGTTGAAGGAAGAATCCCTACCTCATTATATAGAGAGTAGATTCCTTTAATGAACCCATGCAATCCCCATGCAAGTCAACTATAAATAGGTCACATCTCTTCATGCGATCAGGCATAGATTGATAATCAAGATCTATCTCAAAAAATGAAGGCAAGAGCACTTTATTACATGCATATATCAATCTTACATGTACTTTCACATGTGTGGAGACTTGTCAAAGAAAAAACTAAGTGTGAAAGAACCTATCTCTTGGGTAGAGAGAGAAGTCAACATGTAAAACTCGGGTAGAGAGATAGTGCCAAATTGACTCAAAATAGTGTATCTCACATTAACTCCAAAAAAATCTACTACAAATAAACTAAACATGCTCTGTAATAGGAAATTAAGGTGAGGAGAGCTTCAATATGATTGGACCCACCCCTATTTTTATATGTCTAAATTTGATTGGCTTGATGACATGTGAGCCCTCAAATGTGATTGAGCCAATTTGGTGCATATCTCTCTTTTGATTGGACCCAAGATTCTATGCCAACTCATAGGAAGCGTCACTCACCCATTCACAACTTAACAATTGTAACAAGCCTAACTAGCTCGAGCTATATCATGTCCTACTTTTGGCCTAATCATGTGTACTTGCCCATTTTGCCTTCTAAGCCAAAATTGGTTCGATAAAGGAATGACGATTTGATAATTCGAAGACTATGAACGAACTATCGAGCACAGCGGAATAAGCCTTCTTTCCTAATGCATGACTACGCCTATCAATAATTGAACAAGGCTATAATGACAAAAGTCATGTTCAATCTTTTAGCAAATAACTTTGAAATCATTAGTACCAAAGTGATTTTGTAGCCAAACAATTTTAGAGTGTAAAGTGGGGTAAAAAATATAGCAGCGTTGAAGTATTCAACAGATCAAACGAAACAATAAGAGATTTATCAGTTATAAATAACTACAGAGAAGCATACATTCTGATATGATGGAGCACAAAACAATATAATACAAAAACTGCATATTCTAAGCTATCTCTGAGTAACTGAAAACTCTGTTTGATGCACTTCCGTTAGTAAGCAATAAGCGCTAATAACAATACTCTAGTAGAGCTCTAAAAGAAAACTTTCTACAGACTACAATGCACTACACTCTCTGTGTGTAAGTCTTTGATGATCAGCTATTTATACTAAGGTAGGTTAAGCTCATCCAATAGGACAACTAATCAGGTCGCAGATCGCAATTGCCAATTGGCTATAATACCCTGTATCCATCCAGTTAGGACTTCTCAGAAATTTACTTGCAAAGCAATTAGGGAAAGTCTTTAGCTTCATATCAAGTGGAACAGTAACTGTCGTTCCTCGACATGGTCGACTTCTTTGACTTTCGTCGGTGACATTGATAAGTCGAATAATGTCTGAGGATGATGTCCGATATGTCGAATCCACCTATTGAGGGATTCCAGAGTATTTGTGCAAACTGTGTAAGAACTATAGAACTGGATAATAAATGGATGAAGATTAAAGATCGATTATTTGGATGAATGACTCACATAGTAGAATAATCCAACACTCTCCCTTAATCTGAATCCATGAATGCTTCCACCTTCAAACTTAGTTATGCGCAAAACTTTCTATGTGCATCCAAGCTTAGTGCCTTAGTAAAAATATGAGTGTCTACATCTCCTGCCCAACTTGCATTTGAATAACCACTAGGAATATTGAGTTCGTCATTATCGACTGTTCCATAACAAATGCATAAGTTCAGAGTAGTTCGAATGTATCTCAAAACTTTGATAAGAGCCTTCCAATGTGTAATACCAAGATTAGTCATAAATTGACTGCAAAAGCTATGTATTGTCTGGTATAGATCATCGCGTACATAAGAGATCCTACTATTTAATGATAAGGATACTCATGCATCTTCTCTTCGATTGTTTGAGGACATTGGTCCTTTGAAAATTTGAGTCTTGGGTCCATCAGTGAGTGAGCTAATTTGCAATTCACCATATTATATCTGATCAACATATTGTGAATATATATTTGCTGAGTATTATAAATCAACTTCTGTTTTCTATCTCTTTGGATTTGAATACCTAGACAGTAATGAGTTTCGCCCAGATCGGTCATGTTGAACTCTGAAGACAACATTGATTTAGCTTCTTTTATTAGATTGATATTGTTGCTGAAAAGCAGTGTCTTGTCCACAAAGTGATAATAACAAAAGAATGTTGCACTGACTTGAAGTAGACATTAGAATTTGAAGTGCTTGGTTTATAGCCGTGATCGATAAGAAAAGTGTTGACCCTTTGAAATTATGCACTAGCAGATTGCTTCAAGTTATAAAGTGCTCTTTGGAGTTTACATACATGATTCTGTTTGCCTTCGATTTATAACCTTTGGGTTGCATCATGTAAATATCTTCTTCGATAACTCCATTAAGATATGTTGTTTGTACATCCATTTGATGTACTTCTGAATCTGTTGTAGTAACAAATGACAATAGGAATCTGATTGAATAATGTTAAACAACTGGACTGAAACTCTTAGTGTAGTTGACATTATGTACCTGAGAAAATCCTCTGGTGACAAGTCGAGCTTTCTTTGATCGATGCTTCCATCTACCTTGTACTTGATTTTAAATATCCATTTGCAACCAACTACATTTTTGCTAGCAAGTAATCTGACAATGGTCCAAGTCTGATTCTTGATAAGAGATGAATACTCTTTATCCATAGCTTCCTTCCAAAGATCAGAATCGGGCTGATTGAGTGCGTCTTCGATAGTAATCGGCTCTTGAACAAGGTAGGCTAAAGACTCATTGATATACCTTATAGGTGGTCTGTGTTCTCTTGTCGATCTTCTGGGTAATGAGTGAAGTTCATTATTTTCATTATGCTGTATTTATTGAGGTGCAACATCATCTTCTTCGAAATCATTGCTGATAAGTTGGTCGTTTGTCTGTAGTGATGAGCTAGGACCTTCAATAAGATTAGTTGACTTAGGAACTGAAAAGTTCGATAAATCGGGAGAGTCCAATAGTTCGGGTATATGAGCTTTGCCCTTACCTTTGAGGTCGATAAACTGATCTTTGATGAAGATGATATTTTGACTGGTGAATATCTTCGACTCGATAGGATCATACAACTTATAAGTTATATCTTAAGTAGTGTAGTTGATGAAAATAGATTCTACTGGAAGTCGAGCTTATTCCTGAGATCTTGCGGTATTTGGACATAAGCCATACATCAAAAAACTTGTAGATTTGATAATGATGGTTCGGAGCCTGTCCAGACTTCATATGGTGTTTTGACTGATAGACCTTAAGTTGAATATTTGTTCTGAATATAGTCTGTAGCGGAAACAACTTCAACCTAGAAGGATTGCGGAAGTGTCACATGAGCAAGCATACACTTGGACGATTCGACTAAGGTTCTGTTATTTCCCTCAGCAAGTCCATTTGACTAAGGCAAATAGGAGGTAATGTATTGTTGTTCAATGTCATTGTTAAGGCAATACTCCTTGAATTCGGTAGAGATTTATTATCTCCCCTTGTCGGACCTCAGTGCTTTAATTCTTTTACCAGTTTCCATTTATTCATGCTCTTTGAGTTGTTGAAAGATTTTGATCCGATTATTGCTTAGTAAAATAAAATGCTGTTCTTTTGACCTAAATCAGTAATTCTACTTATTGATAACATATTCGTAGAGAGTTTAGGTACATACAAAACTTTTGATAGTAGCTTGAATTGATCATGTTAGAACTTCAATCTTCTAGTGCCTTCACCTTTGATAATATGTGTGCTATCGTCGCCAAGATGAACGAATTTCTTTGTACTGTAAGACATATAGGAGTGAAAATGCTCACAATGAATAGCTCGAGAATTCAAAAACCAAGAATTATCAAATAGCGCCTTTTGGTCTTTGACATTAAACGCTCATTTGTCCCTGTCGAGATTGAGAGGTAGAGATGACACCATGATTGCATTCGCCTATTGATTTGGTTGCTTATTCGCTTTAAGTCTGCAATCATGTATCTCATGATTAGTGCGTTTGCAATACTTACGAAACATCTTCTTCTTCGACTGTGGATTTGAAAACTGCTCTTGACTTTTTGTCGGTTTCTGATTTGATGCGGACTGCATAGAGCTTTTCTTCTTTTGTCGTTTTGAGCCTTTGTTGACATATAGAGCATGAGATGATGAATTCAAAGAGGTATCTTGACTTCTTCGATTGTCTTCTTGCAGCAACATAGTGATAACTCTAGTAAGAGTTAATCTGAGTGTGTCAATATGATCATCACCCAGTTCTCATATGTAGAAGACATGCTTGAAAGCAATGTCATGATTGCATCTTGATCGTCGATGATCAATCCGACAGCTGCCATCTGTTGCAAGAAATTCTTAAACTAGTTAACGTAATTATGAAGTGAATCACCATTCGACATCTTGAGTGTGAAGAATTTTCATCTGAGATGCAAATTAGAAGTCACGTCCCTCACATCATATAGTGAGCTCAGGATGTCTCACACTTTTTTTCAAAGTTTACCATCATTTGATTTTCACTTTGAGTCGGTTGTGTCATCTTTAAGTTTTACTTCGATATCTGTGACAACATCCCACAACTCGTTGGTGATTAGCAAGTTTTTCATCTTAAATTTTCACAAATAGTAATTGGATCCATTTAGCTTGTCTGCGATGAGACTGACTTTACTTTGAGAATCCAATTGGAACTTTAGTCTGTCAAAAAATCAATGACTTAAGAATGATATCGTGCAACGCTAGAATTGAAATCAATTATATGATACTAAAATTTGATACCACTAAAATCTGAAACTAATCCCTTGAGGGCTTGGGTTTTTTGTAATGGAAATGGAAGATTCCGGAGAATGGGAAAAAGAGGAGGTGAGGGGGAGGAAGCAGAAAAGAGTGGAGAGAGGAGTGAAGAAATAGAGAGTTTGAAAGGCAACTATGTGGTGAGCAACGTTGGCACTCCCCGACAACAGCACCAGTTGTAGTCGGTTGTAGTATAGGGGTCCGTTCACTGGGAGCAACCCGCGCGCACCTGCATAGCAATAGAGAGAAAAGGGAGGTAGAGAGAGGAGATATAGAGAGGTAGAGAGATAGGAGTGAAGAGAGAGAGAGAGAGAGAGAGAGAGAGAGAGAGAGAGAGAGAGAGAGAGAGAGAGAGAGAGAGAGAGAGAGAGAGAGAGAGAGAGAGAGAGAGAGAGAGAGAGAGAGAGAGAGAGAGAGAGAGCTAGAGAGAGTTTAGAGAGAGGAGAGAAGAGAGAGTAAAGAGAGATTAGAGAGAGAAGAGAGTTCTTCAAGGATGGTTGGGGCTATGGGGGCTCGAGCGCCCACCCATAGCTATGCACCATTCACCCTTGGAGAGAGAGAGAGAGAGAGAGAGAGAGAGAGAGAGAGAGAGAGAGAGAGAGAGAGAGAGAGAGAGAGAGAGAGAGAGAGAGAGAGAGAGAGAGCCTAAGTTGAGAAAGGCCTTGGGGGCTCGAGCGGCTACCCAAAGCTATTCTATCCCGACGTAGAGAGAGAGAGAGAGAGAGAGAGAGAGAGAGAGAGAGAGAGAGAGAGAGAGAGAGAGAGAGAGAGAGAGAGAGAGAGAGAGAGAGAGAGCCTAAGTTGAGAAAGGCCTTGGGGGCTCGAGCGGCTACCCAAAGCTATTCTATCCCAACGTAGAGAGAGAGAGAGAGAGAGAGAGAGAGAGAGAGAGAGAGAGAGAGAGAGAGAGAGAGAGAGAGAGAGAGAGAGAGAGAGAGAGAGAGAGAGAGAGAGAGAGAGAGAGAGCCTAAGTTGAGAAAGGCCTTGGGGGCTCGAGCGGCTACCCAAAGCTATTCTATCCCAACGTAGAGAGAGAGAGAGAGAGAGAGAGAGAGAGAGAGAGAGAGAGAGAGAGAGAGAGAGAGAGAGAGAGAGAGAGAGAGAGAGAGAGAGAGAGAGAGAGAGAGAGAGCTTTATTAAGAAGAATATGAAGATGTGTACAATGGAAAATGGCCTCCTTATATAGTTGAGGAGGGAGGGCCATCTTGGCTCTCATTGGCCTATTTACAATGGCATCCTAGCCCTTCAAACTAATTGAACTTCAATCTAATGGTTCATTAGGAAAAGGGCCAAACTTACATGATTCATGTGAGTTTGAGAGATTCCCTTTTAACTTAGAACCTTATGAACTTGACTCTGGGCTTTTTAATTAATTTATTCTACTAAGGCTCAAAGTCCTTTTATTCAAGTTCTATTGCGTGGTCACTGGGTCGGTCTTATACACGCAGGAAGTCGGTGCCCTCGTACTTATTATTCTAGCTGTACAATGTACTGTGACGGGGCCCACTAGGCAAGGCTTGACCAACAGTATTTCAAGTGGTGGGACCCACTTGTTTATTATTGTGCAGGAAATACCCACAACAGGGTCCACGGCCCAAAGTAGTCCCGGTCCCTCGGCACTAGGCTACAACTGTCGTGAAGGGGCACTGTTGTCGGTTCTTTTATTGCTGGGACATGGGTGCTTCAGGAAAAGCGTGGATAAAATTCGCTTACGTAAAACATGAGGATTTATTGGATGATGGCGATCAGCAAGAACTTGGACTTGCCAGATTTTCAATAATACCCATAAGGGTCTGGTGGCCATTCTAGATAACCTTGTTCATTGAAAATTGGGTAGTCGAGGTATGCCATCAGAGGATCCCAAGATAAATCTTGCAAATATAATGGATCCTCATAGATTGGCGCAACTGGTCCCAATGTCATGGACTCTCCCAAATCATTATAATGTCGATATGACATACTTGCTTGACTCTCTTGTCTATCCAGGTATTCATGGTATGCCATGACCTGACGACTTTCCTCAACAGTCAATATCATAGATTTAGGACAAGGCTTTGTCATTGTAAGTTCTGGTTCTTACTGTACAATTGTTGGTTCTTGTTGTACAATTGGCCGTTTTGGGCTTGGATTCCTTGGATTTGGCCGTCTAAGCAATGTGATGTCCTGATGTAGCTTTGTGGTGGCCAGATGTTGAGTGGAACATTCTGACTTTGGTTGGATGTTGCTTATGATGGGCGTTGAAATCAGAGGACAATCTCCCACCTTAGTCTTTCCTTTCTCAATGGACTGCTCTCTTGAAGGTGGTACAGATGGATCGTTGCGTTGACTGGTAGTCAGTTTGCCTTCAAGTTGCATGGTTGACGTGAGACCCCTTTGTAATTCATCCACCAGAAGTTGTTGCAGCATTTGTTTAATGAGGCTTGGTAAAATCTGATGGATTACATATGTTGCCAATTTTTGGACTTCTTCTGCTATCTTTGGTTGGATAGATTTTACCCACTCCGACTTTTGTGGTGTTGGTGATTCACGTGTGGTCGTGTCAACTTGTCTTAGGATCTTTCTCTCATTCCTTCCATCCGCATCTGCTTCGTAACAAGGTGGCACTAGAAGTTTGCGTTTGCAGTGCAACTTCTCAGTTGGTGGATTTGCATGGTCATATGTAGGTTACCGATTCAAGAAGGTAGGAGTCATAACTGCTTTTCTTGGATCTCTTAGTGGACAATCACAACATGGGTGATTGATGCCGCATTGTTCACACCAAGGATAAAAGGAGGACAGATCATTTCAATGTGGACATTCTGATCTACGATGTTTACCTCCACTTTCGAAACACCGTACCGTGTGTAAGATTCTGTCACCTCTCAATTGATGCGCGTACACCGGTATTAGGTCTCCTTTAATCCCTTCCACGAAATATAGTGGTGAGCGAGTTTGAACTTTCCCTGCCTGGGATGATCCGATCGCTGATATAACCAATACTTCCACCGAACCTTGCCTAGCCACTAGAGAAGATTCTGAAAGTCCTGAGACCGCTCCCTTTCCTTTGGAGGAGCGATCTGATGGCAAGCTAGATGGCATAGATGAGGATTTTGTTGATTGATTTCCAATCTCCACAATTTCCTTATTGGCTTTATTTTGTAATCTCGGATTTCGAACTGGACATTGAGGTGTTGGATGTTTTCCAAAACAATAATGGCACTGGTAAACAATGGTCGGATCTTTCGATTGGCATTTCGTGGTTCTGGGAGGTAATCAGTTTGACTGCATATCTCATCTGTGTCACTGACAACTTGCATCTGATCATCCGTACTACTAGTACTTTGGCTAGCATTGTCTAAGGCATCTTGTGGATTAGATCCTCTATCATCCCTAATTGTTTGAATGCTGGATATGGGTTGTGCTGGTGTGTGCAAGATCTGTGCTTCTACAATAGCCTGCCTTACAGAGTTCGTTTGGACTGGTATATGATGTAAAGGGTGGCATACCAATCTTGATCTCGTGCGGTAATCCGGCATAAAAAATGCCATTTTGTGGTGACTAAGAAGACCGGTATTCCAATCTGCCGCCATCTTGGCAAATCGTGCAGTGTAGCCCTTGAGAGTTTCTCTGGGAAGCATCGAGATTTGGGTAAGCTGCTCATACATTGCCATGGCCTATTGTGTGCAAGATGAAGATGACATGGAGTGGGGTGGTGATGTACGAGAGAGAGATTGGGGGATGCAGTTTTTGAAATGTCTATGAGGGGATTGATGAGGAGGAGATGGAAGAAGAAAAGACATGATGAATAAAGCAGAAAAAGTTCCTTTGTCTAGAACATTCACGGTTTGGGCAAGGGTAGATTTTATAAATAAATTCACTTATGCCCCTTCAGCGAAAGTCTTATGACCACTTATGTAGGTTTTTTTTTTTTTTTGGCAAAGGGTTAGTTTTGCTTCAAAAAAACTACTTTTGACACTTTTTTGCAAGTTTATAGAAGGATTTTTCAATACCAACTATAACTCGCTTTAGCCTTGGCGGTCTTGGGAGGAGTCTATCAAAGACAAAGTCACTCACCAACATAGGCTTGGGCTAAAATTATATTATATATTTTTTTTTATAGAAAAAGGCCTTCGAGAGTCGTGGGAGGAGCTATCAAAGATAGGGTCGCTTCCCAACGAGGCTAATGGCCCAATTTGTTTTTTTTTTTTTGACAACAATTAGTGAGACCAAGATGAAACTTCAGAGGCCTTTACAAAAGTTTGTTGTTTTTTGTTTTTTTTTCTGAAAATAAACCCTTGCAGATTTCGTGTCCCAGTCTCAACAAGATAGAACTTCAGAGGCCTCTACAAAAGTTTTTTTTTTAAAAAATTTGAAAACAAACCCTTGCAGATTTCTCTATGTCCTGGTCTCAACGAGATGGAACGTCAGAGGCCTCTACAAAAGTTTCTTTTTTAAAAAAATTTGAAAACAAACCCTTGCAGATTTCTCTATGTCCTAGTCTCAACGAGATGGAACGTCAGAGGCCTCTACAAAAGTTTTTTTTTTTTTAACGATGCCGTAAAAAATGAAAAGTAACCAATAGGACCTTTGGTAGTGATTTTTCTGTTTGGCCCTGCATTAGATCATCAACAATGTCGGCTGCCCATTCTGGTATTGTGTCTACGTAAAATAAGGCAGCATCTGCCAGCTCATCGTCGGGTTGGGTTGCAATCTTCTTTCTCTTGATTCGTGACACATGATTAGCCATGTAGTGTTGTTTTCCCTTGCGAACTACTATTCGAAAATCAAATTCCAACAACAGAAATAGCCATCTAGTGAGTTGCAGCGATAGAAATGACTTACCTTGGGGACTGCTTTGTTTAGGGTATGGTGTGTTGGACTACTGTTGGTGGAATGCCCTTAAGATCACTACAACTCCAGGCAAAATAGTCTTTATATTCCACCAATAACGATTGTAGTCTCCTGAATTGTGTGGGCGTTAACTGCTCTCCCACATGCACTATCTTTTCTTCTTCACCTGGCTCGGCAAGGTTCATTGGCTGTGTTCGTGCAAGTCCCTCAAAGACTTGTTTTGCAGGTGCCTGACGTTGATCAGGTTCTCTCTAGGCTTGCGGCATCATGATTACCACGTCGTCAAAGGTATAATTCTTGAAAGTCTTAGGTATCTCGTGAACTGGAGCTCGTCGAGACTCCTCTTTCAACATATTGATCTTAGCCTGACTGGTCATTTTTTGATTTTCTGTCACCTGTGTAGAAGATGACGTTGTTTCTGAGTCCATCTTGATTGACTTCAAGGAATCCAACACTTTTTTTTTGCTCTTTTTTGTCATTTTGGTGGATTCTTCCTTGTTGTCTTTCATTAGAACTGCCGTGATATTCGCCTCATGATTGTGAATATCAACATCCATTGTAGCTATCGCCTCTTTGGGTAGATCACTCCATCGGATCACCTGGTTGTAGCGTTGCTTCAACTGATTCTTCTTATTCGTAGGTGCCTTGGGTGGATTGATCCTTGAGACTTTCGCCATAGCAGACTTTTGCGGTGGTTGAGCTGGTACTTTTCTGATTTCATAATGATCTGGGTCCATGTGGTGTAGGACCTGCTCATCAGTCAGCTCAATATCGTTATTATAAGTTAGAGCATGTTGCCAAGAGACTAAATCATTGTCCACTGGGTTCTCAATAGGTTCCGCTGACAGCCATGCTATGTTTATCATATTCACCCCAAATGTGATTGGTGTGTCCATAAAGTAACACTTGGGTGAAAATGTACTGGGTTCAGGATTTGATTCATATTGACATGTCCGGCAGTCAATAGTTGCTAATGCATCCGTCCATATCATGACATTCATCTCTGAATCATAGTGACCTCCCTTGGCTGGCCTTGGGCGATCAATCGTGTGATCTGTCGTGGATGATCCGTCATCAGCCTTGGGTGCAATAGGTTTCACCGCCCATGTGGTTGGATCAACCTTCACAACCTGCTCTCTATTTTCGAAGGTGAGTTTTTCTGTGCCCCAGTTGTGTAATACTTGCGTAGTCCTCAGCCATGGTCTTCCCAATAACACACGGTATGCAGTTGGAGATTCAGGTATGTCCATGACTACAAAAGTCATCACAAAATGCGTGCCTGCTATTTTTACAGGGATATCGGCAACTACACCTTTTGGTTTCACACAAGATTAATCTGCCAACTTGATGACAAATCTTGTTGGCTTTAATCCTTTTAGACCCCCATTTTTCATACAAAGTAGTGGAGATCAAACTGACACTCGATCCTCCATCTACCACTGCTCCTCGTCCTCGTATCTCTTGTGTTTGATTGGCAAAGTGATGTTGTGTTCCTCACTTTTCCATGCTGCTCTGATGTGGAGGACGTTACTTGTTTCTTCATAGCCTGTACAATATATGGGCTCAGGCGCTACTGGCTCCTCATCCACTTTGGCCCATTTAGCTAGAAGGCTTTTCATTTGTGGTGCAATCTGCAGTAGTTCTGCGAGTGGTAAACTAACACGACTTGACAGTAAAAGTGTGAGCCTTTCAGTGCGTGGCTCCTCAGGCTCTACCATGTGAAAAGGTGGTTCATGTTGGTGCAACCGATCATTCTGATTAGTGCGCAGTGGTGAGCCCGCTTGCGGTTCCCGTTCGACGCCAACTGGAGGTTCCGTGGGATTGTCCCTTTCCTGTTCCTTTTCCTCCGCTTGTGCCTTTTGTACCCAGTGTCATATTTTTTGGTACTATCTAATTTCTTCCCTCATATTTGGATATGGTGTTGAAGTTAAATGTTGGTCGTCAGTGACCGAGGGTGGTGGTGAGGGAGCCACTTCCTTCCTCTTTTGTGCTCGCGTGATGGCTAACACAAGAGCGTGGAATTGTCGCCCTTGTAATGGCATCCCCGCTAGAACTACTGGTTGTTGTATCGCAATGAAGTTGAGAGGTGCACTGGTTCCAAGTTTAAATGGACAATTCTTGTAATAGTGTCCATAACTGCATTCTCGGCAGAAGGATGTATATTGTCCCTTGTAGGGACATTCCGCAATTTTGTGTCATTCGCCGCATCTGTAGCAGCCGTAATTTCTTCTGCCTTGACGCTGAGTTTGAGCTACATAGGCTGTAATATATTCATTTATGGCAGGATCCATAAATGGTTCATCTGGTCCGTACCATTACTGCTGCTCAGGTTGAGGTGGCATTTGAATATCTCATTTCGCTGCTGTCAGATTTACATGGGCCACTTGTTGATTGGCTAGCCCTGGTGGTGCATGTAAGGCCATACGCTGTTGTTGATTTGGTGTGCTGTACCTTGGTGTCGCGTTGGGTGCCCCTTGATGGTAAGGATAAGAAGTCTGATAAGGACTTCTCTTCTGTTGAACAATCCGGAGGTTAAACGGGCAAAATGCCATATCGTGCGATGTTGCATTGCACAGATGGCATAATCTATGTGTCAGTCTCAGATTTTGCTTTAGGACTGGACACTCGTTCGCTGTATGGTTTTGCGTGCACACTGAACACCATACTTTCTCCCGTCGTGGATACTGTAGTTGGTTTGGTTCCAGATGATGTGGCGTTACTACTACCACTCCCTATAAGGCCTTCAGTTTTCGGTCAAACTGTGCCGTAAGTTGCTCCATCTGTTGTTTGTGTAATTTTGTCATTTGCTCCAACATCAGTTCTGTGGATAGAGTGGATGTATTTGAGGATGTCAACGCTATCAAGGGAGTAGGAGTGTGGGTGGATGGATATTCGTCGTCAGATCCCTCGTCCTCTTTCCTAATGGCATCTTCCATTGCTTATTGCAGAGTAGCATACTTCTCCCATCGTTTCAGTTCTCTTCTGATGCTTCGTGGTAGTCCGATTAGGAATCACATGATCACTGCATGATCTGGAGTTAGGGCTGCAGTACACTCGGATCGTAGGTGTTTGACCCGTTCAATATAGTCCATGACCCTTTCTCGTTTTTCCATCTAGAATTTACTCAGCAGGAGAAACGGGTCTTCTAGGAACTTTCTTGATTTAAAGCGCGTAATGAGAGCCGCTTTTACCGCTTCCCAAGTAGACTTTTCTTCCTTTGACAAGTTGAAAAACCAATCCTGAGCTACTGCCAATAAGGACATGGGGAGAACAACATCAGCTTTTTCGCAGGTGTCCATTCACCATAGATTTCATAGGCTTGCTCGTAAATATGGAGGAATCGGATGGGATCTGATGATCCGTCATATTTTGGTATTTTCATCCGTGGTGCTCTCCGGACTACTTGCAAGGGAGCGACATGTACGAGTTGGCCCATTGGATCCATTGGTGCTGGTTCTGGTTCTGCCTCTTGTTGCACAGTTGCTAATCTGGGAAGGTGTGGTGCTTGAATTGCTATCCTTCGTGCTATTGATCATCCCGATTTCAGATTCATCTGATGGTGGATTCCAAAGTGGTTGGATCTTGCTTGTACATTGGAATGCAGTCTAGATCTTAAGGATCTCATCAATCTGATCGGCTGGAAGTAAATTTTGGGCCCCTTACGATGGTTTTTCCCTGATAACTTCTTACTCCTTGCAATGATTGACCTGAGATTTTGATAGTAGCTGGATCTGATGCAGATCCTTCGACTGATATAGTCTACGAGGGTTCTCTTGTGTGAGGGTTGGCTGTGCGAGGGTCCTTTAGCTGTTTTTGCAGATAAAAAACTTGATATCTCCCAGATCTTTGGGAAATAACTCTCTCAAGGATCACATTAGCTGGATTTGGGTCAGATCTCACTATGGAATTTTCTGCGAGAGTTAATTCTCGCACTAAGTGAGATTTCACTATCTGCGAGGGTTCAGAACCACTATTTTGGCTTGATCTCCACCAAATCTTTGTACTAACTCTCGCAGGCTTTATCAATGATGAAAATGGACATTTTGAATCAATTTAGAGGGTCTGTGAGAGTTCTTACTGGAAGGATTTGCTGGATCTTCAATTTTTAGTGATTTTTTAACACTTAAATCCAATTTTGTGCTCACTGAAATCAAACTAACACTTGCAAGCTCTTCTGTGTCCTAGTCTCAATGAGACGAAACTTCAGAATCTCTATGAGAGTTCTTGCCCACTGGAACTGAAAATTTTGGTGTCTGCGAGGGTTCACTGGTACTTTTCCGTCTTTTTTTCACTAGGAACTCTCGCACAGGCACTTAGACATCCAACTAACTCTCGCAAGCTCTTCTGTGTCCTGGTCTCACCGAGATGGAACTTCAAAGGGCTCTGCGAGAGTTCTGGTAAAGATTTGAATTTTTTTAGATTTTTTCAAGGATTTTTTGAATTTTTAATGATTTTTCTCTAATTTTTGCAATCTGCTTGGAACTAACTCTCGCAGGCTTTTATGCAGGTCTGCGACAATACCCTGGAGCTGCTGCCAGTCATGCAAGGGTTAATTCACACTGGTTTTGGAGATATTTTTTTTTTATGAGATTTTAGGCTCTTTTTCCCTCCAAAATGTAGATTGGTGTGTTTCTTTGGGTTTTTTGACTGGTTGGTTTGGTTTTCAAGCCCTTAGAGGCTGTTCAGGGCCTCCTCTACCCTCTCACACCTCCTCCTCTAGCTGTGAACAGTCCAAACACACAAAAAAAAAAAAACAAAAAACTAACTCTAAACTCCCAAAATCTACCTAAAACTACTCTAAAAAGCAAGAAAATAGCTAAAATGCAACTAAACTAGTTAGTGGAAACCTACCCCCTGCAACGACGCCACTGTAGGGTCAAAGATCTTTGGTAGTATAGCCCTCCCGCCTGTCAACAAGGGTTAGATCACTGGATAGGTACCTAACTATGCATAAATGCTAATTTTAGTTAGTTTCTTGCTTTGCATGTAACTCTACCTCCACTAACACTACTCACTCTAACTCTACTCTTCCTAAACTAACTTCATTATGATTTTGGGTGATGAGAGAGGATAGAATAGAAGAAGAAGAAGGAGAAGAGAGAAAGAGAGAGAGATGAGATGGAGGTTAGCTCAAATGCTCAATGTCATTGCTTATGGAAAAACCTTAACTAGCATAAACCAAAAAGCATGGGAAATGAAAATAACAAGCAATCACAACAATAGCATAAGCAAGAGTGATTAGCAAATGAGGATGCTTGAGCTCTCAAAATGATAGAGTCTCCTCCTCTCTATTCAGTATGAAAATAGTGTACAAATGGTGCCTTTTTATAAAATGAGGAAGGACCTTGCCCCAAAATCCTATTGGGTAATATTTACATTGATACTTTCCATTCATCTTGGACCCAACTTGATCCAAGGGTCCATTAAAAGTACGTTGAAATTCACAAGATTCATGTGAGTCCCAATTTGGACCCAACTCTAAAAAGTAATCTCTAAGTTTAAAAATGACTTTGGGCCTCTAGTTTTATTTTAATTCAAAGGCCCAAGTCTATTTTATTTTATTTACACTTAAGCTTGTGTGCTCATTGGGCCATGGGCTTATACGCGCAGGATGCCATGCCCTCGCAACACATTTTATTGGACGATTTTATTTATTTACACTTTGTTGGGACTACCCCCAACAATATTTAGTTATTTAAGCCATCTTAAGTTTGTCTTAAGTTCAGTTGGATCCAATTTTGGTCATGTACTGACTCGTGGGTCCTTAGGGGTCTAATTTTATTTAGGGACCCTATTTTGACTTTTGGGAGTGCCCTACATTTAGTAAGTGGTTAACCTTAGGTTTGGTGGCATTTGGCCACATCCAAGTAGAGTACTTAGATGCTCATTGTGTATTCCATTTTGGACAGTTTGGCTAAGCATTGCGCTTGTTGTTGTTGTTGTTTTCTTTTTCTCTCTCTCTCTCTCTCTCTCTCTCTCTCTCTCTCTCTCTCTCTCTCTCTTAGAGTTGGGCGCCCAACCTCTTCTCTCTTGTTTTATGTGGAGATTGATTGATAACTAGATCTTGGTGACTTGACTCTTGCTTTCCTACATGTAAAAGATAGTTCATTTCTACATACTGTAGCGACACTTAGAGTATTTCTGCAGACTGTTGCGACACTTAGTGTATTTCTGCAGACTGTTGAAAAAGTAATATAAATCTGCAGACTTGGTCTAAATGCTAGTTTTTGGAAGTCCTTAGAGATGGCCAAGTCTTCAGTGACTTCAAGTAATTGAACTTAACATCTGAACTTGAAATTATGACAGGATTGGTTACCCTTTGCTAGAGATCAGCCGGAAGTCCGTTGTAGACGTTCTTTGGCTGTCTAAGTTGTGATTCTTGTAGGTATCAGATGAGCAGACGTAGAACCAAAGTTGGTTTCACCTGATCCTAGATCAATGATCAATAAACGTGCAAGAAGAATCATGAAATAGAAATTAGTCATTCACCAAGGAGACAATTGTGGGCTTAATTTCCAACAATAAGGTCATCAATTATCCATCATGTATTCAAGCCTATGTGCAAATTTAAGAACATTCTCTTCTTGGAGCTTGAAATCATGGCAATAGTTTTTAATTCAAGCCATTATGTTCCGAATTAGTGGTATCTCGGTGAAGGCCTCAATTCTTTCAAGGTTACAAGTTCACTGCACAAAAGGACACACAAAAGGGCATTCAAGAGACTCTCTTCTTATGCTTTCTCATCAAGGAAAGTCTCAATTATTCGAATATTATCTTCTGGTGGCTTGAAATCAAGGGAGAGCTTATGAGATATTCTCAGGTTCTAGCTTAAAACAGGCAAAGAATTATTCAACTCTAGCTGAATAAGTACAATGTATATATAGAATGTTGGCATGTCCCTTGCAACCCTTGCACTTGCATATCCACATACCTCTTGAGACTCAACTACTTTATATGGACTCAAATTATACATCATTGTGTTATACTCAAATTTTGTAAAAAATGGTTGGCAACCAATTATCATATTCCATTGGAGGCTCATGGCCATAGAGTATTCTTGATCCCAAATGCTTGTTATTCCTTTGTATTTAAGTGGCACCTCAAATGACAAACAAAAGTTGAAAATGAAGGAATTTACATGTGTTTGAAATGCATGCAAACCTTCCCTGCCAAAAGATTCATGTGGAAGCCCACTACTGATTGATACCTAGAACGTGGACCTTTTGAAAAAGGTTCATCTAATCTCATGAAACTTGAGTACGTCATATGGGCTCCAGTTATGCAAGATCGTATTGTACAAATGCAAGAAATGGTCGGCCAAGGATTCTCCAAATCCAATTGAAGTTTTTAGCATAATCTTTTGAAACTTGAGTGTGTCATATGGGCTAAATATGCAAGATTGCATTGTAAAAATACAAGAAATTGTGAGCCAAATATTCTCCAATTTCACTTGAAAGTTGTGGTTGTGATGTTCTTGGAATCTTAAATGCTCATTTTTGGCTTTGTATTCTAGTGGCACCTCAAATTACAAAATTTACATATGCCCTCCATACAACCAACCTTTTGTCACAACGTTCTTGTGGACAACCATCAAGATGGACTTGTTGACAAAAAGTTCATGTCCACAATGATAGCCGTCGAGTTGCCAACATTTGATAGAAGATTTGACTAAATAAACACAAGTCACACAGACATAAATGAGCACATGAGATTATGTGATGGAAGGCTCGAGGTCTAAGGCCTTTCTAGGCAGTGGATCTTCCCCAAGTGTGGTACTTGACCCCCTCACTAAAACACCAACATTAATAATGATTGCCCAAATAGAACAAGCAAAACGAACCTTCATTTGACCAATAGACCAACATTGTGGTCACGCGGCCTCCCAAAATGATACTACAAATGCTCATTTACCTTCTCAACTTTGCTAGAGCACCCGAATCAAATGCATTGACTTGTTTTCTTTGCATGTTGCCACCAGCTTGGTTGCACCCAAGCACTAACACTCCTCCCCACCTTGTTGCTCCCAAACATAGAGACATGTACGCTTTTGGGCTCGATGATCTCCTCGTCACCCATTCCCGTTAACACGGGTAAAGAGAGGAGTAAAGACTAAGGGGGAGGTAGAAAGGAAGGGGATGAGTGGTTGTATCATGCCCAAAGGTCTAACGTGCCTCCAAGATGTGACTATTGCAGTATGCCCTTTTGGTGTCGTGGTCGCACATGTGCCCGAGCACGATGCCAACACGCCCCCTTTATGCGCTTGATGAGCATATGGCCGGATCGGCTTATTCCTCACCATGACTGAGGGTGTAGGAAGGGCCCTACCCTTGTCGAACGATGTCGGAAGATTATTTAAGGTGTTTTCACACACAAGCCTAGGGCATGTCAATTTGTCAAAAAGCTCAATGCTCATTGGATAGACAAACTTGCAAGGCCATTACCCCATTTCACATAGGACAATAAGGGTCCCCAAGGGGCATATGACTTGGCAAAAAAAATGCTGATTTAGAATACATGAAGATGTTGAGCACTACCCATTGGCATCTCCACTATCGCATGGCCCCGCTTTTTTGAGAGATGTTTAGATGTGAATTTTTTAAGCGAGAGAACATCATGTAGATTGTATAGGGCAAAGGAGAAAAAAAACAAAGGTTCATTATGCACATTTGTGTGCGAAATTGGAATGAAGAAAGATGAAACAATGGGGGTGACGGAGGGGGGAAACCTAGGTGGCAACACTACATCTTCATTACATGGCATGATAAGATTTTCACTTTGATGTTTGGATGGGGGGGGGGGGGGGTCCCTCCTCGCTTACTAGCATGCATGAGATCACACTAGACACACTCCACTGTTCGTTCCTTGTTCAGAGGATTTCAATCTCTTAGAGATCCTCGTTGCTTACTAACACACATCAGCTTACATCCTCACAGCCACTGGTACGGGCGTTACCCCACCCGGTGCTAGTAAGGGGCTTCCTTGGGTGGGGGTGCCTAGAGGGGGGTTTGCTAGAATAGTCATCTAGGTGGTTCTACAACAGCCAAAAGCAAAGTCCATGTGTAGATCCTAGAGCCTCACCAGGTTTGCTGCTGGCAATGGCAGCAAGGCAAAGAAGAGGAGGCCTTCCTCTTGCATCTCTCTCCTCCCTCTGCTCTCTGCACAAGATGGAATTTTGATGTGTCTTTTCAGAAGCTGTGGCCCCACATTGGCTGTGTCTGGTGTCCCATTTGGGTGGCCGAGGTGAAGGCACAGCAAAAGCTGTCTCCTTGGGAGCTGCTGCTCAGCTCAATTCTGAAAAAGAAGGGAGGGAAGATGGGGGGAAGCTTGCGATCTATATGCTTATGCCTTTTGGCTGCTATTTCTGTAGATGTGTTACTGGGGGCTGGGGGGATCACAAAACCGATGTGTGGTTGAGCATTTCAAGGCTGGCCTGTAGTGATTTGGATTGGATTGGATTGTGATGTTTGAGAGCTTGGGTTGGGGTTTGCCATTGTTTGCTACACATTTTATCTCATCCTGATCTTCACAGATTCTATCTCGTCCTCATCCCTCCCTCCCTCCCTCACCTGCTTCTGCATTTTTGGATGGTCCTGCTTTTTGGGTCTTCTCTTCCATTTCCTGCAATTGGGTCTCGCTTTGCCATATCAATGTAGGCAGCCTTTGTTCTCCGACCCCTTGCCAACACAGCTGCAAAGCAGCTATGTTTGGCTGTGTTTTGTGGTTGGATCTTCCTATGACTAGGGCTTCTTAGCAACAGCAAGCCGGTTCCTTTCTTGAAGTCTTTTCTTTTCTCATTCAAACATTGACAGGTATATCAGACAGCCAGATCTGAAACCCAAAAGAGGAGCTGTTCTTTGTTGGTTTTCTCTCCAGACTCAACAACCCAACTGTTGGGCATGCTCGAAAAAAAAGTATTCTCCGAAGGACAGGCCAGGGGCCTCAAGTCTTGTCTCAAATATATCAAGAATTTGTGAATTGCATGAGATATGAGAGCACGGTGAGGATCTAAGCCATGCCATTAGGCTGCTCTGGATTTAGCCGCCAAGGAGGCTTGCTCTATGGCAGTTTCAAAGGAGATATGCTTGTGCTGCCTGTGCTTTTGAGGTAAGGCCACTTTTCTTGTTAATACAAGCTGTGTGTGTGTGTGTGTGTGAGAGAGAGAGAGAGAGAGAGAGAGAGAGAGAGCACCATGGGCTCTTTCCGTGTGGCGCGTTCACCCGGGCTCAGCGTCACCATTTCCTGGCTGAACGAGTTCACCCGTTCTCTCCAGCACCTGATTTCTGAGTTTTGTGCAAACCCGCTCACCCGTTCTTCGACCCGCGCTTCTGGATTTACTTCAGCTTAAAAGGTGCTAGGTATCAACCTTGCATAGGAATTTCTTGGTCATTCTCGTTGCTGTGACGCCTTGTCCTCTTGTATGAAAGTAGATCTGGGATCAAACTTCCCAAGATGGACATCTACTGTACAATGATAACAAGAGAAAAATGGCAGATCTCTCAGAAAGGATCAGCCTGTACAGCAATGATAAGCTGTAGAGGTTTACGGATACAGAAGCCCCATTCAACGACGACGTAAGCTAGCAAACTGGGCTGCACTTGAATCTTGAAATACAGTTGAGAGAGATAGAAAAAGCTCATTGATGTCTTGTAACTTGTAAGTACCTGAAATGTTACATAAGACTGAAATCACTTATCCATTGTTCATTGGCTCCATAATAGACAAACGAGAATATATCAACAAGTGCATAGGATGGATGTACAGACAAACAACTGTGTACATAGTTAGCAGAACAAAAAAAATCCTATGTGCCCTCATGATTGGATGGTGTGAAAGTAAGCCGCAACCCCATATAATGGATGTATCAGGCATCTCTGATGCATTTGCGGATGTACGAATGGTCAGACGGCAATAGCATCTGGATCAAGTCTGAGGAGCTGTGGGTTACCTCCATAATAAGGTCTGACGGCAATAGCATCTGGATGAAGTCTTTGGAGCTGTGTGTACCTCCATAATAAGGCTGTGCCGCCTGTATGTGTGTGTGTGTGTGTGTGTGTGTGTGTGTGTGAGAGAGAGAGAGAGAGAGAGAGAGAGAGAGAGAGATCTCATCAAGGATGAGATGAGGGATGAATTTCTCACTTCCCGGATGAGCAGAAATGGAGTTCCGCGATGAGCTAGCACCGCCAGGATGAGCTCCTTTGGAGGGCCAGCTGTAAGAACATGCAAAACGGCCCTCTGGTTTTGGGTGCTCATCCAGGATGAGTTTCCTCATGTGGCACCCCTGTGTGTGTGTGTGTGTGTGTGTGTGTGTGTGTGTGTGTGAGAGAGAGAGAGAGAGAGAGAGAGAGAGAGAGTGTAATTTTGTCTCTCATTTTCTAATGTATCTTCTAATGCTACTGCCTGCAGATTTTCCATGTGTTACAAAAAGAAGATAAATTGAGATCAATCTGTTTGTGGATTAGGATGGGTTCGAATTGCACTACCGCTCACGCTTCTGTGCCAATCTATCTTAATATCTATGACCTAACTCCCTTGAATGGGTACATGTATTGGTTTGGGGTTGGAATTTTTCATTCAGGCATTGAAGGTGCATACTTAATTTTCCTCCTGCTATGTTTTAAGTGGGTTTTGTCCTCAGACTGTGTTTTGACTGGGTCAAGTGTGAATAATCCTTAGCATTAGCTCATAGTTCCAATCCAAAGAATCACAATTCAAACTGTATCAAGTTGATTTTTTATCTGAATAAACACATTTCTTTTCAAAAAATTTGATTTTTCACCATGTTCTTCCTAAATCTTGAAAAAAATCAGGTCTTTTTCAAATGTTTTTCCAGTTTATAAAAAAATAAAATGGCACTAACTCAAATGTGACTTGATTTGAATTGACTGGGAACTGTGCATTTGCTAAGTTGAAACTTAACCCATTGGGCTTGTGGTGCAGCTCATGGGGTGGAGTATGGATTTGGCGCACATGATTACCCTACAAGTGGTGTCTTTGAGGTGGAACCTCGAAAGTGCCCAGGTTTCATTTTTCGCCGAGCTATACTGCTTGGTACAACGGACCTTAGTGCGTCAAAGTTCAGAGAATTTATAGAGCATCTGGCAGCCAAGTACAATGGCAACTCATACCACTTAATTGTGAAAAACTGCAATCATTTCACAAATGATGTCAGCATACAGCTTATTGGAAATGGAATTCCTGGTTGGGTCAACCGGCTTGCAAGATTAGGTTTGTGCTCTTTTGCAATGTTTGATGTTTTGTTACCAGCTTTGGGGTGAACTGCCAGAGCTCAATATTGAAGTTTTGAAGGCATGATTTATCTTTTTGTGATCCTGATTGAAGAGGGGTGATCAAGCAGATGCATAGCAGGTTTGCACCGTAATAATTTTGGCAATTCAGTAGGTGCATTAATTCTTGCTATAAAAAAAAGGTTGTGGACGGATGCCTAGTAGTTCAGTAGGTTCAATTCCTACTGCATCCATAATGAGATCATGGTTTATATCAAAGCAAAAGTAAATGGTTATGCTAGAAGGTCCGGAATTAGTGCACTGTCCGTTGGCCTAGAATTGTTCAATCAAAGGGTTTTGCAATGAATTTTGAATGTAAGTTATGGAGGTGGAATCAGAGGAGGTAGGTTTGAATAAATGGCTGAATCGTGTATAGTAATCTATGCAAATAAAATTTTCACAATGACAAGCAGGATAATTTCTTGATCTTTCTGACACTTGTGTGTTTGCAAAGCGAGCAACATTGTTCCAGTTCTTGGTCTTTCTATTATATATGTATGATTGTTGTTGATCTGGCAGTTGTAGTCACAAGTAGATTCTTATTGTAGGTTGAATCGATCAAAATTTTGTTTTGGCAATTTAAATCATCCTACTGCAAAATAAATTGAAAAGACCCTATTTGTCTCCAAATCTCCAACAAAACTTGGGAAAAATCCACTTGTGTCAGAAAAAAGGTCTTAGAATCGAATTGCAAATCGATTCGTTGTTATTATGCTGGTGGTAAGACAAGCTCTACCAAATTTTGGAAATTCATTGATCTCCTAAATGTTTGTGTAGCGTGGCACCTTCTGGGCAGTCTGGTATTTTAAGCTGAATGTTAAAGCAAACAGAGGACGTCTTTCTGATTCACTCCTTTACTGGCAGGTTGGCTGTGCAACTGTGTGTTACCAGAAAGTTTTCAGGTTAAAGCTGTACAGCCAGCACCTATCTATGACTTATCTGAAGGTTTGATCACACTTTTGTATGAATCTGATCTGCTTTGAATGCTTGCAGATTTGTTCATCAATGTTTCACTGGAAAATATCTTTTAGCTGATGAGCTATCACTTCTGTTGTTGTTGTCTCACAGAAAATGAGCATGAGACGGGGAGTAGCCAAAACCATAGGGGCACCGAAAACGAGCAGGATCAGTGGCTGTTGATGGCAGCTACTGGGGATATTCAGCTATCCATCCATGATCGTGCAGGCGATGTGGTTATTAAACATTTTGAGTCGGTAAAACTTGAATGTAGCTGAACTATCATCCGTTTCACGCAGTTGATAACTTGATCGTAATACAAATTGGTTGCATCTGTTGCTCTCATAGGAATTCAGCATCAAATAAGCTGATTTCTTTGTGATCCTCATTATATTGGCTTATAGCTCTATTCCCTATACAATGCAAGCTGATCCTTATGCGGCATCGTTATACTAAATATTGATCTTGTTCATTTTCTGATCAATGGATCTAATTCATTACTTGCTAGCATCATTGCCTTTACCACAAGTCTTGCTTTCATTTCATTTTGAGATATTGGCAATTGAACTCGTGTGTTGGGTTGCACGTGCTGTTCCACCAACAAAATTTCAAAGAACTACTTGCTTTTAAGCTAGAAAAGCCAAATTGACTGACTTTTTGTTGGATAACTTGATTCTAAAAATATGTTTGAAATAGGCTTGTACCAATTCTGTTGTTCCTTTTTAGTTGTCTTGGCTTCAATTGTGCATGTTAACTGGTTTGCATTACATTCGTTATCAAATTTGCAACCAACTACGCAATTGTCTATAGCCATGTCGTATCAAAGAATCCTCACTTCATTATACTTGTGCTATAGATAATGGCAAATTAGAGGAGTTTTTTTTGGCAGATTTGAAGCTAGTTATTTTTGTTGATTTGACTAAAGTCTGTTTTCCTGGAAAACAATTTGGCAATGATTAACATGACATCGAAGACCATGCAAGTGTTGTTGAAATGACAAGAATTTTGATTCATAGTAGCGACTGTTAAAATTGAAACTTGCCAACAAATCAACTTTTCCAATATTTATGCGAATGGAGCCACATAAGTGGGAGGCTGCAAGCTTGCACTTCATTGTATTAAGATGAATGTTGCAAATGATTTGCTCAAAGAAGTAGGAGCATGTACCTCAGCCCCAGAAGCTTGGGAGACTCTTCAAAAGATCTAAGTCCAAGAATATCTCAAGGTTACTTTCCTTCAAGAACCAAGTTCTTCAATGCTTCCAAGGGAGGAGTGAGAGTGGACATCAATTAGTTTTGAGAGTAAAAGATTTGAACAAAGAGCTTACTTATGTTGGTGAACCTATTAAAGAGAGTGAGCTTGTGCAAATAGTTTTGAACGACTTATGTAGTGATTTTACTAACTTGGTCCAAAGCTATGCCATCATGGAAAACTTGCCTACAATTGAAGACCTTCAAAGTGTGTTGATTTGCCAAGGAGAATAGGAAGGCTCATATCAAATCAAGGATGGAGAGGCTCTCCATCAATGATGGTGATGACAAAGCCTTATTTTTCAAGAGAAAAGACAAAGCAAAGACCAAGGGAGGAGCATTCAAAAAGGAGCAAGCTAAGGATGGAGATCAAGGAGGATCCACATCCTCATCGTCACAAGTCAAGCCCAAGAAGGACAAATCTAAGATAAAGTGCTACTATTGTAGCAAGATGGGGCATTATGCCTCGGAATGCTTCAAGAGGAAGCAAGATCAAAGCCAAGCCAACATTGGACAAGAGGAGGAAGAGAGCTATCATGAGGACTCACTCATGATGTCAACCTTTTCATCATCAAATGTCAAAGGTGAAGATACTTGGTGGATAGATAGTGGGGCTAGCTCCCACATGTCGGGTAAAAGGGAGTATTTTTTTCAACTCACACCTTATGTAGGACCTATAAAGTCCATTTTTACAGCAAATGATCATGAATGTAAAGTTAAAGGTGTGGGATCCATTCCCTTATGCTTAGGATCCTCCAAGAAGAGATAAATGGTGTTCTCTTCATTCCTAGCATCACTAAGAATTTGCTTAGTGTTGGCCAACTTTTAGATCATGGTTTCATTGTGGAGTTCTCTACTAATGTATGCAACATCAAGAAAAGTGGGATGATCATAGCAAGGGGAACAAGGTTTGGGAAGTTATTTAAGCTTGATGCTTTTGTAAATCCTAACCAAGTTGTGATGGTAGCTGAGGAGACCAAGATGACCACATTTGACTTGTGGCACAAGAGGCTTGGTCACATCAACACCAAGTCCATGGAAGCTATGTGCAAGGAGGAGCTTGCTCTCGGCCTTCCAAGATCTTTGGCAAAGGAGGAAAGAGTATGTGAAGCTTGTGCCTTGGCTAAGGCACACTCCAAGCGCACAAGTTACCTTTTTCAAGCTCAATCACAAAGACAAGTCATCCTCTTGAGTTGATCCACTCGGATGTGCATTTTGCTAGCATTAAGAGCAATGGTGGAGCTACAATGTCTGTCACCTTTATAGATGACTGCTCAAGATATGGATGGGTATATCTACTTTCCTCTAAAGCACATGTTTTTGAGAGTTTTGTGAAGTTCAAGACTTTTGTTGAAAAGCATCATAATCACAAGATCAAGTTCTTTAGAAGTGATAATGGAGGAGAATATATCTCCAATGAATTCAAAGACTTTTGTAATCAAGTAGGGATTAAGGAGGAGTTATCTTGCCCCTACACTCCTCAACAAAATTGGGTGGCCGAGAGGAGAAATAGGACACTATGTGAGTGTTCTAAAGTGCTAAGGTTAGATGCATGCCTACCTAAGTCTTTTGGGGAAAAGCTCTCACATGTGCTAACTTCTTATGTAATAGAGTTCCATGTAGCTCTATAAATGGTAAAACATTTTATGAGTTATTGTATGGAGAAAAGCCTAATCTCAAAAGCTTGAAGGTGTTTGGATGTATTTGCTATGTACATGTCCCTTTGAACAAAAGAACCAAGGAGGATCCATCATCCATGAAGGGGATCATGGTAGGTTATGGCAATGCAAGCAAATGTTACAAAATCTACATTCCCTCTTCTCAAAAGGTTGTCATTTCTAGAGATATCATTTTTTATGAGACTAGAATGCATAAGCTTGAAGATGATTCATCTAACCACTCTATTGGAAGAGAGGTACCCGAGATCAAGGAGGAGCTTGATCATGAGGAGGAGCTAGAACCAAGAACACCAAACACACCAAGAAGATCCACAAGGTCAAAGATGGAGCCATTAAGGCTCACATACAAGGACAAAAGCCGAGGGAAGTACTTCTTCTTATGCCTTCATCACATCTTTTGAAGAGCCTTCAAATGTTAGTGAAGCTTTAGAATCAAATGAGTGGTTTCAAGCTATGTGTGATGACTACAATGCATTGATGGAGAATGATACTTGGATGCTTGTTGATTTACCTTTGGATAGGAATGTAATTGGATGTAAGTGAGTTTTTAAGCTCAAGTTGAATCAAGATGGGAGTGTTTCTAAGCACAAGGCAAGGCTTGTAGCCAAGGGGTATGCTCAATCAAAGGGCATATATTATGATGAGACCTTTGCACCCGTGGCAAAGATGGTCACCATAAGACTAATCATTGCTCTTGCTTCTCACTTTGATTGGTTATTGTTTCAAATGGATGTGTCAAATGCTTTCTAAAATGGTCATTTGGAAGAGGATATATTCATGGAGCAACCCGAGGGCTTCATCACGCAAGGTATGGAAGACAAGGTGTGTCATCTCAAGAGGAGCTTGTATGGTTTGAAACAAGCTTCTAGAACTTGGAAAACAAGGCTCAATACTTTTCTTATCTCTATTGGATTTACTCCTAGTAAGTATGATCTCACTTTGTATATAAGATTTAGTTCAAAAGGCATTGTACTTTTATTACTTTATGTTGATGATATCATACTTAGTGGAGATGAGTTAGAAGGTGTTGAGAAAACTAAGCTAGATCTATCCAAAGAGTTCAAGATGGTAGATCTCGGACTTTTGCACTTCATTTTGGGTATGGAAGTACTTAGATCTTTAAATTATGCCTTCATTTGTCAATCTAAGTATGCCATTTCATTACTCGATATATTTAACATGCATGGATGCAAGCATGTAGAGACTCCTATGGAGCATGATGTAAAAGTGACCAATAAAGAGGATGAAAGATCAATCAAGGACATCACTCTTTATAGGCAACTTATTGGCTCCTTAATGTGGATAACCATAACAAGACCTGACCTTTGCTATAGTGTTTGCAAGCTTAGTCAAAATATGCAAGATCCATTAGTTATCCATTGGAAATGTGCCAAAAGAATATTGAGATACATCTCGGGCACACTAGATTTTGGGATCCTTTATAGAGGTGAATCCATTAACTTGCATGCGTTTAGTGATTCAGATTTTGCAGGGGACAAGGAGGATAGAAAGTCAACAAGTGCCTTTGCAACTTACATTGGAGAAGGTGTGGTTTCTTGGATATCAAAGAAGCAAGAAACAATACTTCTTTAATCAATTGAGGCCGAGTACAAGGCTCTAACAACCACAACCAAGGAAGTACTATGGATCAAGAGGTTGCTTGAGGAGCTCAAAGTGATCAGATCAGGTGACATTCCACTCATCTACAATGACAACATCTCATCCCAACACCTAGCATCCAATCCAATCTACCATGCAAAGAGCAAACACATAGAGATTGCTCACCATTTTGTAAGAGAAAAGGTCCAAGCTAAGGAGGTCTCATTGGAGCATGTTTCAAGTGAAGAATGCATAGTTGATATATTGACAAAGCCTCTTCAAAAGAATGTTTTTTTGAAGCTTAGATCAGCCCTTGGCTTAATTAGTAAAGCTATGTTATCATCTAGCTAGACTGTGAGGAGGAGTATTGAAATTTCACAATTCTAGCTTGACCATTTTTGGTCACATGCATTGTACTTGGCAAGATGGCCATGTAAATAGATGCCACATGTGCCAAATCACATAGGATGCTTTCCAATAAGTTCATTCCTCATATTACATTGTGATAGCATCTTTGAAATGAGGCAAAAATGTGTTTGGATAGGTTAGAAAAATTGTAGGATCTAAAAAAAGCATGTTTTACATTGTTTTGGATCTCAAAATCTTGACCCCAAGTTCCAATGACCTATTAGGTTAGATATTAGGGTTAGGATATGAAAATATCAGAGGTGCCCTAATATGCTCAGATCCGAACTTGAAATGTATAAATAGATAATGGGATCTCCATCAAATTATCAAGAAGAATTGAGTTTTTTCACTTCTATCATCATTGTTTTTTGGTGGCGAGTACTTCATTGCCATTGTGAGTTTTCTTGAGTTCTGAAAACACTCTTTCCTTGAAGTCACGTGTTTGGACGCACCACTATCAATGTACCAGGTATCCTTGGCTGCATCACTTGTCTTTAATGTTGTAATGAACAAGTTTGAACTCTTACATGTATCATCTTCATATTGATCATCATCATATTGATGTTGATCAGCATAGTTGTCTTCATAATAATAGTCATCAAATTGATGTTGATCAGCATAATTGCCCGCTTGTCATTTGTCTTTTCTTTGTTCTATCTCCTTCTATTTCTTGAAGCATTCACGCTCCCAGTGGCCAGGTTTGTTGCAGTACCTACAATTTCCATTTTGTCTAGAATAGCCGCATCCTTGACCTCGGCCTTGATTCCAATTGCCTCGATTTGGGCCATCATTGGATTGTTCTTGAAATTGTTGGAACGATTCACAATTTGAATTTTCACCTCTTGATTGGTGTCTTCCATGACCAAATCTGCCACCACGTCCTCTGACTGCAAGAGCTTGATCAAATTCTCTGTTGCGATGACTCAAATTCTCTTGAAGTTGTTCTTCCTGCAAAAGCAATCCACCTAACTCTTCATAGGTTGGAAGATTTTCCCATGTAGCTATATTCCTCACAAACATATGATGTGACTCACTCAGACTATTCAATGTCAATTGCACGATCTCACGATCCTGAACTCGCACTCAAACTGCTGCTAATTGGTCAGTTGGTCACGAATCTCTTTGATCTTCAATAGGTGATCAACAATAGTTGCATCATCATCCATCCGCAATGTGTGCAGCTTCGTCTTCAGGAATAGCACTCGAGATGTATTAAACAATGCCTTCAACATATCTCATGCTTCTTTTGGTCCTTCTGAATCTGAAATGTAGGGAATAATTGCATCTCTAATTGATAAGTTGATGACATTTTGTGCTTTCTGTTTTCTCCGGTCAAATGTCCTCTGATCTTATTCAGTCATTGGCCTTGTCTCTTCACCTGTCACGATCTCTCATAGCTCCTTTTTCATCAAAATGTTTTTCAGTCTGAATTTCCAAACTGCATAGTTTCCAGCTCTTTCCAATTTGCTTCACTCATTAAGGACACTCTCACTTAGAGTTGCCATTACTGGGTAGATGAGTCCGGATCATGAAATTTATCACACCAAATAACTGTTTTTTTTTTTGGTTGTACATCTGATATCAGTATAACAAGCGATATTGGACTAGAGCGCGGATGCACGACTGCTTCGAATTCTCTTTACTAGCGCGCATGGATTCGATATTGCTACGGACATGCAATATTGGACTGGAGCGCAGATATACGACTGCTTCGGATTCTCTCTGCTCGCGCGCGTGGATCCGATATTGTACGAACATACGATATCGGACTGGAGAGTGGATATACAACTAATCAGAATTTTCTCTAGTTTGCGCACTTGGATCCAATATTGGTATGGATATAAAAAGTAGAGAGAATATAAGAACTTTCAGAGAAAATATTCTAGATTTTTCACTTCGGCGGGGCGGCTACGCCGCCTCCTCTTTGCAAAGATTTTGAAACGAGTGATCGTTCAAACAAACAGATATCAGTAATGTGAAAAGTCTCAAAAACTCTGAATGGCAGTACTAGACACTGTCTAGTATGATTTGCAATATCTCAAACAAACAAATGAGAGATTTCTTGGCACAACTCTCTAACAAATGGCACTTTTCACAAAGACTAAAAAACTATTGTAAAACTTTTCCCACTCAACAGATTTTCAATCTATCTGATGTTGCCTTGGCCTTTTCGATGTCTCCAGGACTGTGTCTTCGTTCCCAACTAATAACTGTGAGCTCCAAAACCTGCAAAATACACCAAGAAGGATTTCTTCCAATTGTCTTGTCTCTCCAAGCTTTCACCTCCTGTGAAGGACTTCCTCACTTCATTGCGGAGCCTATGACAAAATGTATCCACTGATCAGGCACGCAGGACTATCGTAGCTCTGATACCATGTCAAATAATCAAATATGCAACATCAAGCATTCACCATAATCCATCACCAAGTAAGGAGACGGAAGAAGAACACACAATATCACTCTATCACACACTGAATCATACTGAATGTAAAATGTACAAATAAACCCTGAACCCTGATAGAGAGAGAAAACCTAGGAGTACACTACTAGACTAGCCTACGACTAGTTACAGCTGGTAATAGCTGTCAATAATAAAGTACATCGTGAATAGTAGCTAATAAGTGTAACAATGAAGTTTATCATTGATTTCTAATAGATTTTTGCATAGTTTTTAGGGAATACTTCCTACCACTATTAGATGACTATGAACACTTTTAAAAGTTGAGTCATTTAACAATGAATAAAGGTTTGGAACAATTTATTCAAGATTTTCATGAGTACCTGAATCCACTTTATAGTGACATTCCACCAAAGGTACAAATGGTAATGTTTATTGATGTTACCAAAAGATTACCAAGTGGATAATTGTAGGAACCATCCAAAAACCCTAGAGGATGCTATTAGGGCTGCAAAGTATTTTGATGACACACCTAAGAGATAAACAAGGTCGCATACAAATTAGACCTTCCAGCTAATGTTGGAATTCATCATGTTCTCCACGTTGGGGGAACCCTAGTCCCTATGGAAGATCTAGTGAAGCTTCTCCATGATGAGTCCGCAAGTGGACCACCTGAACTCGAGGCGATTGTTAATAGCCGACCGACAAAAAACTCTAAGGAATAGAGTGTATCGGGAATTTTTAGTCAGGTGGAGGGGCAAATCAGAAGAAGAGGATACCTAGGAAAAAGGAAGTCGATCTCCAGAAGAGTTTTCCAAAATATTCCCTACAAAAAAAAAATTAAGTTTAGGGGGAAGGAATGTTACATACCTATGTAACTGACACTACTTCAATGACTTCTAGATGTCAATTTAGTGTTGGGAGTAAATGGCAAGTAACCCTTGGATAAGGGATACCCTTAGGATTAAGGGTAGGTGTCTTTGGATAAGGACATGCAAGTGACTATACCTTGGTCAGAGGTATGGAATCAAGTTACCCTTGGATAAGGGGTACCCTTAGGATTAAGAATATGTGCCTTTAGATTAAGGTATTGGTGTCCTTGGATAAGGACAGGTAGGTGTCTATGCCTTGGTCAGATATGAAACCTAGTGAGGTATTAGAAAGTCATTACCATAGGCGTTTTGGCTATTTTTCTAAACCTTGGGTCTCAACCTTGAACCATATCACTTTATTGGTCTTGGACCAAGGTATACAAGCACAACTTCGGCAATGAGACCTACTGGGAGGGCGCCCTCACAAGGTGTCCATTGAGTTCCCAACTCCCACAAGAAAAACATTCAAAGAGTCACAGGTTATAGAAGAAGTCTCTTGACCTTCCATAAGCCTATGAAGGTTCTTTAATTCCCCTAGGCCTGTCTCTTTCTCATTGGTTGTGCATGAAACTCCATAGTGTATTGGAGGATGCCAATTGCTATCTATATGAGGGGAGTAGGGCACCCATTGGGAGGAAGAGAGATCTCTCTTGTTTGCTATGCTTATGCTCTAGTGTGACTACTAGTCTATAGAATATTTTCTTGTGTGTAGTATGTCTAGGGTTTGGATCTTGCTTATGGTATGGGACATAAGTAGGGTTTGGATCTTGAGTATGCTTTGGTTTGTGGTAGTATGCTTAGGGTTTGGATCTTGCTTATGTCGCAAAATGGTGAGAGTGAGCGCAGCGGAACCTCGTTTGCTCAGAGCGTAGGCGTGTCGGAATGGAAACGCAACAGTTAGCAGCAGAAATATTCAAGTAGAAGAATTCATACAGATTGCACAAATGAACGATGCAGTAGTGAGACAAAAATTGCACTCTGATAAAAAAAATATATCAATAGTGAGTACAATGGCTTGAAGTAATATCTTCAGTTTGTTGAGCGTGATAACGCTGGCTACAAATAACTCTAACCAAAAGAGAAATTCAATTACAACTTACATAGTTTGATTCATTTAACACATAGATTTACAAGTGTCAAGAGAAAATATCTAACAAGCTTTTAAGACTATTTACGCCAGTTTTTGCATATGTACAAAGTTGGTAACCGCTTCACCGCCTTTGGGATATTTGGTTGTCTAGTTGTTTTTAGGGTTGCTGATACGTTTGGCGACATCGGTTTGCCAATGTAAAAAAATGCGAAAAAGCCAAAAAAAACTCGAAGGTGCCTTTAGAGTGAAGGTTTGCAACTCCTGAAGGTGCCCTTAGTTTAAAGGTAGCAAGAACCCGAAAGGCTGAAGGGCAAAAAGCCAAAGGCAAAAAAATCGAAAGCGGTTGAAGCCGAAAAGGCGAAAGCCGAAGCTGCTTTAGAAATTGTTTCTAAGGCATTTTGGTGAGTTTGGCCACACCGTGAAAAGGTGAAGAAGGCGGAAAAAGGCCGAAGGTGCTTTAGAAATGGTTTCTAAGGCATTTTGCTGACTTTGGCCACTTGGCTGTTGTGTTGCATTCTGGCCACTTGGTGTATGCCTCGAACCATAAAATAGAGTAAACAAATAATTGACTTGAAGCAGAAGCAAGATCGACTTTGTCAACATCCATGTCATCGACCTCATCGACTCGAACTCATCAACATTTGGACGTCAACTTCATCGACATTGACATCTTGTCAAGAGCGAGCTAGTCAACTTGGCTTGCTCGACATCTTCGACGATCGTTGACTGTTACGATTCAAAATGGAGCTCTTCTCTAACCTGTCCCACGCAAACCACATCACAGTTCATTTTAGTACTTTGTAGTAACCACATTAATTCACGCTCCTTGTCCACGCAATTGTTATGATTATTGTATGTATATAAACATAACGACAATACACGATTGACAAGAAGAAAGAGTTGATGATACAAGTGAGATACATGAATGAATGTAATCAAAGTCAATTAGTGTAAGCGTGATTCATAGTTCCTCCGTAAACTCCATTTGTATCAGAATTATCTGATTCCACAGGATCAAAGATTTTAGAGAGAGTGAAAGTAATTAAAGAAGTAGTATTCAATTTGTAACTAGTGTAGTAAGATCACAGCACATAGTGCACTATTACTGTGAACCATTCTCGAGCACAGGATCGTGATCTGATAGTTGTATTTAGAACAACTTAATTCAGATTCTCTATTTTCTTATGTGTGTTCCACTGTGAATGCTTTATGGTAATTTCTCAAGGGCTCCTAGGATACGACATTCTTTTGTACCCGTCGTTACTTGTTTTTTTAGGATAGTGAATGTAATGTAGTAATGTGCAAGGAGTGGTATCATGTTGGTTTGAGTTGTATACTGACCAGCTAGTTGTGAGACCTAGGCATCAGATATACCTTTATAACAATCGAATTGGATATCAAGAAGATTTGACTACATTGCACCCATCATCCAATTACGTTGTTTTATATTGACGAATCAGTTCTTTTCGTAGCTTTTGGACCAACTAAAAACTTCAACAGAGGGTATTCATTCTACGAACTAGATTTGATCGTTGAATAACCGTCAGATCATGACTGATTGATGAACACCCATTATAGTACCTAGATTATCTTCAAGTCTATCATCTATACTTTCAAGCACTATTACACTTTTTGATCTTACATCTTGTTATGCCTAAGTTCTATTTTTTTCTATCAAGAATACTCACTTAATCGGAGCAAGTGGATCTTTGATTAGGCCTTGACGATAGGAAGATCCTTGATCAAATTGTCTTTTCCTTTTGACCAATAAAATCTTTAAAAGGAGGAATAGACTTGGAAAATACAAAACATTATATATAGGAAAAGTGAAAAACAAGGGACTTATGGAGTACTTGACCACTACCCTGTAAGTGACCATTCGAAATATCATGATCTTGGATGAATTTGTAATTTTAAGATCTTGTATGGATCTATGATTACAAATGCCTTGATCTGTGCTATTTTTGACAAATTGCTTTAGGAAAGATAGAAAATCCAAAAAACTAGCTGAAAACTTATAAAAAATTATAAAAACATAGAGCACGCTAGCATTATTGCCCAAAGGTGATATGACCAAAGTGCCATAAAAATCAAAATCCAAAAACATCTAGAAATATCAAAAAACACAAAAAGCAATCCTACCATCTCATCTAGATATGATTGTAATTACAATAAAAAAAAAAAGAGTCGCAAGACCCCAACCCTTACTATCTTTAGCATCCACCAGATCTAGCATATTAGAGATTGCAGGCCTAGCGCAACCGATTTTCCCAATGGTAGTTCCAATCCTGGCAAACATTGAAAATGCCTTGGCCTAAAGCCACAACCCTCGTAACTTATTTCTACTACTTTCGGTTATTTTATTTATATACACGGAATACCCACAACAGGGCCTTCGACTTGTCGGTCCCTCGACACTATGGAATTAGTGGGGACCTTGTGTTTCTTTAAGGACTTGTCGATGCCAGTGAGCCAAAATTGGTCGATCCCCATTCGAAAATTGCTGGGCCAAGGATGGCCTAATAATACGATTCTATAGTACACTCGAGCCACTGGAAGTTGGTCTTCAACTTTTTCGAATGTCAGGGCTTTGGTAGGATACAAAAAGATGAGGGACAAGTGATTGTCCTATCTAGTGGAGACGTCCATAAAAAAATCTATGTCCCAGGCGAATTTGGCTGCCGTATGGACTAGAGGATCAAGACATGTGAGATAATATTTAGAAAATTGGACGAGAGCCCTTTTGGCATCTACATCCATGCCCCATCCATGCTCTGAGTAGATTGTGGGGTAGTTGATTGTCTTGAGGGTGATCTTCTCAAAGGGAGTCCCACATTATGCCCATTTGGATCTGCATGGAATGGGGACGAAATGAGGGTTCGTACATAGTTAGCGTGGGCTCATCACGTATGCCCTGATGGCCACTGGATCTTTTTCGAATGTTCGTTATCGCCAATCAGGTTGTGGTCTCAATGCTGGAAGGTAGGCCAACTCATTGACCTTTATGTCTTTTGCCGAGAAAGATATTTGCCAGCCGTCGCGTGAGGATTCATGTGGGTATTGGACTATATACGCATTGATTTTGTCCTCCACCATCTTTGGTTTGCGGAAGGCGTGGTTGGTAGATATAGTGCGAGAGCCTTGAGAGGTAGATGATGTTTGTTCCTCTTAGCCTTGGCCTTGGCTCTGATCCTTCCTTGACTGTTGTCTAGGCCTTGATCCTGAAACTTGGACCCCGCTGCATCTTTGTCTTTGTCTTGGCTTGAGCTTGCCTGTGCAGCTTCTAGTGTGGGTGGTGGTGGAATCACCACCAGGGCTGACTGTGGTTGTTGTGCCACGTGGTGCTGGCAAGCCTTGAGAGCTACCATCACTTGTGTTAACTCTCGAATTGCGCTTTTGCCATATCTGTTGAATTTTGCTTGGTAGTCGTCCAGCGTTTGTCGATACAAATCCACCTGCTTCGTTAAAAAGTCTATCTCATGTTGATTGAGAGGACGATTGGCAGGGGTGAGATGGGCTAACCAATTGGCCTTCTCTTGTTGCAGGGCCCGCACCTCCGCTCCCAGACATTGATTCTCTGTTTCAATGACGAATAGTTGGGCCCGAGCCGCTGTCTGCTTGCTGCTAGATCTCCTGGACCCGTGTAGTGGCGTCCACATCACTGATTTGAAAAGGTGTTCGATGTAACATTGGAGACCTTCTTTATGTTGTTGTAGCTTCAGCACCTGATCCTTTTTTGTCTGCTCATGTTGTAGGGCCACCTGCAGGTCTTGTTGAAGCTGAGTGAGTTCTGCTCGTAGTTTGGTGTTGTTTGTCGTCAATTTCACTACACGACCGTCCAACGAAGTTTTGGCTGTTACCATATCCTGGATGAAGATACCCAAGGTCTGTTATGCCGATGTGACATTTGTGACCCCCCCCCCCCCCCCCCCCCCCCCCCCCCCGGACTGGTAGGGTACTGCTGCTTGTTGGGCCTTGGTGAGGTATTGCCCGTATGACTTGGACGTCATTGTCGCCCTCTTCGATGAGATTTTCTTGCTCAACCATGTCATCAAGTGCGGTGGGATCAGCATGACGAGGAGATGGTACGTACTCTATTTGTGCGAATGCGTCATTATCCAACGGTTTGTTAGACTTGATGATCAGATTAGATGAATTTGGAGGGGAAGTGAGAGGAGTGGCGGAGGTGTGTACAAGGGGTGGAATGGGCTATTCGAAAGAGACAACTTGTGGGAGTGTAGGGAACTGGAGGGTGGTGTCAAGGATGGAAGGAGATGTGGGAGGTATGAGATTGAGGAAATTCATCCAAGAGAGGGTTTCGGATGAGATTTGGAATTCTTGTGGGTTAATGATGAGGGGTGGAGTGGAGATGGAAGAGGTAAGGGTGGCAAGAGGGATGGAAGATGCAATGGTAATGGAGGGTGAAGAAGAAGTAAGAATGACAACGGAAGGTGGAGGAATAGGGTTTGGAGACAAGTTGTGTGTTCAGACTGAGCCATTTTTTTTTTGTGATCCAGACTCATCTATTCAATAATGGCAACTCTAAGCGAGAGTGTCCTCAATGAGTCAAGCAAATTGGAAGGAGTCGGCAACTATGCAGTTTGGAAATTCAAACCGAAGAACATTTTAATGGAAAAGGAGCTATGAGAGATCGTTGATTGTACCAAAGAAAAATGGCAAGTTGAGAATTTGTGTTACTCTGAAGGCATTGAATGTAGTAACTAGAAAGGATCACTTTCCCTTACCTTTCACTAGAGTTTTTTTGGATCTTATTGTTGGTGTTGAATAGTGGATTTAGTGGATAAAACAATAAGCTACATTTGCCATTGAATGACCCTACCCCTACAAAGTTATGTCCTTTGGATTATGCAATATGCCAAGTACTTTCCAGCACGTTATGCAATTTTCTTTCAAGGAGTACTTGTATAAATTCTTAAAAACTTTGTGTCCATGGGATGGATGAAGGCCATTTAAGCCAGCTTTAGAAAGTGTTTGCTCAGTGTCGAAATGTTCAAATTTTTTTGAACCCATAAAAGTATCAAATGTGGATAACACATGGAACAGTTGGGACATGTGATTTCAAGACATAGCATAGTTACCAATTTTTTCAAAATTAGGGTAATAATGAATCTTCCTCCACCAAGCAGAATCCAGGAAGTTTACATTCATGGGTCATGTGAATTGTTGCCGCATTTTTATCTTGTTCTTTGCAGATTTGGCACGACATGCAATACAGGTCGCATTACGAGATGGTTACTATTGTTGTCAAAATTTGATTTCCATATGGTAGTGCAAAAGGGTAAAGGACATTATAAAGTGGATTATGTTTCAACAATTCAATCAGCACTTGTGAATACAGAGGTAGATGACAATCTTTTAGATGCAGTGTTGCTCTATGTAGAGGCAGTACCTGAGTGGACATCTGATATTGTTGAATATCTAATACATGAACAGCCAAGTGAATCATTGACAAAGGTTCAACAATACAGGTTGATTCTGAGGGCACAACCTTATCAATTGATAGCCTGCCAATTGTATCAAAGAGCAATTGATGACATTCTACGAAGATGCATTTTTCCACATGAAGCACCAAATCTTATCATGTTATCACATGATGGAATGGGTGGAGATCATTTTGCAGTTGATATCATAGTTCATAAAATTTTACAGCCAAGATGTTGGTGGCCAACCATTCAAAAGTATATTCAATTATGTGATATTTGTCCACATACACGATAACCTTCTAAACAACATGTTGAGCTGTTGCATCAAGTTTTAGCACAAGGACCATTTTAAAATATCGATTATGATGAACTGTAATGTTGTCCAAACAACACAAAGAGCGCCAATATATGTTTCAAAAAAGCAGGATAAACAAGATATTATTATAGCTACTGCTCTATCACTGCTACAATGGCAGTACGTTGCATTAAATCAATTAAAAATTTGACCAAAACAAGTACGTGGAATCATTGTCCAAAGAGGTAGAAACCGTCCGATTAAATACTCAAATTTTGAAGCACTATTGAGTGAAAATGGGCGCTTAAGGACAATGATGGATCACAAACAACAGGCACTGTGTGACAAAACAATGATGGATCATTGGAAGTAGGCATTGTCTGTGTGTGACAACAATGGATCACTGAAAATGAGCAACTTGTGACAGTGAATATTCTCTGGAAATATGTGTAGTATGGCTACAATTGATCGTTGAAAAATCAGTGATGAAAACAAAGCAAAAGCATAAGCCAATTAAAAGTGGTGGATCGCTGATGGCTATTAATAATACACATTCTTATATTCAAAAAATGTTGTACTTCACAGTTAAATCCAAATGGAGGAAGAAACACATACTAGAAAAGCTTCATTGGACGCAGTTGTAGGGCGCATATGATATTCACACCTTCTTTTGATGAGGTAAAGCAAGAGTTGAAACTCACACATATATAGTGTTTTCTGGGTCACTATAGATAAGCTCCAGTAGACTCATCTAAATTGGCTTTTGGAAGAAGCTAATTTTGGGTGACTCGTGTCCATTAGTTAATAGGTGAATGAATCTCCACTGTTAAAACAATTTCATTGTACTTTTGCATTTCAACAAGGCTCTTTGTCAAGAAGATACTTGGTGAATATGTGGTTTTGTCATGCTATCGACAGAGCAGGAAAAAGTAGGTTAAAAATGTAGTACTATCCATGAGAGAGAGAGAGAGAGAGAGAGAGAGAGAGAGAGAGAGAGAGAGAGAGAGAGAGAGAGAGAGAGAGAGAGAGAGAGAGAGAGAGAGAGAGAGAGAGAGAGAGAGAGAGAGAGAGAGAGAGAGAGAGAGAGAGAGAGAGAGAGAGAGTAATAGAACATCACATAGTCCCTCTTGACAAGTCAACACGAAACCCTTTGAACCCTTCAATTTATAACATAACTGTAGGGTCGAAGATCTTGCGTAGCTCTGGTGGATCAGGTAGCCCGTAACATCTTCCATGAAGTTGAGACGGTCTAGTTTCTTCGAGTCCTTGGGCGTGTGGAAGAACTTGTGGACTCCTGTTACCCATTCTTAATCGACCCATGCTTGGAATCGGCACATCCAGGGATCTCCAAGGAATGCAGCTCGGTAATATACACGAGCGATTGGCAGCTGATCTTCGACTTTCTCAGAAGCTAGCACCTTATTAGGATCAAAGAATATTGAGGGAAGAAAATCATCTCATTCGGTTTCAATGCCCATTAAATGTTCCAAGTCCCGGGCGTCAGTGGCTGCCGCGCGGACTGTTGGATCAGGGTAGTTGATATATTGATTTGCGAATGTGGTGAGAGGTCTGAGCTGAAAACGATATCTACCAGCTGTCTCTTGATGATCTTGGAGATACTTTGATAGGAATTCATTTATTTTCTCCTCCACGGACTTTGGTCGTCGGAAGGCTCGGCTGGCGGATATCGTGCACGAACCTCTAGATGATGTGGCTTGGCTTTGGCTGATATCTGCGCCTTGGCCCTTGTTTCGCATCTCAACACCTGTATCAACTGGTCCTTGGTCTTGGTCGTCTGACCCTTGCTCTTGACTAAATCACCCTGCTTCTTGCTAGCATTGGTCCTGGCTTGTACTGGCCTGTGTAGCGTCAAAGACAGGTGGCGGTGGAATTACCGCGGGGGTGGGATGGGCCTTCGTTTCCGTGAGTTTTTGGCAAGCCTTGAGGGCTTGCTTGGCCTGGGCGAGCTCGTGATTGCGCTTGTCCGATATTTATTGAACTCGGCCTGGTAGTTGTTTAAGGTTTGGCTATAAACTTGCACCTGACGCCGAAAGAGATTCATTTCTGATTCAAATAGCGGCCTTGAGTCTGGTGTAGGTTGAGCTAACCAGACGAGCTTTTCATTCTGAAGGGCTTTGACCTCCGCCCCCAGGCACGTATTCTCTGCTTCCAAAATGTTTAGTTGCGCCTGGATGGGAGCAAGTCGTTGAGAGACTTCGGATTGAAGCTCCCGCACCTTTGTGGAGGCCTCTGTCAGTGCTTTGGAGAGGCTTTGGATATATTTATTGAGGCCCTCCTCCTTCTGCTGCAGCTTGGCAATCTCCTGGTGCCCTTCTTCTCATGCTGATGAGTTAGGATCAGTTCGTGCTGCAGCTTGGTGAGTTCTGCTCGCAGCTGTGTGTTGCTTGTTCCCAGGTGTAGTACCCTGTTTTTTAATATAGCTTTGGTTGCTACCGCCTCTAGGATGTATTTGCCCAGAGTCTAGTACGTCGTTGTAGGGTTTGTGGGAGCAGTGGGTACACTGGCACTGGTAGGAAGCTTGTGTTGTATTGGCCCCGACGACTTGTGGAGTTCCGTCATCATAATCTTCAATCAGGTTCTCGTTGGATCTGATGCCATCTGGGACGATAGGATCAGCCCAATCCGGCGATGGTATGAACACTATTTGAACAAATACGTCATCAGGCAATGGTTGGTTGCCCTCGGCAACCTTTGTTGGCGAAGCAGGTGGGGTTTGAAAAGCAACTATAAAAACGGAGGTAAAGACGGTTTGTCCAAATGAGAGAATGGGAGGAACAGAGGAGAATTGAAGGGTGGTGTGGAGTATGGAAGAAGGCGAAGATGGAGCAGAAAGGGTCTGGCGTGGGGGTGTAAAATTGATGACTTGCATCCATGCCAAAGTGTCGGGAGACAATTGGGAATCAGATGGATTAAATGGTATGGAAGCAACGGTGGCGGCAGGAGTGATGGATGATGCGATGGTGATGGACGAAGTAGTGGATAATGGAACAAGATGGAAGTGGGATCAACAGAGGAAACGAGGATGGACACAGAAACAATTGTGGATGAAACAGGAGGAGAGATAGCGACAACAGAGATCGGAGTGGGGGGTTGCACGGAAGAAGAAGTGGCGGTGGTTGATGGAGTAGTTAGTGCGGTAGTGGAGGCACGTCGTCTGGTAGAAGGTGGGGATGAAGATGTAGAGGCAGCGCCACGCATTCATTTGCTGGCCGCTGTGTTAGTAGCTGCAGGTTGGGAGGAGGTGGATGCTTGATATGGTGGATAAAGGTTAGTGTGTGGCACGAGGGTAGACAAAAGGGACGAGTGCTGGAAACTGCACACTTTTGTCTCGAGAAGTGCGCATGCAAAGTTACATAACAAGGGACCTGCTACGATACGCTCACGATTGTTGGGTTTGATGGAGCTGGTTAGTTCACGAATCAGGAAGCTATGCCAGTCGTATGGCACAACTGAGGGGCCAGGGAATTTTAACGAGGAGTCCACTATCCAACTCAGCAGCTTAGACTAGATTCTGTCCTTGCGAAATGTTGAAATAACCATAAAGTTATTCAGCAGATGCGCAGCCGTCTAAATGATGAGTTCCATGATAGCATATATAATGTAACCATTGTTAGTCTGGATTGGGATTTCTGGTGCAGTTTGGGCGACGAAAGGTTTGATCAGAATTTTGGCATGGCGATGGGACATGGGCTGACGATCACCGGACATAATGCCAATGGTGACCATCGAGTCTGCGTTAATCCTGACATTGTACGTGGTACCTTGGTACAAGAAGTAGAAGCATGTCTTTTGCTCATCCCAGGTGGCATAAGCGTGAAGGGCGAGGCCCATGTTAATCTTAGAATGAAAAAGCGTCAGGTAAAAACCCATTGCCTCTAGAAGTGGGCCGGCTGTCTATAGCCATGGTTGGATCAGAGCGTTAGAGGGTAAGGGCCAAATCTGTGTGGCCTCGAGAATTTCATGCTGGATCACCTGTTTGGTACCAGAGTCTTAAGAGGATGAGGAGGCCATGTTACCAGTGATGATTAAAGGTCAAAAAAGTAGAAAAAGTTGTGGAAAAGGTAATAAGGTGTGGAAACGACAAAAAACTGTGAATTACGAGTGTCGGATGGCAAGAATTATAGTTCAGAGTGCAGATCTTGGTTCAATATGAGCAGATAATAGCTTGTAGAAAATTTGGTTGCAAATAGAGAACTTGGTAATTTCAGTGTAAATTTTGGCTGAGCTTCGCTAGCAAAGGTGACAAATGACTCGAATTCAGCCCTTATATAGCGGAATTTAGAGTGCGTATTAGGTGAAATCCACTTTCCCTTGCTCAGTTCCACCCAAACTTTGGCAGGGACTTTCTTCACAAAATTTTAAGACCTCAGGGAAGTCTGCGAGAGTTCAGAAGGTGATTTGACTGCCATGCGAAGGTTATGCGAGGGTTCAGGCTGTCTACGAGGGTTCAACTCTTGCCGGAAGTGATCTCTCACACAACTTGTCTATGTGATTGGATTTTCAAGATCAGACCATGTAGGCAAACTAATTTTGATGCTTTGATTCCATTTAGGCACCTTGCGAGGGTTGGTAAGATGATCTTGATGCTCTGCGAGGGTTCTGAAAATTCAGCTTCTAGAAACCCTCGCACACACTAAAAAATGATGATTCCTCCATCAGGAACTCTCGCAGAGATTTTCATGGACGCATCTGAGTCAGATCTGGTGACTGCCCAATTTTCAAAAGCTATCTCCCAGGGGATCTCAATAAATCATGAAAAAGTGTTCTTTTAGAGTGTTTTTTGACGAGATCTCGAGATTTTCTGATTTTTAACTTTTGTAAACTGGTAATCAGCTTCCTCCAGGCTTGATCTGACTGTTGGTAATTCTTTGGAAGTTCTGATGGATAATTGGTAACAGATCCATCAGTCTTTGGTGAATTTGGCCCTTAATTTGCCATAGTTACTGAGATCGAGGTCTCTGATCTACAAATTTAGAGGACTTATTGGCATAATCTGATGATCTGCTTTCTTATTTATCCCTTCTGGATCTGGATCCCCCTTGGATTCTGATGGATTTTCCCGATCTGGCCGAATCTTGAAATATCTAGCTTGATTTGGCTTGATCTTCCTAGATCTAGTGGTGATGGTTTAGCAGAGTAGCTTTTTGTAACGTGCCACCTCCAATCTGGATCTCTCTTACTATGGTGGCCAGTATTTGTGCAACCGGCTACCATTGATGGGTGTATTGAATGGTGTCCCATCTAGCTTCTCTAAACTCACGGCTCCATGATTAAAAATTTCCTTGAAATAAGGACCTTCGCCTGTGAATTTTAATTTTTCCTTGATCGCCTTGGTTTTATACATCAGAACCAGATCTCCGGAACGAAGATCCTTCTTTTGTAACCTGCGATCATGCCAGGCTTTGCGTCTTTTTTTTTTTCAGCTGCCAATGCATGCACATCTAGTAAGCGTGTTTCACAGAATCTATGCAGAGCTTCGTGGCGTAGTTGTAGAGATTTGGACTCACTAAGACGTTGCATGGTAGCAATCCTTAATAAAGGAACTAGAAACTCTACTGGCATTACAACATCCTGACCATATAGCAATTGGAAGGGTGTTTGATCAGTGCTTTCTTTATATGTTGTCCTGAATGCCCACAGAGCAGCATGCAACTTATGCTCCCAATCTGACCTGCTAGCTTCAACTGTTTTCATGAGCACGCTATACATGATCTTATTGGATGATTCTGTTTTTCCATTACCACGAGGGTAATAAGGCGTATTGGTTCTATGGATCACGAAGAATTCCTCCAACAGGACCTTGATGGTCTCATTGATGAAATGACTCTCGCGATCGCTGACTAGCTCCACTGGGCATCCAAAGCGCACAATGATATTTTCATAAAGGAACTTGGCAGTGGTCCTAGCATCAGCTACTCTTCCTGCCTTGGCTTCAACCCACTTGGTGAGATAGTCTGTGGCTACGATTATGTATCGCCTGGGAACTCCTTGCCGCATGGTGAATTGGACCGATGTAATCCAATCCTCACTTTTCGAATGGTGTTTGGGCTAAGACCGGATGCAGCAGGTCATAATTCAATCTCGTTGGTCTCCTCGCCCTTTGGCACACATTGCACTTTTTCAAGTATTCCTCTGTATCCTTATGAATCGTTGTCCACCAACATCCTGATTGCAGGATCTTGCAAACTGTAATGTCGGATGCAAAATGGCCTCCACCCATGCCTTCATGTGAAAGCGAAATGATCTAGTTGGCCTCATGAGGGAGAATACACCACCAGAGAATTCCGTCTGGTCCTCTTCGATACAACTGGCCGACAATCAGCTGATAAGGTCTAGCCTTCAAGATCAATTTCCACTGTTCCACCTTTGGTAGTGATTTTTTTGGTTGGGCCTGCATTAGATATTCAACAATGTCGACTACCCATTCTGGTATTGTAGAGCCATCAAAGATTGCTTGCGACTGTTCCAGGAAATAGGGCCGTCGTTGAGGAAGAATGCAAATCCAAAGGTGGATTTACGAGTGTCTACATCTCCTGCCCAACTTGCATCTGTGTAACCACTGAGTGAATTGAGTTTGTCGTTGCAGACTGCTCCATAACAAATGCAAAATTCTATAGTAACTCGAAGATATCTCATGACTCTGATAAGAGCCTTCCAATGTGTTATACCAAGGTTAGTCATAAACTGACTGAGAGAGCTAACTGCAAAAGCTATGTCTGGCCTGGTACAGATCATGGCGTACATAAGAGATCCTATAATAGAATGATAAGGATACTCACGTATATGCTGTTTCTCATGAATTGTTTGAGGACACTGGTCCTTTGACAATTTGAGACCTGGTTCCATTGGTGAGAGAGCTAATTGCAATTAATCAGATTATATCTGACTAACATGTTGTAGATGTACCTCTGTTGAGTAATGTAGATCAACTTCTGTTTTCTGTCTCTGTGGATTTGAATACCAAGGCAGAAATGAGCTTCGCCTAGATCGGTCATGTCGAATTCGGAAGATAGCATTGTTTTGGCCTCTTTTATCTGATCGGTATCTTTGTTGAAAAGCAATGTATCATCCATGTATAAAGTGATAATGATAAAAGACTGTTGCACTGTCTTGAAATAAACATTCGAATTTGAAGAGCTTCGTATGTAGCCGTGATCGATAAGGAAAGTATTGATCCTCTGAAACCATGCTCGAGCAGATTGCTTCAAGCCATAAAGTGTCTTATGGAGTTTACATACATGATTATGTTTACCCTCGATAATATAACCTTCGGGTTGCACCATGTAACTCCATTGAGATATGTTGTCTGTACATCCATTTGATGTATTTCCAAATTTGCTGCAGCAGCAAACGATAATAAAAGTCGAATAGAAAAATGCTTGACTACTGGACTAAAGGTCTCAATATAATCGACGTTGTATACTTGAGAGAAAACCTCTGGCGACAAGTCGGGCATTTCTTCTATCGATGCTTCCGTCTGCTTTGCACTTGACTTTGAAAGTCCATTTGCAATCAAGTACATTTCTGTTAGCAGGTAATTCGACAATTGTCCATGTCTGGTTCTTGATAAGAGATGAATACTCTTTATGCATAGCTTCTTTCCATAGATCTGAATCAGGCTGATTGAGTGCCTCTTGGATAGACATCGGTTTCTGAACAAGGTAGGCTGCAGATTCGTCGATATACCTGTGAGGTGGTCTGTTTGTTCTTGATGATCTTTTGGGTAATCGAGGTTGATCATTTCATCATAATGTAGTTGTTGAACTGCAACATCATCATCTTTTGCTTCGCTGCTGGTAGGTTGTTCGGGGAGAGTAGAAGAGCTCTGGCTTTCAATGGGTATAGTCGACTGAGGAACTGGTAGGTTCAATATGCTAGGTGAAGTTGACAGGTCGGCTGGATGGGTTGTGCCTTTTCCCTTGAGGTCTTGAAATCGATCGTCAATGAAGATGACATCCCGGCTAGTGAATATCTTTAACTCGATAGGATCGAACAACTTGTAGGCTTGATTTGAAGTAGTGTAGCTGATGAAAATACATTTGATACTCTGGAAGTCAAGCTTATTCATGAGATCACGATAAATCTGCACAAAAGCAGTACATCCAAAAATTTGTAAGTTTGATAGAGAAGGTTTGGTTCCTGTCCACCAAATTTTGAATGGTGTTTTGTCTGAGAGACTCTTAGTAGGACATCTATTCTGAATATAGGTCGCCATTAAAACGGCTTCAGCCTAGAAGGAATTCAGAAGTGTAGCATGTGATAATATACACTTTGCCGATTTAACTAAGGTTCTGTTCTTTTACTCTGCAAGACCGTTTGAGGCGAATAAGAGATGATGTATTGTTGCTCAATGTCATTGTTAAGATAGTACTCCTTGAATTCGGTGGAGATGTATTCTCCCCCGTTATCTGACCTCAATGCTTTGATTCTTTTGCCAGCTTGATTCTCAACATGCTCTTTCAATTGCTTGAATTTGGTGAAGGCCTTTGATTTATGCTTGATGAAATAAACAGATGTTCTTCTAGAGAACTCGTCAATGAAAGTGATGAAATACTTTGCATAGAATGAGTCTGCATAGGTCCACAGATATTTGAATGAACTATGAAGGATTTCATTCAAGATCCAATCCATGTCCCTGATCTTTGGTTACAATAAGGAGCAAACCAACAACCCTGCCAATGTAGAAAAATCAGCATCTGCATACATAATGAGATGCAAACTTTGAGAGATACTGATCAAACATAAACCAAAATATAAAATATGTTCTATGTCCATACAATTATACTACTCTACTGTATTTCACACGTGTGAAATCGAAATAGCAAAACATGAGCATTCTACACACAAGATTGCAAGATTTCATCATGAGAGTGCACCAATGAGTAGTAGAACCCAAAGAGAACCATGTATAATGATTAAATGAGAGATAGAAGAGAGAAGATGTGTATCCATCAAAGGAAGGTTATTTGGCAAAGATGTTATGGATCTATTTTTGCAGGTGTATGAAGACTCAAGTAAGGTTAAAGGAACAGCAAGGAAGTGTTGTTCAAGTTTACTTTACTTATTTTATCTCATGTTTGAGCTATTTCATGTGGATGTGTGCAAATTGTCAAGATATGGACAAACTAGCTACATTGTCTTGCAATATCTTATTGTTGGAGTTGTACTAGAATTCTTGGCTGGCTTTGCTGATGGAAATGAAGCTATTGGAGGTTCATTATATCACTCATCCATGATCAAGTTCTCAAGTGTTGAGCTACTTGATGCCAATGTTTGGAGATTGTCAATTTTTGGTGAGTTCATGGTCATTTTCTTGTGTCAAGTAGATCTTGAAGATGGACTAGTGCAACCTACTTGGTTTATGGAGTCATGTGGTGCTGAATTTGCACCATTTATGTACTCACCTACTCATGGATTTCCAAGGTTTGATGGTTTCTTGTGGCAAGATGGAGATGGAGGCTCATTCATGGAGTTTTATGGTAGAGACATATCAAGAAAGGACAAAGTTGGAGGAGACAAGCAAGCAAATGGTCATCACTCACATTTATTGTTTGGTTTCTGTAATCTTCCAGAGAGTCCAAATTTTGAAACATGGAGGAATCATTTCATTCACATTCTATTTGGTTCTTCATGTTCTAGTTATATCTTGATGTAAGAAATAGTGAAGTATCCAATTTGGACACTATTCTCTATATCAATTATAAAAGATACTTTAGAACCTTAGAAAGGAGATATATACTTAGGATGAATATCATTCTAAAGTTGGATCAAAGTTTTATTGTCAAAACTATGCCAAAACTAGTTGAAGAGGGAGTGTGAGAAATTTCAGCTAGTTAGTCTAGTTTAGTCATAGTTTGGTAAATTGTCAATAAGAGGCCAAAACTCATTTTAGACTTAGAGATAAACTTTTTGAAGTTATATTAGTTTAAAATACATTCAATAAACACTTTTTGAAAGTGTGGGAAAGTTGATAGTCGAGTTTGAGAGATTCAAATTTGAACTTTGGGTACATTGAATCTAGACCCAAAAATAGTAGAGTTTACATTTTGGAGGGAAAGCCAAGTGGCCAAATAGGGTTTGTACACTCTATAAAAGGATGTAACTCGTGGTCTTGACTAGCTCCAAATTGTCACCTTTCCTTTTGTGTTGTTGAAGCCCTTTGAGACCAACCTCTTGATCTTCCTCTTGACCATCAAAGTCATTAAACAAACTTTGTTTTTCAGATCCATTACTTGCTTTTCTAGTATGAAAACCATGAGAACCAATATCCACTTGCATAACATCATCTACACAAGAAGATTATCCAAAACATGTGGTAAAGCAAAGTGAGTCGCTTCCACTTGCTTACCTTTCTCTTGATCATCAAAGATATCAAAGATATGAATATCTTTAAACCTGAACTTCTGGAAATACTCCCTCTCAAACATATGATGTAGATCCAACAAGATCTCATCAATACTTGATCTCGAATTTCCACAAAGGTTAGTGAAAACAATGTCACCAATGTCACCATCATAAATCAAAAGATAGATTCCAAACTTTCCATCCAACATGAAGTAGAGTAGGTGAAGATGAGTATCAAACCTAATAAATCCAGCCTTCTTGAGTCCATAACAAACCTCAATAAGCTCACCAATGAGATCTCCCTTGCCTTGAAGAAATTGTCTCTTGATTTGCTCCATGTAGTCTTCTCCAACCAACCTTTTGCCATCTCGATCATGAGTAATCAATTCACAATCATAGAATCCTTTGAGTTGATGAAGAGATGTGAGATCCATGCCTTGGATCTTCCCAAGAACCAATCTTCCATTGCTCTTTCCTTCATAAGACTTCCTCTTAATGATTGCATCATAAGAAGTAGAAACCTGAAAGACATTAGAAGCCATGAAAAAAACGATTAGTACCTTCAACATAAGAATGATTGAAGTACTCTCTTTTTTCAAACAAGAACTTCTACTCAATGTTTTAGGTAATGACTTATATGATAATGATTCTTTCTCACTATCATTCAAAGTACATCCTACTTTGAACTCTTCACATACTTCTCTTCTTCTTGACTTGTGACTATCTCCCTCACCAAGTCTCTTGATAGAACCATTTGATCTACTCTCTTTATGAAGACACGTGACTCCACTTGCTGCAAAAATGACTTTCTTGGACTCATCACAAAGGAATGTAAAAAAACCACCTCCTTCATGAATGCACCTAGCAACATCTTTTTCCATATGATCAAAGAAATCATTAGCAACAATCTTTTCCAAGGAAGAACCTTCACCTCCATTGATGAAATTAGCTCTTTCTTTACCTTTTGCATGCTTGCACTTGCCATGAAGAACCATTGAAACACCATCATTATCCTCAAGACTAGCCAATTTAGCACAAAAATGAATATCTCCAAGAATCATATTAGATCTTGACCTAGATCTAGCATAAGGAAGCTTTTTAGACTTTGCATAAGATCGACCAATCTTATTGATGCTAAAAGGTAGCTTTGAAAAGTTGAGACCAATCTCCTTTTCCATTCCATTCTTTTTGTTAGCCATAACAAAAGCATCAAGCTTGAAAAGTCTACCTTGTCTATTGCCCATAGCAACCAAGATTTCTTCCTTTGTAACGAAACAAGCATCACCACCAAACTTTACCATGTACTTCTATCATTTGACCAACACTTAACAAATTCTTTGAAAGTGAAGGAATGTAAAGAACACCATCAAGTCTTGCTTTCCTATCAATAGAAAGACAAATAGGAATTGAACCAATACCTTCAATCACACACTCACCACCATTGGCCATGTGAATTGCTTTCTTGGCTCCATCATAAATGACCAAAGAAATAAAGAACTCCTTGTGACTAGTCATGTGTGAACTAGCTCCACTATCAATCCACATGAATCTTTGTCACCTTCACTTGATATTGGACTTGCATTCATTTGCAAAATGCCCTTTCATTCCACAATAAAAGCATTTCAACTCTGACTTATCTTTCTTCTTGCCAAAAGAAGAAGTCTCACCTTAATCTTGTCCTTTAGACCACTTGCCTTTGCCTTTGCCCTTGAACTTGCCTTTGATGAACATAGCATCCTCTTCACAATGAGATGTCGATGTAGATCCACCTCCTCTTGATTGAAGCCTATACTCCTCAGTCACCAATATTTCTTGCAAATCCGACAAAGTCTTTTGAATAGCAGAACTTTGAACAAGATTAGCATGATCATCCAACAAGCCATTAAGTATAACTTGAATAAGTTCAACCTCTTTAATGCTTTCATCAATACATGCTAACTCATCATTGAATGCTTTAACCCTCAGAACAAAACCATGAGTACTCTTTTCCTTCTTTTGAAAAATTTGAAAGATTTGCCTCCTAGGAGTAAGCACTTTTGATGTAGACTTGGATTCATAAAGCTTCTTTAAAGCTTCCCAAGCCTCCAAAGATGATGTGCACTTACCAACTTCCTTGAGAAGTTCATTGGTAACATTCATCTTAATCATATGTAGAGCTTTCTTTGCTCTCTTGTCATACCTCACTTGATCTTGAGATGCTTGAGGCCTCTCCTCCATACCTGTAACAATCTCCATCAACTCATTCATCTCCAATAAGGACTCCATCCTCACCTTCCAAGTAGAATAGTTGATTGAGGTAAGTCTATCATTGCTCTCCAACATAAAGCCTCCACTTGTAGCCATGTTGAAGTGATCCGATCTTTTTCTTTCAACCTGTTCCAATTCACAAAGCACTCTCTTGAATGTCAACAAATGAACTCAAGAAGAAATCACAAAGATATGGAACCTCTCAAATCTCTTCTAGCACTTCTAACTAGAAAATCAACACACATAATAGTGAAATCTTGATCAACCTATATCCTCAATCTAATGATTCTTGCCACTTCCTAAGATTGAAACACACTCAAATGAAGTTTAATAACCTCACAAACTAGAGATCCAATCAAAATTAGGGTTTTGACAAAATCACAAAAAATTGAAAATCTCAAATTCTACATGTGAAGGCTTTCAGATCATTCAAGATCCAATCCATGTCCTTGATCTTTGGTTACAATAAGGAACAAACCAACAATCTTGCCAATGTAGAAAAATCAGCATCTACATACAAAATGAGATGCAAAATCTAAGATATACTGATCAAACATGAACCAAAACATAAAATATGTTTGTTTTCCATACAATTACAGTGTTCTACTGTATTTCACACGTGTGGAACCGAAAATAACAAAATGTGAGCATTCTACACACAAGATTGCAAGATATCATCATGAGAGTGCACAATGAGTAGTAGAACCCAAAGAGAACCATGTATAATGATGAAATGGGAGAGAAAAGAGAGAATATGTGTCTTTCCATGAGTTACATCATTTTATATAGTGTACAGACCCTATTTGGCCACTTGGCTTTCCCTCCAAAATGTAAACCCTACTATTTTTGGGTCTAGATCCAATGTACCTAAAGTTCAAATTTGAATCTCTCTCAAACTTGACTACCAACTTTCCCACATGTTCAAAAAGTGTTATTGAATGTATTTTAAACTAATATAACTTCAAAAAGTTTATCTCTAAGTCTAAAATGAGTTTTGGCCTCTTATTGACAATTTACCAAAATATGACTAAACTAGACTAAACTAGTTGAAATCTCTCATATGAACAACATCTAACAAATCTTTTGCTACATGCCTATGGTTTGATCTAAAAGGAAACCTAGCCTGCTTTTGAAAGATGCAGCTATGACAGACGTGGAGATCGACTCTACCAGTAGGATAGTTGAGATCAAAAACCATGGATTGTCTGGACATGTTCAAAACATATGCATAATTCAAATGTCCTACGCGATGATGCCATAGTAATGCTTTATTGACTGAAACAGAGGTTTTCAAGACTTGACTAGATTCATAATAACAATGAGCCAATCTATATAAGTATCTCTGCCTCTCGCCGAGTGCAAGGATCTTGTTATTCCTATCAATAATCTTGCATTGATCAGATTCGAATTCTACGTCATGACCTAAATCCGTAATTCTACTTACTGATAACAGTTTTATAGAAAGTTTAGGAGCATACAAAACCTTTGATAGTAGTTTGAATTGATCATGCTGAAATCGCAATCTTACAGTACCTTTACCTTCAATAGTGTGAGTACTATTGTCACCAAGATGAACAAAAATATTCGTGTTGTAAGGCATGTAAGAGTTGAAAATCTCACGCTGATTGGTCATATGTTGAGTTGCTCTAGAATCCAAAAATCATGAATCATCCAAAATTGCATTTTGGTCTTTGACCATAAATGCGTCTTCGTCCACTTTGACTTGGGAAGATGATGAAAATGTGTTTACTTGTTGATCAGGTTCCTTGATCTCCTGGTTACTACGTTTGCAATACCTGCAAAACATCTTCTTCTTCAATTGTGGATCTGATGATTGTGCTTGACTTTGAGTCTGCTTCTAATTTGTTGCAGCCTTCTTGGAGCTTTACTATTTCTGTCGCTTAGAACCTTTGTTGACATATAGAGTCTGAGAGGAGGAAGTAGACGAAACGTCCTGACGTCTTCGATTATCTTCTTGCAACAACATAATGATAACTTTGGTAAGAGTTAGATCTGAGTGTGTCGATATGATCATCACCCAGTTCTCATATGTAGAGGGTAGGCTTGGAAGCAATGTCATGATTGCATCTTGATCGTCTATGACTGATCTAACAGTGGCCATATGTTGCAAGAGACTCTTAAATTGGTTAATGTGGCTCTGGAGAGAATCACTATTAGACATCTTGAAAGTGAAGAATTTTCTTTGTAGATGTAATTTGGTAGTTATGTCCCTCACGTCATATAGTGAGTTCAAGATGTCCCAAACTTCTTTTGAAGTTTTAGCTTCAACTATGTGTCCAATCTGATTATCTGATATATTAAGGACGATGAGCACGAAAGCTTTACCATCCTTTGATTTTCACTTTGAGTCTTTTGTGTCATATTCAAGCTTTACTTCGGTACCTGTAACAACATCCCATAACTCATTGGCTATCAGCAAAGTCTTCATCTTAAAATTTCACAAATGATAATTGGATCCATTCAGCTTGTCTATGATAAGACCAGCTTTACTTTGAGAATCCATTTGGAACTTAGTATGTCGATTGTATCGATGACGCTAAGATGTAGTGATGCCAACAATAGGAAAACAATTATTTGATACTGAAAGGATGAATGAAACTGAAGAATGTGATATCAATTTGATATCGCGAAAGATATCAAGTATTAGAGCTTTCGCTCTGATATCGAAATAGTATTATGCCTTGATAGAGATCGTAGATCTGATACCGTGGCGGTTCAGATAAAGGAAATCGTGATCTAGAACTGATACTATGATAGAAGCTCTGATACCATGTTTAAAAGAGGTATATGAAAGATAGGTCGAATAAGATTCGAATAAAAAAAATTCGAACTACAAGAAAGAAAACTTATCGTGCGCAGCGGAATAGACTATCTTTCTCTTTCTTCATGCATGACTACACCTATCAATTTTGAACAAAACAATAGTGATAGAAATCACGTTCGATCTCATAGTAACTAACTTTGAAATCATCGGTACTATAGTGATTACGTAGCCAAACAATAATGCATTGAATTATCAGACAAATAATTAGTCGCGAAGAACTACAGAAACGCATACATTCTGAGACGAATTTGAACGCAATAAAAGATAGTATTGATTCAGTATGAAAACGAAACAGAAGTAAATGAGTACAATAAGTTGTGGATCGAAGCCGCGTACTCTAGGCTATCTCTGAGCGGCTAAAATGAAAGTCTGAATTAAGCGCAATGCTGATAAGCAGTAAGCGCAATAGCAATCTCTAAACAACTCTAAGAAGTGAGCTAGAATGCTCAGGAGTGTTCAAGCTCGCAGGCTTGAGAAAGAGAGAGCTAACTATTCAATACTTGCTGATTAATTGATCAAAAACTTAAAATTGTAGGAATATGAACAACTATTTATACTAAGCAATTAGGTCGTCAAATGCGATTGCCAGTTGGCTAGAAACTGTTGGCATTCATCCAGTTTCTTCTCATAAATTAATTGCTGATAAGTGGTAACATTTGGCCATAAACATTCTGTGTGCATAAGACGACAATGTCGCAAAAAGCCAAAAAATGCGACACTGCATTTTTACTCGTGATTTCTGACAGGCGAAAAATGTGAAAAAGATGACACTGCATTTTTACACGCAATTCCTGACAGACGAAAAAGCCGACATTGTTGCCGAACTCTGTGTAATCATGAAGACTATGTAAAACACTTGTAATTCTGTGGATTGTAAAAAGACACGGGAAAATCCGCAAAACTATATAAACAATTGGATGAAGATTAAAACCGATTAGTCGATTAGTAGGAAGGAGAATAATCCAATAAAACTTGCCTCCAAGCTTTGTTTCCGAGTCTCACAATGCAATGGTCAATTAGTAAATCATTCCATTGGCAAAGTAGTAATTTGTCCATATGTTTCCATTTTTCAGTTGGTTCGTTTACCCATTTCCATTTACATTCCTCGTAATTAGGTTTTCATTTATAGGCAAGATTTCAGTTCTTGCTGAATTTGAAAGCATACAAGATAATCTTTCGTATAATAGTCTTAAGTCCATTAGGGCCATTAAGAAGGATATTTTCATAACATTTAGAGATGTCGGTAGACCACATAGAAGTGATTTTATTTGGAACATTAAGATAAAATTCAGTGGATGAGTTGAACTGCCAGAATAGGTTGGTATCCACATTTAGGTAACTGGTGTGAATATGCCTTAAGACCTGCCCCCTCCATGACGAGCGGAGAAAATACCAAGAGCTCCAGAAATAAATGTCGCCACCTTTGAAAAGTACAAATCATGGGCGTTTGTAATCCATCTGAAAGTATTTTTATGTGCTTTAAAAGTGCAAAGTAGAAAAGGTAATTCTTTTTTCCCTATAAGGTAATATGGCAAAATAATAGAAAAGGTATGCTTAGTAATTGTCAAGGCATTATCAATGTTATTGTTATCAACGTTTGGAAAAGAGACAAAATCTGGACTATATAATCTTTGCAACATCAAGTTTCTAACAAAGTAGATGCACATGAAACAAGGATTATGTTGGGCTTTATCCACACTATTCACATACACAAAGGTAGTAATCCAGTCACATTCAACAATAGCATTCTCTAAAAAAAATTTGCGGTGTTTTTACCATGAAGCCATATAGTCTTATTTAGAAAGTTTGTAGCAACACTCTTGCAAATTAGGACATGTTCCACAATATTATCATGATCCATATTTTGATAACTGGGTAAAAAAGTAGCCAATTTAAACCAACCGTGGTAAAGTTCCAGAGTGACCTCATTAATATTAGATTGACGTAAAGAAATATGATTAAGTCCTTTGTTCAGGTCGTTCCTTAAAGGCTTACTATCGATAATTTCAGTATTCATAGAAATAACATGCCCAAAATATTCATCAATAAACTCTTTAAAATGTTTAGAATTCGAGCACGTACAAGGTGGAATATTATCAATATCAAACTCACAAAAGACTTGAAAGAGTTTATACCATTCATTTTTCAAATGTGGGAAAATAGTGCAACCAAACACAATTTGCTCAAAGATGTCGTCAATGTAACCAAAATTCTAAAGTAAATTCTTAGAATAAAGTTATTTAATGTTTATACTCTCAAAGCATCTATTGTAGTAATGTAGATGCAAAAACAACATTTCTTTATCTCTTCTAACCATAAGTCGTCGCCTACCAATTGCACTGACCTCTGATACTCTAAGATCTTCAATTTCCTCTTGCACATGGATCAATCACGGTAAAAGTTTAGCTTTTTGATAGGAAGATCCCCTTTGCCACCACTAATTTGCCCCTCATTGCCTTTACTTGGAAAGTATTTTCTTTTTTTGTTGCTGCTGCCTGATATGACTGAACTTGGATTATTCAAATTGAAGGACCCTATTTTTTTGCTTGTATTATGGAAGTATTTATCTTGTAAGGTAGAGAAGCTAGGCTTTTTAAGAAGGCGTTCAGTTTCTCGTATATTTTCTACATCACCAAGGTGTGCAAGAAGCTCGGTAGTAGGGCTATGGAAAGTTCAATGGCGGCCTCAATCATATGTTGTCTGATGTACATAAAGGCAAGGTGGGATTTAACAACACCCCTAGTAGGCTTATGAAGCCAAAGAAAGAAGGCATTCAGTTGGTTTTATAAAGATGCACCAGGGAAGAACTTGGCAAGGTTGTTCATCATATACCAAATAGCATGATTAAACCAAATGACAGAAGAATTGTTTTTAAATTTGTCGTCACATCTACATTTAAAGAAGGGTATCTTCCAGTTCCAAATTCTAGCTTGATGCAGGCTCATCCTATTGAATGCAGGACATTTCGTAGGTTCAAATTTGCTCATCCTAATGATGGTATCAAAGGCAATAGGTGTATCAAAGGAGAGATTTTTATGCAAAGAGGCAAGTTTGTAGGCTTGAACTTCTGCATCAGTAAGATGGGTAAGAGCGATTCAAAGTTCAATAGAGATGGGTGCCAAAAAATTCACAGAAGGAAAGCTCCAAAGTTTGTACACAGATTTGGCATATTTAAACTCAATACTACCAAGGGAACTTGGCAACTTTTGGATTGAATTCAAAGGCAGATTGATTGTCCACTTCACAAAAGTTCTAGGATGCACTATCTTTATCAAGGTCTTCGGTAAAGATCAATAGATGAGGCGAGGTAGGGAGTTCAATAAGGGTACGGGTATCAACAATAAAGTCACCATTTTCTTTTTCCAAACAGGAAAATATCTTCCGATATGTAAATTATAGAATTTTTCTTCATCAACAATACGTTCAGCATAATTAGAGAGATCCATATAAATTTTTTTAACCACGCCTAACGTTTCCTTCTTTTTAATGAAATCCATATATATTTTGATCCAATCCATAGTAGTCATCAAGTCAACAAGGTAAAAGATCTTATCATAAGGTCCAGCAACATCACAAGTAGCTTTATTATAAGAAGTAATAAGTTTGTGAAACATCAACAACTTTCTTCATGCAACATATGACAGTTTGACCAAAAGGGTTAGATGGAGGAAGGGGCTCCCTATAACTAAGAGCAACAACATCATGGAACCATCCCGTGGACTACATCATCAAACAGACCTTGTTAGCCATAAAATACAAGTAAAGGTAAAGGTTTGGTACTACCCCGACCAAAAGGTAGTCAGGTTGGCATCTTAAAAAGATGCTTTGAGAGAGTAGCATAACATCGCATAGTCCAAACTTTTTGGACCTTTTAATTGATAGCATAACATGTTAAAATATATCTGTATAAAGTCTTATTATATAGAGTACCAAAAAGCGAGGCAAATTTTAGGACATCCAGCTGTTACTTGCTACCATCCTACAAAACAAAACTACACGAGTTAGTTGCATGATGAAGACATGTGTCATAGCTGAGCATCAATTGTTATCCATGTCCAAAACACGATTCACTATCTTATCAGCTTGATTGCAATTACAAATAATATGTCCAATCTTCCCTATCATGCATTTCATAATTAGCAATAGATGTTGCCCTTTTAACAAAACCGTATCAGGGCAGATGCCATAATGATCAGTATAAGAGCAAAAAGAATGTATTAAGTTCACATAAATAAATGTACACGTAAGAAGCTATCTTACAACACACAATTGAAAAGAGATATGAATTTGGCCAAGTGCTTCCATTGTAGCTTTATAAAAATTCATACCTGAATGCGAGGTGAAGTGATTTCTTGCGAGCTACCCATTTTTCACTACTTCAAGCAAACCCTTGCTTATGTACTACCGAATCCACACTGAAAGTAATCGATTAATGGTAGTGCAACCTCTTTAAAAAGTATTGTAATATTGTAATAGTGTTAACATCAATCACACGCAATTCATTGCTACCAGCCAGTGTTCTTGTATCAAGGTATCATAGAGTCATTTGTTCTCAATAGTTCATAGTTTGAATATTCACATATTCGAAAAACAGTAGAGCATGTAAGTTATTGTTGCATTCAAACATATACTATCATCAAAGCATCATAGAATATCCCGTAGTTATGTCCAAATATCACCGCTTGCATAACTAGTTTTATGTGCACGTATATATCGAGTTTTTCATTACTATCACATGTGGTATTACCTATGAGACAAGCATGTATCAGTATGGCTAGCAATGACTTTAAGAAATATCACTTAGAAAATCCCTTTGAGATTTCAATGAAAACTTGTAGTATTTGCAATCATGACTTTAAAAAATATCACTTAGAAAATCCATTTGAGATTTCAATGGAAACTTGAAGTATTTGCTTTCAAGCTTTCACAACTTTTGAGCTGACATATTATACTTTGAAGGTCATAAATTCTAGTAGATGTTTTATGTACATGTAATGATCCATGCAAGCTTATTTACTCAATAGGAAGAGAAGTAAGCTGATTGCACAAACTTTGATTATGTAGATTTTAGATCCTTCTTTGTTCTCTAGCACAACATACAGTACAGTAACTTTCCAAAAAGTATTATTTGGAGTAGTCTGCTAGCATTGATGATCTCTCTCTCTCTCTCTCTCTCTCTCTCTCTCTCTCTCTCTCTCTCTCTCTCTCTCTCTCTCTCTCTCTCTCTCTCTCTCTTAAAATCTAGTGTTTGATAATCCTGATAATGTACCAAAAAAATTGAGCGCTCATAAATTATCTAACTATATACCAACTTTTGATAAAATATATTATGATTTTGGCTAAGCCCAATGAGAGATGATTAAATATTAGTAACTAAAATTGGTGAAGTCGAAAACTTCACATCCCATGTGAAGAATCTCTCTGCTGCTACTGTGCTAGCAATAATCGATCCTAGCATAGCCTCAATCGTTAGAGATGTATCACTTTTAACACTAAATTACAATAGTGATTTGGGTGTTATATCCATAGTCACTTGTTTCGTGAGATAAAAAAAAAAAAAATGCAAATATGGACAAGAAACAAGGGTCAGAGCACAAAGAGAGAGATCTAGCCACATGCCAAAACACATTCTGGTTTTCAAGGGGGGCTTGAATCTGAGACCAAAGAAACTTTGGAAGCCCAGCTAAACCAACTAAGCCAATTTTTTTTTTAAAGGGGCACTTGAATGAGACCAAATAAACTTTGGAAGCCAAGCTAAACCAACTAAGCCAATTTGATTTCGCATGCTAATATAAATAAGCTTCTAGATAGATGGTCATTCCATGCCCGGAACAAGTAGCATGTAATAAGAAACCCGGGGGGGGGGCGGGGGCAGGGGCGGGGGGTGATCTATTTGGTTCGAATTTTTAAGTACGAAAACCCTCTAAAACTTGCCTTTACGACTTCACGAAGAAGGTTCAGGATTTTGTGCTCACAAATCTTGTTTCTGCCCGTTCCGATCCATGTAATCGTCGATCGTCCGGTTTTTAGGATCTCGTTTGTGCACCTTGCCTCAGTATTCTCCTTTTCTCTGGTTTTGTTTTCATTATTTTCATGCTTGGAGCTTGTGGCAGAAGCCACATATTTATCTTGTATAATTGCGTTTGTCTTAATCTTTTAAGTTTTTGCAGGTTGATGCATTAGTATTCTCGTTTCTTTTTTAAACGTTTTTGCAGGTTGATGCATTGCTGTGGGAGTATTCTCGTTTCTGACATTGAAGCTTCATTTTTCTTTTCCTAGGTGTAGCTCCGCTCAAGGGCCTATGCAAAGATGTCGGCAGAAAATCGCTTGTGTGTGATTATGTCGTTTTGAATTCCTGAGAAACCGTCGCAGCTGCCTGATTCCGCACCAGAATCATGGATAAGGTTATGCATAAAGTTGTATGCTTAAGCTATTTAAACACAGCTATTATGAGAGAATGACAGAGAAGAACAAGAAGAAAAAATAACTGTAGTTATGGCTGTTGGGTTCAAGAATAGTAGGGTTAATAATTGTAAATTCTTATCCTTTATTGTGATATGCATTTTTAGCACATTGTGCTACACCATCTAGGCCCCTCTTGCTTGCTAGCTCTTTGTTTCGCTCTTATTTTGCAATGGCATATGCAGTTATCTTAATATCCCAGGTTCGTAGCCATGCTTAAGGAATTGGAGCTGTCAATTAAATGTCAAATTTTTAATTTATACTTCTGACAATCATTCCTAGTGGTAGCTCATGTGGACATTTACCACCTGGTATTTGACAGTCAGACATAAGGAAATGGTTTTTGAAGCAAGCTCACAGCAAGGAAGCAGATACTTCAAATGCTGTGAAGCAAGTAAGTGTTTCTGCATTGGAATGGTAGCTGTTACTACTGCTTAGGGTTTTTTCCAGGAGTTTTCACAGTCGCTAGGGTTTTTGCCATTATATGCTGTGTAACTGACCCCTAGTGTCTGTGATTTATTCGTACAAAGTCGTTTGCTGTCATTTAGAGGAAATTATGTTTTCTCCACACCACAGTTAGAAAAATACACAGTCCGTATGCTAGCTAGCCAACTCGGATTAGTGTACTTAGAAAACTTGTTCATAAGACACCTAAAGAACTGAAATGTGTAGCTGAAGCTTCTGCAACACCACGTTAAAGTCAATTTTGAGCTAAGATAAGGGAATATCTAGAATGTCCTTAACAAGCAAGCGGAAATACTACTATCTAATATCGGGTCAAGATATGTACTTTTACTAAACCATATATATTGTGGCATATATGTACAAAAAACTTCAAATACTCATACAGGACGCACAAGGTGTAAGAGTATATGAAGTAAAATTTGGGTGACGATTGCAATATTGTTTCACATAATTTTGAAATGGGGAATTCCTAAGATGGAATCTGCATTATTGTACAGGGTGTAGCCAAAAAGGGTGAAGCAGCTATACCGGTTGTGGAGGCAGCAAAGTTAAGCAGATCTACTTCTGGTACTTCATCTGCAAAGAGTAAGGTCAATGAAGGCATAAGGAGTCCTCTCCAAACATCGCCTTCTCCACCAGTCAAACGCCAGAAAGGAGTGTCTACAGACAATAGCAATGTTGCGATCGAAAAGCCTTCCTCCAAAAGGTTATGCATCGAAAGCAAAGATGATGTAGGCATTAAGAGTGAGAGTCCAGTCAAGGAAAAAAGAAAAAGAGGGCAGGCTAGTGATGTTGGACAAGATCTCAGCAGCGATACTCCTCTTAAGACACCGGCCAAAACAGTTGGAAGGGGGGTCCCCTCTTCTACGGAAAAGCCCGACAACAAACCTGTCTCGTCTGGCAGAGGTCAGGGAGGGTATGGAAGGGGAGGAGGGTATGGCTACATGCCTGCTCGAGTAACGCCTCCACACAAAGGAGAGAAGGTGACTTCTTATTGGGTGTTTAATTATCAAGGTGGTTTTATTTATAGATTGGATTGTTCTTGTTGAAGACTCAGCTTAATAAAACATATCCTATTGTGCTTTTCATGTGAAAGCTACCAACTATGGAGTTAGGCATTTCCATAGTTTTGTCAAGATGAGGTCACTTGTCAGTTGAAAAAAGATTCTTTGTTGGATTTGTTGATTGTCTGATTTAGGTAAAGGGGTAGATTGATTCAGGCCAGCGTATGCTTGTAGCATTGCCCTCTATGCCCATAAGTTCAGTGATTAAGTACAGATTTTTTTTATATTGACTCAACCTTTGTTTTCTCTCAATTAGGATGTCCCTGAAGGGGCAGATGATGCATTAGCAGGTCTCACATTTGTTATCAGTGGAACCCTTGACAGGTAGTAAGTCAAACTTGCAACAAGCTTTGCAAGTAAATATTGCGATTTTCAATATAGTACAGTTGTTGCTCTATTTTTGGCTATCCTTACGCTTGTCGTTTGCTTATCAGTTTAGAGAGGGAAGAAGCAGAGGATCTTATCAAACGACATGGTGGCCGTGTGACATCTGCTGTCAGCAAGAAAACAGTATGTATATTGATTTTTCGTTCATGTATCCCATAGACTTCAATGAAAGTTGGTGATATAAGAGCTTGGTAAATTTGTCTATTGATGAGCCTACTTTATTATTAAAGTTGGTGAAATTTATAGGTGTGAAAGGCTTTCAATTTCTGATCTTAATAATTCACACCAGAGCTATTTGCTAGCTGATGAAGATGTTGGCGGGCGTAAGTCTGAGAAAGCCAAGGAACTTGGGTAAGTATCAACAATCAGTTCTACAAGCTCTTTGTTTGTGATATTCTGCTTTACATATTAATGTGGACATTTAGGCTCAATGCTATATGTTTTCTTGTGAATGCTTGAATGCTGTGGCAGGGTGCCTTTCTTGACAGAGGATGGCCTTTTTAACCTTATTCGAGCATCAAAGAAAAAGAATTCTGCAGCAAAGTGTGTGGAAAAGGCAGTTCTTACTCCAAGAGGTGGTGCCAACGTTTTGAGTTCACCAAAAGGTGGTAGAACTGTTTAGTTTACGAAATGTACCAATTTGAGACAGATTATGGATACAAAGCTTGAAGAAGTTGTTCCTTAGTATGTAATTTAGAGAGCTAGACAGTGATGTGCCTGATGTTGAACTGATGTATTGCTAGCAAGATTAGTTGATTTAAGTTCTAGTATATGTTCTATTTTGTATGTGCCTTAAGTAAAATCATGCAACTGGTGTTGTAGTTTAGTTTAGATTCCTTATGTGCGAAAGCTATGTTCTTGAGAGACTCGCTTAATTTAATACAAAATATCAAAAGTTGAAGATATAGAGCTTGAAAGTTAGCGATTTTGTTAATACGGATGTCAACAAATAGTAGCATTTGACTTCAAATAGAGCATGTGGCTGGGTAGATAAGAAGCATACCTGAATAGACATTCAGTTGATAAAATAGTGGATGCAAGGAGTCAACTTGTTTTTGCTATGTATCATTTGCATTAACAACTAAAGTGGTGAGAAAGGAAATAAAATTTGAACCTTCTGAAAAATACTTTTTGTGTGAGAATAAGTAAAATCAAATAGCCTGAAGAAGGAAGTGATTTTGTCTGTTTTTTAGAAGTCAGTCGTACTCTTTAAGTTTGCAACTCACAATGACAATATCCTTGGACTCTGGAGTTTGTAAGCTCTAAGGTAACCAACACTTTTCAACATTGCTTTGAGGTATTTGGGTTCTGGTCAGATTTTGTTGAAAATATAGGTATAAGCTACATATTGGTGACTATCCTGTAGTTTTAGACAGTGAGACCCAAGTGTTGGAAAGAGGTTGAACGTTATCGGCTAGTAGACTCAGCAAAAAAGGAAAAGAAAGCTAGACTTTGCAAGAACTTAGTATCTATTTGCTGAATCAAAAGCCATGATACCAACTTCCAAGTTACGTCCACAACTTCTCAAAATTTACAACCTTAGCCCTACATAGCCTATTACTCACTTGAAAAAATGGTGCCGGTGCTGATGTGTCAATGGCTCTGAAACACATGGAAGACACTAAGATTGCTGAAACTTCCTCTGCAATTGTGTGGTATGCAATGATTCGATGCTAGGCCCATGATACTCACCCCCTATCGAAACAACACTTTCTATCATATCCCTCTAAACATGAGTTTTTGCCAGATGGAAGGGGAAGTTACAAGGGTGGAACAATCTCCTAATGGCCACGTTAGTCTTCTTGTTTGTCAACCAAAATGAATTCACATGATAATCTCCATCCATACTAGCAGCCCTGCCACTTCTAGAAGTAGAGGGCCGACTATACTCGCACATGCAAAAGATGCACCGACCCTCACCACTCCTGAGATTTGAGGAGGATGCATGCTTAGCTGAAGCAAATGACCTATTCCAACAAACAAAATTGGGAAAACATTTAGTCACTATATTGTACAGAATAAATGACAATTACACAAATCACAATCTAGATTCCATGTGTAACATTGGAGTGTGCACAAGTGACAATGCAAATTCATCATCCAAATTTAAAAAACAAAAGAGCTGGGTCACAAGTGTATGATGTTTACTTCTAGCGAGAGGAATGTTCTCTCTTGGAACAGCTCTTGGTCTTGCAATCATGGACAAGGGCTTTGGTGATGCATGTGGGGATGACCTCACAATCTATAAAGATGCATTTGATTATGCATTGGGCAGCTTGTGAGCTGATTTGATGATAGTTGCATGTCCATTGTTTTCTGCCCAAAGCAACTGTCACATGATCCCATATGAGATTTTTAGCTTTCACTATGGCCTCCTCAAATCTCCTCTTAAACCTTTCCCTCCTCCTTTCTCTTTGCTCCGCTGCTCCTGATTTTTAGGTTTCAGATTCTAAGCTGTAACCTAATTCTAATATTCAAGTTCTAACTTCTAGTAGAATCTAGCTTCTCAACTCTTAAGTTCTAACTCCTAACTCTCCTAAAGTCCAACTCTAACTCTCCTAGCTCTCTCCTTTCTCTCCTAACCTTCTAACTCTCCTACTTTTGACTCTGATTTCACACTTGCCTTTCTTCACCTCCTTCCTCCTCCTGCCTCTCTTCCTCTCCTCCTTTCTCCTTCCTCCTTTCTTGTCCTTATCTCCTTTGAACTCTCTCCTTCTGTCCTTTGCAAATTGGAACAAAAATAGGGCAGGATCGGGCTTCGCCGGTATGATACAAGTCATGATTTCACTTGGAGCTATTTATTCTACACAAAAAAGAGCTTGAATATTTGTGGAATCACTAAACTTAATAGAATATTGAGACTCGTACGTTCTGTTTGGCACAACTTCAGATCCCTTTCGAGGTCATTGTGGGAGTTTTGTATTGTTTGTTCTTTTGTTTTTTTGAAGAATAATTGACAGTATGTGTCAACCTTTTGGAAGCTTGTCTGGACCTTATGTGCCATTGTTCGCAAGCATTCCATAGATGCTTAGTCATTATATCTTTCCATTTGCAGGTGTGAAAAGCAACTCTATTGGAAAGAGAACTGCACATGAGGCTGAAACCATCGACAGGAAGACAAGTCGTGCCTTGAGACCTTCAACATCAGAGAAAAGTGGGCCAGCAGAAGTTGAGTCTTGGCCACAAAAGCACCGTCCAAAATCATCGGATGAAATTATTGGCAATCAATCTATAGTAGGTCCAGCATGTTTACAAACAAATATTCAGTTCTTTTTCAGGCCTTTTATAAGTTCATGTTTATATAACATGTTCTTGAATTTATGCAGCCATGCATCATGCTGAAACTTTTGACAGGTACAGCTTTTGATGCCAAGGAATGTGCAAGAAATGAGAATTTTTTTGCTTGATTTACAGCTTTTGATGCCAAGGAATCTTTGAGAAATGAGAGTTTCCTTGCTTGATTGACATACTACACTTTCTACACTTTTCTTCAACATTCATTAGTTGTCTCTGGATTTTTGAGAGAAAAACCTCCACATCTGTCACTCATGGTTTATTATACTTTTGAAATCATCCTCATTAGAAGCTGTAAGAATCTGATTATCGTGTTCTTTTCTTACTTACTGGTCACTTGAGTAGTAATGGTCTTCGTGATCACATTCCATAATATGATAGGTGAAGCAGTTGCGTGATTGGCTGAATCTTTGGGAAAAACATCATTTACATAGTGGGCCCAGAGAAGGAAAAGGCAAGAAGCAAACCAATGGTGGTAGCAGCACCACTGCCGTGAAGAAGGCAGTTCTGCTGAGTGGTCCTCCGGGCATTGGGAAAACAACTACAGCAAGACTTCTGAGCCAGGAGCTAGGGTATCAAGCTCTGGAGGTATATCTGCTCTAGCAACAGCTTATCACGATCTTGAATGTTGTTGGCATATTTTGTTGTTTGGATTGGTTATTCCTTCGCTGAGTATAGCTACTCCGAAGATGACATGCATAAACTTGAATTTTGACTATAGGTGAATGCAAGTGATAGTCGTGGAAAATCAGACTCCAAGGTCCAGAAAGGGATTGGGGGTAGTACAGCTAATACCATCAAAGAAATGGTCAGCAATGAGTCTTTAAGTTTCAAGGGCACAAACTGGTAAGATGCCCTCATGTGCATCACTTTCTATTTATGAAATGAAATACTTTCAAAAATATTTTACGTTAACGTCAAGGATGCTCATGTCCAGTTCTATTTTGCAGGACAACAAATCACCAGAAGTCAGTTCTTATCATGGACGAAGTTGATGGCATGTCTGGAGGTGATCGTGGGGGAATTGCAGATCTCATAGCTAGTATCAAAGCCAGTCAAGTACCAATCATCTGCATTTGTAATGATCGCTATAGTCAAAAGCTGAAAAGCTTGATCAATCACTGCTTGCCATTGGCTTTCAGGAAGCCAACAAAGCAGCAGGTATGAGGTTAACTTGAGTTTTAAAATCTTCAGCCTTCCATCTGCTTGTATGTAACACATTTGTTAAAAAAAATATCAAGAACTCATCAAGTTCGAACAATGAAATACAAGGTATGAAGTCAACATACAAAACTCTTTCACAAGTGAAAATGAGATCTGCCAGACTAGCTTTTACTTTTGAGTTTCAAAAATAGGCTGAAAACAGTGGCCCACTGTTATTTGCAATGTGATTCACCGAATATCCTATGTGGACATCCTTGCTGTAGGTAAAAACATGCACATTTCGTACACACTGACTCCTAACCGATCTTCAATATGCAGGCACAAATCCTGGCACAAGATATTGTTGACAATTTACAAGATGCTATGGGCCATCACTATAGGTTGCAAAAAATAAAATTTATCTTGTTTGGAATTGCAGCATATTTAGCCCTTTCAATCGAGGCCAGTTCGCCTTCCAAAGTCCATCATGACTTGTTTAACTTCAAATTATTAATCTTGACCAATAAATCACGTCTAGCATGGATCTCGCTTATAGTCACAGGCTCAGGGCACGGAGCGTGGATCCAATGACAGGGTGGATCGTGAGCGTTCTTTTTCTTGTGTTGATGAGCACCGGCGGTTTCCGGTTAGTGTGGACATAATAGTTGGTATCAGAGCCACTGAAAATTGTGTACAGGTCTGATCAATCCGTCCTGGCAAACTGTAAGTTCAATCTCATTTTAATTATGAAATTCTTTTGGGAATCATTGAAATCCCTGAAATTAGGCTTACGAAAATTTTTCTCTCTTTTTCGATGTATTGAAGAAAAAAAAAGAGATAACAGGCTGCCAGCAGCCAACTGGCTACCCGCTTTGATAGCCTGTTGGGCAACTGCGTCCCCTCACTGGCAACCAGCAAACTTGCTGGTGGGGCCTGGGCTGCTACGTGGCAAAGAATGAAGAAAGGGGTGGGGGGTGAGCCATGAGGCAGCCAGCTTGCTGCCTCATTGGCATTCAGCTGTTTTGCAGCACTTGGAACTCTTGGAAGTGGAAGTAAGCTGGGGGGGGGGGGGGGGGGGGGGTGTGTGGATTGCCACTCACTCCTTCATTTCTCTGATTTCAGAATTTCAGAATTCCTTCAGCTGGTTCTTCTCAAGTTTTGTGGAAGCTATAGACAATACCACATAGGAGTTATAGGGATTCCAGAAAATTGTGAGCACTGAGTAGGTGCTTTAGATTTGTACTCCCTTTGCAAGTTTTAGCTCTCCTCTTTCTTCCGCTACCTATGGACCCTTCCCAAGACAAGCCAGTTGAAGCTATGACTTCTATGCCTACTATGGATGTGGAAGCCCTTATGCTGAATAATTCACAACAGCAAATTATTGACATGCAGGCAAGGCATAATAGGGAGCATCAAGAGTGGAGGGATATGGCACAAACTAGGCAAGCTTTGCTCCGTCCCCTCTTCAGGCCTGGCCTCTTTGCTGGTGACAAGAAGGACAAATCACTTGCTGTTGTGATTCCTGGTTGGATCGATGGAGTGTGTGTCTCCATGCATGATTCAACAAATGACCAAGGGCTATTATGTACTTGCGAGGAAAAGCATTTACAGGGTGCCAAGGTCTACGAGGGAAGCTCGAAGCCCCTGGGAGGAGTTTTCTAAGGTCTTCAAGGTGGCCTTCTTACCCATCTTGCTCGACTTCGATTTCTATCACCAATATGGGGCGATTTACATGAGGAACTGGCCCCTTGATGCATACTTACAAGATTGTCAAGCGGTATATTCTCATTTTGCCACCAGAATAGATCTTGTTTTAGTCAAGTTGCACTTTATTTTGGGCTTGCTTAAGGATTTTCAGCTCGACGTTAGGAGGAACTAGCCTCTTACTCTCGAGGATGCAGTTCACTATCCCAAGATATACGATGATACTCATATAGTGGCCATGTCTGAGCCTAGTGGGCAACTCGAAATAAAGGGTAAAAAGCCCATTTTATTTTCAAAGGAAGAAAAAAGAAAAGTGGAGGATACCCTTGCTGGATCCAATGGATCAAGGAAACGATCCGCGATGGACCATGAGACCTTTGTCAAGGCCAAGAGCGACATCTATGCTTTAATTGCATGGAGCCAAGACACGTCACAAGGATATACCCGAAGAAAAGGAAGAATGTTAAAGAGGTTCGTTTAAGATGCCAGGTAGCTTTAACATTTCTAGCATTGATTTGTCCTTTGTGGATAGTTAAGTTTGTGAGCATTGTTGTTTTAATACGGCGGTTTTTGGTCCCTGCGACCTAATTCAGATGAATGGGACTATAGGTGGCGAAATGGTTGTTCTACACACAATTCGCTAAAGGTGGAAACAAAGCAAAGTGACCACCGTTTGTGGTGAAGTTGGCCACAGGAGCATAAAGCCAATTGTGGGACCGAATAGTTCCGTGTCTACTTTTGCAAATTCAAGCTTGAAAGGGTAAATTAGACTTTTATATAATGAATTTGGACAATGTAGATGTTGTAATACGTTACAAAGAATGGTTTTATGTATACAATGAGTCATTGAAGAAAGACTATAAGATTCATAGTATATCTCTTATGCACAATGGATAATAGAACATAATGAAAATGTTGATACTTGTCCCTCATATTCAATTTCTATTATGGAAATGGTCGAATGCGTGAACGATGTGGATTGTGAATCTTAGTGCTGGGTAAAAGATTTTGTTTATCATGAAGAATGCAACCTACGCAATTATAACATACAACTTGCATTAATGACTGATAATCTAAGGGAGTAAAGCTCGTCGGAAGGTGAGGCCATTAGAAAACTTAGACATGAGTTTAGTGACGTTTTTCTAGACTAGCTACTAGAGGGTCTTCGCCCCTCTAGGGGTATTGACCATGGCATAGAATTTCTCCCTAGAAACTCCCTTGTATCTTTGAGGATGAGCACCAAGGAGGAAGGTGAGGTCTTCAAGCAACTGCAACAATATTTAGAGATGGGCCATGTAAGGCCTAATAAGACCTCTTTGGGGGCTCTTGTATTGTTTGTTAATAAGAAAGATAGAGGACTCGTCTTTGTGTATAAAAAATTAAACAAACCAACCATTAAGAGAAGATATCCCTTACCTCGAATGGATGAATTGATTCGATTACACAGTGCAAAGTACGTCACCATAATTGATTTGAGATCAAGGTATCATCATATTCGAATTAAAATTGAGGATGTGCTAAAAGATGGGTTTAGGGCAAGGTACAACCATTATGAGTTTCGTGACCTTTCAGCAAATGATGAACGATCTTCTTCGTCATATTTGGGGAAGTTGTAATAGTTTACTTAGTTGATATTTTCACATACGGTAGAACTCTAAAGGAGCATGAGGAGCATCTCAGGATTGTCTTGAGGTTACTAAGACAGGAGAAGCTCTACGCCAAAGAATCCAAGTGTGTACTCTTCCACACAAGACTAGAATATCTTGGTCACATTATTTTGGACTGGGGGTTGGAAATTGATCCTAATAAGGTTCGTAAGGTTTGTGAGTGTCCTATTCTTCTAACCATTCGTGAAGTCAAGTCCTTTCTCGGCTTCATAGGGTTTTTCCACAGATTCATCTTGGATTATATGGTAATTGCTCTGCTCACTACTGTTTGCACAATTGTTCCATGAGCTCAACTATGTCCAATTTGTTGAAAAGTAATGCCTATTTTACCCCTTTGGCTAAGCACTAGTTAAGTTGTAAGTTGTACATAACTCATGGGGCATGTTTTAATTAAATACATGAGACCCCCCTTTTTGTAAGTTGAGTAAATTAGTGCAAGTGGCCCACTTGGCCAAGTAGCTCACTCGTATGGTTGACACCTAGACTTTCCATGCATGTAAAGGAGGTGCTTGCCTCACAAGGGATTTGGAGGACCCACACCTTCCTCTCTCTCTCTCTAGCAATTCATTTCTTCTTCTAACTTTTGAGTTTGTGAGGTGCTTATGCAATTCTCCTTGTATGTGATGTTTTCCATAGCTATGTTTCTCAAGCTTTCATAGTTGATCTAGTATTGAAGTTAAGATACTCCATTGCTGGGTCTTGCAAATCATCATGGTATCAGAGCAGGTTGTCTAGTCTGTGAGTCTGTGAGTGAGAGAAACTTCAGTGCTTAGATTCTTGAGAAGATTCTCATCTTCTACAAGCACCTCAATCTTGAAAGAGGGAGCTTTTGATCTATAGGTGTCAGATCAGGTTGAGTTTTGCATTGTTGGAGAGCTATTGGCAAGGGGAGTAGGATGATCCAAACACTTTCTAAATCTGGCAAAGTTTTGGGGAGTCTTTTTGGAGGAGCTTACACAAAAGTAGGGCGCACTTTCTGTAGAGGCTTCTGGTTTCTGTTCCAGTGGGGCCTAGCGCTTGTGCTAGGGAGGCCATACCAAGTGGCAAAGACAAAAGTAGGAGCTAAAGGGCTGCCTTGAAGTGGCTACATACCCTAGTTGTTGGAAGTTGTTTCTTTTTTGATCTTTTTCAGGTTAGCTTTTGTTTGAGCACAGATTATAGCATGGCTAGTCTTGGGGAGAGTTTGTTGGGTGAATCTAGCAAACTAGATGGCACAAACTACAGAGTGTGGACGTTCAAGATGGCTAATATCTTGATGGACAAGAATGAAAATCATATCACAAAGGTCAAGGACCTAATGGACCAGCTTGCTTCAGTTGGAGAGAAAGTAAGTGACAAGAGTATTGTCCCCATAGTCTTGAACAGCTTGTCATTCAACTATCAAGACGATGTGAAACTCCCAACCTTTGGGGAGTTATGTGGTCTTCTTTTATAGGAGGAGATGAGAAGGAAGAATCTTTCTGAAAGGGAAGATAATCCAGAACATGCATTTGCTTCTAAGAAGAAGCAAAACTTTCAGAAGAAAGGCAAAGGCAAAAAGAACTCAAAGCAAAGCTTGGAGTAGCAGGTGTCCAAGTTACAGGTTGGAGAGGAGTCAAGCACGAATTCCTCATGTACACCCAAGAGGAAGGGCAATTGCAACTATTGTGGCAAGTATGGGCATTTTGCTTTTGAATGCAGGAAGAAGCAAAGTGATCAGAAGAAGGGAAAGAACTAGCAGGGTCACTTTGTTGACAAAGTTGCAGAGGAGGAGCAATCTGGTGGGCTTGAACTATTCACCGCAGCCCTATCATCTGAATCCACATTTGGTGGATGGTACATTGATTTCGGAGCCTCAAAGCACATGACACCTCATAGAGATTGGTTCAACACCTATGAGATGGTTAGTATGTATGCCTTGGAGATAATTCTACACGTATGGTGAGGGGCAAAGGCAGAGTTGCAGTATAGTTGTCATCAGGTGAGGTGAAGGAAATCAAGAGTGTGTTGCACGTACCAGGGTTGGCTAAGAACTTGCTATCTGTTGGTGCCATTACCAAACAGAACATGGTGGTAGAGTTTGACGAATCTACATCTTTGGTAAAAGACAAAGATCAAAGCTTCAAGGTGGTAGCCAAGGGAATGCAAGAAGGAGGTCTTTACAAGCTTTACACAACCATTCCTAGCCAAGAGGCCTTGTCATCAGGGGATACTAATCGGGACAAGCTTTGGCACGAGAGATATGGTCATTTGAGCTATAAAAGTTTGCAAGTTTTGAACAAGCACAACATGGTAGTAGATCTTCCTAGCATTAAGTCTTCTTCAGATACATGTGAGGCTTGTGCACTAGGAAAGCAACAAAGGAAAAAGTTTCCAAAGGAAAAAGCTACTAGGGCCAAGGAAATTCTTGAGCTTGTGCATTCAGATTTATGAGGTCCCATGTAGGTCAAATCAGCAGGGAGGGCATACTATCTCATGACCTTCGTAGATGATTTCTCACGGAAGGTATGGGTCTATTTTCTGAAGCTGAGATCTGAAGCGCTCAAATACTTCAAACAGTGGAAAGCTATGGTGGAAAACCACACAGGGAAGAGGTTAAAGACTCTTAGGTCAGATAAGGGTGGTGAGTATATTTTTGATGAGTTCAAAGATCAAAGCATGTGGGATAAAGAGATAGTTTACTGCTCCACATACACCGTAGCAGAATGGCGTGGCTGAGCGGAAAAACAGGTCTATAGTTGAGTGTGCGAGGAGCATGCTCAAGGCAAAGGGGTTGCCAAATTCTTTTTGGGCGGAAGCGGTAGCAACTGCTGTTTTTCTATTGAATAGAAGTCCAACCAAAGCAGTTGAAGGAATCACGCCCGAAGAAGCATATAGTGGCAACAAGCCCAAAGTGGGCAGCTTACGAGTATTTGGGTGTACGGCATATGCACATATACCAAAGGACTTGCGGAAGAAACTTGATGCAAAATCCGTGAAGTGTATCTTCCTTGGGTATAGTGAAGGTGAGAAAGCCTATGTGCTATATGATCTCGAAAACAGGAAGAAAATCCTAAGTCGAGATGTCATTTTTGATAAAGAGCATTCACCTAAGATACAGGAGCAGGAGAAGGATGGAACTTCTGAGTTCATACCCGTGATTGATTCCACGGATGAGGAGCCTAGTCAAGAGTCCTATGAGCCTCAAGTGCAAGAGCAACAACAGGAAATCGAACCTACTAGTTGGAGACCTCTTTTTGGCCAAGTACCAGAAGCCGAAGTTGGGGACAAACAGAAGACTAAGACAATACCATGGGATACGTGGTCACCATCCACATCACCTACCGCTAGGAAGAAGCTACCTAGGTGGTATTGGGAAACAATCAAAGAAGGTCAAATGATGGAAGAAGGAGAGAGCAGTGAACAGGGTGTCAGAAGATCTCTTAGGTCTCATGAGAGAGAAGAGACTAACTTTGCTCTTATGTCCACTATTCTGAATGCAGATGAGCCACAATTATTTCACGAAGCCGTGAAGGAAAAGGTATGGCAACATGCCATGCAGGAAGAGTACGACTCCATTGTCAAGAATGACACATGGGAGCTGTTACAGCTTTTACTCCGTGTCTCGGTTGTTTATTGTTTTTACTTATAAATGTACTTCTTGTAAATACAGAAATGGCTAAGTCACCGGCCTGTGGTGACCTTTGTAACAGAAATGTAAATAAAGTTTTTAATGATGTTTCTGAGCCTCAGAGTCGCATGTTGCTTGGGTATAGGGTACTGGGTCATTAATTCGGAGTGGCTGGATTGACCTCCTAAAAAGTAGGAGTTGACTAGTCAACGTGACACATGTCATATGCTCACTGGGACACTTGGTCCAGTGAATGAGTGACACATGTCAGGGTTGACCGGTCAAACATGACACGTGTCACATGCCCATTGGGACATTTGGTCCAATGGATGAGTGACACATGTCAGCCTACTCACTTGCCTATGTGCAGGTATTGCCAAGTGGCAAGTGTCGACTGCGCATGGAGTTGGCCATGTGTCGAGATTTAGGAAGGGTCAGGGTTAAGGGGTGCTTGAGGATTTTGGATAAGTGAGCCTAGAGAGAGGCATTCCGGATCATAATCTATGCAGCAAAGGCTGGGAGGAGACAAGGCAGCCAGCTCCATCTTGTGTTAGAACTAATTTGATGCTTGTATCTGCAGGAAATTAGCAAGGTTTGAAGAGAAGATCAGAGAGGGAGTCTGACATTTGGTATCATAGCAAGGGTTTGCAAGTTTTGGAAGCTTGGGACAGCAAAAAACAAAAACGTTCTTGAGAGAGAAAGGGGAGTTTTTTGCTTATAACTTTTGATTGAGAGCTTAGATGGCTATGGGATTTGTTGCAAACTGTTCCTATTGCCAAGGCACAATAGATTAGTCACAGAAACCAACCCCAGCAGCGAAATTTAAGCGATTTTGCAAATTTTCTTGTAGCTGGTGGGCGCTGGCAGGCTGAAGAGTTTTTTCTTCGTAACTTTCCACTCGGTTCTTGGATCATCCTCAAATTTTGGGAGTCTTCTAGGCAGACCTCAAGGGCTGTTGTATGCAATTTACAGCAAAGAAAACGGAGTCCTATGATGTTTTTTCAGAAGTTGGTTCTCATACATAGATGCAAAACCAGCTGAGAAGAAATTGCTTGATGATTGGGCAATCCTAGCCTAAATTGGACTGTTAAGGGTTCATTGGAAAGCCAGAAGGAGGGCGACCTACTACAAATTGACCGCTTAGGGAAAGTCCAAGTCACGGAAAAGTTATAGCAATCCAAAGTTGGTCTGATTTTTGGGCCAAAATACAAGGAAAAAAGGGTTTGAGAGTTGTAAACTCATTTTTGCCAGTAATTTCGACTTCTAAACAAGTGGACAGCCCCCAACATTGCAAATATGGATCCATTAGGAAGTGCAAGCACAGAAATCTTGAGAATCGAAGAAGTGGCAGCCAAGGTGGATGCCATGGAGGTGATTTTACAACAAATTCTTGACCAACTAAAGTCGGCTAAATCTCCACAGGAACTTGAAAGGGTTAGTGGAACGGCTATGGTAGCCGTTGAGCCTGTGACAGTTGAGAAAGAAGCCGAACAACCATCAAAGATGCGGAAATTGCCCACAATTCAAGATTTGAAACCGCCAAAATACATAGGAGCAGTTGCAGTACACAACACTGATGCAGTCGAGAATTGGATTCAGAAGTGGGAAAAGGCTTTTCAGATGTGTGGTATTGATGATGATGAACAGAAGATTGCAGAAGCCACATATCGCTTGCAAGAGTCGACACAACGCTGGTGGCGTAAAATTGAGAAGGATAATTTGGTGCCTGCAACTTGGGATCAGTTCAAGCGGATGTTCGCTGAGAATTGGGTGCCATTAGATGAAAAGAATCAGGCGATGCAAGTCTGGTCAAGCCTCAAACAAGGCAATGCGTCCGTACAGGAATATGCGGACAAGTACAGAGAAGCACTGATGCGGATACCTGAGGAGGTGCCGATGTTTTTACAAGTGTTTCAATTTGTGGAGGGCTTGCGTGAAAGCCTTCGGTCTTTTGTAAGGAAGGAGCAGGCTCCAAGCCTCCACAGGGCTTTGCAGATGGCCCTATATTACGAAGATGGAAAAAAGGTGAAGGAGTCTGAGACACCTACTTCAGGAGGGTTTCAGCCTAGGGGGAAAAGAAAGTTCAAAAAATGGAAGGGTCAATCCTCGCAAGAGCAAATTCAGAGTGCGAAAAAGAGTAAAGGTGCGAGCGCCTCAAAAGGCAAAGGGCGGTATGGGACGTCCAATGCCCAAGGGGGCCAACGCTTTTCTACACTATCACTGCAGGACTTGGAGCGGGCAAAGAAAGAGAACCTTTGCTTTGGCTGTCTAGGGCGGCATAGGTGGAAGGAGTGTTCTCGCAATCCCTCACGGACCACCTATAGTTTGCAAGTTGAGGAGGCACATCCTATGAAAATTGAGGAATTGAGACAAGAAGAACCTCCTGATGTTCCACGGTTAATGAACGTGTCGGTGATTCGAAAGGTGGACTCGGTTCCTTTGCCATAGTTGTCAAGAGCGGCACAACACGGGTATCAGTTTCCTTGCACTTCTTTGATTGTTATGCGTGGACAGCTGTGTGGTAGAGATGTTTTGATTCTATTTGACACTGGGTCCTCACATAACGTCATTAACTCCGTTTTGATCAAACGGTTGAGAGTGAGCTCACAACCATCCCTGTACCAGTACACAGTCGAAATGGCTGATGGAAAGGGTGCGGAAGTGTGGGATGCCAGGGTTGTGGGTACGCCTCTAACCATTCAGAGCTATACTGAGGAGTTAAATTTTGAGATTACTTGTTTGGCTCGCTTTGATGTGGTGCTTGGAATTTGTTGGCATGTGGCTAAGAAACCCTACATCGCTTGGGATACTCATGTGTATGAGTTCCAGCACGATGGTAGGATTCACTCCCTGCGTGGAGAGCCTAATATGCCTCCAGGACCTTTGATCACGACAACGCAGTTGCGTAAGGTTCAGTGTAAGTGCATGTATGTTTGTTTCTTGTATGATATGTCTGTTTCTGCTAATGAGTCTGATGTATGTCAAGAACAAACTAATCTTACTAAGAACCTAAATCGCCAAATTAGGGAGGAGTTTCTAGATGTGTTCACGAATGACTTCCATCTATTTTACCCCCTAAGAGAAATGTGGAGCATAGAATCGAGTTAATTCCTAGATCATCTCCTGTTAATAGATCACCTTATAGAATGAGTCTGAAAGAGGAGGAAGAGGTCAGAAGCATGATTGAGGACTATCTTGCCAAGGGGCGAGTAAGACCTAGCTTCTCCCCCTTTGCCTCTCTGATCATTCTGGTAAAAAAGAAGGATGGGTCTTGGAGAATGTGTGTGGACTATCGAGGCTTGAACAAGATTACTGTTAAGCATCGATATCCTATGCCACGTATAGATGATCTTTTGGATGCCCTCCATGGTGCTACAATGTTTAGCAAATTGACCTAAAGAGTGGTTACCACCAGGTGAGAGTTCGAGAAGAGGATGTGCATAAAACTGCCTTCCGGACTCGTTTTGGACACTATGAATTTTTAGTTATGCCCTCTGGATTTGTTTACAGTTGTGGTGATGCTATGCACGTAATCACCTAAGAACTGTGTTATCAACTTTGAGGGAAAATACATTGTTCGCTAATGATAAAAAAAGTGAATTGTTTAAAAAAGAAATAACATATTTGGGTTTTATAGTGTCAGCAGATGGAATAAAACCGGATCCACAGAAAGTTGTTGTTCTTCTTGCCTGGCCTGTTCCTATAGACTTGACGACTCTAAGAAGCTTTCTAGGATTGGCTGTGTTTTATCGTAAAGGTGTGAAGAATTATTCACACGTAGCTGCACCATTGATCGATATGTTACAGAAAAATAAATGGAAAGAGTGGACAAAAGTTCAGCAGCGAAGTTTCGATGCTTTGAAACAAGCTGTGGCTGACTTTGTCACTTTAAAAATTGTTGACCCTCAAAAACCATTTGTCGTAGAAACGGATGCAAGTGACATCGCCATTGGGGCAGTTCTGATGCAAGAGGGTAGGCTTGTGGCTTTTGAGAGCAAGAAGCTCAACCTTGCACAGAAGAATTATCCAACTCATGAGACAAAACTTTGTTGTGTGTCAGTTTGAATAAAATTGCCATTAAGGGGGGGTGTTGAAAAGTAATGCCTATTTTACCCCTTTGGCTAAGCACTAGTTAAGTTGTAAGTTGTACATAACTCATGGGGCATGTTTTAATTAAATACATGAGACCCCCCTTTTTGTAAGTTGAGTAAATTAGTGCAAGTGGCCCACTTGGCCAAGTAGCTCACTCGTATGGTTGACACCTAGACTTTCCATGCATGTAAAGGAGGTGCTTGCCTCACAAGGGATTTGGAGGACCCACGCACTCCTCTCTCTCTCTAGCAATTCATTTCTTCTTCTAACTTTTGAGTTTGTGAGGTGCTTATGCAATTCTCCTTGTATGTGATGTTTTCCATAGCTATGTTTCTCAAGTTTTCATAGTCGATCTAGTATTGAAGTTAAGATACTCCATTGCTGGGTCTTGCAAATCATGACAATCATGATGGTACAATAGTTTTCTAGTTTTGTGGGGTCACCACTCTAATGTACTGGGAAATTCAGATGTGACCGGGTTGTTGAGAAGTTCAGCGAGGAAAGTGGAAACAATGTCATATGCATGGATGAGAAGTCCGGACTCAAGGTTCACAATGATGAGCTTGATTACATCTCAGCATATCAATAGCTTCACAAATCAATAAAGGGGTGAATGAAAAAACTTATGCCAAAATGCACATTATACAAGAAGTCGATAAGTCTCTTTGTTTAAGCTATCTCATAGCCCACTTTTTAAAGATGGGAGTAAGCTGTGGTTCTAGCTTTGGGTCTCGTGGAGAAGGTGGAGGGAAAATGTATGGGCCTAGATGACTTCGAGGAGTAGAAGGTGGCAATCTCAATCATACCAGGGGTTATCGTATTCGTGGCACGATCTCGAGTTTGGTTTATAAGGTTTGGAAGAAGCAAGATAAGCAGCTTCGTGAAGAGCCGTAGTGAAGACTTTGGCTTGAGAATCAAGTGTGTCATCATGGTTGTAATTGTGTAGAGAGGGACATTTGGTATAGAGGGGTAATGAATTTATATTGAGGAGCACGGGGAATATATGTGGAGGTGTGGTTAAATATTTTGTAAATGAACCCAGATCACATGAGGCCTAGGCCCAAGATATAGTGAAGTACATTGTGACCACCATTATATGGATGACATGTGAAATAAACTAACACAAGCCACTTGGACAAACCATTATAATCAATCAACTCATTCTGTTCACCCAACTGCAAAAGATACTCATTGCAGGTTGTGAATTGACCATCTATGTTTGTTAGAGCTCTAACAATATCCATCGTCTCTCTATCCAACCAGTGACGTCGTAGTGGGTCAACCTTCACATTGTGAAGATCAATTTGACGTCCCAACAGTTCACGCATTGAAGTCTCCACTCAAATCAGGCACTTGGCTTAACGTGATCGTCTTCAACTGCCTCTCGAAGTTCTTTCTCATGGAAGATCAAAATCTCTATTATCTGGTCTTCTGTTAGGAGTAGGCGCCCAACTTAAGGTCTTATTGGAAATGCAGTTGGGTCCTTGATCTATCGAATGGATGGCCAAATGGGCACAATCAAATCTTATATGATCCAAATGTGACCACAAATAATTAAACAGGCCAGGAAACCCTAGTTACATGTTCTTAACTCTTTTCTTGCATTTATGCCCTTAGCCTGTATGGTAAAAGTTCAGGGTTTAGAACACTGCTAAGCACAACGATTACCATTCCCATGGCAAAACTGTTGATGAACAGGATTTGTACTCAATTTTGAAATTAGAACTTAGCAAGATTTTGTATTTGATCAAAATGCTTAAAGAAGAAGCTTGGACTTGTGTTCATACATATTGCTCAAGTGATATTTGGTCCAACTGACATAGGCAGTATCAGACAAATTTGGCCAGCACATTGATGCTGTATGGCACCCAGTAAACGAGTTTGTATCAAGCAAGATGCTTGTTCTAGCGTAGTCAGATGGGCCTGAAGAATACCTCACAGCTTCTTTACACATTCTTGTGCTTTGGGTCCATAACTGGTCATACCTTTGGCGATAAAAATACCATCATCAAGTTGCTAAACCATATGTAGGCAAATCTGCATAGATATCCTGTCTGTTTTTAATGAGCAAATTCGGTATCAGAGGTGTAATGAGTGCAACTTTCTCTCAGTTATATGCCCGTCTTTTAAAATGTGCAGATGGCAAAAAGACTTCAGCAAATAGCCCAAACTGAGGGTCTTCATGTTGATGAGGTGAATGGATTTCTGCGCTCGTCATGTGCTGGCTAAAACATGATCATCTCTTCAATGGCTGTTGTTATTAAGTACTGTGGCACATAGCCAGAAATATTTTGTAGATCAGAAGTGTTTGGTAGCCTTGTTGTTCCGTATTTTTTTTTTATGTTAAGCCAAGTCGGCACAATCATGACTATTGCTATTTAGGTAACCCTCGAGGAGCTGGCAGACCAATCAAATGGCGACATGCGTATGGCTTTGAACCAACTGCAGTATATGAGTTTGCGCTCAAAATCACTAAAATATACTGATATGAAGTCTCGATTGCTGGCCAGTAGAAAAGATGAAGACATCACGCCTTTTACTGCTGTGGATAAGTACAGAATTTGCCTTGATAAACATTCATATAAGCTTATAGTACTCATGAAATTTCTGTATTTGAGTTTTAAAGATGAATGAATTTTCTCGTATTCTATTAGTTTTCCCCGAAGCTTCTTTGCACTTCATGATTGCTACCGATATCTTTCAGTTGCTGCTTCATCATACATTACGTGGTCAATTTCAGCATTTTGGTCTCACAAAGAGAAACCAGCTGCATAAACCACTGCGTAGTGTGATTGTTATAAGTATCAGATTATATTTCGAAAAATATCTGAAGGCTTATTATTCAAGAATAATTTTTTTGCTGAATTGTCTCCAATGTATTTCAGGCCATGCACAATCCTGAATAGAGTTGGTGGGGTTGCTTGTATAGCAGCCTTATTGGAAGGTTGCCAGGCCCATCCCATCTTTCATGTATACCAGCTATGGAACCTTGTTGAACTCATAGTGCCACTGATGCTTCTATATGAAATTTGAAGAAAAACTTTTGAGAGAGAGGTGGGACGCACCATATTGACATAGTGTTAAAACATTCAATATCGTGAGTGTTACACGGAAAGACAGACTGATGGAGTGTTAAAACTAAGAGAGCTAGTTACTTCAAGAAGATAGCTCCTTGTCTTCTCGAAAGGCCTGAATAATCTTTTATGGAAAGGGAGTGGTACATCCCTTGTACTTAAAAAATGATGAGTCTCTGCACAGTAAAGACAGTAAGTGTACGAGCAGAAGACAATATGCTTAGTACTAGTTATGCCCTTTAAATCTAGGCACAAGGAATCAGTAAGGGACATGTGGTAGTGTACTAGAAAAAAATCGTGTATGTAAATATAAGAAAGGTATACTAATATCAAATGGTACTCAGGTATGCATAGAATTTCCTGCCTTACACCCATCTTGGAAGTATGAGTGGAGTGGTATATATGTGGCTGGTTTTTAGCTCTTCTGCCTCACCCATGGTAATAATCTAACTCAAGCCGTCTTCTACAATCTTAGGGAGTTCTTATATTGTGCACGCATACAGGTTTAGAGTGATGATCCTTGTATACCTTGCTTCTTGTGTGGTTCACCACTCACATCTGTGTGCATCTATGCTCTCTGGCATTGCTGCTTAATTGTTCTAGCAGAGTTTGTGCTCTCACCATTGCAGCTCGACGCCATCTTCCAACTTATTGTTTATATACAAAGAGTAATGGATTTTACAGATTTAGAGATGAGATAGTCATAGAGGGAACTTACCTATTTACAACGTCTTTATGGCCAGAGTTATTAGCTATCATGGTACTCATAGGCCTCCCGCCTATTGGACACATTCGACATTTCTATTTCACACCTTCCCACAAAACCCACGAATACATTCGGCAAAATGTACATCCTCATCCTCATGTCAAACCTCGTGTCAATCCTCAAGTTGATCTTGACTTTGAACCTGATCCTTGTGCTGCTTCTCAAGTCTTGTCGATCTTTTAGCTCCGCTCCCTGTTTACTTGATTCTCCCTGTTTCAAGATGACTCCATCTTTGACAGTCTCATAGTACCACCTTGGTAACTTTCTAGTAAATGATGTAGGATGCTTCCTTCCTAGTGAAGTTGGAGGTGAATAAGTATTCCAAATACTTGACCTCTCTTTTATTTTTTTTTGTTTCTACAAGGCTTCTCTAGACAAATGAGTTGGTGTAGGCAATACATGTGTTGATTCAGGTTCCTGTAATAACTCGTCATAGGTAAAAGAAGTCACATCATCTTGCTTCACATGATATTTTTGTATCTTTATGAGATCCCATCTCATGAAAGATAACGTCCTTGCTTATAATAATCTTCTTTCTTGCAATATCATAAAGCCTGTACCCCTTTTCCTGATCATTATACCCAAGCGTCAAACACTTTGTTGCCTTTGAATCTAATGTGCTTCTCATATTCTTAGGTATATGAGCATATGCAATACTCCAAACACTCTTAAAGGACTTACATCAGGTTTTCTACTTGTATAAGCTTCTTCTGGAGTCATATTCAAAAGATATACAACTGCTTCACCCATTGAATTCGGAAGATTCTTATTTTGAAGCGTGCTCCTAACAGTTTCCACAATAGTTGCAACTCCTTTTTGTTGAGGCATTTCCATACTCTCTCTTTATACCATTGACCTTGCAAAACATTTGAAATTCTGTAGAAAGATACTCTCCCACAACGTAACTCTTTTTTGACCTGTGCCTTAAACGATAGTTGCAGCGAATCGCGATTCGCTGGGTTCCGAATCGCGAATTTTTTTTTTTTTTTTTTGGGGAAAAATAGCTTATGGTTGAACTTTTTTAAGGGGAGCAATGGTCAAAAAACCAGTGTTTTGCCTCCTAGAAGTGCAGTAGATAGGGCACAAACAAATCTTATTTCCAATAGCTATTTGGTTGTTATTTGCTTTGGTTCTCAGTAAATGTTAATGCTACAGTTTGGGCTATCAACTCTATGGATGATGGTCACTTTTGCAATCATTTCACTGGAGATGATGTGAGTGCAATGTGCATATAGTTGGGGGGGCGCGGCATAAATATTGGGCCCTTATCGGCGCGCATTTGGACCCCCATTTTTATCTTAGGGGGGGTGCAGGGGGGGGGCAGCGCCTCCCCTGCTACTGTCGTGGGGGGGTCCAGGGGGGGCCGGCGACAGCCACCTAGGCCCCCCCGACGGGGGGATCGGGGGCGTTGCAAAAAGTGAGGTACAATTGCTCTACAATTCTCTGTCTCTGTCCCACTGGAACCATCTGTGATCGAGGTTAGTTTTGAATTTTTATCCTTGACAGAACCCAACATGGATTAATGCACCTGAACTGGACCATCTTGTACCCAAAACATTTGGCAAACTACACAGTAATAATGCTCTTAAATAGAGCTTTCATCTAATACCCATATTGCCCAAAAAAGAAAACGATTCTGGGAAAATTTTGAATCGCGATTCGGACCGCGATTTGGAACCGCAATTCTGAATCGCAGTGCAACTATGCCTTACGCCAAGTAAAGCTTTTTAATGCCTCACTCTTATTTTTGAGAAGATATACTCTTATCTTCCTAGAATAATCATCAAAAAACACCCCAACTAACTTGCTCCACCATGAGACTATGTTGTCATAGGACCACAGTCACCACTGAAATCTATATGAACAAGTTCTAGAAAATTGCTTGCTCTAGTTGTACTAGACAAATTTTTGCCTTCTTGAACTTCTTGCAAGAACACCTTCAGTACCACTCATTGTTCTTCTTAATAAGACATTGTTCAAAATTCTGATAGGCTAGAGGTAAACCATTAAGCATAATGGACACCAAAACTGAATCAGGAACACTTTTTCCAACCGTTATAATTTGCCCTCTGAGATGTTTCACTTGTGTAAAATAATCCGTCACTGATTCTCTTGTATCCATTTTCAAAGTGAACAAAATTCTAGATTGATTTGCGTTTTTGTAGAAATTTTTGAGAATATCCCAATGTTCCTTGGGTCCAGTAGGATCTTTGATATGAGGTATATTCATATCTTTAATTCATAAGTTAATGATCTGATAAGCTTTTCTTCTCCACGTCAAATAATCTTAGCTCCCTATGATTTTTTGGAGGTATCTTGATACTAGTAACAATATCTCAATATTCTCTATCCAAGAGAATATTTTACATCTTGAATTTCCAGATGCTAAAATTCGTTCCGTCAAGCCTACTAGTCTCTGATAATACCCCATCATTTAAAGTTGCCATTGTATAACACTAATGGTTCATTAATATTTTTCTTGGTTTCGCGAAATTTTGTCATTTAAAAATTTGGCCGGTTACACAATATTTGTCGTTCAAAAAATTGGCCAGTCCACAATATTCACAAAATAAATTTAACAATTCTTCAGAATTTTACAGGTTCCACAAATTCTTTGTTGGTTCTCCAAAGTTGGCGGTTCCACAAAATTTAACAATTCTTCCAAATTTTGGCAGTTCCACTCCAAAAATTGGCAATTCCACAAATTCTTTGTTGCTTCTCCAACATTGTTGGTTGCACAACCTTCAACTAGTTCCTTCTTCAAACCTAGTAAGAAGTTTTGCTGTTGTACAACAATTTTCTCAGCAACCTAGCTGATTGTATTGGATCGGATCGAATCGTATCCCAAGCAGCGTTCTCCCAAGCGATTCAACGACACCCTTCAATGACCTGCAGAAATGATTGGTGATCTCCCAATGACCTGTCCTGTAGAAATGATTGTTGATCTCCCAGCAGTCTCACCTGCACAATGATCTACCTTGCTTCAACAATCTCCAGCGATTCAATTTGAAGATTTGTAGTGAACAATTCCAGCAACCTGATTAGCAGCAATTCTAGCAATTAGTTTATAGCAATCCATAGTTGCAGCGAATCGCAATTTGCGAATCGCGATTATGAGAGGTGACTATACCTTGGTTGGAGGTATGGAATCAAGTTAAACTTGGATAAGGGTACCCTTAGGATTAAGGGTATGTGCCTTTAGATTAAGGTACTGGTGTCCTTGGATAAGGGCAGGTAGGTGTCTATGCCTTGGTCGGAGGTATGGAACCTAGTGAGGTGTTAGAAAGTCATTACCATGGGTGTTTTGGCTATTTTTCTAAACTTTGGGCCTCAACCTTGAACCATATCACTTTATTGGTCTTGGACCAAAGTATACAAGCACAACTTGGGCAATGGGACCTAGTAGGAGGGCGCACTTCCAAGGTGTCCATTGAGTTCCCAACTCCCACAAGAAAGGCATTCAAAGAGTCATAGGTTATGGAAGAAGTCTCTTGACCTTCCATAAGCCTATGAAGGTTCTTTAACTCCCCTAGGCCTCTCTCTTTTTCATTGGTCGTGCATGGAACTCCATAGTGTATTGGAGGGTGCCATTTGCTATTCGTATGAGGGGAGGAGGGCGCCCATAGGGAGGGGGAGAGATCTCTTTTGTTTGCTATGCTTATGCTCTAGTGTGGCTACTAGTGTATAGAGTGTTTTCTTGTGTGTAGTATGCTTAGGGTTTGGATCTTGCTTATTGTTACGACTCAGTCTAGTTCTGACATGACCTCGGCACGACCGGTCACTTGGAGGGCCTGAGGCCAAGTTGGCAAGGGTCAGTGACCGAGAAGGGCATCGCTTCCAAGTGGGAACCGATGCGTCACAAAATCCCGTGATCCGGTGAGACCGTTTGACAAGCTGTCAGAGATGCAGTCGCGTAACCGTTAGGGCCCTAGCCGTTAGTGCTAGCTAGCAAGCAGTCGGGGTGACCAGTTGGTGTCATCGGTAATGACAGGGCATGGGGGTGGTATCCCATGAGTCACTCACTATTCATAGGTTGCTTGCAGTGTGTACGCCACGTGGCCTGATCAACCACTGGGGGGGTACCTCGTGTATGTTGACAGGAATAGCAGGTAGTGGACTCAAGAGGGGGGGGTACCTATGGTTGGGAGGATCATTCCACACACCGGCCTTCAGGAGTTGAGCAGCTTGGAGAGCTTTTGGTTCCTGACAATTGGTATCAGAGCCTTTTCTAGCTCGTTCTAGAGAGAGAACAGCCCATTATAGAGAGAGAAAGTGAGAAAAAGCTTGGTTTTTTCATCATAACTTGGTATATAGTGCTCAGATTTGAGGGAGATCTGTCTCCTATCATTTCTAGTGGGCAGTCGCTGTAGATCAGCAGGGATTCACGCCAGAAATCTCAGATTTCAAAAAATTTCAAAGTTTTTGGAGGGCCAGTGCATTTTTACTGAAGGTTTTTCGCTCTTAACTCTCCGGAATCTTCTCAGATCCTTATCATATTTTGGGAGCATGTTCCTAGCATCCATAGCGATCCTATGCAAATTTGTCTCTGTTTCACCAAAAAGGCAGTTTTCAAGCAAAAAGACAGGTCAGATTTTGGATTGGGCATAACTTCTCCGATTTTTCTCCGGTTTCTGCTGTTAAGGGTGCAGATTGGGCCTAGTAGGAGGGCGACCTACTGCCAATTGACGGTTCGTGAAAAGCTTTTGCCATTTGGAAGAAATTCAACATCAAACAACCCATTTTTTTCCTGATTTTTTCGACTTTTCAAGCCGATTTGGTGCCCAAAAAAGTTTTTTACTGACTTTTGTACCAGCGTAGGATGCAAGGGAAGTACTATATGTCCTTGGCTTTGTGTTTTTTCCCTAGAATTTTATTACTTTCTAGTTGCCTGTTCCTCTTTCAGTTCTAAATTGGGAATAAGCTGAAAATTTCCACATTTCACATTTGTTGAGTAATTCCTGTACCATGGCTGATGACAAAGTTGACATCCCCTCAAGCCCAGTTGAAGTCATGAAAACTCCTCCACCTACTCCTGGCAACCAATTACCTAGTGCGCCTGTTACTAATCCTCCTCCCATACAAGAACGTATGGATGTGTTGGAGCAATATATGACAGAGATGCGTATGATGATATCGTCGCTTGCCAGGGGCTTTCCCTCGTCTTCTTCTTAGCCTCCGCCTTTGTATCCATCCCAGCTGCCCAGTCGTTGTTATCGTTCTTCTGATACACAAATGATCATTGATTTTCCTCCTAATAAAGATATAAAACCCACAAAATATGCTGGTACAACTTCCCAGTGGACTACTGATGTTGTAGATCAGTGGTTGCACAAGTGGGAAGAGTATTTTGATTTGAAACGGGCACTCACCGATGAAGGCTGGTGTGTCCGTAAGGCAACTTACCATTTTACTAACTTTGCTGACAGGTGGTGGCGCAAGTTGCTAAAATCACAGCAAGCCCCATTCACCTGGGTTGACTTCAAGCGCAGTTTTCGGGCGCAGTTCATTCCTCCACATGAGCATGTGCGTGCGACGGATGCTTGGTTCATGCATCGTCAGAGGCAGCACATGGTGCAGGAATATGCTGATCAGTATAGAGAGGTGCTGATCAAGATACCAGAGGAGATTCCCGAGTGGCTGGTAGTCCACAAGTTCATATTTGGTCTTCGTGTTGAGTTGAGGCCTTCAATTCTTAATGAAGGATGCAAAACCTTGGAAGAGGCAGTTGCTACGGCCCTCAAATTCGAAGGCAATGTTCGCAACAGGGCTGAATCTGGAGTGGCAAGTGTGCCCCAGAAGATGGGTTCGTGGAAGTCCGGCCAAGTTGATCAGAGGGATTTCTCGTAGAAGGATCCTATCCAGATGTAACAGAATTTGAAGCGAAAATCGGCATCCCCTATGGCTTGTCGTGCTTACGACAAGACCACTTACTCCTAAGCAAAAGGATAAGGCCAAGAAGGAAGGCTTGTGTTTCTTCTGCCTTGGAAAACATTTGTTCAAGGATTGTCCTCGACGCACGGGCAAGAAGCTCCATGTTTTACAGCAACGTCAAGGGGAGGGCAAGGATGACGTCACCCAAACTACACAAATGAAGCAATACCCTAGAAACGGCCTACTCCACATGTAACCAGTGTGGGGAAACTTGAAGTCGTCCAGAAGTGAACCCAACTCTCTCAAGTCTGAATAATGAGGTGAGATCAGGACGCCAATTGCATCTCTCTCTAGAAAGTGAGTTTGATAGAATTCTAGTTTAACCCCCTCTGATGGGCCCAATCAAACACTTTAGTATGTGCACATCATAAAAATCCTCTAATATGGTCATGTGTCTCCTTGGCAAGGTCTATGGATATGCCAAATGAGGCCAATAGTTTCAAAGCTTAAGAGTACTAAGATGAGTGACACCCGTAAATTCCAAAAGAGGTCACAAGTGCTACGCATTGGTATCTCTTCCAGTACTTGCATCCCCAAAGTTCAAAATTCTATAAGTAAATAGTTGACCTAAAAAAATCCTTCACTTGAATAGAAGGCACAACAAATTCTCGGCTAGAATAATCTAATATGGAACCATCTTAATGATGAATTGCAAGACCTAGATATGGAGTGTCTTAACTGCAATACTATATCAACCAAGAAAGCTTGAGACACGTAGCTATGGAAAACATCAACTACAAGGAGAATTGCATAAGAACCTCACTGTTAGAAATAAATGACTATGCTAGGACCCAAAAGGTCGAGATTTGTGTAACCATGAGTATTTAGTTATTTGGGCCATCTTAAGTTTGTCTTAAGTTCAGTTGGACCCAATTTTGGTCATGTACTGACTCGTGGGTCCTTAGGGGTCTAATTTTGTTTAGGGGCCCTATCTTGACTTTTGGGGGTGCCCTACATTTAGTAAGTGGTTAACCTTAGGGTTTGGTGGCATTTGGTCACATCCATGTAGAGTACTTAGATGCTCATTGTGTATTCCATTTTTACAGTTTGGCTAAGCATTGCTCTCCATTGCTCTTGTTGCTGTTTTCTCTCTCTCTCTCTTAGAGTTGGGCGCCCAGCCTCTTCTCTTTTGTTTTCTGTGGAGATTGATTGATAACTAGATCTTGGTGACTTGACTCTTGCTTTCCTACATGGTATCAGAGCTACCGGATCTGCAGCAAGCTTGTTTGTTGGCGCCCTACCAGAAGAGGAGCTTCTCTGCTTTTTGTTATGAAATTTCAGCATCTTGCTGATCTTTTCACGTGGAGTTTGGATTAGCTTTTTTGTCTCTTTTCAGGTTGAAGGAGGGCGGCCATTAGAGATCTTGGAGGAACAATTTTTGGCACCCAAAAAATCAGAATCTCAAATCTGATTTTTATGCAACCAGTTTTCAGCAAGTTTTTTTTGGAGGAGGGCGCCCAAAAATCTGCTACTGATTTTTGGTTGTGGTGTCTCCTTATCTTGTTGTTTTTGTTTTCAGGTTTGCATTTGTGTAGGAGGGCGCCCAAAATTCAGCAAACCCTATTCAGGGTTAGGTCAACTTGTGGCTGGAAATTTGCAGATTCTCAGCAAGTAGTAGGGCGCTTTCAACAGCCCTATTGGAGTGTGTGTTGATCACACTATTTGGCTTCCTAATTGGGTTTCGGTGTAGGCTTCAATCGAAGCTAACCTAATTTTCAAGAAGCTGGTTTTTTTGTGCAGAAAGACAGCCATCTATCCATTATCTTTTGGGCACGTTGGTTGCAGATTGAAAGACATCTTGTGCTCCTACTTTCAGCTCTTTGTTTGCTGCAAATTTTTGAGTAGATTTGGTTGTGGAAAGGCTCTCTTTCCTATCTACTACAAGCTGAAATTTTGTTGGAGGTAATGACTAAAGAATCGCAAGCTATCGGTTCTTTGTTTAGTGAAGATCAGTTGGATGGCACAAACTACTCCTTGTGGAGTTACACATCTTCGGAAGAACAAAAGAAGTGGGATAGAAGGGATGCACAAGCACATTCTATGGTTGCTCTTGGTGTGAAAAGATCTATCTTACCTCATATTAGGTCTTGTTAGACATCTAAAAGTGTGTGGGATACACTTGATGCTATGTATAGAGTCAAAAATCCAGCAAGAGTGGTGTATCTTAGAAATCAGCTTTCTTTGTTGAAGATGCAAGAAGGGGATCAAGTGACCAATCACTTGATGAAGGTCAAGGATCTTCGTGAGGAGCTTCTCAACATTGATGAGATAATTGAGGATGCTCAATTTGTTTCCATTACTCTCAACTCATTACCTTCATCTTATCTTCCATTTGTTTCATCTTTGAGTATCTCTCTTAGGGGACAACAACTCTCCTTTGATGAACTTGTTGGGCTGCTTCTTTAAGAGGAGCAAATGAGGCAAAACTTTGCGGGTGACACTCAACAAGATCAAGCTTTCTTCACGAAAGGCAAGGGCAAAGGCAAGTCAAAAGGAAAGGGGAATCCTCCTTCCAAGGATGAGCAAAAGCCCGTTGGAGGTCAAAATGTCAACACTCAAAAGAAGAAAGGGAAGTGCCATTATTGCAAAAGGTATGGGCACTTCATCAAGGATTGTAAGAAGAAGCTTGCGAAAGAGGAGAGTAAATGAATTGATACTAGTGCTTCACTTGCTACTTTGGAGGAAGAGCTTGAAGCTAGTGGTGATCTCTTCAACCGAGACTATGCTTTTGTGTCTAATATTGCTTCTACTAGTACTACTACATCTATGAGGAATTCAGATTCTGTTTTGCAAGTTGCTGATTTTCAGCCCATTGAATGGGTGATTGATAATGGTGCTACTCGTCATATGACTTCTCGTAAAGAAACATTCACTAAATTAGTGAAAGTGCAAAATGGAAGTAAGGTACAATGTGCGGATGATGCATCTTATTCTATTCATGGAATTGGAATTGTAGCCATCATTTTGCCTAATGGTGAAGAAAAGTACATTAAGAATGTGCTTTATGTTCCGGGAATCAAGAAGAATCTTCTTTCGGTTTCAACTATGTTGAAGCAAGGACTAGTTGTTGAGTTCAAAGAAGAGAATTGTCTTGTCAAGGATTCTAAAAGATCACTCTTGATTATTGTTTCGGGAACAATGCATGCTGGCTTATTCATTATGGATACCTATGAGCGACGAATTCCCTCTACATGTCTTGTTGCTTCTACATCACAATCATTGGAGTTGGCTGAATTGTGGCACCCAAGGTTTGGGCATCTCAACTTTGCAAGTTTGAAGAAGCTGAAGACATTTAATATGGTAGAAGACATTCCTACTATTGAGCAGCCGGAAGGGCATGTATGCGAGGGGTGCATACTTGGAAAGTTTCAAAGGAAACCTTTTCCAATTGATGGAACTATAAGGGTTCTTGATAAATTTGATTTGGTTCATAGTGATGTTTGTGGTCCAATGAGGACTGAATCCATTGGAAAGTGCATCTATTTTGTGACTTTTATTGATGACTTTTTCCGTTTTACATGGATCTATCCTACGAAGGCTAAATCGGAAATTTTTCAACGTTTCAAAGATTTTCTAGCAATGGTGGAAAATCAGTTTGGGCATTCTTTGAAGACCCTACGCACCGATCGAGGAGGGGAATACATTAAGAATACGTTCGGTGCATTTCTTCGAGAAAAGGGAATTCTACATCAAATGACAACTCCCTATACGTCTCAACAAAATGGTGTTGCCGAGCGAAAGAATCGCACACTTATGGAGATGGCCCGTTGCATACTCAAAGCAAAGGGGCTGCTTCACAAGTTTTGGGCTGAAGCGGTTATAACGGCAGCATACATAAGCAATCGTTGTCCTACTAAAGCATTGAAAATATTAACTCCTTATGAAGTTTGGTATGGGAAGAAGCCTTCAATCTTTCACTTTCGCATTTTTGGTTGTACGACTTATGCTTGTGTTCCAAATAAACTTCGTACAAAGCTTGAGGATATAGGATTTAAATGCATTTTTGTTGGCTATAGTAGTGAAAGCAAAGGCTATAGGCTGTTCAATTTGAGCACTAACAAGATTATTGTTAGTCGTGATGTGCATTTTGATGAAAAGAATTCATTGGATGTGGCCCCAACTCATATCTTGAAGGGGGACAGCCCACATAGTGTGAATGTTGAAGTTTTTCCAGATTTGGTACCATCTTCTATTGCTGGAGATAAGGGGCAACAATAAACCAGTTTTGACCTGCCCAACACCTCATCAACTTTAGAGCCTAATGTTCATCAAGAACCGCCCATTGTTGCTCATAATCAGCCTGCAGGAACTGTTGGACATCAAGGACCAGTTTTGGAAGATCTTGGACAACAAATTGTAAGAAGAGACATGGCTGTTGGACAGCCCAAAACAGTCCCACGGTGGCTGTTGTCGACTTTGCGGGACAACAAAGTAAGTTCATTTTATGATGGAAAGACACGTGCCTCTACAAAATCAGTGGACTATGCTGATTTTTCAGATTTTGCTCTTACATCTCATGGAGATGTTGCAGAAGAACCTGTTTTCTATGAGTAGGCAAAGGGAGTAAAATGTTGGGAGGATGCGATGCAAGATGAGTATGACTCTCTTATGGATACCACTAACATATGCTCTAAGCTTATCCTCTAAGATCTGGTTCACTCTCTCTGTTTGGCCATCCGTCTGAGGATGCTCAGTACTACTCATCCGCAACTATGTTCCCAGCTTGGCAAACACCTCAGTCCAGAAATTTCCCGTAAACTTGGGATCCCTGTCAGAATCAATGGACCTAAGAAGACCATGTAACCTGACTACATTTTGGATAAATAACTTAGCAACTTGCGGAGCTGTGACTTTCGTGGTCGTTGTGATGAAGTGAGCCATCTTAGAGAACCTGTCTACCACTACCATAATGGAATTAAATCCCTTTTGTGTCTAGGGTAGACCAACCATAAAGTCCATAGAGATGCTTTCCCACCTTCCTGTAGGTATCTCTAAAGGGTGGAGCAAGCCCGGAGGACTTACTCTCTCGGCCTCGCTAGATGTATTCCCTGACGTCTTGCTGCAATCGTGGCCAGAAATAATGCCGTTTGATTAACTCAGTAGTCTTATCAATACCCAGGTGCCCTGCGCAGGGACTATCATGGCATTCATGAAGAAGCCTACGACGAAGATCCTTCAAGTCTGGCACGAAAACTTTTCCATTTCTCAATAACATACCTTCCTTCACGGTGTATGTTAAATATGTGCCAGTGTCTCTCTACGGGAGCGACAGCCTCAGCTGACTCTTCCGCATGATCAATAACCTGGCGCGCCTCATGCCACACACGTTGACAATGTGGATCGTCCTGCTGAGCCTTCTTGATCTCCTCCATGCGATCATTGTCAACTACAGTAAAGCTCATCTGATGCAGTATCCGAGATAGTGCGTCGGCGACCACATTTTCCTTCCCTCTTTGGAAGCGAATTTGCAAATTAAATTCTTGCATCAGCTTAGCCCGCCGAGCTTGGCGGCCTCTCAAATCTGGCTGAGTGCAAAAATACTTCGAAGTATGACGGTCAGTATACACGTAAAATTCGGTGCCATACAGGTAATGTCGCCACACCTTTAGCGCATGTATGATCGCATATAGCTCTTGCTCGTGCGTGGGATATCTCTTCTGTGATGGCGTCAATTTCTTACTTTCAAAGGCAACAGGTCTACCCTCTTGACTTAACACTGCATCTACGGCAATGCCATTGCAAACAACTAAAACTGGAATCAACATTCACATTTGCAAGATAACACAACCACACATACCGCAACTCCATTTTCTTTATTTGCATCAAGGTAACAAGAGGACCTTCATTTGTAGGTCACTCCCCCTTCAGAACATGAGACAAACCCTCATGCCCGAACTTATATACATGAGTATTAAAATCTATAGCGGGCTGCTTACCAAGCATGCCACCGCTTACCAAGCACAATATCAAACTTAGCTACTTTGGTGATCTCAAAGTCTAACTTCTCAACATAGGTCTAAATGGACAACAATGCTTGAGAGACTCTCCTATCCCAAACCTATGTTCCCTTACCATCTGGCATCTCAACTGTATACCGGTAATCCGAAGGAACAGTAGCTAAGTGCAACTTCTTCACCACACGAGAGTTGATGGAGAAACATTTTGTCTTCATATGTCCATGGTATTACAAGTAGAGTGAGATACCACTATCTCTTTTCTTGATCAGTTTGATACACTTTGGCTTATCGACTTCCTATGATCATTAGAGATGTGGAGCACTATTGATGCGAGAGATGTTTTGTTTGAGGAATGAGGGAGTCCGTAGCATGTTCCCGAATTGAGCACTATACAATAGTGTATGACCTCTTGCTTTTCCAGACACAGACCTATTACAGAAACATGAAAGCTCTCTTATACCTCGTTTGTTCTGGTCATGCTTGTATCATTGTTTCATCCTTAGCCTATTATGATGTGTTATCAGGTACACCATATTCTTTTATCATGACGTTTGTATTTAAGAGCCTGCTGACACCTTCCCAACAAGCAGTGATTACTGGTTACCACCAATGTTTTGAGTCTTGATTTTAAATGGAAAAACCTATTTCGAACAAGTACTTGCTGTTTCGATATGGAGTTTTTTTTAGGGTTTTTTAATTCCTCACCTTTGGTTATGGCAAAAACAGGTGTTTTTTTGTAGTGTTTGAGGGGGCAATGCATCTATGTACAGTGTGCAACGCAGACTGTAATGAACTGCATCCTGTCTGAAAGTTTGTACCAGACAAATATAGTGAAGTCTGAAGGAGTGCACTGTGTATATCCTGTTGTTAACAACTGGAATCAGGGTAACAACTCATTTGGTAAATTAGGATTCAAAACATAGGCTTGGTTCTATTGACAATGGGAAGAAATGAGAGAAATCTCTCAAGATGATTGTATAGAGGCTTCAGGCTAGGTTGGTTCAAGTGTGCACTGGTGATTGTGAAGAATGTTGCAGACAGAAAAGTGGATGTAGGGTAAAGTAGGGCTTGACCCTTTCTTTGAGTACAAAAGTTCCGAAACCGATTCCCTGTTTTAAGATGGTCTGTTTTGAAACGTTCAAAACAAAACATGATTATGCCTTTGAAATGTCGAATTGGGAGACATTGGTTACCACTTATAGTCAGGTGAAGTATCTACCGTAATTCAAAGTGAATGAGATTATAGCATGCAACTCAAAAATAATATGAAACATTGCTCTGGATGCCCATAGAAGGGGGCGTCTTTTTCTTTCTAGACCTAAGTCTCCATAAATGGGATGGGTTCAAGACTGTCTCCTAAAAAAGGCCCCCTTGTCCTTTGGATTTGTCCATATGTAATCTAGCTCTGTCTGCTGATTTAAATCTCATATTATTGTCTTCCTTTTGGGGAGATCATCTAAGTCCATTCCCCATTTATCCAACCATTTAGCCTCCTCCTGTACCAGCCTTTTTCCTGTTTTAGCCAAGAAAGACATTTATGAAGCTTCTACTTCTATATCTCTTTCTCTCTGTACATTGAAGATGTGTAGGCTACTTTAGAGAGAGAGAAAGAAAGAAAGAAAGAAAAGGACCCTAAGGTACATAGGACTAAGAAAAGGTACATGTCAAACTACATATAGTGAGATGGTTGGCACAGTCAAAGTCCATGAGCCTGGTATAACAAATGTCCATGAGCCTGGAAAAAATGGTGTATAATATGCTGTGAAGCTATCACTGAATGTGCCGCGGACCTTTGTCTCTGAGTAGACTGTCTGTGTCGTCTCTGCTGCTGTGGAGCTATGGACTGTTGTGTGGCCTTGGAATTGGCTGTCTCTCTGGGCGTCGACACTGTCTCTGCCATCTGTGTCTGGAAGCGTTTGGACTCTCAACCTCTCCATTAGAGTCTCCAAGCTCTTTCCAATCCTTTTGAGTGGTGGGAAAGCGCATTTGAAAGAAAGCCGGTTGCTTCGGTCATTGGATCTTTGGTGTCTTCAATCCTTCGAACCTTAATATTCATGAGAGAGAGAGAGAGAGAGAGAGAGAGAGAGAGAGAGAGAGAGAGAGAATCATCCTGAGATCCATTTTACAGATTGTTGGGATATGATGGAGGGAGGTTACGAATGGATGAGCGGCTTGATGCCACAATGTCAGACCCTGATCTTGTTCCACTTCTTATTGAGGTGAAGTTTTCCATTTTTTTTTGAGATGTGGTACTTTTTGGTCACTAAGTGCTTGAGATTCCTGAGATCTGTTGTTTGATTTTTGCTTCTCATATATGCAATTTAAGCTTTATGCTTTTAGAATAGATTCATGTGACCCATATTATTCAAAGGGATGCCAGTGTATTCATCAGTTTCTATAATCTTTTTGTGAGTCTACATTGACTCTACAATAACAACCGTGTGCTTTTTTTGGGTGCGAAGGACTGTTTGGGGTTTCAAATGACCATCGACATTTATGATGTTTTGGTTGTTAAAAAACAAGAGATTCTTTTCTTGCAAAGTGACTGTAATTTGGAGTGTTCAAGGCATTCTATTTTTAGGGAAATAGGGTACATCTCGTTGATCCCATATCGACACATGTAGATGCATTGAATCCATTACCGCATATAGGATCGTGTGATATAATCAAAGCAGATCAGTAAATGTCATTTCTTGAACATGGTGGGCTTTTGCTTTTGTTTTGTTAATATAATGATTACACCTATTGGGTGCAGGAGAATTATTTAAACTACCGTCCTAGTGGAGCTGGCCGTGACGAGAGTGGAACTGCACGAATGGACTTGGTTGCTCGCGCAGCTGCAAGCATTGCAGATGGTGATATAGTCAATGTTCAGATTCGTAGATTCCGTCAATGGCAGCATGCACAAATGAGTGCTTTCATGTCTTCGATCATTCCGTATGTTATGCTGCTCACTTCAAACCTATATGGGATGACTCTAGGAAAGTTCACTCTCATTATGTTGAATGGGAAACATTGCATGTCTACTTAAATCCTTTTTCTTATGAAGCATTTGATTTTGACAGTGCTGCTCTTATGCATGGCCAGAGGGAGGTTCTCACACAGGTCAGTCTCTGAGATTTATGCGGTCTTTTATATCCCTGCGCCCTTAACCGATACTATAAGGCAACCATATGTTAATGTTTGCAACTACAAGGCAACCCTTGCTTCCATTCCTTCTCCCTGTTCTCAGTGGGTCAATCTCATTTGTTTGGTTCAGTCTATTAAACACATCTATTACACAAATGTAAACATTTGGGCATAGCTTACCACATCCGTTGCTACCCTTTTTACCCTCTTGTGAACTTTCGTGTACTCCCTAGTGTGATCTTGCTTCTCTTGTGCAACATCTGCGATGGTAGGTTTCTTCTTGGTTTCATTTGTATTTGTTGGCACTTTGTGTGCACTACATTTTATTTCTTTTAAGCACTTTTAGGTTTTGGAACTTTGTTGAGTTCATGCCTTGTTGTCTTGTTGTCAATCATGAGGTCACTTCTATGTTTCTGCATAATTACGGTAAAGAAAGAAAGTTTTATTAATGTACAAGCAACAGCGCGAGCATCATCCATAGGAGGACATGGCCGTAAAATGCTATAAACTAGCTACGAATGAAAGTAGAACAAAGCAGAAGTGGAATAAGCCCACAACCCGGGCCAGGTATAACAGAAGAACTATAGAAAAAGTACCAATGCCCACAACCCGGGCTAGGTGGAGAATAAGTACATATCAACGAAAGTAAGGTGAAGTGTCCGTTGAGTGGAGTGTACAATGGGCCCTGATGGAGGCAAGTGGCAACTAGATCTGTTTTCCTGCGGTGGCACATGGATAGGAATCTCATCGTCGGAGTCATCAGCATGTGCTCAAGTCTGAAAGGAGCTAGTTAGAAGTAGCTGCTGGGAGTCTAACCCTAGGTGATCTGGTATAGGCAGATGAGACTGACGGAGAGTAAGCATCTCACGAACAAGAAGTCCCAAGCAACGAGCATCAAGATAGGAGACAAAACTGCAAAGTGTATGCTAGCCATCACGAAAGATACAATAATACCTCCCCCGTATCTCATAATACAATGGACATCTGAGGAGGAAATGGGCTTCATCTTCCACCTCCTGCAACAAGCACAAGTGACATGGACGATGCTCTCAGGGGATATCCTATGCACAACCGGCCTCAATAGCAAGCTGATGAGAGGAAATGCGCAATTGCCCAAGATGATAGCGCAGGCCGTGTGATAGGGGTTGTGAGAGATAGAGCGACAACAATGGCAAACCAGAAGGATTCGGAGAGAGGAAGTGTGTCTGGTAATAGCTCAGTCGAGTGCGGGAAGGTGGGAGGGAGCTCCAAGTCTGCTGCATATATCGACGGAATAACTAGCCTCGGATATATGAATGCGTACCACGAGAAGATCCATGATAGAGATGCCCAGATGTCATAAGGGATCAGACGCCTGTTGGTACCAGGAGAGCTTGGCATGGGAATCAGCTAGGACACGTGAAGAAGTAACTGCAACAACTATGTATCTATCTGGGTGAGATGCACGAATCTCTTGAATCCGATGAAGAGAAAGAATAAGGCGGAAAAAGCCCTCAAGGGTGATCGGAGGAGTATCAAACTCAGCACATAGGATATCATGAGGGGTGGTAGTCTTGGCACTTATCACGCGACCCAACATAGTGGCCTAAATGCGGGAAATGCCTGCCCAGTCCTGGAGAGAAAGTCCTAGCAACCAGATCTCGGAGGCATACATCACTGCTGGAACCACCCGTGTGAAACTATTGGCATCTAGTAGCAGGATCAAAAATATGATTCATTGTACAACCGCGCTCGAACTGGACCAATGTTGAAAGACCGGAGGAAATGTGCGCAAATGCAGCCTGGCGGAAACCAAGAAGGGGCGCAGTAAACAGGACTCCCAAGTAAGTATAAGAGGCAACAATGTCAACTTCCTGGCCGTCATAGAAGAATTAATAATTGTGAAGGCTCTGTCGATTGGTGTTGAAAATCATGATCTTCGTCTTTTTTAAGTTAACAAAGGGACCCCAAGCAACACAAAATCGATGTAAGACCTGTAAGTGACATTGCAACCCTTCTAGTGAGGGAGAAAGCAAGACAATGTCATCGACATAAAGCAGAATGGGAATGAGCAAATTAGCCAGCGAGCAACCATCTCCACCTTCTTCACGAATGAGGCGCTCAAGATCTTCAATATAAAGTGCAAACAACGGAGGGGACAGTGGACAGCCTTGCTTGACAACAACAGTGCTACGGATGGGAGAAGACAAATCAGTACCCAGCCGAATACATGCTAGAACTCTCTCATACAGAGCAACCACTACCGCGAGAATAGAGTCGGAAAAGCCAAGCTGACGTAGTCTGCTGATCAGATGATGACGGGGAACAATATCAAAGGCCTTAGAGACATCAACGAAACAAGCAAATACCTTCTTGCCCATATGCTTTACCTCCTCAATGATGGTATGTAGGACATGATCAAGAGTGCTATAACCCCAGCTGAAGCCAGCCTAGCCAGTCGCATACAATAGTGGAGAATCAGCTTTTGCCGTAACGAAGTTCTGGAGAATAGTGGCGTGCAACTTGGCCATGGTATGACCAATCATAATAGTGTGATAGTTGTGGACATTCATGGCATCGCTTGCTTTAAGAATGGGGTGAAGGAGATTGGTGGCCCTATCTGTAAGAAGAAGTAACAAAGCTTGACCACCAGCTTGTGAGGGTACAATGCAAGAGCTTAACCACCTTCTTTATTGAGGAGATTAGCTACGAGCTGACTGAAAGTAATGAGTGATGGTAGTCTGGATACGTGAGGAAGGATTTCAGTGTGAGAGGAGTATCTCTGTATAAGCAATGGTATCGCCCTCTGATCTCATAATATACTGGACAACGAAAGATGAAATGAAACTCATCCTCCACCTCCTGAAGAGAGCAAAGCTGACATATCCTCTGCGATCTGGGAGTGTATGTGTATCTACCCGTCTCGATAGCAAGCTGGTGAGAAGAGACTCGAAGCTGTCCCTGTCAGAATTTGTGATACAAATTCTAGATGGAGTTACTAGTCCTACTAGCACTCACACAAAACCAAGCATAGAGAGAATTTAGATCATAGGAGAATTGAGCAATTGCTCTAGCTCATTGAATTGAATGGAATGATTGTGGTGGGGCACCAGCCTTCTTAAATAGTTTCTCTAATGATTGATAAAGGCTAATGAGCCTAAAGTAAATAGCAAAAGACAAAAAACTAATTGCTATAATTACTACCTATATTGGGTAAACACCCAAGATGAGTTTGTAAGTGATAAAAGCAAATCCTATTCTAGTAGTAGTGCACCCACCTACATGCATAACTAAAAAACGAATTTACTATTAATAGTAATGACCCCTAAAATATGACTTACTATAAATAGCAATGGCCCCTAAAAATAGCACGCAGGCATGGCCAAACTATCATTAAGGGGTGTCAAATAAACATTAATTTCTAACAGTCCCATATGGTATCTCAGACCAAATGACAGTGGCTGTGCAAGATATGGTGGAAGAATAGGAAGGCCCATAGCATCCAGCTGTAATAGATGTGTGTCATTTCTTGACCCTATCAAGATAAGGCTGTGACCATATAGTACGTATGTAGCTTCGATAAATCTGCCGTGTGACATAAGCATGGGGCCCGTTCAGAAGATCAAGTGCAAATATCCCCCATGTCTGAAAAAGGGTTGAGACAGTGCCATACCAGGAATGCTTGGCTCCCTGTCCAGCAATGGTGCGGGATGAATTGAGAGCAGTGACAACATATATGGTAGTATCTAAATCCGATATCCTGTGAAGAAAGGTAACAATTTGGAACATAGCACCGACAACCAAGGGAGGAGAAGCAAACTCCGCTAATATGATATCATGTGGTACAGAGGGCTTAGCCTGAATCATCCGGCTGAGCATGAGAATTTGGATGCGAGTAAGATCCCTCCATGTATCTCAGGATAGATCAGAGCACCAAGTCTCAGCAGAGTATAGAGCAACTGGGGAAACCGTAGCAGAGAATAGTAAGCATCTGGTAGCAGGGCCTTGCACATAATATGTGGAACAGAATCTCTCCATATGGACAAGAGCGGTATGCCCCTTGCGGAGCCTGGTGAGGGGTGTTGGTCTAAAGGTGAGTAATGGACCAGAAAAGAGTACTCCCAAGTAGGTGTAAGGGGTCACAATCTCAATCGGTTGCCCGTCATAGTAAAATACCACATTTGGTGTTGAACACCATAATCTTGGTTTCTTAGTATTAACCATAGTTGCATTGCATTTCTGGAAACGCGTTCAGAAACGCGTTTCTAAATTATGGTAGTGTTTTTTAGAAACGTATTTTTTTGGTTGATTTTTTTAATTTTTTGTGTTCAATATGGGTATCAGATGAAAGCTCTAATTAAGCGCATTACATCTGTATAGTTTGTCGAATGTTTCGGGTACAGAATGGTCCCGTTCAAGTGCATTAGTCCATGTTGGGTTCTGTCAAGGATAAAAAGTCAAAACTAACCTTAAGCCTGTTCGTTACAATCACAGATGTTTCCAGTGGGATAGAGACAGAGAACTGTAGAGCAATTGTACCTCGCTTTTTGCCAGGGGGGCCCTAGGTGGTTGTCGTCGCCCCCCCCCCTGGACCCCATCGACAACAATAGCAAATGGGGGTCCAAATGGGTGCTGATAAGGGCCCAATATTTATGCCCCCAACTGTATACACATTGCACTCACATCTTTAGTGAAATGATTGCAAAAGTGATCATCATCCATAGAGTTGATAGCCCAAATTGTAGCATTAACATTTACTGATAACCAGAGCAAATAACAACCAAATAGCTATTGAAAATAAGATATGTTTGTGCCCTATCTACTGCACTTCTAAGAGGCAAAACGTTGGTTTGACCATTGATCCCCTAAAAGAATTTCAGCCATAAGCTATTTTTCCAAAATTTAGAAAAGAAAAAAACGTTTCTACATCAAAAATGCGTTTTGAGAAATGCGGTTTCAGAAACGTGTTTCTGTGCAACTATTTTATTAACCATCAATTCCAAAGCTGACAGAAGCGATGTAGAGCATAAAGGTGTCTTTGTAAACCAGCTGTAGAGGATGAGAGAAGAACCACATCATCAGCGTATAGGAGAATGGGTATAATAATGTACGCTAAAGGGAAGCCCTCTCCACCTTCCTCGCGAGGGGACCAGCCACTACCATCTCTGAAATGTGCCAAAACCCGCTCATATAAAGATCGCAACAATAGTCTCCTCTGTAAAGCCAAGTGAAGCTAGCCTCTGAAAAAGGAGATGTCTGGGAACAAAGTTAAAAGCTTTGTGAAGGTCCACAAGAGTATCCTGGCCTAAACCCAGCTTGACCCAAAGCGTGTAAACCCTTAGTCTCAACAAAGGATCCATCAACCGACTGTAATATAGAACCATAGATCTTAGCCAAAGTGTGACCAATCATGATGGTGCGATAGTTTTCTACATTCATGGGATCACCTGCCTTGAGGATGGAATGGAGGATATTAGTACACCATGCCGTGGGGAACCGGAAGTCACAACGGTGTTAAAAGCTTGAGCAATGTAGGGAGAAACAATGTGTGCTACAGGTTTTAGGAAGTCTGCATTCAGAGAATCATAGCTAGTAGCTTTATGAAGTTTGGCATGTTTAATGGTGTTTTCAACCATGTGTGGAGTAAAAAGAGAGCAGTGGGCAGGTCGTGGTGAGAGTAAGATAGGAGGAGAGTCCATGGTATATAGTTTCGTGGCATATTCAATCCAGGATTCGATTGCTGTGGGGGCCCATGTCGAGGAGTGTCTGGTGAAGTGCTTCCAGAAAAAGGAGGAAGAAGGAGAATCTAAAGATTTGATCAACCCTTGCAAAGTGATCGTAGGTACGTTATGTTCTTTTTTTTGGTGATTTTATGATACTCTTTCTGGCGTTGTTTGAGTATTGCAGGGGAGTGTACATATACCACCTGTTTGTGAAGAGAACGGAATTCTGAATCATACCATCAATGAACATGTCTATGAGATGGTATCGTTTTGGTAGGGAAAGATGAAGAAGCAACAGTTAGAAGGGATTGAGAGAGGAAAGTGGCTTTTTGGTCAATTGATGCCGTGAAAGGGAAGTTAGTAAGTAATTGGGACAGAGTTGTAGTGTAATTTGTAAGTCCAGTGTGAGTGGCAGGGGCACGTTTACGTGTGGAAGAAGAGCATGGGACGTCAGAAGATGGGGTAAATGACCAAGTGAGAGGCATGAGAGTGAGTGATCAGAAATAGTAGGAGGGGTAATGGAGAAATGAGAGATATGAGGGTTCAAGGTAGGTGATCCAATAAAGTAGTCAACTACACTATGCCCTCCACCATGAGGATGACATGTAAAATGCTGATGAGGAGGGCCAGTGTGTGAGGCCATTCAGGATGGCACGAGAGTGCGTCTCTAGAAGAGTAATCAACAGCTCTCCAAAAGAAGTAGCTGGAATATCTGCATCATGTGAAATATGATCTAGTCCCATATCCAGAGGGTGGAGCCGGAGAAAGTCAGTATCTGCATAAAATTCTGTTTGTCTGGAGCTTGTGTGGGTGTTGAAATCCCCTGCTAACTGAATGTAACCTTGCTGAGAAAAGATAACAATGTCGTCTGAAAGTGCATGAAAGGGGTCTCCACCAAAATCAGCAAACGCTGATGTCTGTGGGGCGAAATAGCACACAACCATATAAATGTCCTGCAGTACCCCCAAAAGTGACCCAACAATGTGAAGCCAGATGCGAGCGTAGGGATCTTGTTTAACCATCTTAACTGCGGTGCCCCTGTATAAACAAGCCACTCCTGCAGATCCGCGACAAGTTTTTCCTCTCACAAATGGGCGAAAAACAAAAATCTTGTATATGTGGAAGAGGATGATATAAAGACTCATGGGTTTCAGCCAGCAATAAAATGTCACATTTGTTAATAAAATCAGCAAAATCTCCTGTAGATGATGATGATAAAAAGCCAGTGCAATTCCCGAAGCCAAAATGGTAGGGGATCTCGGGCTGCTCCTATGCTTGGGAGCACCGAGGTCCTATTGTGAAGGGAGGTCGAAATATTTCGGCTTGCCATCGATAAAAGCAACCCTTTGTCCTTTGTCCTTTTGCTTCTTGAATAATCTTTTTTCTTGCCAACCATTGAGTGTTTGTCAAATCATCATCCATATAAATAAAGATGCCTTTAAGCTTTGTCCTAAGCTGAAGAGCTGCATTGCATTGTTGAAGAGAACGAAAATTGATAAATAAACTTTGTCATCAAACTTCCTGCAACATGTTGTATCTATCCCAAACTATTTCCAAACTGTTATCTATCGTAGAGGCTGAAATAGGGGTGTGATTACCTTGCTTGAGGATTGATGTTGTCTATTCAACCTGTTTTTCAAGCGATGAGAGTTTGCTGCTCATATCGTCTGGTTTGAAGAGTGCTGCCCATGTCTTTGTCTCTTCAACTTGTTTTTCCAAGCAAGATATTTTGTTTGAAGTTTCCTCCAAGACAATCTTTTAAGGTGGGGGGGGGGGTGGTAGGGGTGTCCCCCTTCTTCTTAGGTGCCATGGAGGAGAAGGATGGAGGTGAGAGAAGGGCGCTAGGCGGAGAGAGAGAGAGAGAGAGAGAGAGAGAGAGAGAGAGAGAGAGAGAGAGAGAGAGAGAGAGAGAGAAAGAAAGAAAGAAAGAAAGAAAGAAAGAAAGAAAGAAAGAAAGAAGCTTCATTAATGTCTTTTCCATCCCAAAAGGCATATAAGACTAGTAAATGTACATGTCAAGTATGTGGTAACCGTGGGAGTGTATGAAACGTCTCCAAGATTATAACAGAAATACAAATCTAACTGCTATGATTTGAAACTGAAAGCTGAAACTGAAAAGGATGCGATGATATATGAAACATGTGGGAGCATATATATTGCTAACTGTCATGAATACGGTATGACACTATCATCCAACCCTGTCTCGCTGATGCTATAAAAGGATGTAATACGGGATGTAGCATGGACTGCTGGTGGTCGATGACGTCGTCTAGGAAGATGAGGTCTCCTCATGATAAGTCGGGTAACTTGTGCAGCAACATGAGTATGAGTGGAACATTGTCTCTGATCTCGGTGGGCACGTAAGTCTCCATCATCCTCATCCTCATCAGATACTAAGTCTCGTCCTCTTCTCCTGGAGAAGAAAGAAGTGATCTACGGCTGAGAAATATGACTCCGCTGGGCTGTCCGACATAGCCCCTGTCGTAGAATAAACATCTCTCGTATCATGAGAGCGGCGCATTGAGAGTCCTCATAGGCTAGGAGGGATTGTAGGGTGACAGGCGAATCACGAAGCAGACAGTGACATCTCCCTTTGATCTCGTAATACACCGGGCATCTAAAGATAAAGTGCTCCTCAGAGAGAGAGAGAGAGAGAGAGAGAGAGAGAGAGAGAGAGAGAGAGAGAGAGAGAGAGAGAGAGAGAGAGAGAGAGAACGCTTTATTAATGTCTTTTCCATGCCAAAAGGCATATAAGACTAAGGAAATACATGTCAAGTATGTGGTAACCGTGGAGCGTATAAACGCCTCCAAAAACTGTAATAAAGAAAAAAAAGAAAACATCTAGTACAAGTTAAGATAACTACATAAATGATAATGTCTGTGCATGGTAGTCAAATGTGTCCACGTCAAGATGCCAGGTCTGTACTGGTGCTGTAGAAGGATGTAATGAGAGCTGTAGCATGAGGAAGTGCAGGAGCCCACTGACGTCGCTCGTGAACAGGAGCATGTATAGTGTGTCTCTGTGTAAGAGGTCTAGTAGGGCGTGTAACTCTCGTGACCGCCTAAGGCTGGGTGATGCGTCGTCTCTGCATCCTAGGTGTGGGAATGTCGTCGCAATCGCTGTCAGTCATGTCTGCATCAGGACATGATCTCCGGCGAGAGAAGAAGGATGTAATCTGAGACTGTGTGTCTGGATAGGTGTGCTGAGCTGTCTGACATAGGTCCTGACGCAGGAGGGACATCTCACGTATCATAAGTGCCACACATCTAGGGTCCTCACATGAGATGAGGGACCGTAATGTAACTGGTGTCTGACGAAAAAGGCAATGATATCGCCCTCTGATCTTGTAGTAAACTGGACATGTGAAAAGGAAATGCTCCTCTGTCTCAACCATAGATAATGAACATAACTGACAAAACCACTCCTCACGTGGGGTACCCTGGAACGTCCAATCTCAATCGACAACTAGTGTGAGGACACTCGGAACTGGCCCAGAAAAAATCGGAGCCCATGAGATAGTCCTGAGGTGAGATAGTGTGGCAAAACTGGAAATCCAACTGTGTCTAGCTCCAGAAAGTGTGTCCTGTAATAGTCGGGTTTGACCCCGAGCTGTCCCTGCCATGTCCGGCTCAGGTATGCTCTATACAGAAAGCGCCTGATATACTCATGGGTGCCCGTCTGTGATAGAAATCCCAAGTGTATCCAGTATCCGGGAGGCCTGAGAGAACCATGATAGTTGATGCAACTGATCATAAAGGTCTCGCGAGGAGGCAAGTGTCGTCTGTGTGTATCTCTCTGCACATCTGTGGGTAACGTCATAATACGCTGAATATATAGAATAAGCTGGAAGATGGCGAATAGCTGAATGGGAGGGACTGCGAACTCTGTCAGGATATCTGATGTGGGACAGATGGCTTAGCCCTTATCATCCGAGATAGCATGAGAACCTGCAGTTGTGAAATATTGGCCCAATCCGAAGATGTAAGACCCGCACACCATACCTTTGCTGCATATAGGGCTGTGGGAGTAACGAGAGTATCAAAAAGCTGACATTTACTCGGGGCATTCCGAATAAACCGTCTAAAACAAAAGCGCTCTGACTGGACAAGGGAGGCGTGACCCTTCCCAAGTCTGGCGGAGGCTGCCTGTCGCATGCCAAAGATAGGGCCTGTAAAAAGCACGCCAAGGTAAGTGTAAGAAGATACGACCTCCAAGGGTTGCCCATCAAAGATGAGTTCCTGGCGCTGCATTAAAGCTCTCGATGTGTTGAAAACCATAACTTTGGTTTTCAATATGTTAACCCCCAATCCCCATCTACTGCAGAAGGCATGAAGACTGTCTAGCTGTCGTTGTAATCCCTCTCTGGAAGAATATAGGAGGACCATGTCATTTGCATATAAAAGTATAGCAATCAAGATGCTCCCAAGCCTGCAACCTGTGCCACCGCATCCCTCAATAACTCTCTCAAGCTCGTCAATATATAGTCCAAACAGGGTTGGGGATCAGGTCACATAGAAGATAAGTGTTGGTTAAATCCAAAGATTGAATGCATTCATTGTCATAAACGGGGTCATGCAGTAGTACACTGTTATCAGAATCCCAGAAACAAAAAGGAGCAGAATCAAATCGAACCTTCAAATTCAAACTATGTCGAAGACAAAGCAGAATGCTCCAGAGCAGCAGAAGACAAGGCAACAAAGAACTTAGCAGCTTATGTTAGTGCTGATCTATGTTGTTCATGTAATTCAATTCGAGAAGTAGTACTTGATTCGGGAGCCACCTCACATTATGTTTCCTCGAAACAAATATTGTCCGAGTACAAGAAGACAAACTATTCGAGATTCATTATACTTGGAGACGGTTCTAAGCACGTGGGTGATGGAACTGCTGTACTATGGCTGTGGACACGAATCAGGGAGACAAGAAACTAGAGGAAGTTATCTATGTCCCTACTCTTGACAAAGATCTTCTATCTGTAGCTAAGATAGTCGATACAGGCATGTTAGTAACCTTCACAAAGAACTCTTGTAAACTGTTCAAGGAAGATTCTGATAACCTAGTTGCTAAAGGCAACATAGAAGGAAATTTATATCACCTGAACATTCGAACAAGAATCGAACAAGCCAATCAAACTCAGGAATCAACAAATATACTGTGGCATAAGAGGCTATGTCACATGAACATGGAAACCTTGTACCAAGCCAACAAAAGTCAAAGAATTCAAGGAGTCAAAATCAAAAGTAGAGATATTCGAACTACCTGCGAATCCTATCTTAATGGTAAGATGACTAGACACCTTTCAGAGTACAACCCTGTTTCACGCCAATAGTGCTCCAGATGTGGTCTGAGATGCCGGTATCACTCCGAAAACAGCCAAGGACTCTCTCATATAGTGCCATCACTGCCAAGATCATGTCAATAGAAAAACCAAGATCACGTAGACGCTGAATGAGAAGGGATCGTGGAACAGAGTCGAAGGCTTTCTTGAAGTCAACAAAACAACAGTAGACCCGTTCTCTTCTGTGTCTAGCCTCCTCAATAATGGCCCGAAGGGTGAAGATATGATCTGTGGTGGAGTAGTGTGCTCTGAAACTTGCCTGGCCCAATGCATGTAATCTCCTAGACTCTGCCTCAGAACTGACTGCTGACTGTAGGATGGTGCCATATAACTTAGCAATGATGTGTCCAATCATAATGGTGCGATAGTTACCAGGGTCCATGGGGTCACCAGTTTTATGAATGGGGTGGATGATGTTGGTGCACTAGGAGGAAGGGAAGTCGGAGACAACTGCTTGATTAAGCAAAGTGGCTAGGATCGGTGAAAGTGTATCTGCAGCATGGATTAATAGTTCGGATTCAAGGTCGTCAATATCACGGGTGAGACAAGTTTTCAGTCTTTTGATGACAGTCAAAACCATGTCCCGGGTGAAGAAAGTGAAAGTAGTCGGTCGGGGAGAAATGGAGATGGGTGTGTCCGTGGGTACAGTATATAAGGTTGTGGCGTATGTAGTCCAGGTATGGAGGTGGGGCACGGGGGATGAATTCTCTCCAGAAGGCATCGGATGAGGAACTGCAAAGGGTATCGACTAAGCTTTTCCCTTTTTGAGTTTCATACATCCGTTTCTTCCGTCGGAGGGCAGAATGGAAAGATCGACGAGCTGCAGGAAGAAGGTGTGTATTATGCAATCTAGCTTGGGTAGCTTGGAGATGGAGGATACGACATTCGGCGTCAAACCAGGGAGGTCGGATAGGGTGTGACAAAGTGGGTGGGCGTCGATGTTGTTTGGAGGGAAAGGAAAATGATGCAGCGGTATGTAGTGACGTGGTAAGGAAGATAGCTTGTGTTTCCAATGACGTGTGGTGGGGAAAATGACAAAAAAATGAACTGACGGCCTCCTGGTATGTCTTGATGTGAGAGCGACCAAAGGTGTATTTGGGTGCACGAGAGATAGATGGAATAATGAGTGGTTGGGAAGTCGGGATGGAGCCCATAATGAAAGATAGGAAGGAGTGATCGGAAAGGGTAGTGGGAAGAATTTGGAAATCAGATATAAGTGGGATAAAAGCTGGTGACCCCATGAGATAGTCCACAACACTGTGTCCTCCGCTATGTGGATGGCAAGTGAATCTGCTAGAATGTGGCCAGCAAGCCAAGCCGTTGTAAATGGCTAGCTCGTGAGCCTCACCCATCTGTAGAAGGTACTCTCCATAAGTCGTGATATGGCCCATCATATCCTCTGAGCTCCTAGTGATGCCAATGTCCTCACAATCAATAGCTCGTGTACGTAATATGTCATCAGTGTCGTGGAAATCCACCTGTCTGGTAGCAGTCTTGGCATTAAAGTCGCCAGTGAGAAGGACATAACCCCGATCTGTAAATCTGACAATGTTTGCGGAGAGATCAGTATAAGGAGAGCCAGATCCGTCTGCAAAGGAGGAGGGCTCTGGAGGGAAGTAGCAGGCAGCAATGAAGAGATCCCTATCCAAACCGATAGCTCGCCCAGTGATATGAGCCCATATGTATCGTGCCTGTGCATCATGTCGGAAAAACTCTATAACTGGTTGTAGTGACTCTCGATAAAGACATGCAACTCCACCTGAACCTCTGCCACTCGCTGATCGAGTCTCTGTCCTATAAACCGAATCCCATCTGTAACCTGCAAATGTGGGTAGTCCTCTCTCTGGGCTCTCATGTGTCTCCATAAAAAATAATATATCTTTGTCTGTGATGAAGTCGGTAAGATCTCCAGCCGTGGATGATGAGTGTATGCCATTACAGTTCCATATTCCAAGATGTAGGTGGTGTGGAGGGGCTCCTGGGATGCTCCCATGCCTGGGGACCCCAATTTCCTATAGGTTGTTTCTGGATGCAGTACCATCGAGGTATGGAACAACTCCATCACGATAGATCGCTCCTCTTCCGGTTGCTTTGGCGGTTTGGAGTGCATGGCGTCTCTCTTCAACTTGGATATAGGTAAGGTCATCATCCATGAAGATTTTGGTGTCTCTCAATTTGGTTCTTTTCCGCAAGGTTGCCTTACGATATTTATGTGACGTGAAGCGGAGGACCAAGGTAGCGGTGTCTTTTCTAGTACGCCATGCTGTATCCAAACCATTTGCCTTGTGTCCTAGGGTAGTGCATAAAAATCTTTTTGCTTCGTCAATGGCATTTTGGGTGTCCATGATGCCTCGTACCCTAATATTGAGAGCCTTGGAATCTCGAAGTTTCTCTTCCGTAAGAGTAGCGGAAATGAATGATGAAAAGGGGGGAGACTTACTTCCGTCATCAGCTGTCCAAGGTGGACTGGTAGCTTTGTTCTTGGTGATGATAGAAGCCCATGTGTTGGTCGATTCTTTGTTTTGTTTCAGTCGTTGTTCCAGATCTTGAATCTTCATTTTTGTCTCTTCTTCTGGCTGGGAAGCATATTTATTTTCCATTTCTGTCCGGAGCTGTTGGTTCTCTGTGCGTAGGTGGATGATTTCCAGTTTCAGAGTTTGCACATCTGTCTTCAATTCTTTCAGTTGGTAGGCTAGGAAATTCTCGAAGGATTTGGAGGTGGTGTAGTCGGCATGAGACAGGAAGGGGGTGTCTGGAGCAACGTTGGTAGAGATGGGAGTCGAAGGGACAGGGGATGAGGGAGGGCTCGAGTGGGATTGCTGTTGCGTAGCAGTGGGGGCAGGTGTCTGTTGCGCAGCAGGAGGGACCTGTTGCTCAGTAGCAGGATGGCATGTGGAGGGGGAGTGGAGAGGAGGGGCAGCAGGTGGGCAGGACAGGGCAGCAGGTGGGGCGGAGGAGGAGGGCGGAACAACAGATGGGTAGGGCAGGGCATTAGGTGGATCAGAGGAGGGTGAGTGGGCAACAACTGGAGCGGAAGAAGGGGGCAGATCAGCAGATGGGTAGGGCAGGGTAGCGGCTGGAGCTGAGGAGGGCAGCTGGTGGACAGTGGACAAAGGATGGTGTTGGTGGGCAGCAGATGGAGCGGAGGGAGGTGGAGCGGAGGAGGGGGGGGGGGAAGCAGCAGGTGGAGTGGAGGGAGATGGAGCGGAGGACGGGGGCGGAGCAGTAGGTAGAGTGGAGGGAGGTGGAGCGGCAGTAGGTGCGGATGGGGGTGGGGTAGAGGATGATGGAGGGGGTCGGGGAGGAGTGGGGGAGCAAGGGCTCCTCCTGGTTCTTCGTGCCATGGAGTGGGAGAGGAGGGCGAGAGGGGGGGGGGGATCAGCGATGGACAGTCACCATCACTGTGAGAGAGAGAGAGAGAGAGAGAGAGAGAGAGAGAGAGAGAGAGAGAGAGAGAGAGAGATTTATTAATGTCTTTTGGTGACAAAAGGCACCTAACTTGAAAAAGTGCATATCAAGTGTGTGAAGCGTAAAATGTCTCCGAACAGCTTTTAAGTTGAACTAGCTAATCTAAAGCTGAACTAAGAATAAGTATCCATAGAACTGAATCAAAAGGGATTATCCCACGAATCTGATGTGGGTACACTGTTATATGTAATGTGTAGGAGCCAGAGTTCGAGGTCATATGAATTTTGAAACTTGGTGTTGTCGTCAATGTGGTGCTATGCAAGATCTCATGGTGTGTGCCCTCGAAGCTGCTGCATGTTGTTGTACGATCGGCTGCATCTGGTCTCCATGTCTGTCCTGAGTAGGAATATCAATGTGATCATTTGACTGTCTCTCTGTTTGCCCTGGGCTTGCTTCTGGAGGAGGACGCGATCTGTATGGTGCATTGCATTCCGGAACATTCTCGAGTTATCCCCCCCCCCCCCCCCCCCCCCCTCCCCAGGTTTTTTTAGGAAATTTTCTTAGTTGTCTCAGAAAAGAAGAAAAACCATAAAAAAGCATCTAAAACACATTTAAATAGCTTGTACACATTTAAATATTCTAAGCACTTATCTGAACAAGCTTAAAATAATGGTTAGAAGTGTTCACCCGAAAGTTTGATTTGAGACTCCATTTGATTTGAACAAGATTCAAATGATTCAAATTGAGTTTTTTTTTTTCCAAAAAAATAGTTGTGGAGCATGGTTTTTAAGACTTTCCCGAATCAAGATGTAAGAAATTTGATCAGGTAAAGGCTTAAGTATTGTTGGTGGAATCCAATTCATAATGCATGTGGTGAGATACTGGATATAATTCAAGAGTTAGTGGTTCCCTCATTCCAAGAAGTTGTGAGCTGGTATGAAAAGCAAAAATTTGATATGTTGTGAATTAGCCAGGAGGCTCTATCCATGGTTGATTAGGATATTAAGCCTCATAATTCATCTGGTAATGCTGGCGTTTTTAGGAACATAGTAGGTTTTTTGTTAAATAGATTTTATCAGTGTGTACTGTCTTTCTTTTGTGGTTGGTTTGAGCAGAAAGTTATGTTAGCTTGTGGTGATAAGTTCAGGTATCAGAAAACCTTTGAAGCTCTTTATTAACACCTCCATTTTTTATTCCTGTGATCTCCTCTTTGCAGGGAGAGCGAAATTTCAATAGATTTGGATCGTGGCTTGGTAAAAATTCCTCATTGAACAAGAAAATTCGCCTTCTGGAAGATGTTCATGTACACATGCTTGCTTCAAGGAACTGTGAACCAACTAGGTACTTGTAAAAGGATTTGCATGTCAGCTTCCTAAACTTTGTTATTTTGTTATGCAAGACTTATGTCCACTCTCTCAAAAGAATTGCTTAGATTTTCAGTTTTTCTCTTGGCCTTGAGCTGATCCTGTGGCATACCTAGATTGAGGATGATGGATGTTTTTATTATGTAAGAATTTTTACTGCACGTACGTTGCACTGCACGTTCCAGAACGGGTTCCGGTGTCTCACACTTGATCTGGCTACACTCTCCAAAGCTAAGGAGATGTGGGATGCATTACTCATTTGCCTGGAACGCTGTTCAGGAATGGGTTTTTTTCTGGCTATATGGTATTCAAATTGTGAAAAATTCTATGGGGCATCTGATGGTAGTGTTTCAAATTTCTTTTAAACACTACAGGGACGCTATTTTTGTCAAATAATATTGTTCTGATTGCTTTTAATAGTTGGAATTTTTTTAAAAACTTAATTTTTTTTTTCTTCGTTTTTATAGCCAAAAAAAGCAGCATTAAGTAATCAATATACTAAATTATTATTATTATTACTAACAAATACAGAATATATCCATAATATGTATTTATAATTTTTTTTTACTGTGTTCTGGAGAGCATTACGCTGTCCGGGACGCTCCCATTTCGGAACAAGCATTCCAGAACAGGGGGTGCACCGAGTCTTAACTTGTTGTATCAATTGAATTTCCCGGATCATGTTCCAAATTGCATTCTAGGATAGAACATGCAAAGTATAGGAGCATAAATATGTCCCCAAAATAAAATCAAAGTAAACTAGACCAAATCAATCAAAGAACTAGTCTTTGATCATCCAAGTGAACTCTCTGCATAAACTGAAAATAGTAATGCAGCCGATACAGTGATACGATGATACAATAATACATAGCTGCACGGGCGATTCAAGATTCGCGATTCGATTCGGTAGGAAATCACGAATTGTGATTTGACAAAAAAATTGTAAACACATGCAATATGGGTATCAATAGAAAGAAAACAAAAATAGAATAAGATAATAATGGGTTTCCGATAGTTTCCGGGCAATTTGGTGAGATCTCGTAGACATAAAATGAACTGTGTAAACTTGACCCAATTGGCATCAGCTTGAGTAAACCTAAATGCAAAAGTCGTGACCCAATTAACATCAAAGCCTAATGCGTACTGAACCGTATGCACTAAAACTTATCGAACCACAACGAACCTTATTGAACCATATCATCCCTACTGAATTGTAGCAAATGCTTGCTTTGAAAAGATGGCTACATAACTCCAATTTATCATGTACAGAAGCACAAAATTTTAAGTAAAAAATAATAATAAATAATAGTTTTTTATTTTGCAATTCACGAATTGCTAGTTGCAATGAATTGCAATTTGCTGCAACTACGCAATAATACAATGAATCATGCCGTAAAAGGGGAAGCAGTATATCAGATATCTTGTCCTAGTGGAGCTGGAGGTCACACACACACACGCACACACACACACACACACACACACAGATATATATATATATATATATATATATATATATATATATATATATATATATCATAGTACCCCCTGGTACCGCTGGTATGGTACTGCCGGTACCATATCGGTGGTAGCACCGGTATGGTACCACCCTGGGATCCGTGGTACCAGGGCAGTACTATAATATTTTTTTTTATTTTTTTGCCTATTACCTACCAAAAAAGGACAAAAAAATGGAAAAAAATGGGGTATTGGGTGTAAAAAAAAAGGGTACAGTACATGGTGCAGGGGACTGGTGCAGTGGCACATGGGCACTGTGGGTGAGCAGACCATGGGGCCAATGGGAGACCAACACGGGGGGAGCATCACATGTGGGCAGGTACAGAGGCACATGGGCACTGTGGGTGAGCAGACCATGGGGCCAATGGGAGACCAACACAGGGGGGGAGCATCACATGGGGTCAGGTACAGAGGCACATGGATGGATGATGGGGATCCACATGGCCGATCAGGCTGTGGGGATAAATAGGCACTCACAATGCCATTGTGGTCGGCATTTTTAGAGGCTGTGAGAGAGCTAGTGATAGACAGTGAGAGAGCAAGCGAGAGCCGATGACAGGCTGTTTGAGAGCTAGGGTGCTGTGAGGAGAAGGTCGATCGAGATGGCAGAGCGCATACCACCGAAGCCCGAGGGCGAAGCCGGGAGGAAGCTTGAGGAAGATATCCGAAGGCACAACGAGAGACATCGAAAGCAAGAGGCAGATATCCAAGAGATGCTGCGACAAACTCGACAGAGAAATCCGGAACCGGAGCCACCCGCCCCCGCTGTGGATCCTGTCCCGATCTTGTCCCCGCTGTCTAGCTGGATCTGGATGAGCAGATCGGAATGAATTTCACACGACGGCAGCTCATCATGGTCAGGGAAAGGGCGGCCAGACGTCGGGCTAACCAGGAGGCAGCTCGGGCTAATCCGGAGTCAGAGCAAGAGCGACAAAACAATGCACCAGACGAGGGCGAGGAGTCGGTGGAGGATCAGTGAGGGATGTTTAGAATAGATAAGGTCCAGCCGTATGTGGCGGAATGTTGCTATGTAGTTTTCGGCAGTTTATGGTGCAGCAAATAACTAGATGGCTGCTAAAAAAAGTGACAGTATATGTGATGTTATCTTGATACAACGGTTGAATATATACATAGTTGTTTTTTGTGCAACGCGAGCTTGGTCATGTAAGATGCAATCTCTGTAATTTTTTTAAATGCAGATGTGCCTTGCCTTTCTTGTTTGGTGCACCCTTGGGCCTTCCTGGTCTCTTGCGGACAAGAGGAGCTGTCAATGCCTCGTCACCCCTATGCAAATCACCTGGCTGGCTAGGCTAGGCCCAAGCTGAGGCCGGCTGGGATAGGGAAGCAAAAGAGGGAACTCCCTGTGCACCTGAGCGAGGAGGATGAGCTCGTGGAGTGTGTGCCCGTGGGGCTGTTGCAGGTGGAGGAACTGGCTGTGCAGGAGGCGAGTACAACGGCGATATGTACTGAAAGGGGCGCTGCGATGGCCGGTATTGGTACATCCTGAGTGCTGCCAAAGGGGGAGCCAATGGAGTGGGTGCTGCCAAAGGATGAGGATGTGGAGTGGGTGCTGCCACTGGAGGAGCAGCTGGAGGAGCCACTGTGGATGTGGGCGCTGCGAGAGAAAACCTGGGCACAGATGGTGGCCTGCCATGGAGACCTAGTGCTGCAGAAGTGGACGACGATGGAGGGGTTGTAGGCCTAAATGGCATCGGTGGCACTGGAGGAGCTGTGCCACGCACATACACCCTCTGAGGAGCTGGAGGAACTGTAGGCACCTCATGCGGCTGCTCTGGCTGGGACTTTGTGTATGGCATGCTGGCAAGAGATGATGGGGGCGCCCTGACACTCGGCATCTGCTGGGCCTCTGAATCCAATGTGGCAACCAAGTCGTCCAGTTGGGCATCTGAATACAAATGCTCTGGGCTCTGGGACTCATCCTGTGCACCAGCCTCTAAAGCATCCTGTGCACCAATCTCTGAATCATCCTGTGCACCAACCCCTGAATCAACCCGAGCCTCATCCCGTGCCTCATTATGTGCACCCTGTAGACTCTGCATGGCCTCCCAATCTGTGCAATCAAAGTCATCTGGTGCCTCCTCTGGTGTGCTGTCGTAGTAACGGCCATGACTCTGTACTGCACGCATCCAAACATCTGCCGGACCGGCATCTAAATCACTCTGCCCTCTATCAAGAGCCTCCTCCATCATGTCGGCATAGGTAGGTATGCCACTGGCCCCCCCTGTGTGCCCTGCCTGTCTCCCGGTATAACCTGTGTCATGTGTCCCACCTCTGCCACGTGATGCACCTGTGACCCCTGCCCATGGCGTGTGCCCTGCACCTGTACCATCCGCCTCATCCCTCTCTGATCTGGCAAACACAACCCGAATGGGCTCATCCTCTGACACTGGCTCATCTGCCTCATACAATGGGGGCTCTCTGTGCTCAAGCCCAAGCTCTCTCTCTCTCATCTCGGCAAGCTCCCTCTCTCTCTGCCATCAACTGTGTGCCCAGGTCATCTGCAGGCATGGGATGGGTACTGTCCGTAGGCAAGTCAACCTGGCGCTCCAAATCAGATATCTTCGTCTGCAAGGTTTAAAATTTGCATGTCAGAGAGACAACTTTATGAAGAAATGAAACCAACGTACTAGGAGTCAACCAACATGCTATGGGAGAATAGCTAATCACCTGCAATGCGCTCGTAATGGTCGGAAGTCTCCTGGCGAGACGTGCGTTGGTGCTACAGAACACCAACCGCTCCAACTGACTCACTGACAACCGGTTTCTTCTCCTCGTGTGAATCAGTGCCCATGTGCTCCAATTACGCTCACACACGGAGGCAGCGCAATCCTGTGGTACGTGCAATGAAATGCTTCAGCACATGTGCACGGGTGTAAGGTCAACGAAACACAGCAATGGAGGATGAAATGAGATGCATACCTGAGAAAGGACACGCAGTGCAAGACGCTGTATGGATGAATAGGTGCTACCGAACATGGTCCACCAGGTAATGGGAAGCTGCCTCCTCTCTGGATCCTGAGCAGCTGGGTGGTCGAACGTGCCCATGCCGAAACGAAATGCAGCGAGCTCCTCCATGAGCCTGATAGGATCCAAACCTATGTGTGGACCCACCCTGTGAATGTACTGAAGCCAATCGGCCTCGAGCTCCCCCCCCTGTCTGCGATCTGTGTCGGAGAGAGGAAGAGGGGATGCAGCATGTGTGCAACGCTGTGGATACTCCTGTGGAAGTAGTTCCACCGCGTCTCCCATATGAACTTCAGCTCTGTCATCCTGCAGGTGAGAGGCATGTGGTTTAGGGCATTACGAAAAAAACTTAACACTGACAGAAAAACAAACTAGCAATTACTAAAAAGATAAAGGCCAATTACATTACTATACTGCTTATCTCTCTGGCTGCAAGATGGGCAGCTGCAGGAACTGTCCAATCCGGTCCATGAGCTCATATACAAGTCCAAGTGTCGACCCCTCGCTGTCAGCCATGCGGAGCACAATGTAGAGTGGTCGAAGCAGTCTTGACAATGTCTGTGCATCCCTCCAGAACTGGTCTCCCCTCACCGTGGAAAAAAAGTGATCCCCATCCTCAGTGTGCTGAAACGTACTGGCACGCCAAAGATCACTGGCAACGATCTGTAGAAGCTGCGCCCTACACCTGATCGGACGGTCGATGACCACCAAGTCAAATGCAAAGCGTGTGGGGGTTGGCTTACGGAGGTCCAGATGGCTGAACACCCGGAACATGGCAAGAACACACCTCTTTCTGGTGACAAAAGTCACCAGGAAGAGGGCCTCACGGACGATGGCTCTAACCCAGGGAAGTGCACCTATGTCCCCCATGAGAGGTCTATGCGGTGCGCCGCACAGGGGGTATGGACGATGTGAGGGAACTTGGCCCTAGTAGGACACCCATCTGAACACAGTTGGTGGCATTGTCCGTCACCACCGTAACGACATGCTGGGGGCCTATGGAGACCTAATGACCCATGAAATTTGTAGATATGACTCTCCCTCCCCTACTGCAATCCACGGCTCTCAAAAACTGTGTACCCATGCAGCTGGAGACCAAGATGTTGAGGATCGGCCTCCTCCTGACATCAGTCCAGCCATCGGACATGATGCTACATCCATATGTGGCCTAGTGGCGGCGTAGAGGCTCCATCTCTCTAGACAAGGACTCAACCCTATCTCTCAGCATGTGTGTGCGGACAACCTCCGAACCAGGGACTCTCCAGCCAGGGCTGACAGACTGTGCAAGGCGGAATGCCCTTCTGAAGGGCTCAGAATCGGTGATGGAAAAAGGTAGGTTCAACTCGTAAATCAAACTGGCCACGGCCTGTGTGGCCTCTCTGTCCATGTGTGGTTGATGCGCGCCATGAATGGTCTGCTGCACAAGGGCTCTACCTGGTGGGCGACGGGTGGTGGACCTCCAGCACGGTGCACCAATCGTGACGGGAATGGACGATGACTCGACAGGCTAGGCACTGGTGGATGCATCGGCTGTAGACGTGGAATGGGGAGAGTGGGATGCACTGGCAGGGATGGGTGCAACAGCATAGGTGGGGTGCACTGGTGGAGGGGCAACATCTGGCATGGGGTACGAAAAATGCTGGCTGAGGAGGTCATCCGGATGGGAAGGGAAGGAAGAAGGGATCTCTTCCACATCCTCGAAGGCCTCAACAGTAGCATCTTGGGCCTGCTTGGGTGGCGGAGAGTCCATGAGAAAGTCGTAAACTGGGGGCGTGCGAGCAACAGGACGTGGAGGTGGAACCACAGTGGCAACTGGCGGACGCGATGGGACAGGATCCACCGGAATCTGAGCAGATGGGGGTGCGTGAGGCGGAACTGTTTGAGGGGGATGAGGGGCAAAGGGACTGGACGAGGATGCACTCCCTCTCCTCGTGCGTGCCAGCCAAGCAGGCAGCAACTCTGGGTCAGCCACATAAGGAGACCGAAATGGTGTTCTTCCCCGCCACGAGCCGCGGCATGTAGGTGTCCAGTAGTCGTTGCCTGTCGGGGACGGTCATGCTGCGACAAGGGGCAACAGTCAAGGTGGCACCATTTCTGGCACGTGCACCGAGTAGATGGCCTTCAAGGTGAGTGAGGGATGCAGCAAATTCGACGAGACAGTATCGGCAGCGCACGATCTTCTGTCCGGTCTTGTTGGACTTGTCGGCAACCCGCCTGACAATGTCTACCTCGTCCCACAGACTTGAAAGGTCGGATTGCACCATTGCGATGGAGAAAACTAGGGACAAAATGCAGATGAAGCTAAAGCTGCAAGGATGGAACGCTAGAAAAAAAACAGCAGGGTACACTGTGTGAGAGACGCTGAAAATGGGCGAAGGCAGGGCGAAGCAAGTCAGATGCAAGGCTGGGCATTGCGTGGGCGAAGGGCGACGCAAGGAATCGAAGGCAGGCAGGCGGAAATAGTAGCGATGGCAGGGCGGAGGAGGGCGCATTAAAATTTTTGATGAAATGCGAGGGGGGCGGGTAGGTTTAGGTAAGAAATTTTTTAAAAAAATATTAAATATTAAATAATATTTTATATTCTGGTACCGCGGTACCAGTATGGTTCCGCAGTACCGGGATCTGCGGGACCTATGATGTGTATATATATATAGAGAGAGAGAGAGAGAGAGAGAGAGAGAGAGAGAGAGAGAGAGAGAGAGAGAGAGAGAGAGAGAGAGAGAGAGAGAGAGAGAGAGAGAGAGAGAGAGAGAGAGAGAGAGAGAGAGAGAGAGAGAGAGAGAGAGAGAGAGAGAGAGAGAGAGAGAGAGAGAGAGAGAGAGAGAGAGAGAGAGAGAGAGAGAGAGAGAGAGAGAGAGAGAGAGAGAGAGAGAGAGAGAGAGAGAGAGAGAGAGAGAGAGAGAGAGAGAGAGAGAGAGATTTTATTAATGTCCTTGAATACCCTAAGGTACATAGGACTAAGAAAAGGTACATGTCAAGTGTGCACATAGGAGCTTAAAGCTCAATCATCTATAAAAACTAAATAATTGCAAATACAATGCATAAAGAAAGCTGGCCCAGTCAGGATCCAATAGCCTGGAATCATATATCACGATGCCCATCAGCATGAAAGAAATGGTGGATGGTATGCTGTGAGGGTGTGATTAGATGTGCCCTGGACCTCTGTCGCCGGATAGGCCGTCGGTGTCGTCTCTGCTGCCGTGGCGCTCTGGGCTGTGATCTAATAACTGACTGTCTCTCTGGCCGTCGACATGGTCTCTGATGCCGGTGTACGAAGGAGTCGGGAATCTCGGCCTCTCCATCTGAGTCGCTGCCTATGGGTACCTCGGATCTCTGTCTCCGACGGGATATGCACTCATCAATGCTCAGCTGTGTCAGGGAATGTGTACCATCTAGTCTCCTTCTCCTCAGGTCTGACATCTCTCGGATCATAAGTGCGACACATCTAGGGTCCTCATAAGATATCAAGGTAGAAAGTGTAACTGGATGCTCTCTGAACAAGCAGTAGTACCGCCCCCGTATCTCATAGTAGGCTGGACATCTGAAGAGGAAATGTGACTCGTCCTCAGTCGCATGCATAACACACATACTACAGAGCCGGTCCTCTCGTGGGGTGCCACTGTATCTGCCAGTCTCGATAGCCAGCTGATGTGAAGAAACCCGAAACTGACCCATCGCTATCCGCAGACTATGTGATATACTCCTCAGCAAATAACCAGATACTATGGGGCAGCCAGCCGGATCAAGAGATAGAAAGTGTGTACGATAAAATTCACTCTTGGTCCCCAATGGGCCCTGCCAAGTGGTATGAAGATATGATCTGTAAAGGAGGCCTCTGATGTACTGGTGGGTGCCCGCAGGTAGATCACTAATCTGGATACCCAATGTGGAGAGGAGACGGCAAGCCTGGGAGTACCATGAGAAAAGGTGTCCCTCTGAGTGTAGGCGCCGGGAAGAAGATAAAGCTGCAACTACATAATGTGTACCCCCGTCCTGAAGATCCTCTACCCTCTGTATGAATGTCACAATATGGAATAAGGCCTCAATCTGAATGGGGGGGACCGCGAACTCCGCCATGATAATCTGGTGTGGTACTGAGGGCTTAGCCCGTATCATCCGTGAGAGCAAACGAATCTGGAGCCGGGAGATATATTCCCAATCAGTAGCTGTCAGACCCGTACTCCATGTCTCGGAAGCATACATAGCTGAGGGCACAACCATAGTGTCAAAGAGCCGACACTTACTAGTCGCATCTCTGATGTGTGAGCGGAAACATAGTCTCTCCAAATCTATCAGTGAGGCATAGCCCTTCCGTACCCGTGAAATAGCTGCGTGTCTCATGCTGAACGTAGGCCCCGAGAATAGTACTCCTAGATATGTATAGGAATCAACAACCTCTAGGGGATGACCATCCCATAGAAGCTCTTGCCGCATCATGAAAGACCTAGAGGTGTTGAACACCATAACCTTAGTTTTGGCCACATTCACCGACAAACCTCACCGTGTGCAGAAAGAAAGAAGAGCATCTAAGTGTCGCTGCAAGCCCTCTCTCGTCTGTGAAAGCAAAACCACATCATCAGCATAAAGGAGAATGGCAATAATGAGGTCGCCCAATGTACAACCCTCCCCTCCATCACTCTGTATAACATGCTCTAGCTCGTCAATGTAAAGACCAAAAAGTGTAGGAGAGAGTGGACATCCCTGTTTGACACCAATAGTACTGACCACCTCCGGTGAAATAACTCCTGATAGTCGGACCCTGCCAATAACTCGCCTGTGCAATGCTACTACCGCCTGTAGAGTATCCTCCTGAAAGCCCCGATCATGAAGTCTCTGTATCAATAAATGCCTAGGCACGGAGTCAAATGCCTTGCGGAAATCCACAAAGCAGCAGTATACGCCCTCCCTCTTGGCCTTAGCCTCCTCAATGATGGACCTCAAAGTGAAGATATGATCTAATGTAGTATATCCCGGTCTGAAACCCTCCTGTCCAATGGCATGGAGTGATCTAGCATCCATCTCTGTACTGATCTCTGACTGTAGGATAGAACCATATACTTTAGCGAATAGGTGACTGATCATAATGGTGCGGTAGTTGTCAACTTTCATGGGGTCCCCGCCTTTGTGGATAGGGTGAATGAGGTTTGTGGACCATGGAGAGGGAAAATCAGAGGTGACAGCTCAGTTGAATAGGATGGAGAGAAAGGGTGAGAGGATGTCGGGAGCATACTTTAGAAGTTCAGCCTCTAGCTCATCAATGTCTTTGGCTTTATGGGAATGGAGTCGTGTGATGGCCTTTTCTATAAGTTCGTTAGTGAATATGGCAGAAGTATCCGTGAGACAGGAGGTGGGAAGAGGAGGGGTATCTGGGATGGTGTACAATGATGTGGCATATGCGACCCAAATGCTGAGGTCTGTGATCCGTGGTGGGGGTGACAGTGGAAGGAACCTCTTCCAGAATGAACCTGAGGAGGAACTAAAGAGGAGATCCATCAGTTTCTTACCCTGACCAATCTCGTATGCGATTTTCTTTTTTTTGGTGGTTCTGCGGTAGACACGAGATATGGTTTTGGTCAGATGAGGAAGATGGGATCAAGCATATATGAGGTTCTGATGTAGTTGGATGCATTCCTGATCATACCAGGGGTTATAGGGTCTATGACGTTGCTGGTCTTTGGGCCGTGGGGATGGAAAGGCAATGGAAGCTGCAGTATGGATGGTCTGGACAAGAAAGAGGGACTGCTACTCTAAAGTATGCTCATATGGGAAATAGGTAAGGAGATCGGAGAGGGCTTCTCTGTATAGTGGTGTGTGATGTGAAGTGTAGCGGTAGGTGGGTTTAGCTGGAGGGGTCGAAGAGAAAATAGGTGTGATGTGGAGATGACCGACAGAGAGTGAGAGATATGAATGATCAGAAAGAGTGGTGCGGTGTACAGAGAAGGATGAAATGAAGTGAAGGAGAAGCGGTGAACCCATGAAATAGTCGACGACGCTATGTCCTCCACTATGTGGGAAGCAAGTGTAGTCACCAGAGCCTGGCAGCTGAAGAAGGCCATTATAAATGGCCAGTCCATGAGCCTCACCCAACTGAAGCATCTGCTCGCCATATGATGTGACTGGACCCACTGCATCCGCCGATCACCGTATAAGACCAAGATCATCCCAATCAAGTGCATGTATCCGCTGTGGGTCATCTGCTGCTCTGTGAAATTCCGTTTGCCTAGACCCAGTCCTGGCATTGAAGTCCCCCGTTAGAAGAATATATCCTCGATCCTCATATCTGATAATGTCCGATGAAATATCCATGAAAGGTGACTCCTCTGAGGTGAAAGCTGATGTCTCTGGAGGGCAATAACAAATAGACAAGAATATGTCACGATCTAACTCCATCAACCTATGGTCCAACCTGATCCAGATATAGCGAGCCTGCTCGTCAGTGTATAGTAGCTCGACCCATGGCTGGAGAGAGTCTCGAAATAAGCAAGCAACACCACCTGAACCGCGACTAGTCAGTGCCCTCGTCTTCCCTCTGCAAGTAGAAAGCCAGCAAAATCCCTCAATGCAAGGAAGTCCTCTCTCAGGACTCTCATGTGTCTCAGTAAGTATAAGGATATCCCCTATAGTACAAAAATCTCTAAAGTCTCCTGTTGTAGCTGAAGAATGGATACCATTGCAGTTCCATAAACTTAACCGCAATGCTTTTGTGAGGGCCCCCGAACCGCTCCTAAGTCCGGGGGGCCCAAATCCCTATGCCTCAGATTTTTGGGGGTCAATGTATCGGGCCTTACCATCCTGATATATCACCTTTTTTCCTAGTGCTTTGGCTTCGCTGAAAACCTTTCTCCTTTCGGCAACTTGCATAGGTGTGAGATCATCGTCCATGAAGACAAGGGTACCTCTCAGCCTAGCTCGTAGCCTAAGGACAGCTTGCCGCTCCTCTATTCCCGTAAACCGTATGATGAGTGTAGTTGGATCTCTTTTAGTTCTCCACGCTTTTTCCATTCCGTTGTGATGGTGGGAAAGTGTATCCGTGAGGAAACTGGATGCTTCGGTAACTGGAGCCTTAGTATCTTCAATTCCTCGCACCCGCACATTCAGAGATTTATACTTCCGCATTCCTTCTTCGGATATGGTGGCTGAGATGACGCTATTGAAAGTGTGTGTACCTTCTTTAGCGTCTTCTTTGAATAGAGAGGCCCATGTTTTGGTTTCCGCCTTATGTTGCTCAATCCGTTCCTTCAATTCTTGGATCTTTGTGGTGCTGGCGGGTTCTTTCCTGCTCAAGGTCTCTTCCAAAGATATGATCCGGGCCATCATAGTTTGCTTCTCGATTGCCATAGCTTGTATTGTAGTTTTCAATTGACCCATTTCCATCCTCAGATAGCTAGATTCAAGTGTAATCTGTTCCATGCAAGAGAGAAGGTACTGTTCAAATGCTTTCGTAGGAGAGTAGGCTTCTTTAGGGAATGAGAGAGGATAATGGGAGGGGGCAGGAGAACCATGGAGAAAGGAGAGGGCCAAGGAAGAGGGGGAGGACTGTGAGCAGGCAGCGAGGGGTTGGGAAGGGCCAGCGAGGGGGTGGGAGTAGGCTGAGCAGACAGCGAGGGGGTGGGAAGGGCCAGCGAGGGGGTGGGAGGGGCGGGAGTAGGCTGAGCAGGCAGCGAGGGGGTGGGAAGGGCCAGCGAGGGGGTGGGAGAGGTGGTGAGAGAGGGAGTAGGCAGCGAGGGGGTGTATGAAGGGCCAGCGACGGGCTGCAAAGGAGAGGGAAGGGGTAGCGAAAGAGAGGAAGGGGAGCGAGGGGGAGGGGAGCGAGGGCTCCCCTTTTTTCTGGCCATTGAGTGCGATGGAGGTCAGGGGGGGAGGTGAGTGCGACCAGGGTAGGGCGAGCTAGGCCAGGGCAGTAGCAGCAGCAGCGATGGAGGAGTCAGCAGCAGCAGCCATCGCGCTCAGACAGCAGGCAGCAGGCAGCCATCGCGCTCAGCCATCGCGAGAGAGAGAGAGAGAGAGAGAGAGAGAGAGAGAGAGAGAGAGAGAGAGAGATTTATTAACGTATTTTCCATGCCAAAAGGTATATAAGACTAAAAGATACATGTCCAGTGTGTGGTATCAATGGGAGCGCATAAAACATCTCCAAAAAACAGTAAAGAAAGTGCATGTAGATAAACTACTAGATAAACCAGGATGAACTGAACTATGCACTGAGCTAAAAATGCGTGATATGGCTGGTAGTCGAAAAATATATCATATGTCGTAGTGTCATCACGATGCTGCTCTGCTGGGGTGTTGTCTTGAAGAGAGAGAAAGAGAGAGCACTTTGAATGCCAAAAACTATAAAATGAAATAGTACATGATGATCTATATTGGAGCATAAATATGTCTCCAAAATCAAAATCAACATAAATTAGACTAGAACAATCAAAGAGCTAGTCTCTAATCATCTTAGTGAACTCTGCATAAACTGAAAATAATATTGCAGCTGATACAATGATAAAGTGAAGCACGTTATAAAAATGAGTATATATCAGGTATTATGTCCTGGCGGAACTAGAGCTCTACTAAAATATGAAAAGATAGATGGACTCAACAATCGAAATGAGTTTGAACATGGAGTGTGTCACGATGGTGGTCTCCAAACGGGGTACAATTCTCATCCTCAAATAATGTCTCACCCTCAATAGCTACTCTGAATCATCTAAGAAAGAAAGAAGCTCTACTAATGTCTTTTCCATGCCAAAAGTTTCCAAATCTGTAAAAGAAAAATGCATCTGATGTAAATCTAAGTAAAATACCACTAATAAAGAAAAAATATATCTATGAAACATGAACGAGCTATGTATGATGCTAAACGGACTTAGATCATGTCGTAATGTTGTTGCTACTACTGAAGAAGGATGTAAGACGAGCTGCAATAGAAAGTACGGCTGGGGTAAGCTGCCAACATTGAAAGTGGGAGGGACCTGTCATCATGCTAGGTTGAGTAGATCTGGCTATAGGGTAACGCTAGGAGGTGCATTGTCTCTGAGCTCTGTGGGAAGTCCTATCCTCATCATTGTCCTCTATATTTGAGTCTGGTCGTGCTCGCCGTTTGGAGAAAAAGGAGGTGATATGAAGCCATGTCTGGAGTACTCTAATGAGAAGCCTGGAGGACTCGTCGTAGTACTTAGATCATAAGTGCAACACTGTGGATCCTCATAGGTAACAAGTGAACGCAAAGTGATTGGTTTATCTCTGATCAAACAATAGTATCTCCCTCAAATCTCATAATAGGCTAGGCATGTGAAGATGAAGTGCTCCTCGGTCTCGACCTCGTCTATGGAACATAACTGGTAGTAGATCCGATCCTTTCGTGGGGTACTCTCAAACAATCCAATCTTAACCTCAAGTTGGGGTGAAGAGATACGGAACTGACCCAATATGGATCTGACACCATGTGATAACTTAGAACGCACAAAGTATGGTAGAAATGGATCCCTGATACACTTGTCTCTAAGAAGTGAAACCCATAGACATCAGGTTTGACCCCCAACTGACCATCTCAAGCTCAATCACGATAAGCTTTGTAGATGACCTGTTTGATGTAATCATGAGTAACCGAGAGAAGGGCAATAATGGAGATGCCAAATGTGTCAAGGTGGCAAAAAGCATAAGAGAACCAAGCCAACTAATAGCCCTGACTTTGCAAGTGTTGGAATAAGATTAGAGCAGCTTGTGTATACGTCCGCTCAGAAATCTAAAACTCACTGACTTGCTGGACATATGTGATCAGCTAGAGTATGGCATCAAAATACATGGGTGGGACCCAAACTCTGCAAGGATGATACGGTGTGGGACCGAGGGCTTAGCCCGTATCATACGTGAGAGCATAGTGGTCTTCTATAGTTGCAAATATACTAGAACAATCGGATGAGGTAAGATCAATGCACCATGTTGCTGCTGCATATAAAACTATAGGGGAAACGATGATGTCAAAAAGCCAACACTTACTTGAGGCGTCTCCAATAAACATGCAAAAACGAAATCTTTCCAGCTGGGCAAGGAAGTATGACCCTTCCCAAGTCTAGTGAAAGCTGCCTATCTCATACTAAAGATAGGACCAATAAAGAGTATGCCTAAGTGTAAGATGAAACAATCTCCAACGCTTGGTTGTCAAAAAGGAGTTCCTATCTCAACATAGAGCTCTTGGAAACGTTCAAGACCAATACTTTGGTCTTCCCAATGTTAACCCCTAGGCCTCGTCTGGAACAGGAGCCATGAAGGCAATCAAGCTATCTTTTTAGGCCCTCCTAGTAGGTGAAACTAGAACTACATCATGTGCGTAAAGAAGAATGGCGATCAAGGTGTCTCCAAGTCGGCATCTAGACCCACAACACTACTCAATAACCCTCTCTAGCTCGTCAATATATAACCCAAAAAGTGTGGGAGAGAGGGAGCACCTTTGCTTCACCTTAATAGGGGTCATGATCTTCTCCACTTTTGGGCCTCACAACTTGGTAGGCATGCATGGGACTATCCATAGGATGGTTTTGGATTGATCTTGACCGTCCGAAATAAACCATGTAAAACTGGGAGGAGTGTTGCTGAAATCTATGGTTAGTAATTTGAATCTGAAAACACAGCTATCAAGAGAATATAAATTTCCAGATTATGCACCTAGAGCACACCAACCTAGTTCTAGGGAGAGATTGGTCCTACAGTTTAGGACCAACTTTCCAAAGAAACTACCAAGACAATACTCCTAGTTTTCAAAAGAATGGCAGAGCAGTCCAGTTGCATGGAAAACACGGTGTTCCTAATAGTCCCATGGTGTGCAGCACAGAACTTCTTCAGCTTACTTGTTTTTTACCTTCAGTTTATATTAGATGACTGTGTTTATAGTACTAGTAATCATAACTTTAAATATTCCGATGTTTTATTAGATGAAGTTTATGATGTTTTCCTTATGGATTTACCGATGGTTTACCACCCAATAGAAGAACTGTAGACCATGCCATTAGTTTAAGACTTGGTACGGCACCAATCGCTAAACTTCCATATCGGGTTAGTCGATCAAAGGATGAAGAAACAACTAAACAATAAACTGAATATCTTAGGAAAGGTCAAATTCAGCATAGTACTTCACCTTGGGCAACTCCAATACTATTAGTTCAAAAGAAAGAACGGTCTACTCGATTAAGTGTAGATTATAAAGCTGTAAATAAGGTCACTATTAAGAACAAGTACCCTATGCCTCGCGTGGATGAGTTGTTTGATCAACTTGACAAGGCTAAATACTTCAATAAAATAGACTTCCTGGAATGTGCATTAATTTAATCCAATTAATATTTTTTCAAAAAAAATCAGGGTTCATAGTTTTTTTTTTTTTGTGTTGTGATTTTTTTTTTGTTTCCTGCTGTTTTGTAGCGTATTTTTAGTCTTATTTTATTAACTTTGGATTTAAAAACAAAGGAATAGCGCTCTGGAACTCTGCAATATGATTTTATATAAATGTATGGAAGAATGATTTTTGCTTGTGTTGGCAAAGTTGTAAAATGCATTATGAAATTTGAATATTCAGAGTGTGCATTGTTTCTTTATTGCAAGGTGCATTTTGTATTCTAAATCCATAGTAAACATTTTCAATTAAAGTTCATTAACATGAACATATTTCTGAAAGAATATATTTTTCAAAGTTGAAACGTGAAATGACCCAAAAATGGTACAAAAATGTTTAAAAAATATAAAATTTTCCAAAGACGACCTAAAACCTGGAGCTGAATACGGCAGCATCAGAGGTATTTGGGGCCAAAAACATTCTGCTCCTATTTTTTTTTTGGGCCCTTGACTCCTTGAAAATCGTCCAAATGCCATATTTAATATAGTAGTTGTTCTTTGATAACTATGCCAGGCAGTGGATCCGATCCGCTGCATGCACGTCCCGGACTGCAGCAATTCGGGACTGGGATATAAAAAAGATGTGCTTTTTTTCAATCTTTTTTATATGCTGCGGCCCGCTAATTGCAAACTTTTTTCTGATGCTGGACCGGCATCACAGCCTGCTTGTGATTAGCGTCTCAATGTCTCCTAAAAATCAAAACTTAGATGACAAGATCAGGGAATTGCATGCTCATCACTGTTGCAAAAAATCAGCGTTGCAGTGTCTCCTACTGTTACCCAGAAATCAGAGATTAAATAGCTTTCGCTACCCAAGAATCACAAAGTTTATTGGATAGTGAATCTTACATAACTAGCATGGTTTAGGTTCTAGAGTAGTTATGAGGGTGCTCATCTTAGCACCTAATAATGTCTTGGTCAATTTGATGATATGTGCGCAGAGAAGCTGTGCGGCTGGATTATGTCAAGGTGCTTGCTTTACAGCTCACAGTTCCACTGCGCCGCTTGAACAAGGTTTACAAAGTCATTCGCTGTTTTTTGCAGTTATTTGTGTAGGCATAAACTGAAGTTTCTTTTAAGAATAATTTTCAGGTTTGGCATCTGAATGCAGCTTGGAAATATCTTAGAATTGAACTCCCAAACTTACCTATAAACATCCAAGAAACATCTTTTTGGATAAAATGTTTCAACGGTCATGCGGTGAAAATGCTACTAGTAGCTTATTGTCAGGAATCTAACTTTGATGAAGACGATTTCTGCAGGATGAGGCGGTTCTTAAAGTTGTTGATGTAATGGATGAATACTCACTCACCCAAGACGATTTTGATACCATTCTGGATATCACAAAGTTTCAGGTTTTCTATCATCACAGTTTTACCTCGTTCATGTGTCTCAGTCGTCTTTGCAATGATTGCGAGTGGATGGTAGTCCAAGAACCAAGCTGATTGTTTATACTTCATTCACTTCTTTAACGCATATTTGCTATCAACTATTGTCCCTAGTTCCATGCATATACCTATAATATCAATGTATTGGGATGTAGTTTAAATGGATCTTTTTTACTGAGAATTTTATTTGTAAGATAGTTACTGGCCAAATGAAAATATAAGAGAGAGAGAGAGAGAGAGAGAGAGAGAGAGAGAGAGAGAGAGAGAGAGAGATTGAGAGAGATTGAGAGATTTATTAATGAATGTAGGTACCCGAGGGCACAAAAGACAAATACACTAAATTTAAAAAAAAAAAAGTGCGTCCGGAGTGGACGCGGACGCGCCCCTGGCGTGTCCTCAACCGGACGCGTCCTAGGACGCGCGTTCTGCGACCTTTGGTTAAGAAGGTTTTGTCATAGGAACTGCTATCTGAGCATATTCTTTGACAAATCGTCTGTAATATCTTGCCAAACCTAGAAAGATCTGTAGATCTAAAATATTCTGAGGTCTCAGCCAACTGAGTATGGTTTTAACCTTACTGGGGTCCATCTTAATCCCATCTGCCGAGATAATGTGACCCAAATAAGCTACTTCTTCAATGAAGAATTCACACTTAGGTTTCTTAGCATAAAGCTTATGCTTTCTAAGCAGTCGAAACACTTTTTTGAGATGTTTAAGATGCTCCTTCCTCGTCTTATTGTAGACGAGGATGTCATCTAAAAATACGACTACAAACTTACCTAAGTATGGTCTGAGGACACTGGTCATCAAAGTCATAAAGGTAGCTGGAGCATTTGTGAGCCCAAATGGCATCACTTTAAACTCATAATGACCGTGACGAGTCCTAAAAGCTGTTTTCGGGACATCCTCCATTTTTATACGGACCTGATGATATCCCGATCTAAGGTCAATTCTATTGAAAAACTTAGCCCCGTCGAGTTGATCAAACAACTCGTCTGCCCGAGGCATTGGGTACTTATTCTTAATAGTGACCTTATTGAGGGCTCTGTAGTCTACTACGCAAAGACGCATAGACCCCTCTTTCTTTTTCACCAAAAGGATTGGTGATGTCCATGGTGAACTACTGGTCTGAATTTGGCCTTTCCCAAGATAATCTGTTAACTGCCTAGTTATTTCTTCATCCTCTGTTCGGCTGACGCGATATTGAGGTTTAGAAACAGGTGCTGTACCTGGTATTAGGTTTATTGCATGATCTAGATCTCTGCTAGGTGGTAAACCATGTGGTAAATCTTCAGGAAACATATCTTTAAATTTAGACAATAAAGTTTCTAATTTATTTATTTGCTGCTGTAAAAAACTGGAAATAGAAACTTCTAGAATAAATTGAAGGTCACATAAGAATACCTGATGGTTGCTATCCCTAATTAGCTGACGGAGCTCTGAACTACAGACCATAGGCTTGTTGGGAACATCATGTCCCCCTGCAATTGGATCTCTTTGCCATTACGCTGAAAGCTGGGGGTGTTCTCTTGATAATTTCTGTGGAGAGAAGGGCCTAAGCTGTAGAGCAAGTCCAAGGTCTGTACGATCCAGGTGCATTATCTAAAAGTTAATTTCATCTTGATACCCCTGAATATCAAGATTTAAGTTGGTTACCATAGTTTCCCAAATTTTCTTGTCTTCACCATTGGCCAAAGAAACTATGTACCTATGCTGACTGGGTGCCTCTGGAGGTCTGAGTTTCTTAACTAGGGTGTAGTTGATGAAATTATGGGTTGCCCCATCATCAACCATGACTCTTACTGATTAGTTGCCTATCTTACCATGCATACGTACTAGATCATGTGGCCCAAAGCTGACGGGTCTCCCTAGCATTGCAGAGGTCAATTGGCAACAATGTTCATGATCTTCATGAAACACTTTTATCTCAGTAGCTACCGAGTCATTTGGGAAGCTTACAGTCTGTACAAGATGAATTTGTTTTTTATCCATTATCTTTTTTAAAAAATGGCCCAAGTTTGAATTTTTTTTTTAACAATAAGGGCTTCTCATTGGTGCCCTAACTTCTGGCGCCTAATAATAGCTTTTTTTAACAACACGAACAAACTGTTCTTAAGTAATAGATGGGCCCATTTTGGACCCGAATATCATAATCAGGGGGTTTAAATGAGATTTGATATAATTACTTTGGCTTGAAAATATGTGTGTACTCTATAACTAGTAGATCAAAGCCAGATTATTCTCTAGTCATTGTACACTTGTGTCAAAGTGTTTACCTCTTTGTCATGTGAAATATTTCTCTTTGCTCATCAGGGACTTATCAACTTCATGACCATTCAACATGCGGCTCATCTATGGTTTGTATTCAGGGTCACGCCAATCTTTTGGATGGGGTGCAGCCTGCTACAAAAACAGCTCTTACGAAAGCATACAAGCAAAGGGAACAAGATCGCCGAGTTCGATCTGCAGATCTTTTACCATCCATTCTACCTGGACAAAAGAAATCTGCAAAGAAAATTGTACATGTTGGTCTTTTAGAGTCAGAGGCAATTGATGATGATGAGCTCATAAAAGATGATGCAGCAGAGCTATCTGGTGGTATGTATTGCTGAAAGATGTTTGTGCTTCCAGTACCAGTATAACTAACCGCTTGCTGTACTAAGAAATTTTCTCACATGCTTACTCGACATCACCTAGTAGTTTCCCTTTCCCCTTTCCAACTTAAGTATATTGCAAGCACTTTCTGTGAAGATTAGGGTTTAGGGTTTTGAAGTAAACTGCTTGGGTCCGTTGAATTTTGCAGAGGAAGAAAATGGAGAAACTGATGAGCTTGAAGAGACAGGTGCTGGTAAGCTGGATCGTCTTTTGAGAATTGTAGTCAAGAGCCATTGTGGAAGCTATATAAGATACTGTTCTGGAAATTGTTTTTATACTTTGGGAAATTTGTACGAAAGTGCTCAGTTCAGAAATGTAATAACATACTTTTAGCTCTTTTATAGTGTCATTGGTGTATTTTTTGTGTAGAGATGGTCCGACTATGATATACAGCTGGTGCATGGTTTGAAATTGATTTGAGTTGAGTAGAATTTAATCAAGAGATTTGAAAATATTTTCAACATTTTGAATTAAGTAAGGATGATATGAAACATAACATGTATGGTGTGTTCTAGGAAAGTCTTTCCTCGTGCAGCATTTCAGATGCTTTTTAGAAAACGTGGCCCTTCCTCTGGGCCTTTCTTGCCTTCTTCCCTGGTAGCTGGGTTTTCGATCCTGAGTATCGTCCTATGATGCCTGGGCTCACACTCCCTCGTACGATAGCTTCCGCCACTGTACCCATTAGCAAGCCATCTCCTGAAAATGTAGAGGACACTATATCTGCCCCTCATCCAAAAAAAAAAAGAGAACTGCCAATCCATCTAAATCCTCCCCCAGTACACCTAACTTCCGACCAGAAACCATGGCCATCCATCGCCCAAAACTATCCCTTCTTTTGGCCACATGCTCAGCTGGTGTACCCTAGGTGGCGGTTTTCACCCCCTTTAATTAAAGCACTATACGGACTCTGGAGGATAGAGTATCAAAACAGGACAATTCAACGTCTCTGTTTTGGATGCCAGAGGAACTTAGCATTTTGAATGGAATGTCTAGAGTGACATTTGAGTTTCTACAATTACGGATTATTGTGACTATTCTGGAAACTCACATGATTTAGTGCAGATTAATAATTATTTTTCTGTTGATGTGGTCACGTTTGCATTTTGCAAAGTGCTCTGATCAAAATCCGGCTGAATGATCAAACCTCTCATCATAAAAATTTGCAACTAATTAGCTATATAACCTTGGCTTATGTGACAGATTTGCTGAAGAAGGCCCAAACAGGATTTGAAATCATCGTCAAGAGTGGAGAAGTTAAAGGAGGTATGGGCACATACCTTATGAGGTGCTGGTCCTCACTGTAATACTCTTAGCAATGCTTGTGTCAAGTTCAAACAATTGAGTCAATAGATAATATTCTTGTGGCAAAAACTCTGGTCAGGAAATGAACTCGAAGTAAGTCTCAATCTTTGCAGGTAATAGATGCAAGAATTGTAGTGTTCGACTCCTTACTGTTTAGCAAGAGTCGTGCATCTTGTGTTATCTTTTACGCTAGGAAGACGTCATTCAACCCTTAGTGGTGTCTATACCTGCTATTGAAGCTGTTGTTCTAAACTCTGGTGTTTGATTGTTTAGCAAGAAGAAATAATGGCCGGCTTGAAGCAACAAATGCAAAAAGTAACCTTCCTAAAAAACGGCAGAACCCTTCAAATACAGAATCGAAAGGTGGCAAGCGGAAGAAGTAAACTGCAGTGCACAGATCTTGCGATGGCGTATATATCAACAACTGTGTACTGGTAACTGGGCTAAGAGGGTCCACCCTGACAATTATTGATTCAGGAAGTTTAAAAAGCAGATTGCTTTGTCTTTGCACAAGACATTTAAGTCCGGTAAATTATGACTACTAAGGATCTGTTGAGTGTGAGTGGATGCTGGAGGTTTTCACATTTTTGTTGTGTAGGCATTGGTAAGTATAATTCCATTTTATGGAATCATCAAAGTGGGTAGGTTAATTCTGAACTTTTTGGTAATTAGTAAGAAGCTTACCACTTGAAGTCTGAAGACTTCTCAATTTTCGGCACAACTCTTACTTTTGAGGCCCACTAGTGAACTGGATGCAGATATTACTGTTCACTAAGTTTATGTAGCTTTTGTATAATCTTATGTAACCATCGCCCTGATGTTTTGGTACTTTCCTAGATTATGTACAGTAACCAAGCTCAAATATGGAAATAAATAAGCATTTTGGTTACAGTCTAAGACCTTGGAGCACACCTTTTTTTCACTTTTCTGACCGTCTTGTATAACTCGGTGTGAATCCAGTTTGAGATACAAATATGAATAGAGCTTTTGATTACAAGCTTTTGAACAAATTCCAGGTGGGATCTCCTTATATTATTGGGCCTTACTTTTCCGCGCAGGGGGGGGGGTGTGTTGTGCAGAGAGGCCTAGAATATTAAAAGAGTGGATGTGGGCTTCCCTTCCCATTCCCATCATCCCTGATGGGGTGGCATGTGAGGCCAAAATAAAATAAAAAATGTGCAGCAGACAAAACTGTTTTATCTTCAAGCACAACACTTTGTCATCACACATAATTACTGGCCATGTTGATGGAGAGACAAAAAATGATCTATGCTTTATGAGGTATTATTTGAAAACGCTCTTGCTTTGTTGGTTTCTAAGATCTTGGTGGTTTACTCTATGGAAAAAGTCTTGTTTGCTGAAAGTCATGGATCAATTTGTTGAGCCATAAATTAATGTTTTGATGATCAATGTGGTAACTCAATACCTCAATGGTAACTTTGGAAGGTTGACATCAAGGATATAGTTTGTTTAAGTTAATGAGTGCATATGGGGTTGGCAAAGTGCTTGCTTTTGGACCTTGTAAGTATAGGAAAACCCAGCGATGGTGTTGAAGTACCCGAAAGAATTCTAGATAGATGACACTCCCCATTTAGACGTGCAACTTTAATTTATCTTTACTTTGTTTCCACCGAAATTAAAGTATTTGACAAAAGACTAGAGATATTGCTTTCTCAAAACGAACATTTGATTTCTGCATATACAGGAATATACATTTTGTGAAAACTAGTTAACAATTTCTAGATGAAACAACCCTCCTTCCAGGAATTTTTTATAAACCAGTATCTATTTAACAAAATTTTCTATCGATTGCGATAGATGTGGTAATATTGAGGATAGAACTGGCAGCTAGCAACTGCCAAATATCTCAGACAACTAGTTTCTAAACCTGCTATTTGTGAAAGATGTGTGGTTGGTGGGCCCTTGGATGTAGGACCTCCAGTGGGGTGCTGTTAGTACGAACCCTCCTGTCCATTTGTGTTCCTACGAGTGTTGTGCAAGGGCTATACCCTTCACAATTTACGTTGCTCTCATCACGTGATAAAGCTATGCTAAATAATACAAAAGTCAGACTGACGTTTCAGCATCAGCCACAACCACTGCTGATATGATTGTTATGTCAATTGTTGTCGCCATGCTAGTTACTGACGAGGTGATAATTGTAGCAATGTGTTGTAGTCACTACGTTAGCTGCTGCTGATGTGGTCGCTAAACCTCTGCATAACGACTCTGTTGATGGGCGCTTTTCCTTGAATATATAAATTCTTATGCTTATTTGACTTTGGGAGATCATTTTCACCCTCATTTGCAAATTCTTTTATACTTTTTTGTTGATGGGGATGGGAATGGTAGTCCAATTTTTATTTTTTTTCAATATTTTGAAGTTACAAACTTTTGTTGACCTGAAGATGGTTTTAGATTCAACGTAAAGTATCATGAGAACATAAAACTTTCACAGGCCTACTAAACAATGATTAGGTGAATTATACCTCAAATCGTTTGGAATTGACTTGATGCACCTATGCTCAACCCTCGTTCCAACTACACTAAATTTTGCAGTCTTCTCTGCTCAACAATTCTCTCTCTCTCTCTCTCTCTCTCTCTCTCTCTCTCTCTCTCTCTCTCTCAAACACACACACACACACACACACACAAACACACGTTTTCCTCTTCAAAGGCTAATTTCAAACACCCTAGTCATTTTGAGTATCAAATTTTGCAAAAAATCCAACCAACCAAGATATTTGTAAGCTTTCAATCAAAACAAAATGTATATGATGGGATAAAGTGAAATGCACTTGTCTATCAAGCACATCTCTATCTAAAATACATGTGGGCCAATCAAAACGGTAGAATCTCTCTCTCTCTCTCTCTCTCTCTCTCTCTCTCTCTCTCTCTCTCTCTCTCTCTCTCTCTCTCTCTCTCTCCAAGGTTTTGCCATGAGTGTTCACTATTTTTCACAAAAGCCTCAATTTTAAAAAACGTAGCGTGTCATTGACAACTTTCATTTCAAATTAAAAGTGCTTCTAAAAAGAATACACATAAAAATCTTGAATAACGATTATAATATCCTTCCAAACCAAGTGCTGAATATTAAATGCTTTACTTGAATAACTTGGTAAAAATCGATGAGTCTTTGCTCTTCCGATGCTTGACTTAGAAGGTGAATTTCTCAAATTTCCAAAAACTTTTCATCCTTTTTTATTTTTCCATGGCCTTGGTGAAGGCCCAATTTAGATGAGATATTTTTCAATCTAGAGATAGCTTGCTTTGGAAATGTTGTGAGCATTCTAATGTTCTAATCTAGTGGAAGAGGGACACGAACGAAAGAAGAGAGAAGAAAACATCTGCGGAAAAACTCTCTCATTATTATGTCTAGATATGAGCAAGAATAGTCTAAAAGAATGTAAATGCAAAAATATGATAATAGCTCAAGCGTTCTCACCTACATGATCTTAAAAATTAATTCGTACTCAAATAAATGTGAGTACAGTCCACCGAAGAGATTAGATAAGGTGGTATTACTGTTGATTAGTTTTACTAAGAAGTTCAGTTCAAAATTTTTAGAGTGATAGTGCAGTATGATAATGTTGTTCCTCAGGCGTCAACCGTTGTTTGATTAGATTCTAAGGAGTCGTAGACGACTGTGATCTGATCAAAGTGAGTGAACCAGCGTGAATGAGCAGTAGAAAGTGTAATCAAATCACAACATGCAAACATCTACGTTAGACACATATGAGAAACCGTGTTGCTTCTATATTACATTGAAAACTTTGAACAACACTGAAATGATACAACCAGAATAGAGGCGTAAATTGGATGCTTGATATCTATCGCTCAGTTCGTGGAGCATCACATAGAATGCGTGATGAAGATGCATTTATACACTACATCCATGAATTTAATTACAATAAATGCTTGTAATCTAACTAAGTACTATGAAGTATCTGAGCTTATAATGACAGCTGTACTATGTGTACATAAGTCAATGATCTCCTTTGGGAGACTGATATGGCGGCGCTTGTCGCAACCGTAGTTGCTGTGGTATTTTGTGGAGTCTTGTGGTGGCTAGGCGGAGCCTTGGCTTCCTTGCGGTGCCTTGGCGGTTCCTTGCGGTTGGTCTTCGCATAGTGACCATAGCGTTGACTTTGCGGTGCCTTGGCGGTGCCTTTGGGCGCATACTTTACATTTTTCGCATCTCTTCGGAAGTAGCTGGAGACGTTTCTCGTCGAAATGGACACCCTTCGCATTATCGCATTCTGTCGAAAAACCCAAAGGTATTGAAAAATCCAAAAGTGTTGAAATTGATGTCAAAATAGACTCATTTTGCTTTCGTCGTAGTTTGGGAAAATGCGAAAAAGCCAACAAACAATTCATTTGTTGAACTAGACTTAATTGTTGCATTTTGGAAAAATGCGAAAAAGCCGACAAAAATTTTACTTCTTTGAAATAGTTGAAAAGAAGTTACTGTCTGAATATTGTTGCATTTTTCGGGAGTTGAAAAAATGCGAACTGTGCGACAATTAGCTTGTTTCTGCATACTGTTGTAAACTTAGTGTATTTATGTAGACTTGCACAAAATCCTGATTTGCTGAAGTCGTTGGACATTGCCAGGTCTTCACTGATCTTCAAATAACTGAACTTGACATTCGAATGCAAAAAGAGAACGAGAATGGTTACCCTTTAGTCATTACCCATGGATGAATATTAGTTGGAAGCCCGATGTAGTCGTCCTTCAAATAGTTCGGCTGTTTAAGTTCTGTGATTCTTGCGAGTATCAGATGAGCAGACATAAAACCAAAGTAGGTTGCATCTGACCCTAGATCAGCAATCAATAAATGTACAGGAAAAATCTTGAAATAGAAAATAGTATTCACCATGGAAAAATTGTGGACTTAATTTCCAACAGTCCCCCTTAAGGTCAGGGTTGGTGCCTTGGTGTCTTCGTTAGATTCAGCATGCTAAAAAACTTTTGATGCTTGATCCTAGGAAGCGCTTTGGTGAATATGTCTACAACCATTTCTGTTGTGGAGTAGTATTGAAGAGTCACTTCTCAAAGCCGGTATTTTTCTGATCCCCATGCTATAAAAGGTTTGATCGTTTCCAAGAGAGAGAATAATCTCTACTTTTGTATGATAAGTGTATGTAAGAAGGTAAATGGAATGTGATATGTAATATTCACACTGAATACTACAACGACATATCTGGTTATCCAAAGATATTTGGGTAAATTAGCATCCAGAAACACCAACGGTTAACGATTTGGTCAAGGTCTGTGATTATAAATGTTACTTTATCTTCCAGGCTCTTTGGATAACAATAAGCAATCAGATTGGACAACAACTAGCAAATAGATTCATCAAATAGAATCGAATTGGCTAGTGATTCATCTTAATCAAATATAGAAAAATTAGTTCTTATCACAGGAAGCAAACAAAATAGAGCATCAAACAAGTTCATTATCTGAACACACAGCTCATTCAAAATTGAAAGAAGTTCTGCTTATGGTTATGCTTAACAGCTTTGGCTAATTTCCTACGCACATTAATTAGAATTGTCGCTCTATGGTGATGCCTGAAAATCCACGTTAAAGAACTGAAATTCAGTAAGAATTGAAAAGTATGTGTGACGCAGACAGAGAAGTATCACAAACAGTTACAGATCGTTCAGAGTGTACTCACTCAATTTATAAGAAGTAATGCTATAAGAGATGGCAGAGGGAAAGAACGCTCAAGCTTATAGAAACTGGCTCTCTTCTCTCTCTATTGATACTCAAATCTGTGCGTGTGTACAATGGCACGGAGTGTTGACCTTATAGGAACGATCACTGGCCTAAATGTCATTTACCAACCGTTAAGATGTCGGTTGAGATCCGCTAATGTGTCTCTAGAGAACGTCGCACAAAACGTCTAACCTAAAAATAAATTTACAAGATGCAAATAGGCCTTTACATGAATTTAGGCACTATAGCACATTTATATGTATAAAAATTGAAATTTTTTCCAATATAAAACAATAACTTTGGATAATGTGGGATCATTAGGCTCCACATACATTCATTTGGTCACTGTAAATTCAATTTGTCAGCTGTTGGTGTAATTTTTGGTGGAGATCCTAGAATAATCTACCAAGATCATTTGCCATTGATTAAATTTGAATTTGTTTCATGAAATCTAATTAATCTAGGCTGAGTTCAAGTCCTATTAAGGTTAAAAACAAGTCTTGAAAGTACACCAAGGTAGAAAGAGATTAAGTCATTTTTTGTTGAAAAATAGACAAGATTGTCAAGATTTGTTTGAAAGTAGATTTCACTTCATCTTATATTCATTCCAACTTCAAGAGGAAGTGATAGAACTGTGATTATAAGTCCATTTGTTGGAATAGAAATCAAATCTGAGTGAAACACTGCAAGTGTGAAAGCTTTGTGAGTTTCAAGTCAAACCAATCTATTTCTTGTGTGTAGAATTTACTAGTAAGATGGAATCTATTGGAGCATACCTTCTAGAAGCTAGTGAGAGATTAAATTCTACTAATTATGCAATTTGGAAGGTTAGGATGAAGTCACTCATGGTGCTCCAAGACCTTTATGAGTTTCTGATTGATGATGAAGATGAACCTCTAGATGCATAAGAGTTAGCTAAATACAAGAGGAGATCTAGGCTTGCACTTCACTGTGGGAAGATGAATGTAAGCAATTTGTTGAGAGAAGTATCATCCTGTACTAGTGCTGAAGAGGCTTGGGAGTCTTTAAAGTCAATTTATGAATCTAGTAACACCAGAGTTCTTACGCTTAGAAATCAGATTTTGCAAAGCATGAGAAGAAGTGAGGAGAGTGCACAGATTTGTGTGCTAAGAATCAAATCTTTAAATAGGGAGTTGACTTCCATTGGAGAGAAGATTCAAGATGGAGAGCTTGTACAAATTTTTCTCAATGGTCTAGGAAGTAGTTTTACAAATTTGGTCCAAAGCTTTGCAATCCAAGACACTTTGCCCACTATAGAAAAGCTTCATAGTGTATTAGTGGCTAAAGAGTGTAGGATGATGCACACCAATGCAAGAATGAACTCAATGTCTTTGCAAGATGGTGATGAGAAAGCCAATTACTCATTCAAAGGCAAGAAGGAGACCAATGGAAAGAACAAACACTTCAAGGAGACCAAGGAAGAGGATGATGCTTCAAGCTCAAAGGGCAAGATCAAGGACATGTCCAAGTTCAAATGTTTTTTCTGTGGAAAGAAAGGACATTTTGCATCAGAATATCTCAGGAAGAAGAAGGCACAAGAGAGCAAACAAAGCAACATTGCACATTAGGAGGAGGAGGATGAAGAAGAATCATCCTTGATGGTTTCCAACAAACCTCCATCATCCAAGAGCAACACCAATGGCTCTTGGTGGATTGATACTGGGGCTAGCTCCCACATGACATATCAAAAGGACATTTTCTCCACTTTACTTTCTTGCAATGATGTACATAGATCTATCTATACTGCAAGTAGTCAAGAATTTAAGATAAGTGGAATATGAACCATTTCATTGTATGTTGGATTATCCAAAAGGATGAATCTTGAGAATGTTCTTTATGTTCCTTAGTTAACCAAGAATCTGCTTAGTGTTGGCCAATTAATGGATAATGGCCTTGATGTTCAATTTAAGCATGGAGTTTGTTCCATCCTTAGAAATGATGAATGTATAGCTAGAGGAGTTTTGAGCTCCAAAAAGACCCTTTAAGAATTCGTGAAAGATGTAGTTTATATTATTAGAATATTATAACACTAGTACTTTTGACTTGCCATACCTTTTTAATCGTACCTTAGAAGTATGTCATCTAACATATCGTTGGAAAGCCTTTGTCGAGCGCTTTCCAATGCACCAAACTTCGCTAAATTCAGACTTACCACTAAAAAGTTATACCATTTTTAGTGTGGATTCAAAATGTGGACTCAAAAGGTTATGCTATGTAGATTTCAAATTTGAGTGTTTTGATTGGTCCATGTTTAAGAAAAAATATAAAAAAATTCTTTACAAAGGGTCTTTTTTGGATTTAGAACTCCTCTAATGAAGGTAGATTGTTTAAGCTTGATGCTAATATTGCTAAGGAGAGTGTAAATTTGGCAAAGGTGGAGTTCTCAAAGGTGGAGTTATGGCACAAAAGGTTGGGCCACCCCAAATTCAAAGCCATGGAAACTATGTGTGCAAAGGAGCTTGCACTCAGCCTCCCAAAGCATTTGTCAAAGTGTGGGAAGATATGTGAAGCATGTAGCCTCTCAAAGGCTCACAAACTACCCTTATCAAGATCTATATCTAGATCAAGCACTCCTCTTGAAATCATCCATTCGGATGTTCATCTAATGGTGGTGCCAAGTAAGTATTATGTAATCTTCATTGATGACTATTCTAGATATTGTTGGATGTACCTCTTGTCTAGCAATTCTATGGTGTATGATTCTTTTGTAAATTTCAAAACTTTGATAGAAAATCAACTTAGTACTGAGATCAAGGTATTAATAAGTGATAATGGAGGTGAATATATGTCCAATAAATTGATTGACTTTTGTAATTCTAATGGCATAAAGAGGGAGTTGTCATGTCCATACACCACCATAACCGCAACATTATGGACTACGACCCCTTCACCACTGCCATATTACGGCCTACAACTCCTACGACCTTCAACGATAGCCATCGCCCACCACGACCGTAGCCACCCGCAAACAACCGCCATCGACCTCCATCAACCGTTCCTAACCATTCCTGACCGCCACACCAGCCATCTTACGGCCTACCACGAATACACCGCATCGTCACAGCCCGCAGCAGACCGCAATAATACAGACTGCGACTCCTTCATCATCATTAACAACCCATAAACAACCGTCACAGCCGCAATCCTCCACCATAAACGACTGCCGACAACCATTAACAGACCGTAAACTACTCGCCACAACCTCCACAACCGCATATTACGGCCTACCACGAGAGCCACAACCGCCCTTGACTGCAATCCACTGCCATATTACGGCCTACAACTCCTACGACCATCAACGACTGCCATCACCCGCACACAACCGTCCTAGACTGCAATAAACCGCAACAGACCGCAATAGACCTCAATCAACAACCACAGACCACAACAACCGCATTCCGACAACCGTATCCACCATAACCAGAGTGCACGGGCTTATTTCCACAATCCTACGACACTTTACGAGCTGTCATGGATCTCCCTTACGATCCGAATACTACAGAGGACTATCCACCAGAGATGGTCTCCCCATCCACCGAACAGGCTCGATTCAACAGGTATTCCCAGATGAAATCCCAAGTCCAAGAGCCATCCACAAACCCATTCGACAGATGGGAACCTATGCGCTATGAAGCTCCATATGTGCGACCACAATTTCATGCTGCCGAATCCTCACATGCACAAGCTCACTTAAACGGAGCTTTCGCAAATAATGTTCCACGTATTGAAAAAAGGACCCCAAAGCTAGACTTACCTAAGTACGATGGTAACACTGATCCTCAAAGATTTCTCCAAGTCTTTGAGAACATCTGTGACGTCTATGCCGAGACATCACCAGAGGCCATGGTCCAGCTCTTCTCGATGACCATGATCGATCGCGCACAAGAGTGGTTTTTTAACCTTGATCGTGAAGATAAACGTGACTGGTTACTCTTGAAAGAGGCCTTTATCAAACGGTTCAAGCCTTTTTGCTTGATAGAAAGTCCTTTTGTCAAACTAAGTAATATCAAAATGACAAAAGACGAAAAAGTACGTGATTACTTTGAACAATTTAAACGCTTAAAAAGCCAGGTACTGAGTCCATGCTCATCATTTGGTTCCTCGTTGGACTCCCACGATGGATACGACGTGAACTTCGTTCCAATGATGAATATACATTATTGAAACAAGCCATGTCTGATGCCATTCGAGAAGAAGACGAGGGCTCAGATGTGGATGAACCACGTGAACGGAGAGCACATCGTGTTGTCCAAGAAGCTTGACCAAACGATGACACACGAGAATAGTTATGGAAAACATAGATGGAGTTGCTTAAGCAGCAACACCAACAATAGATGGAGAAACTCACAAAAGAGTTTCAAAACACTCTTAAGTCTATCCAAAGTTCGATGCCAGGTCAATTACCCACTGGCCAAATCCATCATAGACGAGAGAACACGTGGTGCCCTCACTGCCGAAGTACACACACTGGCAATGAGTGCCCTTAATACCAACCAGTCCCAGATACCTCCCTAATCAAATGTGAAATCTGCGACTTTATGGGACATACCTCCCTTTATTGCTATGATAACCCGAGGAATCAGCCTCACAACCAATCAGGAGGACATTATCAACCTCCTCGACAACCATTTGTTTCACAGCAACAACACACGTCCTATCCACCACGAAACAACTAGATCCATATACAAGAGTTGCCCAGACAACCTAGACATGAACCTCAACCACAACTGACACTCTTAGGACCACCACCACGAGGACAATAGGATCTAGGAGCACAAAAACATAGACATCCACGAGAGTCTGCCCACACACACCTGATAGAAAACTCCTACGATCAATCATATCATCATGATACATCAATTCCATCATCTAGCCATCACCAATATCAAACCGACAACTCATGTTCGTGCAAACAAGCTGAGTATTCCACACCACCAGAAAACCCAACACAGCTAGCCATCCAAGATGGTTACGCTATCGCCACCGGACCAATGAGCAACCACTGCTTTATATGTGGCAAAACAGGACATTTCATGGCCGATTGTAAAGTCAAAAACCAATACCATGTGAAATGTCCTGAATGTGTTCGCAAACACAACTTCAAAGATTGTCCTAAACAACCTAATAGGATCCTTCCAGCACATCATATCACATCCGAACCTGTTAGAGTTCTTACTAGAGCACAATGCCAACATGAAGAACACCAGCACAACCATGGACAATCAGCTGACCCACATGGAAGCCATTTGATGGCCTCCACATTACCAAAAGATTACCCAGACCCAAAGGTGGAACAAAGGCAATACAACAAATTTCGAGATGAATTTTTGCGAGAAGAAGAACATACGGAAAGTCTGTTATCAGCTCATCTTCCTGGAAAGGAGCAATCCCTACAGGGACTTGAAGTATTTTCTGACCTCCTGCAAGCTCAACTCACCATGCCGTTCCATAGTGCGATCAAATCCTTCATCGGACTTCAACGTTATATCCATTGCAGTTTTCAGCTGCCTCCTATCCCTGATGAACAGCGAAAATCAGAAGAGATTTCTAAAATTCCTCAGATTCCTATGAATATGATGAATATAGTTGTTGCTAAGGGGAATAACATCACACTACCTTTGTCCTATAAAGATTATCCCGCAGTATCTGCTATCCTCGATAGCGGATCAGGCGTTAATATAATGGCTTTGTCATTGGCAAAGTCATGGGGCTTCAATACCCTCGATCAACCACGTTATAAACTTCGTATGGCTGATCAACGAGTTACTGACCCTGCTGGTCATTTGTCAAATATAAAAGTTCGAATAGCAGGTGTCAAGTTTATCATTGATTGTGTCATCTTAGACCTACCAGAAGATGCCAATACGTATAAGCTCCTTCTTGGTACACCCTAGCTCCAGATGGCAAGTGTTGTCAAGACTGGAAGAACAGCAAAAGTACCTTTGGCAACCACGATAAACGAGTCACTGTTGACTCAAATGGCCATGTCAAGCCCGCCAATGTATACGATGATTGGTCTTCTACAACATATGACGAATCAGATAGTGTCCCGATCCAACCAAAAGGCCACTATACACGAACCACAGACATAATCAATTGGGGTCATGCACTAGCCACCGTGGACAGTGCGGATTCCAATCGATGTCATATCGAAACGGTTGCAGAAGATGTGGATATTCTCCCATCTTCTACAGACATTGACACACCCATCATCCCGCTTATGATGATAGACCCCATTCCTATAGCTTGGTGCCCAGGAGAACCTAGTGTCTCTACTGCCCATGTTTTGAAAGAAGGTATTCTTTCCATGGATGATGTCAAAATGACGGATGATCATGTACTCCTCTATCTAGATGCTCAACGTTATCCGTCCAAAGTCATTCCTAAGGAGATCAAGTCACCAGGACCGTTGGCTCATCTCCAACTAACATCCAAAGTACCAAACACACAAGCATAAAGGCCAAATCCAACGTATATACTTGGGACGTGTATCCCGACGAAGTCTGGGATACAATCGATGTCGATATGGTAAGTGAGGCCACAACACCACCTATTCAAAAACCACAAACACCTCGGTTACAAAAAAATAAAATTATTGATACAAAATTAACCGAGCGTCAAAAACAGATGCGTGCCAAGCTTAAACAGCCAATCAAACACTTGTCAGAGGGGACAAACAACAAACAGTCCGACAAAGCTTCCACGTCTTGTAAAGAATCAACTCAAATGATTCCTAAAGTCCCAGAACATTTTGTGAGCCCACCTTTCGATCTTCCACATAAGTTCAAAGACTTTACACTGGATGACGTTGTTATCTAGTTACCGCAGCCACATCGGGAACCTACACCAAGTTCCAATTCTTTTGAAGGACCCGCTAAGACAATTTCACTAAAACTTAAAGATCCTGACGAGGACATAGATCGCATAGTTCATGTTGGTGCACATATGTCATCAACCCTAGTGTCTGATCTAGAAACTTACGCATATACAGGGATGTATTTGCATGGAATTATACCGAAATGAAAGGAATCCCCCCTGAAGTAGTAGTACATCGGATTCCTCTAGAAGACAATGCTAAGCCTGTTAGGGCTAAACCTTACCGCAGTAACCTAGTGTATCGTGAGAGGATCGATGAGGATATAAAGAATTTGCTGGATGCTGGCTTTATTTATGAAGTCCAACATACTGATTGGGTATCACCCATTGTGGTTGTACCCAAGAAAAACAACAAGCTTTGTATCTGTGTTGACCTCAAGAACTTTAATGCGGTTACGAAGAAAAACCATTTTCCATTGCCCTTAACGACCAAAATATTAGAGGAAATGGCAAAAGCTGAAGCTTTCAGCTTCTTGGATGGATTCATCGGTTATTTCCTTGTTCAAATAGCCCCTGAAGATAAACATAAAACGACTTTTGCCACAGAGAACGATGTTTACGCTTATAACGTTATGCCTTTTGGCTTATGTAACGCCCCCTCAACTTTTTAACGGATCATGCAACTGGCCTTTCAAGATCTGTTACATCGGATCGTGGAGATTTATCTCAACGATCTAGGTGTATATTCTTCCATTGCTACGCACTTAGATGACTTGGAGAAAATCTTCATTCGCTGTCGTAGGTTCGGCATCTCACTAAACCCTGATAAATGCCAAATATGGGTCACCCACGGGGTTGTACTCGGGCATATAATATCAAAGGACGATATTTCTACCGACCCGTCAAAAATCAAGGTTATCGTGGACATGCCCCTACCTGCAACAGTGAAGGAAGTATATGTCTTCCTCGGTCATACCAATTTGGGACAAATAGCTCGATGGCTACTAATTTTGGAGGAATTTAATTTCCGTGTAGTCGTTCGGAAAGGGACCCAACATTTCATGGCGGATCACCTTTCCAGACTACCAAGTGCTGAAAAAGTAACTGCACCAGTCAACGATGATCTTCATGATGCATGCCTTTTTCAGATCGATGCCACACCCCCGTATGGGTTGAGGAGATCACTCAATTCCTCACAACAGGCCGACTAAAAGAAGGCCTAAGTACAACGAAAAAATAATTTTTTTTTAATAAAAGCAGCGCCCTTTCAGTTAATTGCGGGACAACTTTACAAAAAGGGGCATTGACGACATTATTCGACGATGTGCTTATGAATCTGAGATACGACCGATAATATCTCAGATTCATGAGGGCATTGGAGGTGGTCACTTTTCTGCCGAAGCCACAACAAAGATTATTCTTAGAGCGGGATTCTGGTGGCCATCTTTGTTTAAAGACACGTTTGCTGTCATTAAAGCGTGTGATGTCTGTCAACGCGCAAAGAAAAATACCAAAGCAGACTTCACACCATTGACTCCCATTATAGAAGGCGAAGCTTTTCATAGGTGGGGGATTGACTTTGTTGGACCAATCATTCCAGCAACAAAACATACCCAAGCTCGATACATCCTCATAGCCACCGATTACGCCACTAAGTGGGTGGAGGCTCAAGCAATGAAGGACGCCAACGCAAAAACAGTTGCACGTTTTCTTTACGAAAACATTATTACCCATTTTGGCTGTCCCATTGAGCTTGTTAGTGATCGCAGCACACATTTTTTAAATGCTGTCATTGATAATCTCCTACGCCATTACCTTGTTGTTCACTGAAAAGGTACACCGTACTATCGTAGGTGTAATGGCCAGGCTGAATCAACTAACAAGACGATCTGTAAAATTCTAACCAAGATAGTTGAAACCAGTCGCTCTGATTGGAAAACAAAACTTTTCTCAGCTATTTGGGCTTACCGCACCACCCCGAAGAAAGCCACTGGGTGGGTTGCACCTTTCCACTTAGTATATGGTCAAGAAGCGGTAATGCCCGTAGAATTCTTAGTACCTTCGCTAAGAGTTATGGAAGCTTTTTCAACAGATCTTTGTGAAAAGGCTTCAATCGAACAACAAGTCAAAACTAGGCTATTTATGTTAGCCCAGTTATGCAAGACAAGACTAATATCTTATCACGCACAGCTAGTTAACAAACGACGCCAAAAGGCTTGGCATGACCGTCACCTGCGCAATAAAGATCTCCACTTAGGTGACCAGGTGCTTCTTTATACATCAAAGAAGCACCCCGACAAGTTAAAGTTCAGAAGTGAGGGGCCATACATTATTAATAACAATTTTCCTAATGGTGCCGTCCAATTACAAACACTTGATGGGATACTCCTAGACACTGTCGTAAACGGTGGTCGTCTACGGCGGTATTACGAAGAGTTGTTCTTTGTTGACCCAATTTAACATCTTTTTCTAGTACATATTCTACATTTCTCTAAGTTTATTGTTTTTAATTTTATTTTTATTTTTTATTACTTGTACTTCTAGTTTTGCATGCCTTTTTTTTATGTCCCTTCTATGCATTTTTTTTTCTTCCTGTACATACTCATGGGTCATGAAGGTTCTAGGTCAACAAATGCTAGGCTATACCATAGGAGCTGCTTCTCCCACTTTGGCCACCTCATCTCTGTGACTAACTGGTATCTCCAGCATACAAACATCCCTGGGGATACACTCTTTTCATAAAAAACTTCAACTCTGTGCCTCAATCATATTTTTTCGCCCTTGAAGTTCTTCACTTGCATGCCACAGATCCATTCCTTCATATTGAAAATTTGATCAATCTCAACCGACGGCCTTCAGTTCAATCTCAACCGACGGCCTTCAGTTCAATCTCGACCGACACGTTTTTATCAGAACTCAACCGACGTGACGCCCTTTAAATCTCGACTGACGCTACACACATGTCCCATCGCGACCGCGCCGACCCGACGACGTCCATAAATCCTCCCATTTCGAACACTTTTTCACCTCAGCGATGTGCGACCTTGGAGCTCCTGGCGAAAGAAAACTCTGGTGATTTTGCGAACACCCTCCACGATCCTGGCGCTCTTTCATCCAGTGCATCCATCACCGTGTCTACACCATCCACCCATTTTCAGCAAACCTCATCCGAGTTCCACAAAGAGCGCCATCACAGACAATATCCGAACCAGAGGAGCACCACATCATTTTTCATATTTTCACGCAGAGGGATAGTGTCACACAAGCTCTCAGAACGCTTCCGTGACACTATTGAACATCACCAGTTATTTTGCATATCCCACTGTTTTATCCTATCCAAACACCTACCTTAACCGCTAGTCACCTTCTTTACATTTCTTCATCTCTTTCGCTTTGTTACACCCAAATACCAAAAGTCCTCTTTTCGCCACTCCTAAAACCCATTCTACACGCCCTACTTGCCTTTCCACAACACCCCCCACTTCCACCTCAACCGACACCCCCCACTTCCATCTCAATTGACACCCCCCACTTCCATCTCAACTGACGCCATACACTCCCATCTTAGCCGATGCCATACACTCCATCTCAACTGACACCCCCCACTTCCATCTCAACCGACAGTGTTTTTCCAGATCCTTCTTTTCCAGTTTTTTCATCATGTTCACAAATCCTACAACCAGCTCTGATGATAGTGAAGCTCATAAGCTCGACATCCAATTGTTCCAATTGGATCTGATAGAAATGCAACACTGGTATCAACAGGCAGCCACATTCTTTCAAGCTATTGAATTTCAAATACCTGTACTCACGGGGTATCAAACCCCCTATCTCGTGCATATGGTCTATGCAAACTACAATGCCACAACAAGGTCCTGCAGCTTAATAGTTCTCCCTATGAGGAACTATGTGTACAACCTCTCCTTTGCATCGGCAGGCCTGCAACCTTTTGGGTTTCCATGAGGACCCAATGCTGTGACGAGGACACTGAAAAAATTGAGGAGACAACCTACTTCAAGTTCATTGACCCATCAGTGCCCAAGTGGAAGAACAAGGACGGGTACCGTGTCGAAGCCATCAATGACCCACAACTACAAGCAGCCTGTGCATATCTGACCAAGTGCACACAACGACCAAGGAAACAGCTGCAGAGGGTACCCATGTCCCTGTTTCACATGATGGCAGATTCACGACTGCATTCCCAGAATCTCTATGACTGGGCACAAATTGTCTCGAACCGTCTTCATGAATGCATTAAGAACAAGCACCAAACAACAGTGCTCGGGTATCTCTTGACGTATATCACCCTTCAACAGGTACATAACGGGCCAAAGCTTCAACAAAGTCTGCAGCTTGCGGACAAGGCATGGGACATCCCCATCGATCAACAAAAGTCCAAGCGTGCACGGTCACGAGCCACCTCCCCATCGGGAACACAGCCTAAACGGGTCAACACCAGCATCCTACCACTGCTACAGAGACAAACAAGCCCACAACCGGATCCACAAGTGACAACAACATTTGACCCTCAAGCGGCCGACACCTCCATGGCCCAGTTGTCTGACACCCGGCAACAACGCATGCAAAAGAAGCTTCTTGCTGACAGTACATCACTTGTGGGATCAGCTTTCGATGGCTCCACCTCGGATCATAGCAGTTCCTCGACGACATCACAACAACACTCGTCACCCTCACATGTCCATGAGGGGAGTGATGGAACAACCACATCAGCAGCAGCCCAATCCATCATCACATCACACTATGCTACTCAACCACCAAATGCAGCCATCACCCCACCCATATCCCTTACGACGCCAACGCCACCAACATCACTATCGGCACAATTATTGGGGAGGGGAGGAGGAGTGAGAATATCCAGTCTCCAAGACACGGGAGCAGCCCAACAGTCACAAGATCAACAATCACAGGCCCAACAAGTCCACATATTGCACATCTCAATATTTTGATGCTGCGAACACGTTGTAATCAGTCGAAGGTATGTGTTGACAGGGTGATTAGTGGAGGTGTCTGACTTCTTCCTGGCTGCGTCCCCTTTGCTGGTTCGTCGTCGCTTACCAGGATGATTTTCTCTTGTTTGGCCACAATGTTTTCAAAATTTCTCTTTTCGGCTTCTCACTCTTGGATTAGCCTTACGTATTTTTCCATCCGGATGGCTGAGGCCTGTGGGGCATGGAATTGAATGTCCTCGGGCTTGACTAGAGGAGCGTCGACTGTCATTGCATCTGATGATCCGTCTCGTACTTGGTCGATTTGGACCATCTAGTGCTTCAGTTGTTGCTAGACCTCTTCCAAAGTGGATTTCTGCCCGGCCATCACGGATCTGGTTTCTATTGTCTCTTCCTCTTTTTCCTTGGCCAGCTTTTGATATCGCATAATTTCCTGGTCTTGATGTTGAACTCTGCTCTCGAGCATTTGGTGCTGGCTCACCAACCAATGCATGTGGTAGCTCATTTCAAATAGCCCAATCATCGAGCGCTTGGCTGCTTCAGTGAGCTTTTCAGGGTTAGTGAGGGTTGGGTACTGATCTGGAGTGTGGGATGGTGAGGCTAAACCAAAATATAAACGCGGTGTTAGAGCTGAAGATGGAGGTGGAGGTGGAGGGAGTGAAGGGATGATGTTAGTGACTGTAGTGGTGGTGGTGGTTAGTGGAGGGGTCTGACTTCTTCCTGGCTGCGTCCCCTTTTCTTGCTCATCATCGCTTATTTCCATCAGGTCCTCAACATCAAAATAATGCGACGTGTCTAGTGTGTGGACTTGCTGGGCCTGTGGTTGCTGAGCCGCTTTTGTGTCCTAGGGACTTGATATCCTCACTCCTCCCCCCAAAATCTGTGCCAGTGGTGAGGTTGGTGGCGTTGGCGTAGTAATCAGTGTGGGTGGAGTGGTGGCTTCATCTGCTTGACCTGTGGCTTGAGTTACTGCCATATCAGGTGGTTGTGTAGATGTAGTTGCTCCATCACCCCCCCTCGATGACATGTGAGGGTGACGAGTGTTGCTGTGAAGCCGTGGATGAGCTGCCAAAATCTGAGGTGGAACCATCTGAAACTGATCCCACTGGTGATGTGCTCCTAGCTTGAAGCTTCTCTTGCCTCCATTGTTGCTGTGTGCCCGACAACTGAGCCTTTGAGGTATTAGCCTGTTGAGCTCCGGAAGTTGCAGCTGTTTGTGGATCCTGTGGTGGGCTTCTTGGCTTCTGCACGAGAGGGAGGATACTGGTGTTGACTTGTTTATTCTGGGATCTTGATGGTGAAGTGTTCCTTGCACGCTTGGACTTCTTGTGTTCAATGGAAATTTCCCATGCCTTATCCGCAGGCTACAGTTGTTGTTGAAGCTTTGGCATGTTCTGTACTTGGTGAAGAGTGATATTTGTCATCAGATATCCCAATACTGTGATGGGCTACTTGTTGTTCATGCACTCATGAAGACAATTTGAAACAAATTGTGCCCAGTCATAGAGATTCTGGGAGTGCAGTTGTGAATCTGTGAAATAGGGACATGGGTACCCTCTGCAACTTTTTCCTTGGTCGTTGTGTGCACTTTGTCAAGTATGCACATGCCGCTTGTAATTGGGAGTCATTGATTGTGTCAACTCGATACATGTCCTTGTTTTTTCAGTTTGCCACTGATGGATCAATAAATTTGAAATACACTGTCTGCTCGATTTTCTTAAGTGTTCTCATGACAGCATTGGGTCCTCTTGGGAACCCAAAAGGTTGCAAGTCGGCCGGTGCAAATGATAGGTTGTAAACATAGTTCCTCACATGAGGGACTATTAGCTGGCATGACCTTGCAGTAGCATTGTAGTTGGCGTAGATCATGTGCACGAGATAGGGGCTTTGATACCCTGTTAGGACAGGCATTTGGAACTCAATTGCTTGAAGGAAAGGTGTTGCCTGTTGGTACCAGTGTTGCATTTCTGTAATGTCCAATGTGGATAAGTGGATGTCGAGCTTATTGGTTGTGAGTCTTTTTTCCATCTAACTGATGAGTGGGTCCGTCGTATCCAGCCACTCCATCATCTTTGTCATCGTCCCTTGGTTTCTGGTCGAAAGTTCCCGCCTGGGCCTTGCACGCCGTGTTTCAGAGCTGGTTCACTTTGTCCAAAACATGTTGCAGGGCCTTTGTCACTTCTTCTAGCTGCTTCTAGGACTCTAGAATGACCTTTTCTTGTTTTTATACAGCACGTTCGAAGTTCTTTTTATCGGCCTCCCTCTCTTGAATAAGCCTGATATATTTCTCCATGTTTATTGCCGCGACTTGAGGGGCTATATCAATTTGTCTTCTGGCTTCCCAGGAAGGCCGTCAACTATCATTGCTTCAGATGATCTATCACAAGCTTGGTCGATCTGGCTCAACTGTTGCTTAAGTTGATTCTGAACGTCGTTTAGCTCTTCGGCTTGCAATGCCATTATTGATATTTTTGTCTCCTCAATCTTGTCTTCTTTCTTCTTGATCTGTTTCTGCTATGATTTGGTCTTGTTGCTTGACCTTGCTATCTAGTTCCTTATGTTGACTCACCAACCAATGTACATGGTAGTTGGTTTAGGATAGGCTTAGTATGGAGTGTCTGGCTACCTCTAAGAGCTCTTTGAGGTTAGAAAGAGTGGGGTATCTATCAGGGGTGTGGTGAGGTGGCGTTAGTCCAAATAATAATGTTTGAGGAGGTCATGAGGGTGGTAGTGGATGGAGGGGTGAGTTGGGTACAAGTGGTTGTGGCATCCGGTAAGAGTTGGCTTTCTCTAAATTTGGTCTTCCTTTCCCTTGTCGCTATCAACTTCTATCTCGATCAAGTCCACAACATCGAAGTAGGATGAGTTGTCTGTAATGACATGGACATGTTTGGACTGCTCTTGCTGTATTGATGCTGTCTCTTTGGGAATGGTATTTCCATCTCCCTCCCCTCCCAAAATTGTTGCTTGTGAGGATGTGGGGTTTATTTGGATGTTAGTTGTCATTTGTGCTTGATCTGCAATTGTCGCCAAGGATCCTGCCTGGATTGCATGTGTCGTGGGTGATGTTGGCGTGTTAACCAATATCAGTGGAGTTGCAATTGAAATTGTCAGATTAACTTGTGAATCCACTTGTGTGGTTGCAGCTAGTGAAGTATCAGCACCATCAACACCATCTGTTGCATTATGTGGTGATGAATGCTGTTGGGATGCCATATTCGACGTGGAGCCATCGTCTTGTGAATCTTCTTCAGACTCCGTACCATCGATCTCAGTACCATCCGGGGAAGCATGGTGTGTCATTTGCATTTTTGGCCTTGCCCATAGTGGTTGTGTTGGTGGGGCTTGGAGCTATGTGGTGGTGTCTTGTTGTTTAGCAGAAGACCCGTTTGCGGATGGATCCTTCTAGGATGTCGAGGACATGGGCTGCTTCTTCAAAGTCAGCTTCATGATGCTTGTGTTCGACCTCTTTGGAGGTGGCCCTTGTGGAGAAAGTGTCCTCTTCCTAGAAGTTGCATGTTTGGTCTTCCTTGATGGAGTTGGACTCTCCCAAGCTTTGTTGGCTACCAGTAATAGCTCTCGCAATCTAGATCGGTCGATCGTCTGCTAGAGTGTAAGATCCATCACTAGCTAGCCCAGTAAGGTGGAGGGTTGCTTGTTTTTTATACACTCATGAAGGCAGTTCGATGCAAATTGGGTCCAATCATACAAGGTTTGGCCATGCAGTCTTGAATATGCCATCATATGAAACATGGACATCAGTATACAGAAGATCTTCGACCTGTACCACTGTGTGTACTTTGTCAAGTGGGCACATGCAGCAGCTAGAGGTTTGTCATTGATTGTGTCGACTCTGTAACCGTCTTTATTCTTCCACTTATCCACTGAAGGATCATATGCTTGTAGTATGTCGTGGATTTGATTTTCTGAAGTGTTCGACTCACTGCATTTGGTCCCCATGGAAATCCAAACGTATGGAGTTCAGCTCCAGGAATATGGATGTTATACACATAGTTACTGACTGGAGGTAATATGAACTGAAATGATCTGGTCGTGTGGTTATAAGATGCATATGCAATATGCATTAAGAATGGGCTTTGATGGCCACATAGTGTATTGATTTAAAATTCAATTTGGGTCAAGAATTGATGTGCTTCTTGTTACCAGTTGTTCATCTCTTAGAGATCTAGATTGTCCATGTTGATTTCAATCTTATCAGCGTCTTGATCATCAGAACCAGAAGAGTGGTGGGAAGACATGTCTGTTTTGGAGGTTGTTCTATTACTGACTTGGCTCGGTCGAGATGGGGAACAAAGTTATGTTGTCGGCTCGGTCGAGATTGGATGTTATGACTCGGTTGATACTTTTGACAGATGCTGGGCTTGTCGGTCAAGATCTGACATTGGCTCGGATGTAAAGACTCGGTTGATATGGAACTGAGATGCTCAGTTGAGAGCATATGGAAGGACTCAGGTCCAGAGGGAACTGAGTTGGCTTGGTTGAGAGTAGACGGAAGGACTCGCGGTCCAGAGAGATGTTAGAAATAATAAATGATAATGTTAGTTTCCCATAGGTTACTTTGACCCAAAAGGTCGAGACTTGTGTAACCATGGGTTAGGTTTATTATTTAGACCATGTTAAGTTAGTTTAGCTAAGTTGGATCCAATTTTGGTCTAGTAATAACTCGTGGGTCCAAGTAAAGTCTAATTATGTTAAGGGGCCCTATCTTGACTTTTGGGGGTGTCCTATAATTAGTAGGTTCTAGAACTTAGGGTTTGGAAGAGTCTAGGCCCTTGGAAGGCCTATTTATATGTACCCACCAGTGTTCATTTGTAACTCATTCCCTTTCAGGCATTGCTGCTACTTTCTCTCTCCTTGAGGGCGCCTAATTCTCTCCCTCTTCTTCTTCTTCTTCTTCTTCTTCTTCTTCTTCTTCTTCTTCTTGTCTATGGAGATTGAATGGTAGAAGGATCTTGGTACTTTGATTTCCTACATGGTATCAAAGCCATGGATCTTCTATGCTTGATTTAGGGCGCCCTACCAAAAGAGATTGTCTTCACTTAGGGATCACAAAAATTCAGCACCTTTGCTGATTTTTTGGAATGAAGATCCATTTTTTTTACTCTTTTCCATTTTGCAGGAGGGCGCCACACATCTAAGAGGATAACAGGATTTTGGGCGCCCAAAAATCAGGTTGTTGTTTGTTGATTTTTCAGGTTGCAGGAAGGCGCCATTAATTATCTTCTTCGGGGCTGCCTTTAGGTCTCCCACATCCGTGGGGGTTAGGCGCCCTCAAGGAGAGAGAAAGTAGCAACAATGCTTGAAAGGGAATGAATTACAAATGAACACTGGGTACATATAAATAGGCCTTCCAAGGGCCTAGACTCTTCCAAACCCTAAGTTCTAGAACCTACTAATTATAGGACACCCCCAGAAGTCAAGATAGGCCCCCTTAACATAATTAGACTTTACTTGGACCCATGAGTTATTGCTAGACCAAAATTGGATCCAACTTAGCTAAAACTAACTTAACATGGTCTAAATAATAAACCTAATCCATGGTTACACAAGTCTCGACCTTTTGGGTCAAAGTAACCTATGGGAAACTAACATTATCATTTATTATTTCTAACACCCTCCTTAAATGATAATGTAAAAACATAACATGACATGAAGTATGAAAACTGCAACAAAAATGCAAACTGTTGCATGCTGCCCAAAAACTCCTATGTAGCAGAAAAAGAAAAGATGTAGCTTGTTGTCCAAGCTTAATGCCACCAAAAAACTTCTACTTGTAGTATAAAAGAGTTTTTCAAGTCTCATCCCCACTCTTGATCATCAAAGACACTTGAAAAATGAGTTTGAGATAATGAAAAAGGTGAACCAACACCCTTGCTGCCCTGTAAAGTTGACTGTCCAAGAGCCACATGATTTTCACCTTTTGGCTATCCAAAGTGTTCCAAGATTGGACCTTGCTGTCCAAAAATCTTCCGCAGGTTGTTCTTGAAGCATGAAAGGATGCGTAAGATGTAAAATAAGCTGAAAATGAACAATAAAAAAAGACTGAATCTACTGTCCACCAGTTTGAACATAAAAATCCAGCATCCAATCAAAAGAAGAAAGCTGATTTTGCTGACCATTATCTTCAATAAAATAACCAGCAACTTTTAGTTAGAAATTAGAGTTGATCTGATATACATTTTATGTAAGCTCTAAATGTGATGATGTAATTACTGTACAGTTTATTTGGTTTACTATATATGGTTGTGATCGGGACGTGACCCATTAGGATATATTGATCGGGCACTGATCTCGTAGCCGACTACTTGGGTTAGCCGAGTAGCCACACATAGGAAGAATTAGCTTGTATAGAGTTATTTACAGTACTTGCTATACTTGGGGGCATGTCCCAAGTTTGTCGGTCGAATTTGGCCATATTAGGCCCGACCTTAGTTTGACAGGTGGTAGGTCAATTTTAGGACACCTGCCTTTTCACGTAGTTTGTGAATACTCTATATGTACAGCGTTTCTTCATAATAGACTTAACTTTTGTTGTGCCATCTTTGAGAGCTTGTGAGGAGTGGCTATGGTGATTGTGTGATGTAATCTGCATACTGCACTAGATTCTATCGGAATTTCAACTCTTGTCACTTTGATTCGACGTACCAATAGACTTCAAAGGATGCTCAATTTTTCCAACTTTTTCCACAGTATTATCTTGAAAAGTTTGCTCATGAACTTTTTCACTAATGCTCCCATAAAATACATCAACTTGCGATGATTGATAGTATGATTTCTCAGCCATATCAACATTTTCCAGCAAGCTTGAATATTCAAACAATTCATCCCTTTGTTCTTCTACCATCAAAGTGGATGCTAGAAAACAAGATGAAGCTTCCTTCTTGTATGTGTCCAACACAAACAAATTATTTCTTGCAGTGCCCGTAGCAATAAGCATCAAAGATTTAGAAGGATCTTTTACAAAACACCTTCCTTCCTTAAATTCAACAAGCAATCCTTGCTTGATGATTAGAAAAATAGAAAGTAGATTTTTCTTGATGCTAGGAACATAAAGAACATTCTTGACATACTTTTGATCTCCATTAGGCAAAACAAGAGCAATATCACCAATACCTTTGATCAAATGTGATGTGTCTCCTGCACATTGAACTTGGCTTCCATCATTAATTGCCTTCAAGCTTGTGAAAACTTCACGTTCATAGGACATATGATTAGTGGCTCCACTATCCATGAACCACTCGAAACTTGGTTTCTTAGAAACCATAAAAGCATAATCATTATCAATAATATTTGCTTGCTCCTCCACTTGTGGCTCCAAAGATGCTAAGGTGGCCGTATTAGGTTCTTCACGATCTTCAATAGATGCCTCATGCTTTGCTTTCTCTATTCTTTTCCTACAATATTTGATGGTATGTCCCTCTTTGTGACAATAGAAACATATCATCTTCCGTTTGAACTTTGAAAACTTATCTTCACCTTCTTTAGAGGATGTAGAAGAAGAAATACCTTTTGACTTTCACTATGAGAAAAAAGCTTAATCTTGTGGCTCTTCAACTGCAAAATTGATTCGAGTTTGTTCTTCTTGTAGAAGTAGTCCAACAAGATCATCAAAAGATATTTTTGATCCTCTTAGAGAAATGCTCAAGGATAATATGAAAGGAAGATAAGTCATAGGAAGAGAATTGAGCATAATGGAGACAAATTGAGATTCATCAATGATCTCATCAATATTAAGAAGCTCTTCTCTAAGATCTTTGATCTTTGACAAATGATTAGTCATGACATCATCTTCACGAATTTTCAAGAGAGTGAGTTGATTTCGTAGATAAACAGCTCTTGAAGTATTCTTTACTTGAAAAGTCTTTGCAAGAGTTTCCCAAGCACTTTTAGAATTTTTGCAAGACCTAACATGAGCAAGGATAGATATTTTTATCGATAATGATATGATGGATAATGCTTGTGCATCTCGTCGATCCCACTTCTTTTGCTCTTCAGAAGATGCTATGGTTGAAGATGGCGCCTCAGATTTAAGAGATGCAAAGGCTTTCGGTCTTTCTTCTTCACTACAAACAATGTCAAACAATCCTTTTGCAATGAGCAGATTTTTAATCATGACGCACCAAAAGGAGTAATTAGTGCCATCCAATCTATCTTCATTAAACAAAGAACCAAACGACTTTGTTTCTTTAGCCATTAGGATCGGCCAACAAAAGATTTGCTTTTCAAATCCTAAATGTGCCCTAAAAGACAAAAAAACTAGCAAGTATCAAATCTGAAAAATCAGCACCGGAATGTGTCGAAACCACACATTAGATGGATGTAGAAACTCGCCCTCCTACAAACCTTGTGTGCTAAAAATTTCAACCTAAAATTGCATTACAAACTCAAAAAACCAGCAAGCAAAGAATCAGGTTAGCCTCCAACAAAGTTTTTTTTGAAACCCATCTTTCTTGCCAAAAAGTGTGAACAATACACACATGGATAGGGCTGTTGCAACACCCTACAAATGGTAATATGCTGTCCAATTTTCAGCCTCGGAATGTGATCGGATCATCACAAAAAAATTAGTGCCTTCTTCCACACCTGGAAACAAGCAAAAAGAAGCGGATCTTCACTTTGTAAAATCAGCAAGGGTGCTGATTTTTCAGCCAAATCAGAAGAATAGAATTGCTTGTAGATGGGCACCCTCCTGCAAGGAGCAAATCTGAAAAATAGGGCAGCAGCGGACCAACGGAAGTAGGATAAACCTGGAGGAAGTTTTCAGATGGACATGTGGGCTTAAGTACCAGATTTTTTTTTTCTATTGTTGGAAAATATGAGATCTCAAAATTGCAGAAGGAAGATGGACCTCTAAAAGTTATAAAATCTATCCTTGGAAGCTAGACCATATGATGTTGATCTGTAAGACATTTGGTGATCAGAAAAGGCATCAATGAAAGAATAAGATAAGAAAAATAATGCAGTAATAACAAACACAGACAGTCAATAAATACAAAAAATAATGAAAGATAAAAACATAACTAAATATATACAAATAGATCACTGCCATTGACGACAATGTCGAGGAGTACTCCGTCAAGTGTTTCTAACTGGACTGCTCCATCTGAGAATATTTTATTGATTACATATGGTCCTTCACTTTTGAATTTTAATTTTTCAGGGTGCTTCTTTGAGGTGTATAGAAGCACTTTATCACCTTTATGTAGATCTTTATTACGTAGGTAACGATCGTGCCATGCTTTTTAACGACGTTTGTTAACTAATTGTGCATGATACGAGATGAGTCGAGTCTCACACAATTGAGCTAACGTAAATAGCATGTTTTGTACCTCTTGTTCGATCGCAACTTTCTCACATAGATAAGTAGAGAAAGCTTGCATTACTTGCGAGGAGAGAACTAAAAATTCAACAGACATTACTTGCCTCTTGACCAAAAATGAGATGGAAGGGTGTAACCCATCCAGTGACCTTCTTGGGAGTTGTACAATATGCCCAGATAGTTGAGAACAATTTGGTTTTCCAATCTGATCTACTTGTCTCAACTATCTTCATCAGAATCTGGATTCTGCTTGGCCATTACATTGGGGGTAGTAGGGGGTACTTTTTCAATGTACAACAAGGCAATGACATAGGAGATTATCAACCACTTCATCCAGTAATGATGAGGAGACATAATGAGTACGCTGACTTGTGTTACATGTAAAGCAGCTGATCAACGAAGGAACTGTGAAAGTTGTGTTTTTGCACGAGGGACATGGTATTCTGAACGAACACTAAGAGACAGTTTGGATTAGAATCAAACTAGTGCAAACTCTGGGTGCATATGTCTAATTCAAAGAGAGCTACTTGAAGCCAAGTGAGATGTACACTTTTTGTTTTGACTGTAAGGCAACTGACCAATGACAAAATTGTAAAAATTCATGTTTTGCGTAACATACGTGGTGCTTCAAACAAATGCAAAGAGATAGTTTGTAATGGGATCAAGCTGGTGCGACCTCTTGGATCTCTACAAAGTCAATGGTCACATTTGTTTTAGTTCAAAGACAGCTACTTCAAGCTAAGTCAGAGGTGCATTGCAGAGTACTCAATATTTGCCTACCTTAAAGAGCCAAATGGAAGAAGTCAAGATCAATCTGGGACAAGGAGATAAGTCAAGGTGCAAAGCAAGAAGACACCAAGTGGACCACAAATCAGATAGTGAACTATAAATTCTTTGGTTTAGGGAGCTCTGATACTTGTGCAGAAATGATAAAATCTGGAGCTTGGGGAGCTATACACAAAGTGCGGAAAGGACAAATCTGGAGCTCAAAGGAATTCCAAATCCAAGGGCAAAATTGACAAGGGTGGATATCTCAACAATCTCTGTCACCAGTCAATGAGGTTCTCGGGTTTTACGTAAGCGATATAAAATCTATGCTTTTCCCATACAAAGTGATGTTTTCAAGTTATGTATTTTCTAATATAAAAAGCGAGCCTCCGACTTGTGGTGTGTCAGCTACAATATTAATAAAAGTGGCCAGTAAATTGAGTATTGTGCCAAGTAGCATAAAAGTAGTTAAGTTTAATTGGGAGACACCTTTGCACTAATCTGACATCTGATGAGGACATCGGATTTTGTAAAGGTGGGTTGCAAGGTTTAGTCACGACGCCACTAGCGCCAGCATTGTCCCCAACGCCAGTAGCGACACTGCTACTCTCGGTGCCAGTGTCGCTCCCGACGCCATTGTAACTAGAATCCAGCCGATGCCAAGTTCCTATGGCTTAAAAAATTTGATCAGATCTAGCGAAGTCCAAAGAGCTCGGATCAATGTGCAATCACCTCACACGATCTAGGCATGAATAAAGGAAGCCTGAGGATCAATAAATTCTAGAAAGAAAAAATGACTCTCTAGAGAGAGAAAAATGTGTTTTACTAGCTTAGATTGAGCACTTGCTATGAGAGGAGGTGTCGAATCCCACCATAACTATAGGGGGATGCGAGTTGTGACTCAGCACGAGCTCCAACCGAGCTCCAACCAAGTCTTAGCTCCCCTTGCTGGAATATTGTCCTAGCACCCACCTTCGCATGCCTGCGCCCTAGAGAGCAGGGTCGGTCATGTCAAAAAATCAGAGGTGAACTAGAAGTGATATCGAATTGGTAGAGCATTGTGATAACAGTAGCTCTGATATCAAATCTAAAATGGTGTGATAGCAGCGGAAGTTGAGAACAGACGGTTGTGGATCAAAAGTGCAACAGTTACCATTAAAATGATCAAGATGAATAAACATGTAGTAATGCCAATAAAAAAAATCAGTGGACAAAAATGTACTCTTGATTGATTCAAAAAAATTGAGTACAATGTCTTGAAGCAAAAACGACTTCAGCTAGTTGATCGTTGTTGTTTGATATATTACAAAATATCTTCTATTTGCTAAATATCTAATTAGCATTAAATGCTATCTGCTACATTTATTACAACCGCCTTTGAATGTACAAAGTAGGCGGACTATTAACGCGACGTCGTGGGTTAGGTTTCTAACCGGAAAAATCAAAATTTACATTGTATCGAAAATATACAAAGACTCAAAAAATATACACTAACTCAAAAAATTACGAATTTTTGAGTCGATCCGGTATCGAAAAATTTTGATTCTAGATTTCAATCAACATCATGTGTTGACATTGCCTCTGATAAAGTGATAAATCGGGATGGAGGCTGTCTAGATCGGTTCGATCTTCTGGGTTGCACTTTGAGCCTCTAATGTGATTCGACTTGTTGAGGGACTGCCTCATTGTCAAAGTCGGTGTCGATCTTCTGTTAGTCCTGAGTTCGGAACTGTTGTTGACTCTAGGATCTGAATTGGATGGAGCTTTTCCCTTGTGGTCGATGAACTGATCTTCCACAAAAATGACATCTCTGCTCGTGAATGATTTCTGAGTGTCCAGATTGTAGAGCTTGTATGCCTTGTGGTCTGGGGAATAGCTGATGAAAATCATCTTTTCGTTGGTGTCGTCCAACTTCTTTCTTAGATCAACAGTGATTTGAGAGTAGGCTATGCATCCAAACACTCGAATATGCTTGAGTGATGGTTTCGATCATGTCCATACCTCGTGAGGGGTTTTGCCATTCAAGGCCTATGTAATGGATCGATTTTGTAAATAGGCAGTTGTGGTAACATCTTCTACCCAAAATTTCTTTGGAAGAGAGGGATGGGCTAACATGCTCTTGGCACTTTCAATGAGTGTCCGATTCTTCCGTTCAGCTACACCATAGGACTGAGGTGAGTAGCTTGTTGTGAATTGTTGACGTATCTGATTGGCTTTGCAGAACTTTTTAAATTCGTTGGAGATAAATTCTCCCCCTCCATCAGTGCGTAGAGCTTTGATCTTCCTATGGGTCTGATTTTCAACAGACGCCTTGAACTGTTTGAAGAACTTGAAAGCTTCGAATTTGTTCTTCAGAAAATAGATGACAGTTCTTCGAGAGAAGTCATCAATGAAGGTTAGGAAATAGAGGGCTCTCCCTGTGGAAGCAGTCTGCATCGAGCCACAAATGTCACTGTTTGTGTACAAGATCTAGCAAAGATCTAGAAGTATGAACTATATCGGAAATAAATGGACTTCTAACATGCTTGCTGATAATATAGCTTTTACATGGAAAATTCAATTTGCTAATTGAAACCAGATCTTGTACTAAATTCTGATTTGACATTTAATGAATACTATTGAAATTGAAATGGCCTAATCTGAAATGCCAAAACAAATAAGTTGATTCAAAAGTACAAGTATAAAGATCTTGACTATTTATAGAATAAGAGTGACTGTATTTGTACAAGTAGTTACACCTTCTACTGAAAGCTAAAACTTTCTTAGATTCGTCAAGAATAGTGCAGCCCTATCTATCAAATTTGGCCCTATGACCATAATTAATGATTCTACTTATTGAAAGTAGATTTTTGGTCAAATTTGAAATATGAAGAACATTGGAGAGCAACTTTACTTTACATGTCTGAAATTCGACTCTATCTGTTCCTTCACCCTTGATAGAATGAGATGAATTGTCTCCAAGTTGCACAATTCAAGAGTGGGTGAATGACTTGTAGTCTTGGAACCAGTCTCGATGGTGAGTCATGTGTTGAGTTGCTCCTGAGTCCAAGCACCAGGAATTGATATCAAGTTATTTTTTGACCTTGGTCATGAAGGATGCTTCATCTTCCTCTCATTGCTGGATCGAGTGATTGGTAGTAGCAGCATTTGTTTGTTGTTGGAACTGCTACTTCTTTTCGTTGTCGTATTGCAACGTTCTGCAATCCTTGATAAGGTGACCAGTCCTCTTATAATATTTACAAAATATATTCTGACTTGGCTGGAATGATGAAGACTCTGAAGTTGATTCTCAGGGTGAAGAATGTCTTCCTCAAATGAAGTTTGGAGGTGACGTCCCTGATATTGTAGAGAGTTGCTAGGATGTTCCATGCATTCTTAGCAGTCTGAGTAGCTCATATATGGCTGATTTGAGAGTCTTTGATATTGAGAGGGATCATGGCAAATGCCTTGCCATCTCTCAATCTCCATTTGGTGATGATGGTTGCATCACCTTCTGGCTTGACCTCTGTGCCATCAACGATGTCCCACGGTTCTTTGGCAAGTAGAACTACTTTCATCTTGAACTCAGAATACTGCTAACTGCGCACTTGATGAAATGATGTCTTGGTAAACAAGACTGATAACCTGCAATAGAAATGTAGATTAGGCGAACTAGAAGTGATATCGGATTGGTAGAGCACTATGATAACAACAGCTCTGATATCAAATCTGAAACAGTGTGATAGTAGCGGAAGTTGAGAATGGACACTTGTGGATCGTAAGTGCAGCAATTACCAACAAAATGATCAAGATGAATAAACATGTAGTAATGCTCAATAGAACAAATCAGTAGTGTGGACAAAAATGTACTCTTGATTGATTGGAAAAAATTGAGTACAATAACTTGAAGCAAAACGACTTTAGCTGGTTGATCGTTGTTGTTTAATAGATTACAAAAATCATCTACTTGCTAAATATCTAATTGGTATTAAATGCTATCTACGACATTTATTACAACCGCCTTTGAATGTATAAAGTAGGCGGATTGTTAACATAGCGTCGTGAGTCGAATTTCTAACCCACAGTATCAAAATTTAGATTGTATCGAAAATATATAGACTCGAAATATATACACTGACTCAAAAAATTATGAATTTTTTGAGTCGATCTGGTATCGAGATTTTTTTAATTTTGATATCGAAAAATTACGAATTTTTTGAGTCGATCCGGTATCAAAAAATTCTGATTCTGGATTTTGATCTTTGGGTCAAAAAAATTTGATACTAGATTTTTTGATCTTCTGCTCAAAAATTTGAGCCTTCTTTTTCTAGTTTATGTATAAGTACATAAAGCATTAAAAAAGTGAGATTTCTCTCAAATTGACTCTGATTACCTTCTGGTTCAGTGTTCGGTAAAAGCGCCAATTGTAAGGTCGCTTCAAATCTTTTTGATCTAGCACTTAGCTGAGGGTCGTATCCCGGGACGCTAGCGGTATGTTGTCGGAACCATTCGGTTCGGGACGCCATCGGTATGTTGTCGGGACCATTTGGTCTAGAAATTGGTTGTCGTTGTATCTGCCGCGACTTGTGGTTCTGAGTGTTTCTTGCATGAATATGAATGGGTTAAGATTTTGGGGAACGACTTCTAGCCTGTTGGCTGAGTTGGATGGCTTGCTTGGGTAGAAGTTACTTGTTTAGGGTTGTCTAGTATGGCGTGGCGCCAGGTTTGCTTCCAGCGCTCGTGGTGAAGCTTTGAATTGGTTAAGTCCGACGACTTGCTTGGAATGAATGTTTACTCGATTGTAATGAAGCTTCGAGTTAGTTAAGTTTGATGTAAGTCAGGCGACTTGCTTGGAGGGAAGTCACCCACATCGGGACCCTTGATCTGGCATGGCGCCAGATTGGATCTCAATGTTGGGTCTAGAACTTTAAATTGGTTATGTTGGATCTTTTTTGGCGAGTTGGTTGCTTGTATGTCGATTATGTGATGTAAACAAATGGATCAGTGACAGAATTGTGAAAGTCATGTTTTGTGCGAGAGACATGGTGCTTCAAACAAACATGTGCAATCTCTTGACTTTCCACCACCTAAGACTGAGTCAATGATTATATTTGTTTGGTTTAAACACAACTACCTCAAGCCAAGTGAGAAATAATTTATATTCAATCTTTGCCTATCTTAAGGAGCCAAATGAAAGAAAGCAGGATCAGGCTGGGACAAAGAGAGAAGTCAAGGTTCAAAGCAAGAAGACACCAAGTACCACAAAGTGGATAATAAACGGTAAATCTTTTGGCTCGGGGAGCCTTGATACTTGTGCAGAAATGATCAAATCTAGATTTATGGAGGTCAACCCAAAGTGCGACAAGGACAAATCAGGAGCTCAAATGAGTTCCAAAGTCAAAGTAACATGGGGTAAACATTTCAACAAAAGCCCCTGTCACCAGTCAATAAGGTTCTCGGGTTTTACGTAAGCGATATGAAATCTACGCTTTTCTCAGACAAAGTAATGTTGTCTAGTTATATACATAGTTGCACAGAATCACGTTTATGGGAGGAGACGTTTCAGAAACCGCGTTTCTCCTCCCAGAATCGGGAATTTTTTTTTTTTTTTTTTTTTTTTTTTTTTTTTTTGTGGAAAAATAGCTTATGGCTGAGATTTTTTTAGGGGATCAATGGTCAAACGAGCATTTTGCCTCTCAAAAGTGCAGTAGATGGGGCACAAATTGATCTTATTGTCAATAGCTATTTGGTTGTTATTTGCTCTGGTTTTCAATAAATGCTCAGGGGATTCGGGGGGCGGTAGCCCCCCGAGAAACAGGGGGTCCGGGGGGCTACCGCCCCCCGGTGGAGGGTTTGGGGGGCAACGCCGGTAAGACCTCTTCATGACTTGGCCTTCCACTCCCTGAGCGAAAACACACTTACTGGGACCATCTGTGATTGTAACAAACATGCTAGAGGTTAGTTTTGAATTTTTATCCTTCACAGAATCCAACATGGATTAATGCACCTGAACTGGACCATCTTGCACCCGAAACAGTCGGCAAATTACACAGTAATTATGCTCTTAATTAGAGCTTTCATCTGATACCCATATTGCCCAAAAAAAAACCCAATTTGTTTTAAAAAAAAAAACGTTTCTGGAATTTTTTCAAAAAATTTCGAAACGCGTTTCAGAATCGCGTTTCTGAATGCAATTCTGAAACGCGTTTTAGAAACGCAGTGCAACTATGGTTATATATATATATATATATATATATATATATATATATATGTACATATATTTTTTCCAATGTAAAGAGTTGAGCCTCCAATTTGTGGTTTGCCAGCTACAATGTTGATAAAAGCGGCCAGTAAATTAAACAATGTGCCAAGTAGCATAAAGTAATTAAGTATAATTGGGAGACATCTTTGCAATAATCTAACATTTGATGAGGACATCAAATTTTGTAAAGATGGATGTTGTAAAGCTAGCTACAAGTGCAAGCTTTATTCCCGGCGCCAACAGCGCCATTGCTGCTCCCAACGCCACCAGCACCAACGCCGCTCCCGGTGCCATAGAGACTAGAATCCAGCCGGTGCCAAGTTCCTATGGCTCAAAAACTTTGATCAGATCTAGCGAAGTCCAGAGAGCTTGAATCGATGTGCAATCACCTCACACGATCTAGGTATGATTAAAGGAAATCTGGAGATCAATAGATTTTAGAGAGAGAAAAGTGTGCTTTACCAGCTTGGTCTAAGCACTTGCTATGAGGGAGGTGGGGAATCTCACCATAACTAGAGGGGAATGCATGTTGTGACTCAGGGCAAGCTCCAAACCAAGTCTCAGCTCCCCTTGCTGGAATGTTGTCCTGGCGCCCACCTTGGCATGCTAGCGCCCCGGGGACTAGGGTCGGTCACACACTTGAAATGTAACCTTCTCAGATTTATTAATAAAGTGGGATTTTCCTCAAACCGACTCCGATTACCTTCTGGGTTTCAGTGTTCGATAAAAGCGCCAATTGTAAGGCTGCTTCAAATCTTTTTGATCTGGCACCTAGCTTAACCGGTAGTCAATTGTTTTGGTGTCAAAAAATACCATCAATAATGAGTGTGAGGGGTAAGTAGCTCGTTAGTGGTAAGGGATCTGTGTAGGTGGAGCAAAAAATATCACACTTCGCAAACTGCTCTCTGTTGCCACTAACATAACTTGTTTTTGCCAAAGTTGCAATTAAAGAGTTTATGAGAAGGTGTATCTGAACATGCAAAGGTTGTGCCAGCTTTGTAATCTTGAGCCAACTGGATTATCAGATCACCCTTTCACCATGCAAAGGTTGTACCTGGTTTGTAATCTTGAGCCAACTGGATTATCAGATCACCCTTTCACAATTCACTCAAGACCTTTTCGAATTGTTTGCCCATCATCATCAGTACTTTTGCAGATGTGAATCAGTACTTTTACTGCTGCAAATAAGTCTTCAAGGGATCATTAATTGTCTATTGTAGTCTGTTTCACCCAATAATGCTAAATCTGCATCATTGAACATTTGAGAACCTTATCAGCATGAGCAAGACAGTCAGTTTTCAGTGGATCATCAAATCTTAATGAAAATAATCACTTCCTTTGTTATAGTCTAATGAATTCCATAATGCTGCTTCTGCTTTGCACCATGGAGAGCGTTATCAGCAGATAAGTCGTTAGTCTCAAACATTGTTCTCCAACAAATGAGGTCATACAAGATAGAATAAAAGAGAGTCTCAGACACTGCCATTGTAACCTAGGTCTTATCTTCTCTTCAGAAGAGTTTAAGACACCTTGTTTATGTAATGCATTACATTGCAATATATGCTTGTAGAAGCTGTCGATGCGCCCATTCAAGCAAAACAATTAATGAACGCTCTTCTTTGCAAGAGTTGCCATACCATTTTCTGTTGAAAACATACGAAGATGGTGATGCAAGTGCTTTGGATAGTTTTTGTCATGTATGTATTATTGGTGTCAGATGCGCATATCTAAGGAAAATGTGTTTCTTAAGTAGTGTTAGGTGTCTGGTGCGCTTTTGGCAAGGAAAACATGCCGAAAAGATGATTTGAAGATCTTCAATTCGCTGGTTGGTCGAATACAATGCATGGATGTTTATGCCTTATTTTCATTCTGTCCGAAGAAGGATCAAAAAACACATGGAAGGACATAAAACCGAATAGCACCTTTTTTACTACGATCTGTAAGCAGAGCCTGTGTAACGAATTGCTGCAGTACCTGCTGTGCATAACAGAACGCTGGACGGTAATACTATTTATTATGTTTAGAGCAGGCAACATCCAAGAGGTTGAAAATCGGTAAAGAAATGAATTAGTGCGATGCATTGAAACGGAATCCTGCAAACATCGCAGCAAAGAATAGAAACACGTTTCTTAATTTTTGTATCTTATGAGATGTAAATAAAAACCTGAGCAAAACATCAACTGCCATTTCTTGGTTGTAACTTATTTCATCTACAATAGGCGTGTTTAATCTATTTCTAGAAAGCTAAGAATGCATTTTCTGTGGGATCCAAATTCGTAAAGCTATAGAAACCTGCTATTTAGAAAGCTTTTCAGTTTGAATAGGATCCATGCTTGGGCTTCATTGAACTCTTGGATGATTCTCAAGTCACCTTCAGAACTGCAAAGAGCTGGAAAAAATAGCCACACAGCACTGCAGAAAACAAAGCTTATCGTGAGTATCACGGCTAGGAACTTGGGAAGCTTCGGACGTCCTGGCCAAGCTATCCGAATTGCAGCTTCCAATACCGTTGCTACTCCTTGCAGAACGAAAAACGCTGTGGCATGCCAACTCACTCTCCTTGACAGGTAGAAAAAGATCACGTCATGCATGAGTCCTGAGACCAGAAATACTGCAAGAGTAGCCAGAATCTTTGGCATAACGTCAAACCTCTCTTGCTTCCTTTCTGTCATTTTTTCCTCTTGTATTTGTTTCCTTTCGTTCATAATGGGAACTTTCACTGGTCCCTTGCTAGTAAAATGGCGAACAGGTTCATAAACGCTTGCTCGAAGAACACTACAGACTAGTTGATTCCACCTTCTTCCCCAAAACTCTGACAAAGACCCCGCCAGGTATGGCCTATCATAACACTCCAGAAACCTTAGGCCTACCATTAGAGATCCCAAAGCTGCCAAACCCTCGAAGAGAACGCTGCAACCCAAGTAAATGTGGAACGCGTACATCGTGTACACAACTAACACAGGGAAGGAATCCCTGAAGTCATAAAAACGATAAAATGGCAATAACAGTAAAATCTTCAATGCAGAGCGTAGCAAAACTGCACGAGCCACCTGAGAAACCTCTTTGGAACTAATCGGTCCATCGGCTGAAGGACCTTTCCCCTTGAGAGCTGATCCGTTTGAGGAAGGAACGCCAAATGGGAAGTTGATGGCAACAAAGAAGCGGGGAAAGCTTTCCATAGCTGCAGAATCTGTAGCAGTGCCTGCATCCCAGCAAATGAGCAGAAACTTGAAGGCACACATCCACACAAGGAAAAAAGACAGCAAAAATTTGGCATGGGCTGTTGCTGCCCGCCATGGAAGCAAAGCATATACCGCAAGCAGAGGTAACAAAGCCAAGAATCGGATCAGCCCTTTTGGGAGCTGAAGAAGAACCCAATAAACATATGCAGTGCCAAAGATTATGGTGGCCAACACCTCCATCATTCCCAATCCCTCAGCCATCTTCAGAGTTGACGATGCTCCAGCTCTTCAGGTAATCAATGTATTTTCAATCTCAAGATCAGCAAATATCAGAATAAATGTTACAAACACCAAAACAAAGCAGAAGTGATAGAAACAAACAATGAACTTAAAGAATGGTGTTGCCAATCTGGATTAAATCATTCATTCATGCAAACAAATTCATTCCTCTAGAAATGGAAATGATGTTTAAACTTCTCCATTCTTCTTCTCATTAAAATCATGCAAACTACTTCATTCCTTTGTAAATAAATAGCATGTTTCACATTTGTGCTCCAACAGGATATTAAAATGAAAATGCAAACTAGATTGTCAATACATGAGACATTTTTAGCCTAAGGGGAGGGGGAAGGTCACCCTTAGAGGCCATTCCGCGGGGGAAGAGGGCCTTAGACCGAGGGTTGTAGCCCGAGGCGAAAGGCCCTGCCATGGAGGTGACCTCTTGTGGCATGAGAACTTTTATTTATTTATTTTTGTTTATTTTTTGCTGTACATTTTTTTTATATGCACTACGGAAGGTCATGTAAATTTTTCTTACATGCACCTTTCACATATTAGAAGGTGCATGTAAAAAAAATCTGAAAAAAAAAAGTAGGCACAAAAATTTTGTTTTGTGATACACCTACTTTTTATTCATGAAAAGGAAAAAATTATTCTACGCTAGGTGGAAGGGCCAAGTCTCAATCCTTCTATCTTGGAAGGGCTTTGCCAAGGTCCCGATGGCAGGCCCAAATAGGGTGAAAGGACCAAGGTACCCTGGCCCTTATGATGTAATGCCATTCCTCCTCAAAATTTTTTAAAATCTCAAACCTCATTTCTCACATAAGTATTCCTCATTTCTCACATAAATTTTCAAGACATAATCATTTTCACTCACATATGAAAGTTTTGGGAATAACATTTATTTTAATTACATACAAAATTTGCCTCAAGAGTTGGCTCTAGAACATAAAAAAATTGAGGACTTAGCATTAAGTGGGGGTAAGGCCCTAGGTCAAGGGCCTTCCTCCCTAGGAGGTGGATGCTCGAGGGAGGGAGCCTAAGGACATGGTGTAAGATCCAAGGAAGGTTGGGACTTTCCTTGTATAATGCCACGTTACAAGTTGTTTGTTTGTTTGTGTTTTTTTTTGGGTCAAATTTTTTCACTCTTTGTTTTTTTGGAAATTTTTCTTGTATTTTTTTAACATAATGTGTATGTGGATGCCACTCAGGGCCATTCTACCAACATAGGCATGTGCCATGTGTCCATTGTTTGTCCACATGCGTATCTAATTTTTATGGGTGTGCCAATTGTGATAGGAAGACACAAAAATATTCCGGTTCTAAATTTAGATCAAATTTTGCTTTTGGAGGTGCCTCTTTAATACAAAGAAAATTCAAGCACTTGACATGACAAAACCTTGAAGTCTATAACACTTTTCAAAAGAATTTTACAATTCATAAAATGGTCATAAAGCATTTGCGACACCACTTTATAGCTCTCAAAAGGTCAAATTCTACGGGCCATAAAAGTATTTTAACCTGTAATGTAAAATGCGAAGATAGTCCTTTCTGCTTGGGAAAAGTCTAAATTATTCAATAGTTGGGCAGTTGCGTGGATGGAAGGATCAGTGATGGCTTCCAAAAGGTAGCCATCATTGGTCTAGTGCAGATCGTTGGTGAGGTCAATAAATGGCTTGATGGCCTGTTTGGCGTGCTTGTGATTGGGTGAGGCTTGCATACCAGATGATATTCCTATAGCTGCACGTGCGGCCTCAGTGACGCGCACTTTGTGTGTGGCTCCCTGGAAAGTGATATAGAATTTGGATTTCTCTTCCTTCCATGTACCGAAGGCAAGAGTGATGAAATACATATTGATGCGACCTGAAAAGACTCTCTCATGAATACCCATTGCATTGAGCAGAGGCTCCGCAAGGGTCATCCACTGAGTGACCATGCTTTTGCTAGGAAGAATCATGATGTTCGTTGCAGATGGGACATCACGATGGATAGTATAGCGCGGAGACTGGGAAGTATCGGTAGAAGACATGATGATCAGAAAGGAATTATAAACGTGGGAAAGTGTATCAGAAGGCAATGCAGAAAATTTGGAAGGCTTTGGTCGCAAGAAAAATTCGCAAGAGCTTCGCTAGCACAAGTGAGGAATGAATCGAATTCAACCAACTTATAGGTGAATTTGGTGGGTCCATTACACTGAATAGTAGTTTGGCTGATCAGTTCTGAACAAAAATTTGCAGGCATCTGCAGTACTATAAAAATAGGCTATAAAAATCTCGACGAAGGTTTCTAGGGATCTGAACCTATCAAGCGAACGTTTTCCAGGGCTGGCGAAGGATGAACCTTCGCCCAGGTACTGTCATAAATGCATTTTTTCACAATCTGAACCTATGGACAACCTAATTTTGACATTTTAAGATCATCTAGCAGGTCGACGAAGGTTCATAATGAGGTTATGATGCTTGGCGAAGGTTCCCAAAATGGCATATCACTGAACATTCGCCTGTCTTAGAAATTGGATTTTCTCTTGTCAGGAACTTTCGCCCACCTCAATTTAGATAAATCAAGGGTGGATGTACAGTCTGAGAGCTCAGCGAAGGTTTCTGATGCTGTATTGGCCAAATCTATCAGTGATTTTCTAAGTCATTGTCCATAAAAAATACTGTGTTTTCTTTCCTTATGCTGATGACTTCCTGACATTTGCTCATCAGTCTTTCCTTATTTTTTTTGTTTTTTTTTAATGTCTTTTTCCAAAAAACTCAGCAACTTAAATACTGAAAACAAAAAATTAAAAAACAAATAAAATTAAAAAATATATTGAGATCAGGCTTGCTGAACTGGTGGAGCAGGCTGCCAAAACTTGCATAATCGGCTGTCATTTACCGGAGTATCAAATCAATTTCCATCCAAGTGCTCAAGAATTACTGCGCCATAGTTCAGGATTTCCTTCACTTTATACGGGCCTTCCCCGATAAACTTCAACTTACCCTTGATCAGCTTGGTTTTGTACATCAATGCAAGATCTCCTGCTTTCAGATCTTTCTTGTGCAAACGACGATCGTGCCATGCCTTGTGACGGCCTTTCTCTGTCACTAAGGCATGAACTGCCATCAGTCGGGCTTCACATAATTTGTGCAACGCTTCATGATGGAGTTGTAAGGACATATCATCATTTAAGCGTTCCATTGCTGCTATGCGTAAAGATAGGATTAAAAATTCAATTGGCATAACAACATCTTGGCCATAAGCCAGTTGAAAAGGTGTTTGATTTGTACTATTTTTGTAAGCGGTTCTGAATGCCCATAATGTTGCATACAATTTATGTTCCCAATCGAACCGACTTGCATCAACTGTCTTTGTCATAATGGTGCAAAGAATCTTATTGGAAGATTCAGCTTGGCCATTCCCTCTGGGATAATAGAGAGTACTAAATCTGTGTACAACGAAAAAATCTTCCAGTAAATACTTTCTTGTTTGATTAACAAAGTGTGTACCCCGGTTACTGACAATTTTGATCGGACATCCAAATCTGATCATAATATTTTCATATAAAAACTTGGCCATAGATTTTGCATAAGCAACTTTGACAGCTTTGGCTTCAACCCACTTGGTCATTTAATCAGTTGCTACGATAATGTATCGGGCCTGAGATCCTTGCGCAACAGGATGAATAGGACCAACATAATCCAGTCTCCATTTTTCAAATGCTGATTGCGATAAAACTGGATGCAAGGGTTCATAGTTCTGTCTAGTAGGCCGTCGTGCTCACTGGCAAACATCACATGTCTGAATATAATTTTATGTGTCCTTATGAAACGTAGGCCACCAACAACCTGATTGCAAAAGTTTGCAAACAGTAATATTTGTAGAGAAATGTCCTCTGCCCATGCCATCATGTGAAAACCTGATTAAATCTGGTATTTCATGCGGTAACACACATCTATGTAGAATATTGTCTGATCCACGATGATATAATATTCCTACAATCAGTTGATAAGGTTGAGCCTTATGAATCAATTGCCTCTTCTGTACTTTTGTCAAAGAGTCATTTGGTTGTCCTAGCATCAGGTACTCAACAATATCCGCTACCCACTCAGAATTGCTTCTACATAGAACAATGTAGCATCTGGTAATTCATCATCCACTTTAGTATTAACTGGTGCGGATTCAATTCACGAAACGTGATCGGCTAGGTAATGTCGTTTCCCCTTTCGAACCACAATTCGAAAGTCAAATTTAGTCAATAACAATAACCATCTTGCAATACGTCCAGTATTGCATGTCTTGTTTACCACGTAAAGTAACGGCTGGTGATCCGTATAAAATGCAAAGTGCGTTTCCATGAGGCAGTGACGAAATTTTCGAACAGAAAAAATCATGGCTAATCCTTCTTATAGTCACCTGGCTGCATCAAAACTGATCCAATGGCGTATTTTGAGACATCCGTATGAACATGAAACTCTAATGTCCAATCTGGAGAACGCAGTAGAGGTGCTGGAGATAATGCTTTTTTTAACTTTTCAAAGGCTTCTAACGCCTCTACTGTCCAAATAGGAACAATAGTTAGTTTGTATATGGGTCGTGCTAAATCCGCAAAGAAGATGATAAAAATTCGATAGTAGTTCGCATGACCCACAAACACATAAACTCCTTGAATTGTTGCTGGCGGTGGCAATTCCACAATAACTTTGATCTTAGAATAATCGGTGGCAATACCATGTCTTGATATCACATGTCCAAGCACAACTCCGTGCGAAACCCATATCTGGCATTTTTTCGGATTTAGAGAAATCTGATATTTGTGGCATCTTTCAAATACTTTCTCCAATCGATCCAGGTGGTCTGTATCTGTACTATGAACTCCAAGTCGTCCAAGTAAATTTCAAGAAATTTCTGCAGATAAAATTTAAAAGCAAATTTCATTACTCTTTGGAATGAACTTGGTGAATTACAGAGTCCAAACGACATTACTTTGTAAGCTTAGGCGTCCCATTCTGTTGCAAAAGCAGTTTTATGGCAATCGGCAGGTGCAATCTTAACCTGGTTGTAACCACTAAATCCATCCAGGAAACTCTAAGCTTCCGCTCCAGCAAGGCGATCCAAAATGCTTTCAGTAAAAGGTAACGAAAAGTGATCCTTCTGTGTCACTTTATTCAATGCTTTGTTTGAGATTCACACAGATTTGCAATTTCTCATTTTTCTTAGGAACAATGACAATCGGTGAAATCCATTCTGTATGCTCGATCTCATAAGTGAAATCGGCGTCAAGTAATCTCTGAAGTCCTTTCTTTATCAGATCTGCCACATTAGGATTACAACGATAGAACTTTGTAACCTTTGGTACTGCATCAGGTACTAAAGGTATGGTATGTTCAATCACTGATGTCGGAATACCCTTCAAATCTTGATAAGTCCATGCAAAGCAATCTTGATACTTAATAAGTAACAAACGGAGTGCTTAATAATGTTCAGGAGTAAGTTGTGATCCCACTTGTACAATCTTTTCCGGTTCTCCTGTTTCAGCAAGATTCATTGGCTGCGTCCTAGCTGGGCCATCGTAAATCTCTCCAGATTCCGACATGTGTTCTTCAGGTTCACGATGTACTTTAGGTAACATAATAACCAAATCATCTAGTGTATAACGTTTAAAATGCTCTGGCATATCATGTTGGACTACATTTGCCTATTCTTTTTCGAAAGGACTTGTCTTGGATCTTCGTTTAGCCTTCTTGGCAGGAATTGATCGTGGAGGTGATGACTTTTGGGATGATAAATCTTTTTTCACAGGTGAAGACTTCCTAGACAATGATGTCTTGCTGGGAATCTGGCTTGAAGGATCATTCTTGACTTTTCCTTTGCCTTTATCCAGTAGAGGTGGCACTTCCTTTGAATCAATCTTTTGAGGGGGATTTTCCTATTTCAGGACCGTATTATAGTGTTGCTTAGCTTGTTTCTTTGTTATCGAACTTGTGATCCTGCCTCCCTTCAATATAATTGCTTTGGACGGTTTGATTGTTGGTTCATCAAGAACATTATGCACTCCAAATCTGGTCGGATCCATGTGATGTAGAATATGTTCATCCGTAAATTCTGCATTGCCATCATAAGTTAAGGCATGGCTCACTGGTATGAGATCATTTTCAATTGGATCTGGTATAGGTTCTGTTGATATCCAAGCTACATTCAACACAATTAGTGGAAACGTGATTGGTGTATCCAAAGTTCGATCTAATAAGAAAATCTCGCTCAACTCTGATTGAATATCTTGTTGACACATATATCCTGCTGTACAATCAATTGTTGCAAGAGCTTCATTCCAATTGACAGTATATGTTTGAGAATCGTAGTGAACTCCCAATTTTTTCTCTGGTCGATCACAAGTGTGATTTGTTGTTGATGAATCGTCATCTGCTTTTTGAACCACTGGTTTGATAGTCCAAGTCGTAGGATCAACTTTAACTGCACGTTCACAATTTTCACAAGTGATTTTTTTGGTACCCCAGTTATGAATTACTTGCGCAACTCGTAACCATGACGTCCTAATAGAACTCAGTAGACATTTGGTGCTTCTGGTAAGTCCATCACATCGAAAGTAATGACGAATTGTACTCCTGCAATCCTGACAAGTATATCTACCACCATTACTCGTGGATGAACTGTCGTTTGATCTACTAGCTTAATAGCAAAAGTAGCAGGCTTAATCTTTGTAAGGCCCCATTTTGTACATAGCTTTGTAGAAATCAGGTTAACTCCTGAACCTCCATCTATCACGGTTGCTTCTTTAGAAAATTGTCTATGTTGTATCGGCAGAGTGATATTCTTTTGTTCACTTTTCCAAATGGCTCCAACATGGAGTACATCGTTAGATTCTTCAAATCCAGCACAAAAAAGCGGCTCCTGGTGGACTTCTGGTTCTTCTTGAGCTAACTTTTGCGCTAAGACTTCTTTAGCTTTTGGCACCAACTTTAGGAACTCTCCCAATGAAATATTGATCTTGCTAGAAAAAATGTTCATGAGTAATTTTGTATGCGGTGCTTCCGATTTAGTCATCTTGAAGGGTTCTTCGTGATGATGTAATTGATCATTCATATCCGTATGTAAATTTCTTGGAGGCTGCAATGGTGAAGACCGAACTTCAGCTATTACTTTAGCAGTTTCAAGTTCCTCTTCTTCTTGCAGATGTTTAATCCATTGTCTCATATTCTGATATCTTCATTTTTCTGCATTAAGATTTGGATAGACTCCCGATGCTGTTGGTGTTTCATTCAATGGAATAGAATCAGCAGGTACTGGATCCACTACTGGTTCTTTTTGTTTTTGTGCTCTGGTGACCACCATCAAGGGTGCACTAGGTTTATTTGAAGCTATTGATCCTTGTTTGATGGTTATCAAATTTACAGGTGTTGCAGCTGGTGGTAGTTTCTTTCTTGATGGACAGTCTTTATAGCAATGCCCATATCCACAATCACGACAGAATGGTACAAATTTTCCTTTATTTGGGCATTATGCAACTCTATGATTTTCTCCACATGCAAAGCATCCAAGTGGTGCTCTGGTCCAATTTCTCGAGGCTTGTTGTTGAGCGGCAGCATAAATGGCATACTGTTCTGAAGATCCACCTTCATGATCATTACCATAGTTCCATTGCTCAGCACTTTCGTAAGGTTCTGGTTCCATCAAATTGGCAGGAGGAGCGGAGTGTTTTGGTGGGGCAGACAAAGCTAGACGTTCCGGGTATCCAAGAGTAGATTGTCGCAGTCTTGTTGTTTGATTTCCTCCATACTATGGATCTCGATATCCCATCTGCGCATACCGTTGTTGAATTATCCGAGGGTTGAAGTTGCAAAAAGCATTCTCATGGTCAGGTGAATTACATAGATGGCAAACACTGATTTCCATTCATTTTTTCAATTGAGGACACTCGTTCACTATGTGATTTCCTGTACAAATAGAACACCAGATATTTTCCCTGGTAGAAAAAGTCTTTGCAAACTTCTCAAGTTCCTTGTTCGCTTCTCTGTGGAAATTTTCCAATGCTTTGATCTTCTCATCAAATTGCAACTAGATTTCAAACAAGCAAATCCACTCAAATCAAGCAAAATCAATCCCAAACTAACCCTAAAATGTAGATCTAACACTATTCATGCCACGACAAGATGCCTAATGCAAGCTAACCATCAACCAAACATGCTGCAAACTGAAAAATTGGCGTAGCTCCCCGGCAACGACGTCAAAATTGTAGTGGGTTTCTTTCCTTGCCTAACCTGAATCCAAGATCTAGTCAATCTAGCATCAAAGAGACAGAGTTAGTTGTCACGTGTAGGTTCGTTCCCATGAGAGCGATAGTATAGTTCAAATTTCAACATGAATGGAGGATCTACAGTAACATCCATTAACACTAAGCATTAACACTACATCCATTAACCCTACTTCCATTAACCCTAAATCCACAACAATGATAGAAACTTACTCTTCTCTCTCTCACTTTCTCTCTCACAAAAAGCATAAAAAATAGCAATTCCAGTAATGATCAAACCCAACAATTAGCAAATACAAAGGAAAAATGGGAAATGGAGGAAAAGAGAGGAAGAGCAAGGACATTCATCAATCCATTTCTAAAGAGAACCAATCTGCTTTTATTGAAATGAGAAAATGAACATCAGGAGCAACTCAAGTTGGTCCCTTTTTAGAGTAGAGAGGAGGAACCTGGCCTCTGAATCCTATTGGTCCAGTCTTGTCTCTCTTTTTATTCAAATTTAAAAAAGTGTGGGAACCATCAAAATTGGAGGGAAACCCAACTTTATTCACTAACTTGACATTTAGGCCCTACGACATTAAAAGTCCCGCAAAAAGGCCTAAAGTCCTTTATTAACTTTTAACTAATCAATCAAATAATTATGTGATCATCGGGCTGGACTTACACACGCAGGGTGCCAAATCCCTCTCACTTATTAACTAGGGTTAGGGCTACCTTGGGATCCGCAAACCCTCCAACACATACTTGTGGATCTTCTCCACACGTGTGAATTCTGGAAATTTTATCATGGTATCAGAGCCAAATTGAGCTTTGCATGCTAACATCTCTGATTGTACAAGAATTTGAGAGCTAAAACAAGCAAAAAAAAAGTTTTACACTTTTTCTCACATTTCTCTGAAGTGTGTTTGGATCAAATCGGTTTGGAACTGAATTTCCAGACCTGAAAGGTGGTAGTACGGAATTCTAGAATTTCGCACATGTGAAAATCAAAGATTTTTAGTCCCTTCTATCTCCTTGCAAGTAGATCCAAAGATAGTGGTGTTATAGCTTGATGGAAAGCTTATGATGTGTACTTTCTATAGAAATTGAAACCAAATCAATATTATGTGTCTATCAAGAGTTATAAGATCTTAAAGAGGATAGGGATAGGTCCAAAATCTGAGTGACTGCATTTTAATTTGATTCAACCTTGCTTTGTTCTGAATCCACTGTTTTGAGCATTCCACACAAGAAACTGAAGATCAAGACTAAGTTTGAAATAATTGAACGCCCTTTGAGCCTTCTGAGTGTCAATAGTATTTTTCTTTTGAAGCATTTCACATGTGCCAAAAGTAGGATTCAAACTTGCCAAAGTGTCTCAATCCACTTTGTGTGTCTGATCTAGATAATCTTGTCTTGTGGAATATTTGAGATCCATCTCAAATACAGTTGCAAGTGTTTCACATAGGAAGGTAGAACATTCTTGAAAATACCTATAGTGAAAGATAGCAGCAACTTTAAGTCTGATTGGAACAAGCTCAAACATATTGCAGTCCAATAACTAAGAAGTCTTCATCTTAATGGCACCTCTGGGAGGATATCTTAAAGAAGCAAATGAAAGACTAAATACTTCTAATTACTCAATTTGAAAGTTCAAAATGGAGTCTATTTTGATACTCCATGATGTTATGGACATTGTGCTTGGTGTTGAGGAGGAGCCTCAAGCACAGGGTGAAATTCCTAAGTATAAGAAGAGAGCTAGAATGGCTCTACATTCCATTAAGATGAATGTATCTAATGAAATTTTGAGAGAGATAGGATCTTGCACTACAACTAAAGAGGCTTGGGATGCACTCAAGTCCATCTATGAAGCAAAGAATACTTCTAGAATACTCACTCTTAGGAATCAGATTCTCCAAAGTTTCCAAAGAAGTGAAGAGAGTGCATCAAACTATGTTTTGAGAGTTAAAGATTTAGATAGAGAGCTTTCCTGTGTTGGTGTTACTATTAACCAAGATGAGCTAGTTCAAGTCATTCTAAATGGCTTGAAAGATGACTATCTTTTGCCATTAAGGCGAAGTTGCCTAATTTAGAAACTCTCCAGGGATTTCTTATTTATGAAGAGGCTAGGCAAAGCTATAAACTTTCCAGGATGAACAAACTTGAGCATGGTGGAAGTGACAAAGCCCTCTTTGTCAAGGAAAAGCATAAAGGAAGGAGTAAGAACCAATTTTCTCAAGCATCCAACAAAGACAAAGTCAAAGATCGAGACAAAGATGGTGAAGAGGATGATTCATCTCATCCCTCTACTTCAAAGACCAAGAAAAAGAAAGTGAAGTGTTTCTTTTGTGGCAAGAAGGGGCACTATGTCTCTGATTGCTTTAAGAAGAAAAACCAACTCAAGAAAGCAAATCTCTCCAAAGAGATTGAAGAAGATTCTGTTGCTAGTGATGGAGAAGGATCATCATGGTGTCCAGTTTTTCGTCATCACCTTTCAAGAAAGATGGAGCTTGGTACATAGATAGTGGAGCTTTTTCACATATGTGCTGTTCAAAGGAGACTTTTGACTCAATTGTACCTTACAAAGGACTTAAGAGATCTATTTACACTGCTAATGATCTTGAATGCTCTATAGAAGGAATTGGCAACATTCCATTGAAACTTGCTTCTTCAAAAGTTCTTGCACTTTCTAATGTTCTTTTCATTCCAAAACTTACAAAGAACTTGATTAGTGTGGGAAAGTTGCTTGATAATGGTTGTGATGTAAAGTTCAACTCCAATACTTGCTTTATCAAGAAAAATGATGAGATCCTAGCTGATGGATCTAGATGTGGTGAAATTTTCAAGTTGAATTCTTATGAGAATGCAAACCTTTGTGAAGTTGTTTTTAATCTATGGAGGAGTTGTGGCATAGAAGGTTGGGGCATCCTAACTTTAAATCTATGTCTTCTATGCTCAAGAAAGTGAAGGCTATTGGTCTTCCAAAATCTCTTCCCAAAGGTTTCAAGCCTTGTGACGCTTGTGCTATTGCAAAATCACATAGAAAGCCATATCAGAAGTCTTTTATGAAGAATACTCATCCTTTGGAGCTTATACACTCGGATGTTCATTTTTCCTCTTCTAAAAGTATTGGTGGTGCAACATGTTTTGTCATCTTTATTGATGACTTTACTAGATATACTTGGTTGTATCTACTTTCTTCAAAAGCTATGGTATTTGATCACTTTCTAATCTTCAAAGCTTATGTTGAGAAACAGTTTTTTTTCAAGGTTAAAGCTTTAAGATGTGATGGAGGAGGTGAATACATCTCCAACAAGTTTCATGAATATTGTGAAGGTGAAGGAATAAAGAGAGAATTATCTTGTCTTATTTTCCATCTCAAAATGGAGTTGCTGAGAGGAAAAACAAATCTTTATGTGAATGTGCTAAAGCAATCCGAGTTGAAGTTTCTTTGCCTATTGAATATTGGGGTGAAGCTATAAATTGTGCAAACTATTTGTGCAATAGATTACCTCACAATGCACTTGCTGGAAAATCACCTTTTGAAGTCTTGTTTAAGACGAAACCTAAGGTAGATCACCTTAGAGTTTTTGGTTGTGCTTGCTTTGTTCATGTACCCTTGGAAACAAGGAAAAGAGATGATCCTAATTCTATTAAAAGGATCATGGTTGGATATGCATCCAACAAGGAAGCTTACAGAATCTATGTTCCCTCTACCTCAAGTACAATTGAGAGTAGGGATGTTATATTCCATGAGGATAAAAAATACATTCTTGAGGAGGCCGAGTTCAAAGATTCTTACAAAGATACTCCAATCATCACCCTTGAAGACTATCATGGAGAGATGGGGCCGAGCGAGAATTGAGGAGGAGTCACCTCGAATCTTTTCACCAAGGAGATCTCAAAGAGAAAGATCCGAGCCTAGGAGGCTTACTTATGAAGATAGAGACAAGCAAGTGGAACTCAACTCCACTAATTGTGCTTATTTTATTTCACATGAGGAGCAAAGGATGTATATGATGCACTCAATTCGAAGGAATGGTATCTTGCCATGAAGGAGGAATATGATGCTTTGATGGCCAACAAGACATGAGAGCTTGTGGATCTTCCATCCAACAAGCACACCATTGGTTGCAAGTGGGTTTTTCGAGTCAAGTATAATCAAGATGGCACAATCAACAAGTACAAGGCTTTACTTGGTGCTAAGGGTTTTGTCCAAGTTTATAGACTTGATTATAAGGAGACTTTTGCTCCAGTTGCAAAGATGGTATCAATTAGAATCATAATTTCTATTGCTTGTTTTTTCAATTGGCAAGTTCTTCAACTAGATGTCTCTAATGCATTTTTAAATGGATATCTAGAAGAAGAGATTTATATGGATCAGCCTATTGGGTTCATCCATGACAAAGACAAAGTTTGCTTGCTCTTCAAGAGTCTATATGGACTAAAGCAAGCTCCAAGGTCATGGTATTCTCGACTTAACACCTTTCTTGAGTCACTAGAATTTAATCTTAGTAACTATGATCCTTCCTTGTATGTCAAGTTTTTTGATAAAGATATTGTCATCCTTCTTATTTATGTTGATGATATCATTCTAACAGGAAGTAGTATCAAGTTAGTTGAGGAAACCAAGATTGCACTTGGAAAAGAGTTCAAGATGCAAGATCTTGGAAAAATTCACTACATACTAGGATTAGAGATTGACTTTCTTAAAGATAAAGCTTTTGTATGTCAATCCAAGTATGGTCTTTCAATGTTAAAAAAGTTCAATATGTTAGATTGTAAGAGTATAGAAACTCCTATGGAGCAAAATGTAAAAGACCCTAACAAAGGTGATGAAAGATCCTTCATGGACATCACACTTTTTAGGAGTCTTATAGGCTTCTTAATTTGGCTCACAATAACTAGACCTGACATAAGCTTTAGTGTTCATAAGTTGAGCCAGGCTATGCAAAATCCTACTATTTATCATTAGAAAATGGCCAAGAGAGTGCTTGGATATATATCTTCAACTTTTAATTTTGGTTTATTGTATAAAAGTGAAGATCTTTCTATTGTTGGTTATTCTAACTCGGATTTTGCAAGTGATAGAGCATATCGAAAATCTACAAGTGCTTCTGTCATTTATCTTGGAGGAAACTTGATATCTTGGCTTTCCAAAAAGCAAGATACTGTATCACTCTCATCATGTGAAGCTGAGTATAAGGCACTCACTACAACAACAAAGGAAGTGCTTTGGATCAAGAGGTTGTTAGTGGAGCTAAAGATAATCATGGAAGAGGATCTACCTATGATCATGTGCGACAACATTTCAGCCCAAGCTCTTGCCAACAACTCAATATTCCATGCAAGGAGCAAGCATATCGAAGTTGCACATCACTTCATGAGAGAAAAGCTCATTGGAGGGGAAATCTACTTGGAGCACATCAACACATCATCTTAGTTCTAATAGCACTTGTGTGCTGCTACTTGTCGACTTCCTTATGAAGATAGAACTTCCAAAAGATATAGGTTATGGATCTCCCATTTCTAATCTTCTATCGACGCTTTCTGTAGTTCTAGATTTGTGATTCCGCATTTGGATACTCTTGTATGACTGATGATAGCTGAAAACCCATTAGAAGATTGAGAGGGAATCTGATAACATGCCCTTAGTATAAATTTGGTGATAGTCCCATGGCACCATTGATGAAGGGGTTGGACAATTTGCGAGTTTATTGTCGTTTTTTTTAAATAGCCATGAGTAGAGTTGAGAGCAAAATAATCTGAATTCGATGCAGCAACAAGATGTTCAGAGTTAAAGCAACCATATCCAGGAATAAAAAGAAAATGTTACACAATGTTGTGAAGAAAAATGAATCATTTAAGATCCATTTAACATCTCTTGATCTTTGGTTAGAAAGGCAGCACAAGATTCATCAATGCCGATGTAGAAAAACCAACATCTACTCAATGATAGAGATGCAAACTCAACTATATCTTGATCATACATCAAACATAAGATAATATGAAATCGGTTTCCATACAAAAATAATAAGATACTGTAATTCACACGTGTGGATCCGAATATAGCATACAATGAGCATTCTACACACACAATTGCAAGATATCACCAAGATAGTGCACCAATGGATAGATGAACCCAAGAGAACTCATGTATGAGAGAGAGAGAGAGAGAGAGAGAGAGAGAGAGAGAGAGAGAGAGAGAGAGAGAGAGAGAGAGAGAGAGAGAGAGAGAGAGAGAGAGAGAGAGAGAGAGAGAGAGAGAGAGAGAGAGAGAGATAGAGAGAGAGAGAGATGCTTCTCTTTCCATGTGTGTATAGCTTTATATAGCAGCTCCATGCATCATTAATGATCTTTGGTTTCCCTCCATAACAAAAACTCTAACATTAATGTGGACTAGATTCAATGTCCCCAACATTCAAATTTGAATCTACTAAACTCGACCTCCTAAATTTCACTCACTTTCTAAAAGTGGTAATTCAAATGCTTTTGGACTAATATAACTTTGAAAAGTCAAACTCGAAGTCTAATATGAAAATTGGCCTCAATTTCCAAATAAACAAATATGACCAAATTGATCAAACTAGCTGAAATGTCTCACACTCCCTCTTCAACTAGTTTTAGCATAGACTTTGAGAACACTCCAAGTGGAGTCCTATGCTTCATAAACAAGTCTTTTCCCAATGCTTTGGTAAAGATATCAGCTACACATTCCCTTGAAGAAACATGTTGAAGCTCCACCTCCTTTGCCATGACTTGCTCCCTCACAAAATGATATGCCAACTCAATATGCTTGCTCCTTGCATGAAAGATAGGATTGCTTGCCAAATTTTGGGCTGATAGGTTGTCACAAAAGATAATCAGACTCTTTGAAAAATCCAACAAGTGAAAATCACTTACCATCCTCTTGATCCATAGCATATCTTTTGCACAATGAGTAAGTGCTTTATACTCGGCCTCACTAGATGACAATGAGATAGTGGCCTGTTTTTTTGACATCCATGATATAGCTCCATCACCTATGAAAATACAATGTGCAGTTATGAATTTACTATCCATTTGATCTCCAAGAAAGTCTGAATCTGAAAATCAAAACAAGTTAGGTGATGATCCCTCATACAATATGCCAAAATCTCGAGTTCCCATGATGTACCTCAAAACTCTTTTCCCTAGCTTCCAATGCTCTTCACTAGGATCTTGCATAAATTGGATTAATCTACCAACAAAATAGCTTAGATCTGGTCTTGTGATGGTTAGATAGATAAGTGAACCAACTAGCTTCCTATAGAGAGTAATGTCCTCGAAGGATATTTCATCACCTCTTATAGTTAGCTTTACATTTGACTCCATAGGTGTATCACAAGACTTTGCATCTACCATATGAAATCTTTTTAGGATAGACTTAGCATACTTCTCTTGAATAATAAAAGTAGATTGAGAAGATCTAATCACTTCTATTCCTGATTATGGGGGAGAGAATGTTCTGTACCATAACGGTATGCTCTTAGATGACGGCCTTGCAAGGGGTAGGACACAGGTGGCACTATTGACATGTTTGGGTACCACTCATCACCATTCTAAGTGATCACATGTTGTCAATGGGACTGTGCTTGATGGGACCCACTTGTGTTATGTCTATATAGAGGTGAAATATCCCTTTTTTCCATTCACCTAGTTTACCTAGGAGTTGGTGGATGGAGAGCACGTGCAATAGCCAAGATGTATTTCAAGGCCATGAGATGCCGAGGGTGATGGCTGATAGTATGGGATGCCAATTACCATTGGAGGCTTGATTGGGCATGTTGGTGTCGATAACTCTAGTGCATGGGGGTGGGTTGGCAATGACCCTACTGATGGGCAGTTACTATGTGTGGTCCCTTGTATGGGATGTGCGTCAACCTTCAAAGTAAATGGAGATCTATGGGAGTTGTAACAAAAACCTACAAGAGGTCTTCATGGCCAGGAGAGTAGGCAAGAGCACAAGCTAGCAAGGATGGGACAAATCACGAGAAAAGAAGAAAGTGAAGAGAAGACATTCATCACTCAAGGCAAATGCAAAGGCAAGGGGAAGGCACATTCAAAGAAAAAGGACAAACTCAAGGAGGAAGATGATCGAGATTCATCATCAAGTGGAAGGAAGGATAAGTCAAGATTCATCTGAATGCTTCAAGAGGAAATATGCACCAAAAAAAGAAGCAAACTTTAGCAAAGAAAAAATTATCATGAGGAGGAGTATCTTATGGTGTCCAATTCCTCATAAACAAGTCTCAAAGGTGAGGAAGAACCTTGGTGGATAGGACAGTAGTGGAGCAACCTCCCACATGACAAGTCAGAAAGAATATTTCTCTCAACTGTTACCTTTTGTGGTCCAAAAAGCTTATTCATATAGAAAATGGACTCAAATGCAAATTGAGGAAGTAGGATCAACTATTATATGTCTTGGATCCACTAGAAAATCAAAGTTGAAAGTGTGCTATATGTTCCTAACATTACAAGAAACTTGACTAGTGTTGGGTAACTTTTGGACAAAGACTTCTTTGTTAGATTTGATGCAAATGCTTGTTTTATTATAAAGAGTGCAAATGTTATAGTAAGAGGGAAAAGATTTGAGAGCTTTTAAATAAAAGCTAACCATTGTGGATTGATTGAGGAGAAGACACCAAAAGTGAAGCCATGTTGCAAGAGGTTGGATTACTCTAATCACAATTTCATGGAGGTTATGTGGAAGGAGGAGACTACTCTCGAGCTTCCGAGATCCTTGTCAAGAGGTGGTGATGCATGGAAGACATGTGCTTTGGCTAAAGCATCTAAGTTGCCTTTCTCAATATCTATCACAAAGCCATCAAAGTCCTTGCAATATCTTCATTCAAGAGTGCACTTTGCAATTGTAAGAAGCAATGGTGATTCTACTATCTTTGAATCTTTCATAGATGGTGTTAGTAGACATGATGGAGCTTATCTATTATCTTCAACATTCATGATGTTTAAAACAATATGTAGATATGCCTTTCCAATTTACATCTTTTGGTTATAAAGGAATTTCATGTAATAACTATGCTGCTTTGATGAAGTACAAAACTTTGGTGTATTATGGTTTTCCATTGGATAGCATGTCATTAGTATATGGTTGGTATATCCATCTACTTGCTCTCAGATTTTGTGCAAGTAAGAATTATTGCTTTATCCAGGAGTTGGATGATTGTATTTTTACATGTTTTGAGGCATTTTGTAAACTTGTTATGAGAATAAGGGAATCATTCACTAAGGACATTCATATCCATAATAAAGTGTTAAGCCTCATTGGATCTAAGATTAGCATTGAATATAAGATTAGAGAAATGATTCAAAATATTTGTTATATTAGCATGCATAGTCTTGGCAATCTTGGTATGCCTAATGCTTGTGCTCTTGATAACATGATGGATTTTTTGTGAGACAAGAAGGCCTTGGGGTTTTTTCTCAAGGAGGAACATTTTGAGATCAAGGACCCTCTTCAAGCATGGAAAGAACCAATGGCAATGGTGCTAGGATGGTAAAACGCTCTTCATGGTGTTTGGGAATGGATTTCCATCAAGGAGATCTTATCATGGTCATGGTGATCTTCCATCAACTTCAGCTTTATTGGCTAGTTTTCTCACTAAATTCATGTCAAAAGTTTTTAAGAAGCTAAGATAGAGGTAAAGCAGCAAGGTAGGACATGATGAGAGGTAGCTCACACATGCCAAATCTGACTCAGACGCCTCAGTCATTATGTATTACCTGTTTAATTACGATCTGTAAGCAGAGCCTATGTAACGAACTGCCACAGCAGGTAATAGAACGCTAGACGCTAATAGTAAATACTATATTATGTTTTATGCACGCAACATCCAAGAGGTTGTAAATAGGTTAAGAAATGTTTTTGTGCGATGCATTGAAACGGAATACGGCAAAGGCATCACAGCAAAGAATATATACATGTTTCTTAATTTTTGTATTTTATGAGCAAAATATTAAAACAAAGCTTATGGTGAGTATCACGGCTAGGAACTTGGGAAGCTTCGGACGTCCTGGCCAAGCTATCCGAATTGCAGCTTCCAGCAGCGTTGCTACTCCTTGCAGAACGAAAAACGGTGTGGCATGCCAACTCACTCTCCTTGACAGGTAGAAAAAGATCACGTCATGCATGAGTCCTGCAACCAGAAATGCTGCAAGAGTAGCCAGAATCTCTGGCATAACGTCAAACCTCTCTTGTTTATGGCCTATCATAACACTCCTGCAACCTTAGGCCTACCATTAGAGATCCCAAAGCTGCCAAACCCTCGAATAGAGCACTGCAACCCAGGGAAATGTGGAACGCGTACATCGTGTACACAACTAACACAGAAAAGGAATTCCTGAAGTCATAAAAACGATAAAATGGCAATAACAGTAAAATCTTCAATGCCGAGCGTAGCAAAACTGCACGAGCCACCTGAGAAACCTCCTTGGAACTAATCGGTCCATCGTCTGCAGGACTTTTCCCCTTGAGAGCTGATCCGTTTGAGGAAGGAACGCCAAATGGGAAGTTGATGGCAACAAAGAAGCGGGGAAAGCTTTCCATAGCTACAGAATCTGTAGCGGTGCCTGCATCCCAGCAAATGAGCAGCAACTTGAAGGAACACATCCACACAAGGAAAAAAGACAGCAAAAATCTGGCATGGACTGTTGCTGCCCGCCATGGAAGCAAAGCATAAACAGCAAGCAGAGGTAACAAAGCCAAGAATCGGATCAGGCCTTTCGGGAGCTGAAGAAGAACCCAATAAACATATGCAGTGCCAAAGACTGTGGTGGCCAATACCTCCATCATTCCCAATCCCTCAGCCATCTTCAGAGTTGACGATGCTCCAGCTCTTCAGGTATTTTAATCTCATGATCAGCAAACATCAAAATAAATTGTTACAGAACATCAAAACAAAACAAAATTGATCAACAAACAAACAATGTACATCCATCGCAGTGGGGTGTATGGGAAAGGGTGCACACAGCAGGCTCGAATTCCATACTCTGTGTACTATGTAGTGACAAAGGAGCTTACCTGAGTGAGTAATGTCATTGCAAGGTTGACCGTTGTATGCAACAAGCTTAGTCATGTATGCAAAACAAACAAATAGTGACCTCAAACTTCAAAGAATGGTGCTGTCAATTTTGTCAAACAATGTTTGAAGGGGATTAAATCATGCAAACAACTTCATCATGTTTCACATTTGTGCTCTAAAAGGATCCTAAACAAACTAGATTGTCATTTTGTGACATATTATGCTAGGTTTGAGGAGGCCCCTGTCTCCGGTCCTCCTTAACCAAGGGCATTGCCCAAACAGGGTGGCTGGACCAAGGTAATGAGCCCCTTGATGTAATGGTGCCTTCAATTGTTTTTTGGCCTTGCCTTGCAAAGGGATAATATATGTGGTAAGGTAGGTCAATGGAGTTTGGAAGAAAGTCAAAAGTTAAAGGATATATTCTAAAGGTGGTCTCAAAGATTGAGGTTTGTTGGGTGAGTCCTGGTATTATACTTTTTGAAAATTTTTGATACCAGTCGGGTATCAATATCATCATGTTAGTGTGATGAACAAACCAAAGGATATCGTTGCTATGATCCAGTGGATCGACGCATGCACATTAGTAGAGATTTGGTGTTTGATGAAGTTCATAGGCTTGGTGATGTTGAGAGAGATAGTAACAATCTATCAAGGATCCTCATAGAAGATGAAGCCCCACAACCACCACAAGGTGAACCTATGATTGAAGATGAAGGACATGAAACACCTCCCATCAATGAAGATAGATGGAGGAGAGACAAACCCTTTGGTACAAGAAAAGAGGAAGTGGTTGGAGAGAAGCACAAGGAAGAAGATGTTTTGTGGGACACACACTCCAAATTGGTGCACTAAAAAAAGACCTATCTTCTAGCTTTGACATGACTGACATTGGTATGATGCACTATTGCTTGGGAGTAGAAGTTTGGCAAAGACATGATGGCATTCCACTTACATAGATTAAGTATGTAAGAGAAATCTTGGAACGTTTCAAAACGTGCGAAAGCAAGCCAATTTTTACACCTATGGAGGTCGGTAAGAAACTATTTGTTGAAGATGAGAGTAAGTCGATAGATGCTACATTTTTTTGACAATTAGTTGGTTGCCTTATTTATCTTACCACTACTTGTCCTGACATAAGTTATGTTGTTAGCCATGTAAGTTAATTTATGGTTATGCCTAGAGAGACGCATTGGAAAGCTGCGAAGAGAATTCTTTGCAATGTGAGAGATATAGCTACTTATGCTCTTTTATATGATGGACGATTTGATTTGCCAATACTACAGGACTACGTTGATTAAGATTGGACAGGTTGTAATGATGATAGGAAATCCACCACATGTTATATCTTTCATCTTGCTAACAATGTATTTTCTCGGTCGAGTAAGAAAAAGGAAACAATTGTCCTATTCACAACAGAAGCCGAATACAAAGCGTTATGCTCAACTACACATGAAGGAATATGGCTGACAAGGATGTTAGAAGATATTGGCATTCTTCAAAGTAAGCCCAATATGATCAGATGTGATAGCTAGAACACTATCTAGCTAGTGAGAAATCTTGTATTTCATGCATGTATGAAGCATATAGAAATTAATTCATTAGAGAGAAGCAGCTATCTAGTGAAATAGATGTGATGCATTGCAGGACAAGAGGATTAGCTAGCAGATATATTTACTAAGCCATTAACTATTGATAAATTTGAGCTTTTTAGAGAAAAGTTATCTGTATGTAAGATAAATTAGGACTTAAGGGAGATTGTGTCAGAGTAGATAAGTCCAGTTTATCTGAGTTACACTTGACTAGTACTATTATTTATAGTAGTTGTTATGCGTCATTTTCATTTTTATAGTACGTGTTAGTAAGTGGCTAATGAGTCATGACACACAACCCGTAATGGGGACCAATGTTAGCCGAATTTTTGACACAAAAAATCAGGCTAATTATGGAGCTTAATTTTGCTATGGTATAGAAATCGGCATTTAAAAGCCGCAAAACTTCAATGTGAAAATGACTAAAAAACGCCAATAGATAGGGGTTCCAGCCCGTCCATAATGTGGCTAGAAAAATTTTGGCCTTAGAATTGGCCTTTAAAATTTTTGACGGCCTTTAAAAATCGGCCTATAAGTATAGTTTCAGCTACTATGCCAAAATCTTGCAATGTATTGTGATTTTTGATACTAATATAAAAACCGAAGTATTGTATTTTTAGGTTGTTGCTCAGTGGGGAGAGGGGGCTCAATCACCAAAATTGCGGAATTGCGAGACAAAAATCCACAAAGTGCAACGTCAAAAAAGGGGCCAAGATAATTCTAAGGAAAGGACCAATGGAACATGGTGTATCACCAAGTGGGCAATGGACCAAGGGCTAAGGAAAATTAGTCAGGGGCCTCCTAATAGCCATGTGAAAAAAAGGGAGCTATGGTATTAAAATAATTAAGAGACCAAAAGAAGCAATCTACAAGTTGGGTAGGGCAATTGACAAAGTTCCCTTTTAAATTGGCACATGGAAAAAGAATGTAACCATACTTTATTGCTAGCCAAAGGGAAAAGAGCTCAAAATGGGAAGTTCAAGGTGATTGGCACTTTAAGAGGGCCATTATGCAGCTACCATGGGCCTAAAAGCAAAATAGGCAGGCCAACATTCAATTAAGCACATGGGATCAAAAGGATAAATCACATTTTATGTCCTTGCAAAGTTGAGGATGGGAAAAGTGGCAAAATGGCAATGTGAAGAAAAGGCAAAGACTTCAACTCTATAAGCGAGGAGTACGTGCTTCATGGAAGAGATCTTCTTTTTACATTCTGCATAGTGCATAGTTCTGCTGTTCTTGAATGAGTTAGCTTGATCCTGATCTGCAATGGGAATTCATAGCACTTGGGGAATTCATAGCACTCTTGATCCTGATCTGCAATGGGAATTCATAGCACTTGGGGAATTCATAACACTCTGGTGTACTGAGAATATTGTTTTAGATGCATAGTGCATAGTTCTGCTGTTCTTGCATGAGTTAGCTGGATCCTGATCTGCAATGGGAATTCATAGCACTCTCGTGTACTGAGAATAGTGTTTTAGAAAGAGGTTGGTTAGTCTATGGTTATGGTTCCTTGAGCTGGTGTGTTGAGTTTCTCTTGTGCTCTCAAGCATGCTTTATCTTTTGCTTAAGCTGTTGTGTAGGAGCTCCCTTTTGCTCCCAGAATTGTGCACAATATGCTGAGTGTTTCTCCTACTCTCATGTTTGTGATCTCAAATGGCTGTGGGAATGCTCCCTCCATGATCTGAAACGAATACTAAAGTATGCAATGTTAAATCTGCTTTGTTCTCAAAGAGGGGGAAATAAGCTTCTGCACCTCTCTCTTTCTTAATAGATTGCCCTTCTATGCCTATTGTAACAGCTGAGAGGAATGTCTATGTTGAAGCTTTTGTTGAAAGCTCTCATCTGTGAGGTGAAATTAATAGATCATCCTTCCAACAGTGTTGCACTAATACGTCTGTAATGATGTTGTGGGAAGAGCGATAGCTGATTAGAATGTTTTCTGAAATGACTGGGTGACAGCATGTTTCACCACTTAGATACTGATGAACACACAGAGAGAGCTGGGATTTGTTCATCCTCTGCGATCTGTATATGTCTCAGTCTGTCTGTGCGTATACAGTCTTGAATATGTGGCATTGGAGCAGCGGCTTTTGTGAAAGCATTCTTCTCCAAGCAAGCATTACACAATACGTATTCTGTGTGTGCTCTCCTAAGGACTCCTCTTCTTATTAGTTTAGCAGAGTGCAAATGTTCGGGGCTACAAGAATAGACGGATGCAGTCGTCAAACTATGCAGCACTGAATCGAAAGTAGCTTTCATCGGAAGAACTGCTCACTCGCAGTGGGCACTGAATCTTGGTTTTACAATTTGAGAGGATGATCCAATTTCTTTTGAGTTCATACTTGGAGGATGTTGGAGGAATGTGGAAGTTCTCCTTTCCTTTTGTATGGCAAGCCTTGAGAGAGGTCAGAATTCGGGTCTGAACGTAGCAACTTTTGTTTTTTCAACGAGATGGGGTCTTGCATCGCGACCTGATCAGCGTACTACACAAGAAGAAAAAATCCAGATGCCTCTATAAGATCTGTGAGCACCTCCAGCACCCACATGCAAATCCTTCTTCTTCTCTTGAAGCTCAGTATGATCGTCCCTCGCTTTCCCAGCTGAAGGATCGCCACTTGCCCCCTCTGTCGTCTGGCCACACCGGACTTCTGGCTCCTCCACTCAGCTTGCACAGAGTAGTGAACCCTTTCTGTAACCCGTTCTCAGACGAGCATTCCCGATAGAAGGATTATTAGATGCTCGGGTGATTCTGTCAAAAGTTATGGAGCTCATCGTTTGTCAATCCCTTAGCAAAAGTGAAGCTGTGAAAGGGTCGGCTTCTTTTGGCTGCTTTAGGAGAAGAAATAGAAAAGAGAGTACGTTGGCAGAAATTATTACTCTGTCTGACAGCTTGGTTGAAGGCTCCTGAGGCTCTTCTAATCATTCCTCACAATTGCGACCTTCAGAAGAATGCATGCAGCTTTGCTACCCCTGCTTCTGGTCTTACGACTCCCTCATCATCACTCATCGGACTCCTCACTCTATGAAGCAAGGCCTGACATTATCACACTCCAGAGAAGATCTGAATGTGTTTAATCTCGCTACAGAACAGTGTGCGGCCACCCCACTTTCCACAGAGCGGCCTACTCGGAAGAAGAAGATGGGATTTATTTGAGGCAAATTGGCTTAGTAGGCCCTCATCTGTTTGAAGAATCAACGAGATGCCTGCCGGAGCAATGACTGAGCCCCTTCACGCTGAGCGCAACCCTGGGATCGGTACTCAGGTATGCTTTGTCACATCTGGTTTCACAAATGCGAGAAGAATTTTACTTTTTGTGTGTATGTGCCAGAATAATCACGTTAGCCAATTAAGCTCGAAATATCAAACTCACCCTTAGAGATGTTTAAGAAAAGAATACTCATAATGGTTAATAGAATTGTTGCTTCAGCTCAGAGTTTGGTTACTTGTCGTGCTAATGTTGAAAGCAAAATCCTACTAGGAGGCGGCATGTAATGTCCTTCTTATGAGTTTACATTGCAACCATGTAGTATGTGCACTCTCTATGATGGTTTTTTTTAGCTGCGTTAAGTTGGTGGTGCATGAGTGGTTCATTTTTCTATGCAATATGCTAGCACCCCGACCTATGTGGGATCATGGGTGAGTTTGCAAGCAATTTAATTATCTATGCCAGAAAACCCTATGTCGTTCACTCTTAAAGGGAATATCCTAGCCTTCTAAAGAAACAACAAGATTCAGATTCGATAGCCATAAGACCTTATGCACCCCATATCCTAACTGGATCATTTTTGGAGATATGCGAGTCAGGATCCAATCTTTACAAAAGCCATGGGGTTACGGGAAAGGGACTGTAGGAAAAATAGTAATTATTCTTCCACAGAGAACACGATTACAGTTCGAATAAATCAAACTAACATCAGTGTCTTCAATCGGGATTGTATATGATCTATGTACTAATAGAACAATATTAGTTCTGATTGAATATGCGTGTGGAAATTATGTGCGGAAGTAAGAGACAACTTAAGACAATTTTAGACAATTTAGACAATTAGAAAACTGTTGATTAAAAACGAATTTATAATTCTGAATCTGATTCAGTATCAGCCCAATCACTTGCTACTAATCCTACATTCCATGCAAGGAGCAAGCACATCGAGATTGCTCATCATTTTGTGAGGGAGAAAGTGCAAGCCAAAGAGATCAAGCTCCAACATGTGCCATCATCAAATTGCATAGTGTGCTTCTAGCTGAAAGACGAGCAACATATTGCCACAATCTAATCAAGTACTGAAAAAGTGACTGCAGGACACGAACTAGCTGTCTAACTACTATCTAACAGCTATCTTGGAATTTCGGGAGCTCAAGAGAAGAATAGATTGCATGTTTGAGGTTCTTAGTTAGGGTTACATCCATTAACAATCACAGACAAGTAATGGGTTATAGATCAAAGGAGAGCTACTCCACACCTCACTTCATGCTTTTCACATAACATGCAGGTTCTAATTATGCATTTCATAGGAGGATTTTGAGTATAAAAACCTCCTAATCCTCAACATGCACACCGGAATCATATTGTCAAATGTCCACACGCTGGATAAGTCGATTTAGATTTGATCTATCTATGAACATATACAATATGACATGATTCAGAGCTTTAGGGACTGATGCTTGTCATAAAAAACTTTAAACATGCAAAATCTAGCAATATAACAAGCACTCCGATCTACCATAGTAGATCATTCTACAACAATTCAAAGCTTCCTCAAGAAACATGAAATCAGTAATGAATTCCCACTAATTCTCAGCATCTTTACCAAAATCAAACATGTAGAAGAGCACTCTACCGCCCAATTTTGAAAAGCATGCTTTTCACAGGAATTAGCGAAACCATATCCGACTTTCTCTCGAGAAATCAGCACTCCAATTCGCGATGCCAATCCAAGTGCTTCCAATTTCCAACCTACTATATAGTGTCTCCTTCCCATCCAAGACCGCATCTAAGCCGACATCTTAGTCGGGCTCTGATACCAATGTAAAGACCACTAGGGAAAACCTCTAAGATGAGGATAGGATAACACAATAGGAGACATATAGGAGCAAAACCTCCCATCCAATCCTAGATCAATTTTGGATCTAGCCCCCGAGCCATGCCATGTGAATGCTTGAGGAGAAGAGAGCAACTAGTAACCTGAACAAAAAATTGTCGATGTGAGAATCTCTATCCCAATATATAGAGAGTAGAATCCTATGCATGAACCCTTGCAACCCCCATGCAATCCAACTATAAATAGATCTCAACTCCGATGCAGTCCTCATGCATATATCAGTCACACGTACATGCACTATTCCATATGTTTCAAAAAAAGTGTCTGGGTTCTCTCAAGGTCATTAGTCACAAAATGGCCTTGACATGGAATTATATCTTGATGTGACCAACAATCTCGAACACCGAAAGGCCGAGATACCATGTTAGGTGATCTGTGTTCTTGTGCAAAGCAAATTCTAAGTTGGTATCAGAGCCGTACAGGGAGTGTACACAGTACATCGTCGCCGTTGAAGAGAGCTTCAGGAGAACTGTCTTCTGAGAGTTCGGGGTTTACGGCGGGTTGAAGACGGAAAGAGAAGCACTGGTGCACGGTTTCTAATTTATAGAGGCTTGCTAAGCTCAATAGAGGGATTATTAGCCTGTGCATAGCATCAGACAGGGAAAAATTTGGTGAAAAATTGACAATTTTGAAGCCAGCTGAAAATTGAAACCGAGCTTGGGGTTACGGTTTTTATACATAACTTGTGATTTCTTTGTTGTTTGCGCACCGTTTTGGATGCCGTAAGGACAGGAAGGAAGCTAATCATATTGTCAACCAGCCATGGAAAGATTCTGAGGTTTATGTCAGAGATTTGTCTCCAGACAGTTAACCTAGCATATTTGTGGTAAAAAGGTGAAAAAAGCCACTTTGTCAAGTTGAGCTAAAATCACCGTTTCTCCACGGAATTTCCTGACTGAACACTCTACAGTCTTGGATTCAGTAGGGCGACCTTGCTTTAGGCCTCAGATTGTGCTCAAAACGATCCACAGGCGAGTTTGATCTAACATTTTTCAGAGAGGAGAGGTGCGGCCGTAGGCAGGGAGGTCGCGGGCTGTTCACGCGCCCAACACAATGGTTAGTGTAGTGTCTCGAAGACCATAGCGACTGTAGGAGCATGGTTCAATGCCCAGATGCAGTTTGGACCTTTGGATGAGGTGTCAAATTAATCAACGGTCCAGAACTTGTGATGGGAGAGAAATTTGAACCACAAGATTTGGTTCAGCCATTGGATGAGCTTTGAACAGGGCCTGAAGAAGTGAAGTGCATTCTGGACTTCAACTTCATTAAAAATTTTCATACTGAAAGTTGAGTTGGGTCCCTTCACAAGTGAAGAGTGAAGTTTCTTCATTGTGAAAAAACAGTTCAAAAACTAGAAAAGTCCCTATTTTTGGGTCCTTTGCCCGTTTTGACCCAAACGAAAGGCTATAACCTCCAAACGAAGGGCACCCGGACTGTACCTGCAAGTACGGTACAGCAAAACAGAGTGATTGCAGCGGAGAAAGTGTTCGGAGTACGCCAGAAGTGATTTCACCATTCCACTGGGCACGTTGTTAGGAGTTGACGACTGAGTGCATTTCGGAAGGCGACACCGATTTGGCTTTCAAATTGGTGGAAAAGCGGCGAGTGGCCTGGTAAGGGAAAAAGTGCAGGTCATGATTTTTAACGACGTCATCACAGGTGATGAGAGAAGGCTGCCAAATGAAGCAGACATCAAAGTGTTCGACAAAAAGATGAGGAAAGCTTTGACCTTCATTAACTTGTCAGTGAAGGATCACATCATTACCCACATTTGTGATGCTATTACATCCAGACAGGCATGGGATGTGCTAAAGGAGCAGTTCGAGACGTCAAATCCGTCATGAATCATGTTTTTGAGGTCAAAGTTGAATAGTGCCCGCATGGAACAAGGAGAGCACATTCAGACGTACATGACCAGAATCAAGACAATGAGAGATGAACTGTATTCTATTGGCGAGCGCATACGTGATGTGGAGCTAGTGCACAATGCATTGTGCGACATTGCAGAATCCTATCAGATGTTCGTGAGTGGAATAGCATCAAGAGAAAGATTGCCAACCTTTGACGAGCTCACAGGAATCTTGATGCAGGAAGAGCAACGACGAGAAATGGTGAAAGCTAGACGTCAAAATACAATGATCAGGCACTTGCGACATGACAAAAACAAGGCAAGGGCAAGGGCAAGAAGAAGTCTAAGCAGCAATTTGCTAAGTCTCAGGAGGATGAGGGATCTTCCAGTAAAACTAAGAAGAAAGACAAGTGCTTCCATTGTGGTAAAAAGGGCCATTGAAAGAGTGAATGTCGCAAATTCCTGGCAGAACAAGACAAGGGAAAACCAAAACAAGCAAGTAACCTTGTCGATGAGGGTGAGATTGAAGACTCTAGCATCTTCATATCTGCATTGTCATCTAATCAAGATGATCAGGCATGGTATATTGACTCAGGAGCCACAAGTCACATGACAAGTAACAAGAACTGGTTCAGTAGTTTGAAGGTGTTGGATAATGGAATGTCTGTTTCACAAGCAAATGGTGAGGTGTGCATGATCAAGGGGATAGGCACCGTTTCAATCCAACTACCTGATGGCAAAAGCACGATGATCAGGGAGGTACTTTACGTACTAGGTTTGAAGAAAAATCTACTTTCTATTGGAGTCATTACTGATCAAAAGTTGAAAGTAGAATTCGCCCATGATCGTTGCTTTGTGAAGGATGCGAACCAAAAGTTCAAAGTTATTGCGGATGGAGTAAGAGAGCCCAATACAAAATTGTACAGATTGAATGCTACAATCAAGGGGCAACATGGACTTATATCGTCCATTCCTTCGCAAACTGAGTTGTGGCACAAGAGGCTTGGTCACCCCATGTAAAAGCTATCAAGTGCATATTCCTAGGATATGATGATCGTGTGAAGGGCTATAGATGTTTTGATCCAGTCGAAAACAAAATTCATATAAGCCGTGCCGTGATGTTATCTTTGATGAATCCAAGATGTATGAAGACGAGGATGCTAAGAAGATAGACACATCCAATGGGAAAGATGGTAGAGTGAGGATACCACCTGATGATGATCCATTCATTGACCTTCCGAGTGATGAACATGAGGATACATCTCAAGATACTACTACTCAACCTCAAGAAACAGGTTGGAGAGGTAGGGACAAACCTTTTGGTGCAAGAAAGATTGCAGGTGACAAACACAAGGAGAAGGATGTACCATGGGATACATTTTCACCAAGAAGCCGATCACCTGACAGAAAGCTCTCTAAGTGGTTTGAGAGATTGTTGGAGAGCCGCGACATAGATGACTTTCCAAAATCATCTAACCAAGGAGAGCTACGAAGATCAACAAGAGAGAAGATACTACCTGAAAGGTATGAAACAAATTATGCTCTCTTATCTAGCATTATTCAAAGCAAAGAACCTTCGACTTATGGTGAAGCGAAGGATGATGACATTTGGGTCAAGGCCATGGGAGAGGAGACGAAGTCAATTGCTAAGCATAGCACATGGGACTTAGTAGAACCACCAGTTGGCAAGAAACCCATTGGTTGCAAATGGGTATACAGGACCAAGTACCATGCAGATGGAAGTATAGCAAAACACAAAGCAAGATTAGTGATCAAAGGGTACACACAAAATAAAGGCATCGACTATGAGGAAACCTTTGCGCCGGTTTGTAAGTGGAATACTCTACGTCTACTTATTGCTTTAGCTTCACATTTTGGTTGGCCTTTGTATCAGATGGATGTGAAATCTGCTTTTCTAAATGGTGAGTTAGAAGAAGTGTTCATGGATCAACTTGAAGGCTTTGTAACGAAAGGACAAGAAAATAAAGTATGTCGCTTGAAGAAAGCGCATTATGGTCTTAAACAAGCACCACGTGTGTGGTATAGCAGGATTGATGCCTACTTTCATTCAAAGGGAATGGTGAGAACACATTCTGATCCAAATCTATATGTCTTATGCTTTGATGGTATGGTTGCTTTGATTGCTCTTTATGTTGATGACTTGATTATTACGGGAAATAATCAAGAGATGATAGACATGATCAAGAAAGACCTCATGGAACAATTTGAGATGACAGATTTCAACCTGATGCATTATTGCCTTGGAGTAGAAGTGTGGCAAAAAGGACATGAAGTGGATTTAACACAGGTGAAGTATGTCAAAGAGTTGCTGCACAGGTTTAGGTTGCATGATTGCAAACCAGTAAACACTCCTATTGAACCAGGTAAAAAGCTTTATAAGCTTGATGAGTTACAGTCATTTATATAGACAGTTAGGAGGGAGCTTGATTTACCTTACCACGACTAGACCAAATATATGTTATGTTGTTGGCATTGTAAGTCAGTTTATGACAACACCTACGGAAACGCATTGGAAGGCAGCTAAACGCATTTTGCATTATGTGAAAGGCACTTCAGAGTATGGCTTGATTTACAGGAAGCATGATGGTTTACCTGAGTTGTGTGGCTATGTGGATGCGGATTGGGGAGGTGACTATGATGATCGCAAATCCACCACATGATATATATTCCAGTTTTGTGGTAGTTGTTTTTCCTGGTCTAGTAAGAAGCAAAGTACAATTGCTCTTTCCACCACAGAAGCAGAGTATAAGGCAATGTGTAGTGCTGCACAGGAAGCTATATGGTTGAGACAAATCTTGGAAGAAATTGGCATGAAGCAGAAAAATCCCACGACTTTACATAGCGACAGTCAGAGTGGCATTCAGCTAGCAAAGAATCCAGTGTTCCATGTGAGAACTAAACACATTGAGATTCAGTATCACTTCATACGTGAGAGGCTGCTGAGTCGTGAAATTCATGTTGTTCATTGTAACGCAGAAGAACAACTAGCTGATATTTTTACTAAGCCACTTACTGGAGAAAAGTTTGATAAGTTTAGATCAAAGCTTTCTGTACTTAAAGTTTGTTGACTTTAAAGCTATGTATATGACTGTATAAAAAGTGACTCTACTTTAAGGGAGAGACTTAGAATTAAAGTAGAATCACTGTGTTACTGTACTGTGGGTCCTATCAGTGGACAAGGATCAGTTGGCCTCGCCACGAGGCAAGTCGACGGGACACGCATCCCGCCAACGGCAACCTGGGTCATGCATGGGTTGTCTGAGTGAACAACTATATGTACAGTGTAATTTCATTTTGAGAAATACAGTTGCAATGTGAGCTTGCTGTGGAGAGTGTTTTCTGTCTGTGTTACTATGTGCATGATCTGTGTTCCTGTGCAAAGCAGGTTCTAAGTAGAAGAACGCGAATGGAGAAGAGCACATGAATATTGCGAAATAACTCTCCCGTTACAATCAGCTGCTAGATGCAAAAAAAGTCTAATAAAAAGCTTATGCTAAATATAATTACAGCTTTAAGTGTTCTGATTGCCCAACAGGATCTTAAAAATTAATTCGTACACACAAGAACAAGAGTACAGTCCACTGCAGAGATTAGAAATGGTTTGTGTGTGGTATTACTGAAAAATGGATTCAATGTGAAGTTTGGTTCTGAAATAGATGGAAAGAGCAGTATGATATCGCAAGTTCTTCAAGCATCAAAGACAGCCATCGTCTGATAAAAAACTGAGGAGTCGTAAAGTCCATGTTCTGATCAGAGTGAGTAAACAAGCGTGATCAAATAGCGATAAAGTGCATTCAATCACAACAAGCATTCATCTACGTTATACATAGATAGAAAAGCATGCTGCTGCTATATTACACTGAAGCACAGTAAAATAACAATTACAACAAAAAATGGCGACGTAACTGGGAAGCTCAAATAATACGTCTCATGGACGGAGCGTCAAGTAATCTGTGCTGGGATGATCTATTTATAGATTGCATCCATGTAGTAACTACTTTAAATATTTGTCACCTAATTAGGTAAGTTGTTGTACTTGGAAGTATATGGCTTTTGTGACAATTGTACATAGTGTATACAATCAACGAATTAGGAATGTTGATGCGGACAAGGACGTCACAAATTCTCTCACTTCGCATTTTACGTGAAGTGGTTTTCTCTCACTTCGCAAATTTCGGGAAGTGGCTGGGAACGTTCATCTTTCAAAATAGACGACCTTCGGCATTTTCTCTCTCTTCGAGATTTTGCGAAAAAGCCGAAGGTGCCCTGAAACAGTTCAACTCTTAAAAGTAGATGACCTTTAAGAAGTTTCTCTCTCTTTGCCTTTTTGCAAAAAAGCCGAAAGTGTTAAAAATAGTTGAACTTTGAATTGTGCCTAAGTGTCGCATTTCGGGAAAATGCGAAAAAGCTGACACTGTGGAAAACATAGTTCATTTTTGCAGACTGTCGTGACACTTAGAGTATTTTTGCAGACTGTCGCGAAAGTAATGTATTTCTGCAGACTTGTTCTAAATGCTAATTTCGTGGAAGTCCTTGAAGATGGCCAAGTCTTCAATGACTTTAAATTATTGAACTTAACATCTGAACTTGAAGTTATGATAGGATGGGTTACCCTTTACTGGAGTTCAGTCGAAAGCCAGTTGTAGACGTTCTTCAAATAAAATGGCTGTCTAAGTTTGTGGTTCCTGCAGGTATCAGATGAGCAGATGTAGAACCAAAGTTGGTTTCACATGACCCTAGATCAATGATCAATCAACGTGCATGAAGAATCATGAAACAGAAATTAGTCATTCACCAAGGAGAGAACTGTAGGTTTAATTTCCAACAGCCCTGCCAAATAGAAACAGAATCCGGAGGTAGATTTTCTGGTAGAGACTGTTCCTCCCGAATCTGAGTCGGAGTAGCCTCGTAGGATGAGTGGGTCGATAACATTTCCATCATAACATAAAATGTGATTTAAACTTCCTTGAATATATCTTTTAATGCTTTCCAATGAGAGATTCTAGGATTAGACATGAATTGACTTAACGTGCTAACAATGTATGCTAAATCTGGTCTAGTACACAGCATTGCATACATCAAAGATCCTATTAGTGAATGATAAGAGTACTTCGCTATGTCGAGTACTTCACTATCAGAATCAACACAAGTAGGTTTAGTTAATACTATATTTGGATCCATCGGAGTATTAATTGGTTTGCAATCAGACATATGAAAATTTTCTAAAATGCCTTTTAGATATGTCTGCTGGCTACGATAGATCTTATTCTGAAGCCTATTTCTAGTAATGCGAATTCCTAGCAAAGAATGGACAGCTCCTAAATCAATCATGTCAAATTCCTTTGACAGATCACTCTTTGTACTGTGCGAAAGAGAAGTGTCGTTAGAAAAAATAAATGTATCATCTACGTAAAGAGCTATGTGAACTGAATTGGTGCCTATATGCTTCGAATAAACATTACAGTTAGCTGAATTGTTTGCAAATCCCAATTGAATGAGATAAGAGTTGATTCTATCGAACCATGCTCTTGCAGCCCATTTCAGACCGTAGATTGCTTTGTGCAGCTTATACATTGTGCTCTTGGCTTTTGACTTCGAATCCTTCCGGTTGGAAGGTATACAGCTCCTCTTCGACATTGCCATTGAGAAATGCTGTCTTGACATCCATTTGGTGCATTTCGAGGTCTTTTGCGGCTGCTAATGCAATCAGAGCCCTGATTGATTGCATCTTGATGACAGGACTGAAAATTTCTTGATACTCCACTCCTTGGACTTGAGTGAATCCTTTAGCCACCAGCCGTGCTTTCCATTTAGCAATGGAACCATCAAAGTTGATCTTCTTCTTGAAGATCCACTTGTTGTTGATAACTCTCTTGTGAGTGGGGAAGTCGACCAGTGTCCAGCAGGTCTGGTTCGTCAAAAGTGAGTTGTACTCGCTTTCCATAGCTTTTTGCCACTTCACAACATCCTTGGAGTTAATTGCTTTGGCTAGGAACTCTGGTTCTTTTGATGAAGTCCAGAATGATTGAGGTGTATACCTCTCAAGAATTGTATGAGTCTGTGAGGATCTGCGGACGTTTGGTTGACCAGGATGCGATGATGCTTCTTGAATTTCTCCAGATTTGCTCGAGCTGGCTTGGTCTGGTTTGATGACAAGTACTGTATGCTGCTCGGCTTCTGTAGCTGTAGTTGCAGGTTCTGTAGAAGAAACATTATCGTTGGAAGATTCCATGCTACGTAAAATAAGATGAAATGACATAGCATCGTTTATCGATGGTTGTTTGAAATCATAGTATGTATGTTCTTGAAATATTACATCCCTAGAGACAAATACTACATTGGTGGATGGATCATAAACTTTATAAGCTTTATGCTCATCATGATAACCAATGAAAATACATTTATTTGTCCTATGATCCAGCTTCTTCCTAAGCTGTTTAGAAATGTGAACAAAACATATACAACCAAAGACTTTTAAATGGCTGACACTAGGCTTGTGCCCATGCCAAACTTCATGAGGAGTTTTGTTGTTGACGGCTTTGGTGTTGGATCTGTTCTACATGTAACAGGCTGTGGCAGTAGCTTCTGCCCAAAACTTCGCAGGTAAGTGTGCTTGATGTAGCATGGATCTGCCTGAGTTGAGAAGAGTTTGATTCTTCCTTTCTGCAGTCCCGTTTTGTTGAGGTGAATAGGAAGCGGTGAACTGTCTTCTAATGCCATGTTCAGCCATGTAGTCAGATATCTCATCAGAGAGGTATTTGCCGCCACCATCAGTTCGGAGTGCCTTCACTTTTGTAGACGTTTGTGTCTCAGCCATGGCCTTGAATCTCTTGAAGCATTCAAAGGCTTCATATTTGTGCTTAATGAACATGACTGTAGACCATCTAGAATAATCATCTATGAAAGTGATAAAATAGATTGCATCTCCTAAGGACAGAGTTGGCATTGGACCACAAAGATTGCTATGTACAAGATCCAATACATGCTTTGTTTTGATGGAATGTGATTTGGGAAACTTGCTTCTAGAGTGTTTGCCATAGACGCATGATTCACGAAAGAAAAATTTCCTATCTAATGAAGAAGGGAAATACAATCCATGAACTAAGTTATTATAACGCATATAGGAAAGTGATCTTGTATTCGCGTGTCCAAATCAACTATGCTACAAAATAGCATTACGTGAAGGACGTTCGGAACACAAATAGATAGATCGTTGTTGAATGTGATTGTCCCTTTGCCTTCAACGCGTATGGTGCTTGAATCTCTGAGGTAGATGAATTGATCTCTGTTGTAAGCTGCATACTCGATAAACCATTCCTTGCGAGAGGTCATGTGTTGGGTAGCGCCGCTGTCTAGGTACTAGCTATCACAGTCTTCGTTGCTGTTGTTGTAAGCCATTAACAAATGTGTATCTTGCTCCTTGAATTCCGCCGTGTTGGAGGAGTCTGGCCGCTGCTATTGTTGCTTCTTCGCCTCGTTGTAGATCCGGATACGACACTCCTTGATGTCGTGATTGGGTCTCTTGCAATATCTACAAAAAAGCTTCTTTCATGATCCACTATTCTCACCTTGAGTATGATGCTTCTGCTGTTGCTGCTGCACTTGATTCTTGCCCTTGGAGTAGTCTTTCTTCTTGGTGTATAGAGCCATGGATTTGTCTTTGATAGATAGGATGCTAGTCTTTCTCCGCATTTCTTCTTGAAGTAGGTGACCAATCACCTTTTGAAGAGTGAGGTCGGGTTGTGTGGAGATGATCACCATGACTTTGGAAGAGAAGAAAACAAGGTCATGACGACATCATCATCTTGAATAGCACATCCTACAGCTGATAACTGATTCATTAATGGGCTCTATGTTCTTTCAACTTAAGCTATAAAATAGAAAATTGAAAGACAGGAATTTACAAGCTGAAAATCTATTCAAAATTTGAATTTAAGCCTTTTTAGATCCATTTCAATCAATTATCCCATGATCTTTTGCACTATGTCTATGTGAAACTTAGTGAAGCATGACCCATGGCGAACTATCACATAAGACTATTAATCTTGACTAGCAAACAAGTGTAGGCAAGAAAGGGCCCTAATGTATACCTGGTTTAGCATAGGAGAGTGGGAAACTATTGATCCCAACAGGTTATGGAACCATGCACCCAATGTTTTGTTTGATCTTGAAAGAAAGCTTGTGTTGAGTTTAGTTTGCTACATCTTTTAGTTGTAAGCAATCCTGGTTTGCACTTGACGGAAAGCTGGGTTTGAGTGCAAGTCTGCTGCACCTATTTAGTTTGAAAGATAGTCCTGTTTATCCTTGATATGATAAGCCATTTAATGTGTGATTTGGAGGCTGCATTGGACAACAGTACAAAAATTCCATATGATGTGCAAATCAATGCAAATTTTTTGACAGAGTTGTGCACAACTTTCTGCAGTGGGAGGCTATGATTCAGTTTAGTTTAACAAAGTCTTAGTAAATTGGTTTAGTTTCACATGTAGAAGCTACTAGGATTATAGATGTATTGAAATGTATAAACTGGTCAGTGGACACGAGAATCTATTTGAAATCTCGCAGTTTGTTTTATCTCTTGAATCATAATTTAAGAACTTACTTGAATCAGTAAGACCCATACTCGATGCCACTTCATGACAAAAAGAGAGAACGAGTTCTGTGTTCATTGGGAGTCTGTATCAGGCTTATAGATATAAAGCTGTCAGAGGTTCCATTCATGACAAAAAGAGAGAACGAGTTTTGTGTTCATTGGGAGTCTGTATCAGGCTTATAGATATAAAGCTGTCAGAGGTTCCATCTTTGAAGAGAGCACAGAGCACCATTATCTACAAACTTTCAAACTTTTGGGAGTTCTGACCTGCATTGTGTTTGAAGAAACAATTCCAGTGAAGAAAAGTACTGCATATTTAGCTTGTTAGATGCTACAACTTCTTCAGATCTTCTTGACTTTTATCCAGAGTCATTCACAGTAGCAGGAGTTTCTGTTTTGAACTGAAGGAAGTTAATTCATAACAGTTTCTTGAGAAGGATATAATAAGGGATTTTGATTACTCGTTTTTTTAAATATATTTCACATCCAGAAATCTATTCATGGTAGAGTATGACCGATCCTTAACTGTTTTGTTCAGCCTGTCCTGTAGATCAAGTAATGACTTTTGATAAGTTCAAAGATCTCTACCCGTTCTTCCAAAGTCCCAACATTGTGATAAAAGCAACAAATAAGTCATGGAGGAATCCCCTTCCGATAATGCTTGTATCATCGACATAACTTGTTTGATGAGGAAGAAAATGAAGTCTACAAAAACCAAGTTTACAAAAGGGGTGGTTGATTTGAAAAAGGGAAAGAGTCATTCATGGGCAGAAATCCTGATGGACTACTCAACACCCACATTATGATGGTGAAATCCTTTCATCCATGTTTAGTCAGTCCAAGGCAGGTTTTGGAAACGGATTCTTCTCGGGTAACAAGACTTTTTAATCAGTTACAATCAAATGCTTGGAAATGATCATCCTATTTATGATTAAATGCTTGTGTACCAGTTTTCTCTTCAAGCTCTTCATCCTCCAACAATATGACGATTTTGTTTTTAAAAGATACCTAAATTGAACATCTAGACCTGTCAAAAGCAATGTGTCCCTAGATAACTCATGGAAACAAATGAAAATCCTTGATACAAGCTCAAGTGTCCACCAACATCAATGGCTCCTTACATAATCATCCTGAAATATTGAGGCCTTTGTGGAGGCCATTCTAGCACCTCGCTCACTCTTTTGACATCTCTTACCCGTATTCTTGCTTCAGCTTAACTTCATCTGACATCCTTCATAGGCTGAATTTGCATCATGGCAGCTCACAGGCTCATTCAGACTACCATAAAGTTCTTCGTTGTCCTCTATTTCATGGACCGTTTCTGTTCAAGGAATTGCTGGCCTACAGCACTATCAACTTAGCCAGATTGCGTATTGTAAAGCATCAAGGAAGCTATCTATGGTAATATGGCTTCTTGTAAGTGAGAATAGAACTGGCCATAACTGCTATTACTGCATCGCGACTGCTAAGTACCTGCCCTGCCCGTGACACCTGAATTGTACCCTCTTCAATATCCAACAACATTAGTGACAGCCAGGAAGACGACGCATGGAGTCTCTTTTCACCATCAAAGCCTGTGTAAGAAGGCCATCAGTACTGTTCGTAGATGATCATATAGACGGAAGCTACTTGTCCTTCCATCGTGGCCTCACTAGTTTCTCATCGTACTACTCAATGCCTTACTAGGCCAAAGAAGTGCAAGCTTCCCCCGTTCTGGGTTTCTGTGACTCATCCGACGTAAGGCTCCCACTCCTTGGGAGGTGCATTAGAAAAATGACGGACCTCGTAATTCTCTCCTGGGTAGAGTATCTAATTAAACAGCAAAGACACTTATTACGAAGGAGAATCTTAAAGGCAAAAACTTTGTCAAATCCCCCTTGATATTCAATTGAACTCTTAAGCCATTCCCCAGGGTTTTGGTTCGGTTTTACTGGAAGTCTACATATCAGGCTAGATGATGGTGTTTCCACGAACTGCAATTCGTGGGCGAATGAACCGCGATTCATCAAAGAGTAGATCGAACCCAAAAAGAAAGAACAGTTCTTTAATTTTGAACGATTCTTTGATTGTGACATTAATGATTCTTTGTTTTGGCTTTCCAATGTTCTGATTTGTATTCAAATGTTACCTAGTGTATTGTGTGATCGATTGATGATGGACTAAGAATAAATCTTAAATTACAATGTTAAGTGGAAGTTGGAGCATGCAATCTAGCTTGTGAAGTTTGAAATGTGTCCAATCAACATTGTCATGTGCACTTGTGATTTGTGAACACTGAATTGTAATATGGTTTCAGGCTTCAGCTTTCTACCAGCAGCAGTGAACTTTGAAATATATGTTTTCAATAGCAATCTAACATCTATAAGATTTTGGACACATTGTAGACATTATACATTACATTAGATAACTTTTAGCTTATATCTAAAAAAATGCAAAAAAAAAAGTTTGCTGATTCTTTCCGATTCATTTGGAAGGGACCCTGTTCAAAACCACAGTTCATGCTGATTCATCCGATTCTGAAAAGATCGATTCTGAACTGGCTGGAAACACTACTAGATGAGCAACTCACTTTTACAGAATATCATGTACACACATAAAACCATGAACCTGAGTTCCAGCATTGTCGATCCGATTATTGTGAAATGACCGATTACGCAGGTGACAAACCCAAAAGCAGCACTGAGGCAGAAGATAGTAATCTGTAGTGATTGTGTACCCTATCTACATAAAAGTAAACATCAAAACAAGAGCGGTCAAATGGAGATTGTCTGCAACTTTGAATAAAAAAAGGGCAAAAGATCTCAAGAAATGTAAAACATTGAGCATACAGGTGATACATCATACAGGTACCACTTGATTGATTGTAGATTACATGAAAATACACCTCCACATGTTCACATATGCAGATTAAAATATTTTCGTGAAAAACTAATACATCCTCATGCCACCTTTTGATAAGCCCAGCACTATAATAAACGCTTCAGAAGATCCAAGACAACTACACATGAGATCACCCTTCAAAAAGTGGCATGTTGATAAAGACTCTTGTCCTCCTCTCGAGGTGAAGAGCTCCACTTCAATAAGCCACGCAAAAGAGGACGTGCAAGAGAAACTTACAGAAGGGACCACCGAAAGCCACTTCATGAAAAGAAGTTATTAAGACAGTCTATTTGCTCCAATCTTGCTTTCACAGTTTCTACTCTTTTACTTTGGACCTTAAAGTCCTGTAATAACGAAGAAAATTGTCTGGCTGGCATATCATGAAGCTCTGATGAGAAAGACCCCAGTTTGTCCTGCAATTTGTTCAACTCGACAAGCTCTAAATCAAATGCTGCCCTTTGCTTTTCAAGTTGCTCCATCGAAAGTGCTTTGACCATGGAGTTACGCTTCATTAACTGCAGCCTCCTTTCCGCTTGTTTAATGAATGTCCTAGATGCTCTAGCACGAACAGCTTTTGCGCTGATGTCTGATTCAGCCTTTTTCATCTGTTCTTGTGCATCTCTTAATATTATGCGCTGTGTATCAGCATTCTTCTCGGCGATCAGCCATTCCACATAGTCCAGCTCTGCTCGTTTCTGCCCTTCCAGCACTTTCTCTTCTTCCTGGAAGATGTCCGAGTCTTGTAGATCCACACCAGATAAGTGATTTGTATCAACTGCACTATTTGACAAAGCAGGAGAAACCCACATCAGAATACAGAAATTGCTTGAAGTTCGTAGCAAAGGGATGTGAATAGTGTTGCAGCCAAAATGAACAATTTCACGAATTCCCTTAATACTTGCATCTGCTATGGCTACTAAACTGCTGATCGATAGGAGCTAGATACGTGTGGATTCAAAAAGAAAGAAAAACATCGTTTTTCCAAGAAGGATGGACAGCACCTGTATTCTTCAGGGGAACACTTAAGCCATCCATTTTTTCCTGTATCTGCTGCAAGATCTGTTGCAAATTAGGGCAGGGTGTATTATACAATAGCGAATCATGCAACTCCATCACACTTCGGTGGACAATTTCAAAATCTTGTCGCTGTGTTCCATTCAACACGAGAACTGCAGAGGTTAAATATTTCTGCAGGGCAGGTCTATCTATGCTGGTCAAAGCATCCTTTAATCTGTCAATCCAGAATGGCACCAAATCTGACTTGTTAAGACAACATGGACATAAAAATTCACCGTCCATCCCCAACTCTGCAACAACTCCTGCACGCATAGCCTTCAATGCACATTCAAGGTGACAAAAATGCCTGCAAATTGGGCACTTTATGAAAGTCCAGCTTTGCTTATGTTGAATAAATATTTTACAGAGACTACACGTGCACCCATGGCAGAAAGATGAATCACATGAGCAGACTTGACAGCCACATTTGTTAGACTGGGGCTTTGATCCTTCAAATAATACTAGCTGCCCAGGTTCCAATTTAGCTTCTGTACTTTCCCTTCCTATATATAGGTCTCCAATATTCTTCTGGATTGTTTCTTTGGACCAAAAGCTGTCTTCAGTCTTCATTGTCAAATCTTCAGCAGTTAAAATTAGGTCTCTGTCAAGTATATCTATATTACCTTCGGTTCTAGGTGTAAGAGACTGTTCGTTTGTTTCTGTGGATTTAGCATTCACTGCACTTCCGGGACCAGAGACTTCATTCTCTGTAGGCATTGACTCTAACCCGCATTCTGTTCGACCACGTTCTCTTGAAGTCTTTGGAAAGAAATTCTCAACAGTGTCGATCCTGCTGGTCTCTAAGAGACACCAGTGATGTTTGTGCTTACAAATCCACTTGCTACAAAACTCAATCAGCTCTTTCCTTCCAAAACTAGCCGGTGCCTCCTCATTCCTCAAGAGAGAGTAAAAAACATGAAGAACGCTCTCTGGGTACTTACTCAATTGAGCAGCATTGTGCTTTCTATCGAGAAGGTCATTGCGTAGCTCATCGATCTCTTGTGTATCCTTCTCCTTCATCCTTGCAGCCTCATCCAGAAACTTCTGCAAGACCTCAGCATTCTTCGATAGCACATTATAGCTTGTGGGTCCCAACAGCAAGCGACTGAAAGTAGTGTTAATCGCCTCCTTTTTGCCGCTGCGATCAATTTCCTTCTTGTTTATCTTACGCGGTGCATGCTCTGGCGTTCCATCTGTTGACAAGGACCCGTTCATTTCGTTGGAGGACTTCCTAGCAGGGTGCAGAGAATGGTCATTCATTTTCCGAAAACCATTGGAATTTCCCTGGATTGCAACATACCACCATAAATCAGAATTCATATCATCCCATCAGAACCTTTTTTCCTGGGAAACAAGGGAAAGAAGGGAGAGAGGCGTGGATAGCAAATTCAGTTGGGGATGTGACACCTTTATCTTGATAGTCAATTTTCTCCTTTTACTGGGAACTGAAACCTCTTTGCTGCCAGACTTCGCTCTTCTCCTTGCAGATGACCCAGCATCTTCGGGTGGAACTCCTGGCAATACACCATCCTTGAATTCTTGCAGATACAAAAACAGCAACCAACCATGTGTTAGATGAGATACAATCGGAGCATACAGAAACTGCATATTCTTTCCAAGTACAATTTTTTCAAGCGGAAAGAACCAGTTAGGGTTTAGGTTTTAGGAAAAAGTACATAATTTTCTTACAGCTCTCAATGGCGACAAACAATGGCAGCAAAAACACAGCAACTACGACTCACATAAGCTTCCCACTTTCCTCAAGAGTGCACATGTAAACAGGTGCTGAAGCGTGTTCCTTCTGATTCAAACTGTTCACGAAAGAAAGAAAGAAATGCAAAGAGAATTGTTTACCTTGAGGATCAACCTTAAAGCGAAAGAGAAAGAGGGGCGGTGGATTGGGCAAGGTGGCGAGATACGACTGCAGATGGGGCTGCGATCTGAAAGTCTCACCCGAGGGCGAGTAAAAGTACATGTCTCTGGCACGATTGCCTGCCTTCCACAGCCACCCCGGGGGAGCAATGGGAGCTCCCTCGCCGGTTCTGCCAGCCAGAGGATTGGGCTTCTCCCACCTCACCCTGCTGCGCTCATCCTTCAACCTCTCCTCCTTCACTACAACCATTGCCCTCGATCTCGATCCTTCCTCCTCCGCCATCGCCATCGCCATACCCCCCTCCTCTCTCTCTCTCTCTCTCTCGCTCTCCTTTTTCTCTCCTCTTCTCCTTTCGCGATCGGGAGAAAGAGCCACCTGCTATAGCCGGTCGTCTCTGGCCCCTGAGCAGGAGCCACCTGCTATAGCCGGTCGTCGTCCGCTTTCCTCGGTGAAAGAGCATTCAGCGTTGGACTCTGGAGCAATGACACCAATGGCTACAACGCACTGTCAATGTTACTCCCGCATCCTTGGATTCTCGCCACGTGTTCAGATAATGTACCATCGACGTACAAAATACAAAGATCCTGGAAAGATCGAACGGCGAGGAACTTATCGATCGTCAATATACGAACAGCTGTCGTTATTGCCCCTTTGGATACGGATTCAGATCGTACCACGTGTAGGAATTGTGCCATGTGGCGGACATCCAACGGTGTGTGAACAGCAAAGACTGGTCTAAACTATTTGTGCCTGTAAGACTTTGCCACGTGTTATCGAAATACGGACCCTTCGACTGATGGCTTTTCTCCTTGAAAAGCATCAATTATTATTACTTTGATTATTTGTTTGGGGCAGGAGCATTTTGACAAGCCAAAATGTGACTTTCTTTGGGCCTATGTGACTCTTTTTTAAGGCATTTTCGCTTTGTTCCGAATAAGGATTGCTCGGGAAACCTCTTTCAAGTTATTCTCAAAAGATTGTGATATCATTTTTGGCCTTGCCTTGCAAATGCAATACTGTGTGTTGAGGTCGGTCAATGGAGTTTGGAGGAAAGTTAATGCTAAAGGATATTCTTTGGTGGTTGTCTAAACTTTAAAAGCTAAAACCTTTGTTGAGGGCCCAATTAACATGCATTAGTTGACATTCGAAGATTCCTATGAAGGTTGCATGCAAACAACGATTGATAAAGCCGTCAATTCAATTCTTAACATTTAGTTACTTATTCTTAGCTTCACAAATGAGTAACAATATTAGCACAAAAGGATATGGAGCAAGAGACTATATAAATCAATAATTTTATTTCATTTATCAAGTCAACTATGAAATTTTCAACGTCTTTTCATTTCTATTGAATCATCACATTACATCGAACAAGCTTGGACCATATGTCACGCAATGTTATTTTGAAAGTTTAAGAGAAAATGACCATGATGCTATGATTTGGAAATAACACAACAACAACGATCCAATTTTCAAAATCCAATACGAACAAATCACATTATTTGATATATACATAAAACTTCTTAACAACAACAACAATCAATTCCAAATACAATGCGATAGCTTTTGTTTCTTTTAGTTTTCAAAATGCATGAATTACAAATTAGTAGTACATCATTGTCGCACTGA